>CM040119.1:201929087-202586320 GCA_022559845.1 Amorphophallus konjac | reverse complement strand
TCTGTAGCCAGGAGATCCGCGATCGTCTCTTCCCCTGCATTGCATATTAGATCATTAATTAGTCCAATTTGCATCATATAATCATCGCATAATCATTCTTAATTGAAAACAAAATAAAAATTTTGAAAATTGAAAACCCTAAAAATAGTTGAATTCCCTGGTAGAAGTAACGGCCCTGGGTTGGGGCGTCGCTTGTCTCTGACGCACTCAGGGTGGAGCGTCAGGGGAGTGACGGTCGCTGGCAGGACCGTCACTTCGTCTGCTAATTGGGTTTTTTCCCCTGCATTCTCATGGCTTCCCATGTTGGCCAAATGGCCTACAATTGTTCCTAGTGGGTTCGTAGACCCATTTCTACCCCTTTCCCTCACATGCATCCATAAGTAAACATAAAAAAATCAAAAATTAGAAAATTAGGGCGGGGGGGGGCCTACCTCGTGGTCCATGGCTTTCTTCTTCTTCTTCTTCGGTTCCTTGGGCTCCTCTGCACCCAAGGGAACTTCCCCTTCGTCCCCCGTGGCCGTGGGGGCTTCTTCTTCTTCTGTTGGGCTTCTTCTCACCGGTTGTTCTTCTTCCACCGGCGGGATCGCCTCCCGTTCAATCCGGCGGTGGAGCCGCCGTATGGCCATTCTTTTCCCTCTCTCTCTCTTCTTTGGTGGCGGCTAGGGTGCCTCGTCGCCGGCCATTGGAGTGGTGACGGTGGTCGCCGGTGGTTTCTCTCGGTTGGGTTTTTGGGCGTTGAATGTGGTGGAATGAACGGGCCGTGACCGTTCGGTTGTTTTTTTTGAAAACTCAGGAAATGTGACGGTCTATCGACCGGCCATCACATCATTCTGACGCGTCTTTCATGGGCCGTCACATGTGATGGACTATTTTATCGAAGAATGTGAACCGCCTTGTTTATGACGGATCAAGGGTGATCCGTTACTTGATGTGACGCCCTGTCATCAAACCGTTATATGCTTGCAAGTTTCTTGATGAATTAAATGGTCTAATTAATGTCAAAATGGTTCCATTTTCTATCATGATGTTCCTTATGGATGCCTCTTGCACGTACAATGGTTATGCCTTGATGCTTATTTTTGATTATTATTGGCTAACCTGTCTTTCATGAAAGGAATTACGAGTAAAGTCACGCTTTGCCGTTCGTCCGGCAGGTAAGTCAGGTATTGTATATCATTCCCTCACTCCTTTAATGCATTACTATATGTTATCTATGATATATTACCTCGAGAACCGGCTGGTCATTCATGTGTCCTGGGATCTGATGTTCCCCTAAAACAAAAATGATGATGATCTAAGTTCACATGTTTAATCGTTGGATAGGCCATTAGATTGGAAAATTTGGGGACGATGGTTCTATCTTGCACGCCGTGGTTGCAGATGGTGTCCTGACTCTGATTTCTCCGGTCTAGCAATATTATTCTCGAGTATTTTTTCTATTTTTCTTTGCATTTGTTTTGAAGATTTTGTTTTCCTTTAGACCAGCATGCATCATACGCATTCTTTTGAGCATTTCATGAGTTTCATCTATTCAAGATATCTCGATGATGGTGAACAGCTGTGTTCTTAATCCCGAATAAGGAGAATCATTCCACTCTGAATTAGAAGGTTTCCTTCGATCTGCTCGCTTGATCTGGTTCGCTGAAGATTCCTGTCTGGAGTTTAGTCTCTTTCTTTTCCATTGCCTCCGGCGGCTAGCCGTGTTTCCTTTCCTTAGATAATTAGTTCCTCCAGACTTGCGTCCTTTGGTTGGCTATTTCCTTGTGATCAATTTGAGATTTTCCAGAGAATTCCTATCGCTTGTTGGTACAGAACGGGTGTCGTTTACCTTAACGCCCTCTTTTTGATACACTCCACTTCATTTCCGCTTCATTTTCATGTTCCATTTCGCTTTCGCTTCATCTCCGCTCGTTCCCCTGCAAAGAGGACGTTAAGGAGGGGCATCTGTTGACACCCGTTTTATACCCAATAAGTCGGGTCGTCTCCTTATTCATTCTATACGATGCTCCGAGTTGTTCACTCTTCATTGAGTCTCTTGGTTAGTTGAAGCTTGTTTCTTGGGTCTTAATTCCTGGATTAAGATGTGGCTCCCGGTGGCATTGCGTTGGATGAATCTTAGCAAACCCTTCACTCTATTTTTGAACTTCAATGATAATAACGGTCCCAGTAAGGCGCGTTGCTTCCTTCTGACGGATGGGTCCTGGGCCGTTACTTTTTGAAGAGTCTTAAGGCTTAAGGCCTCGTTTTCGAAGCTTATCCTTTTAATTCCACGTTGATAATAACGGTCTGTCGTCCAGCCGTTGTTTCATTCTGACGCCCTAGGCCTTGGCCGTCACTTCCTTGAAGAGTCCAGCTTGTTGGGTCTTCTTCCCGTTGATCTTATCTCTTTGGGATAAGGTTGAAAGTAACGGATGATCCCCCATGCGTCGCTTCCAAGTGGCGGTCTATCGTGCAGCCGTTACTTCCTTCCGAGAGTCCTGGCAGTTCAGACCTTTTCTCTGCTACTCCGTGGTCGAGATAAGGATTTGTATTGATGTTATCTGTTTCAAATCCGATCCTCAGGACCCCCCGTTTGTTTCTATGGACTCTTGGTGATATTATCTTCAAGGATTTGCTAAGAGTTATCTCTTTATCTTGCTGAATTATCCTCTGCTCGACCTAAGAGTTTGAGGGTCTATAAATAGAACCCTTGACTTCATGGCAAAGGGAGAGGAAGATTTGATTCACGACGAAGTGCTGCCGAACTCAGGAGCCATCTTCATCCAGGAGGAGCTGTTTCCCACGTCCATCCATCTCATAATCAAGGGAGTACTTTGGTTTTGTCTTTCAAGTTCATCCTTGCATGCTTGAGTTCTTCCTTGGTTTTTTTCCTCAATCCAAGCATTGTCCCTCCTCTTCCTCCACGTTTTTCACTGTTCTTTAAGCATACAAACATCCTCCCAAACTTTTAAAACACCCAGAGGGGTTAAAAAAAGCCAAAACTCCCCGGTAATCCCCTCTCCTTTTGATGTTCTCAAGCTCTTTAAGAATTGATGCTATGCTTGTGAAAAGGGCTAATTGAGGTTGTCTTGTCTTGTCTTTCTACTTCTTTGGCAGGTTTACAGGTTCATTAGCACAAGGCCCAAGTCTTCTAGCCGGCTGGAAGAGTTGGAGTTAAAAGAATTCAAGCTTTACTACTGCAGGTTACCTGACGGTCTGGTGCAGGCGCGTCACTATCTTCCGGCGGTCTATCGTGCGGCCGTCACTTCCAAGCGACGCACGGGGTTCTGGCCATTACTTCCAAGTTGATCTGCAGGCTTTCCTTGGTTTTCTCTCCCGTGGGCGGGTGTTTCATCCACCTATTTCCAAGGTATATTCAGGTCTTTAACTTGTGTTTACTTTGGTGGCGATCACATCTTTCCTTGGTATTGGGCATTAACTGTCTTCTTCATCGACAATCTTTATTTTCCTTGCTTGCTCCACCTAGCGGTGTGTTTTTATTTGTTCCTTGCTCCACGCCCCGGCGTGTGTTTTCCTTTTCCTTAGCGTAATTTGATTGAGGTAGCATGCCCATGCTAGAGCTAGCTATGATTGCCTAGGTTCATGTTCACAGGTTTGAGTAGATCTTTGATTGCTTGTTTGTCATCTTGCCATATTACTTTGCAAACCTCAAAAGTACGATAAAAGATAAGCAAATAAATATCAACAAGCGTCTCATTGAGCGTCTCATGTAAGTCTATACAATGCATCAGCAAGTATGTACATTGGACTGTGTTAGGCAAAGTCTGTACATCGGACTGTTTCAAGTGAAGTCTGTACATCGTCATGCATCATTCTTCAAAGTCCATGCACTGCACTGTTGCTTGCTCGAGGTGAAGTCTGTACATCCGTCAGTGAACTTCAAAGTCTATACACTGGGATCTTTACCTACGTTCAGTTCTGCAAGTCTATACATTGTGAATGTCTATACATTCGATTGCCTTGCATTTCATCAAGTCTGTACAGCCTTTCCTTTGGCAAGTCTGTACATCGCTCATGAAGTCTGAACAATGAGCAAGTCTATACATCGGACTAGTCTGCATTGGCTAAGTCCATACATTGTCCAGTGCATTGCATGCATCGTTCATGAAGTCTATACATCGAGTTGAATGCTGGCTAAGTCTGCACATCGTCTGTCTTACTTAGAGTCTCATGCATAACATGAAGTCTGTTCATCGCACAGCATTCATGTCTGTACATCGTGCATCTAGTGTTTCAAAGTCTATACATTGTTGCATGTTGTGTCTGTCTAAGTCTTCACAGTGCTTCTTCATGCATTGAAGTCTGCACATTGCTGCACGCTCATCAAGTCCATACACTGGCATGTCTTTACATTGCCTAGTCTATACAGTGGCTGCTGAATGTTCTTCAAAGTCTGTACATTGCATTACAGTTCAGCAAGTCTGTACAGCGGTTGCCTTCATATAGGAAGTCTGTACATCGCATAGCTCTACATATATGAAGTCTATACATTGGGCAGAGTCTATACAATGCATTCGAGTTCACAAAGTCTTTACACTGCAGTCGAGTTCACAAAGTCTATACAGTCTGAAGTCTATACACTGCATCCTACAATGTCTGTACAGGGTTTTAGACTTAAACTGATAACTTAATTCTCTGTCTGACAGGCACCCTTCGTGAAGCCTAATGAAGGCACGTAATCCAAGCAAGGTCGAGGTGCTCAGATAGTGACACGTGGAAGCAGCCCATCACAGGATGCTGCCATGTGGATGAAATTGCCTCGGATCTGGCGAATTCTCTGGGCGAGAAATGTGGAAGCCACACGCCCTTATCCAATCTACTGCTGGTATATATATGAGCTTTCTTCTTCAGAAGGAGGCTGATCGAATAGTGGCAAAGTATATACAGAGAGAGTAAAAGTTTGAAGCAGAGAGAGCCACCGAGATCCACAGAGAAGAAAAGCAGAGAAGCAAAGAAAGAGAGTGAAGAAGAGAAAGAGAAAGAAAGAAAGATAGAGTGAGAAAGAGAAAGAAAGAGAGACTGAGTGATCTGAAGAAGAAGAAAGGCAGAGAGAAGCTTCGTTCTGAAGATCTGCCTTCACTGGACCGTGGATCAAATCCAGGCCAGTCAGCTCATTCTGAGCCACATTGTGCTTCATTGTTTACAGCCTTCCGATTGCTGTTTGTTTCCCATTTTCCTATTTTCTTTTTGAACATTTCTTCAAGCTGTTAGTCAGCATTTGCAGTGGAGGATTCCACTGGACGGCTAAGCTGTATTGCCCAGCAGAGCAAGCTGTGAGGCTCAGTAGGCGAGGAGGATTCCTCGGACAGCAAGCTGTGAGGCTCAGCGGATTGTATGGCAAGCTGTGATGCCCAACTGTTCAAGCTGTGAGTCAGCGGAATCCACACTCGGGTTGAGTGTGGGGTGGACGTAGGTCTGCAGGACAGAACCACCTAAAAACTACTTGTGCACAGTGGTTTGATCTCTTTGTGTGTTTGGCGCTAGATGAATGCATAGGGACGATATGGATTGATTTTCTATATGTGTTCATTTCATTGCTGCGCACACTATATGTTTGACAGTGGCATTGAGTGTTTGTTTGATTTGTCTAATTGCTGCGCACATTAGATGTTTGCTTAGGAGCACTCTACATATTTGCCTACAGGTTCAATAGATGACTGGATAATTCTTCTAAGTTCGTCTTAGTGCTTTTATTCCGCAGTTCTGAGCACTAGAATTTTAATTGGGCGAAAGTTTTTAAAGGGCATATTCATTCACCCCCCCTCTGAATACATAGCAACGAATCCAACACTTGGTATCAGAATGGGTCTCTGACTGAACAGATCTAACAATCTGCAGAGGATCCTCCTAGTCTTTGGTGCATTTCAGAGTGTGCTTAATTCTTGTGTTCTGTGTTTTGTTTCATCGGTTGTGTGTCTTGAGTTGTCCATCTGATTTCAGTGCATTTATCACTTCTCGATGGCTCATCCACCCATCTTTGATGGTTCTGATTTCAAACAGTGGCACAGTGCTTTCCGTGCTCATGTTAAATCTGTTGATCCAGACCTGTGGAAAGTGATTTCACATGGTCCACATAAACTACCAAAAGATCAGTCCAAATGGACTAACAAGCATCGATCTATGCGTGCAGAAAATCAGAAAGCACTGGAGTTAATGAAGGCCGCGACTAATCGAGCTCTTCATTCATGTTTCTTTGATTGCAGATCTGCAAGGGATATATTGGAGATGATAAAGAAAGTTAGAAAAGAAAATCAAACAAGCTGCATGATGGCTCGAGGGAGTGAACCAAGTAGTAATGAAGATGAAGAACAGGACGATGATCAGGTAAACATCTTCGAAAATTACACCCTGGATGATTGGATTGTTGCATATAATGAACTGCTGGAGTCTTATGATCATTTAAGAAAACAACATAAGAAAATGAAAAAGAAAATTGATAAAAGTGATTCTAATTCATCTTGTGAAAAGTGTTCGAAAATAAATGAATTATATGATAAATGTCTTTCTGACAATCACATGAATTTGAAACAAATGTGCCTATTGAAAAGGGAAAACCAAGAAGGTATCAATAAAATCTCCGAACTAGAAAGTCAGCTGAAACTGAAAACTAATGAACATTTGATAAATCTGGAAGAGTTGGAAAGGATTAAGGTTGATCTGAAGAAATTGAAAGCTGAGAATGTAGAAATTCAGAAGAAAAATGAAAATCTTGAAGCTAAAATAAAGAATGTCAACAAGGAAGGTGTGCCTGATTCTTGTCTCCAAACAAGCTGCAGTAAGTGTGAGGCTTTTAAAGAACGCAATGAAGATCTCTATAATGAGAATGAATTGTTAAATAAATAAATTACCTCACTTAAAGATGATCACAAAAATCTGCTTGCTGAGAAAATTAAAGCAGAAGAAAGAGAAGAGGAACTGATTGAAAAGCTGGAGCAAATGTCTGGAAGAGAAAGATGTGCTGGAAATGAAATTCATGCTAAAAATTTTGAGGAAGAAAACAATGGACTGAAGGATGAAGTTAAAAAACTAAAGTTGTTAAACACTGGCTTGTCCGAAAGACTTCTCACCATAGAAAAAGGAAAAGCTGTCCATGATGAAGAATCACAAACTTTAATCAATCTGGAACAAGAAGTTGAGAAGTATAAAACTGCAAATAAAGTCTTAAGTGAATGTGTCAATTGCAGTGAACAGGAGATAGCCAGTTATGAGCTTCATATAGCATCTTTGGAAAATAAGATTGAGAATCTAGAAAAATTAGCATCCAATTCTGCTAAGAATGAAAGAAAAATGAAAGCTGTCATGAGAGGTAAGGATGATAATTCAAGAGAGGGGATAAGCTGTAGCTCTGATGTTAAGAAAATTACTAGAAACCAGCTATACACTACTTTTGTGTAAATCTCTGATGTAGCTGGTACTTCAATTCAATCCCCAAAACAAAATGAAAATCAGAAATCACCTTCAACATCTGTATTTCAGTTCAAAACCCAGAAAAGTGAAAAGCAAACAAAACCTGTTGAGAATAATCAAAAATTGAAAAGAAAGAGTCAAACAAAGAAGGCAAAGAGTATTTCTGGTTATACCTTGAAATCTGTTAGCTCTGCTGAATCTGATGGGTCAATGCAAAATGCTCATGCCTCTTGTACTCATTTGCATGCATCTAGGAATTCATCTGATAGAAACTATGCCCCTAGGAAATCTGATGCTTCTTGCTATTACTGTGGTAACCATGGTCATCTCATGGATGCATGTTTCATCATGAAACAAGATGATAAACTGCATGCTAAATCTTCTGATCATCATGGGTACAAAAGAAACAAACTTAAGTTCAACCAGCACATCACATGCTTCAATTGCAACAAGCCAGGTCATAAGGCTGTTGGGTGTTGGTCAGGGAATTATAGGAATAATTCTGGATCTAGAAGTAAGCATGGCCTGCTTCTGCCTCCACCTCCTCAGCATGGCCCAGAGCCGTTGTCACCTCGCAGGCCGGGAGCGCAAAAGTTGCGACCTCGGTCGAGGGAAGGTTATCAACCACGGCCGAGCCTGATGCCGCTTCTGAAGGATCTTCACCCCTTTCTACCTGGGACTCTCCCAAGGGTGTAGTAACGATTGCTAATATTTTCCCCATGATTCGGGCTTCCTCTGGTACGACCGGCCTCGGAATAAGTAGGAGCAGAATCACGAACCACGGGATGGCTCCCATCTGCAAGAGAGATGCTAAAGACCCCGCATCCGGCCCCAGAAGAGACTTCAACCTCTTCACTGCCTGTAGACCAAAGGATGAGCTCCACCTAGGGACAGCTTTGCGAGCTCAGGCAGCGGGCAGCCTTCGGGGTGTTGTCATTATCTGGCCACGCAAAGCGGGGTCAACCATACACTATGTGAAACAAATTACTGAACTATCGAAGGAGTCAAGAAGCCCCCACGCTTACCTCGTCCACCGGCACTATGCTGCTTTCCGGCGTCTTCTCCTCCTCCTCCCGAATTTCGGCTTCGAGCATTATTTCCTCTTGGGCTTCGATCTCCGACGCGATTTCCCCCTCTTCCATGGCTTTGACTGCCGGAGTAGGAGTCTCCACGACCCTTTGGGAGGTGTGATCCTGTCCAGCTCAAGTAAATCAACAGTCCCCAGAGGAAACAAGAAAAAGAAAAGAAGAAAGCATGTACTCACCGCCGCTGTTACCTCTTCTTGTGGCGGCACCTCGACTGCTGGGACGGAGGCGCCCGAGCTTGCTGCAGCTTCTTCCTACTGTAAGGCCTCGACTATGGGCGCCAATTTGTCCAAAGTCACAGTGGTCTTCTCCTATCTGGCGGCTGCTGAACCCGGGACATGGGTTTCTATATCTTCTGGCGGAGTTTGTTCCTATTTAGATCCAAAAAAGGGCGACAACGGGAAAGAGATAAGTTGGCGGCCTAGAGAAAAACCCGAATCAACAAGCCCACACTTACGGGTGCCTGCTCCACCAGGCTCAGAGAAGCAGATAATACCGTGGCTTTCCATGCGGGAACTTGAAATCCGGGCTGCTCGGGTATGCCCTCGTTCAAAGCACCTCGTCAAAAGAATAGCCATAATATACCTTTTCGCCAGACGAGGACTTAGTCTGGGTGGGCACCGCTTTTACCGCTGGGCGCGCCCACGTATCGGAGTTCCTTGGACTCATTAAGGATCACGGAAGCAAGGAAAGCTTCACAACCTTGCTGTTGACACCCGTTTTATGCCGATAAGTTGAGTCGTTCCTATTACTCCCATTTGGTGATGCCTCGAGTTGTCCGTCACTCGTTGGGGCTATTTTCAGGCATGTTTTGGGCCAATTTTATGGGTTGCCTCCCTCCTTGGTTAGGTCCAAGTTGATACAGGGCTCAATGGGCCTTGGTGATTGGTTGATTGGGCTTTTCTATGAGTTTTCAAGCGTCCATGTGCATGTACGGTTTCTCCCTGGCCGCTCAATCCATGTGCGGTTGACTATGGACCGTTCATATATTTTGGAATATTATGGGTAATTTTCTGAATTTCCACCGACAAGCTTTTATGCGGTCATATTTTGGCCGTTCAACTTGATGGACGGACGGGTTGTGACCGCTCATCTCTCAGAGTCCTGCGCTGAATGATTTTCTCAGATAATTATCTAATTATCTTACCTATTTTGATTTATCACCGACAAGGCTAGAACGGTTTGTCCTTGGCCGCTCTACCTTTGGACAGTCTCTTGGGAGCCGTTCATCTATGAGAGTCCAACGGCGAAGGTTTCGGTCAGTTCAGTGGATAATTTGGATTATTTTCTATTTATTTTGAATTTCCACCGACGGGGTTGGACGGCCAGAAGGTGACCGCACATCAAGTTGGGCGGTCTATTGTAAGACCGTTCATCCGTTCGATTCATGAGTTTCAACAGATTTTATCCCTTTTATCCGTGGTTTTATCGCCAACTTCTTCCATCATTTTCTCCGCGGATAATAAACCATTTTTAGTGCCGTTTCAACTGGATGAAAGATAATCTGTTTATCTCCGATTTTCCTTTGATTATCTCAACCTGAAAATGCCTCTAAACCCTAATTTCGAGCTAAGACTTTAGGTGCTCTATAAATAGACCCTAAAGGCCGGGTTTGAAAGGGGGGGAGATTTTGGTCGGCGGCGAAGCCCTGCCGCATTCTTGAGCGACCTAGCACCAAGGAGGGAGGCTTTCTACATCCATACAAGCCTCTGGTTCAGGGAGTAGTCTAGTTTTGAGTCTTTTGTGTTTGAGTGGTTTCGTCCTCTTTGTCATTGCATGCATTGTTCTCCTCCTTTTCTCCCCACGTTCTTCTTCATCTTCATTGCCATGCACACACACACAAACATTTTTGACACCCTAGGGGTTTAAAATCCCCCAGGTATCCCCCTTTCCACTTATTAATGATCGCTCCTTATTATTTTGACATCTACTACACTGTCCAGTTCTAGTCTAGGTTTTATCTTTGTGTTTCCACGTTGTTTTGCAGGTCAGCAATTCCTAGCATGAGGTCCATCCCCTCTGGCCGACTGGAGAGGGTGGAGGTTGGACCCCTTTGCGACTTATGGCTTGGTGGTCTTACGCGGTTCTCTACTAGCCGTTCAAGGAGACGTGTGGTGCTAGGTGGACCGTCCTTCTTCTTCCTGCGGTCGTGCCGGAGCCGTTTAACTTCCAGGAGCGCTTCATCCTGCATCTTCTGCAGCATCCTTAAACGGTCTATCATAAGACCGTGTATGCTTTAGGTGGTTCTATCTGAACCGTTCATCTTCCCAGCGCTGTAGGTCAGGCGAGTGTCTCTCCCTCTTTCCAAGGCATAGCGTGTTCATCACATTCGGCGCTTTGGTGGCAATCACAGGTTTTTGTTTCCTCCCTTTCCTTATGTCTTCATTCGTTTCTCATATCGGATATGATAGAATAGACATTAGGAAGACATTGAAAGAAACGGACGGGAGGAGAAAATATATCTACACCCTTCTTTTGTGGTGATCACGGTGGGACCCCTAGTGCCCATCGTGCTTGTGATTTACTGACCCCTCTTTCGTTATGTTAGTCCCTTTTGGAGTGATTGCAGGTTAAGTTGCCTTTTCTGCCTTCTGGAACGTGAGCGGTTCTCCCAGAGCCGTTCATCCTCTGGGCGGCTAATCATCCACCGTCCTTCCCTACGAACAGCGCCAGTTCTCCTGCCAGCGTCCTGTCATAGACGGTGTTCTATCGATCGTCCACACTTCTGAACGGCCTGTCCCTGGCCGTCCATCGCTCTGGCACAGGTACGCTTCTGGGTGTTCTGACTGTAGGTACACAGTTTGTGGGGATCCGTTCCAGAGCTTACGCGGCTGTATACAGACCGCTCTTCTTGGTACGTTTTTCATCGCTGCCGTCCTTCATTTCTGGCACTCTGTCATTCTTTTACAGTTATTCTGTCGTTCAGTTGCTCTCTGGCATATACGATTCTGTCCAGACCGTCTGTCTGTTTGAGCGGTCGCATATAGACCGTCCTTGTGGTGCTATAGTGCACTCATAGTTCATTTTTGATTGCCATATTCCATGCTATTCGTGATCCTTGGTGCTAGTTATTGATCTCCCCCTGCTCCCATATCATTGCTGCATGATCACTTTCATTACTTGTATATTTGATTGATCATTGCTTGATAGTTGCTAGGCTAGATTTTGCATGCACTCTGGTGCACATAGGAGCATCCACCTCTCTCATAGTAGTTGCATTCCTACCAAGGTAAGGTTCCCTCTCGTCTCCATACTCCTTGGAGCCGACTAGGGACCTTGCTGAGGACCTCCGTAAGCCCCCGTGAGCCGTGGATTCCCACACGGATGCCGGGCAGGTTGTACCGTATCCACCCCCAGTCTAGGGTTTGCATCCGTGAGAGAGAGAGTCCCTTAGAGTCACCCAGTCCTCCATTTCTCACCCTGGTTAGGCACCTAGTGGTTGAGTGAATCTACATTTTAATTAACCCACTAAGGTTCAAATAGGAACTCATAAGAATTTGACAGGCATCATTTAAGAACTTGATTGTCTAATTGGGTGATTCTCCTCTCATCTCTTCCTTACATTGCATGCTCGTTGATGTGGGGTTGTCTTGCTCCCCCTTAGGTTCTTTAGTGTATGTGGGGTTGTCTTTTTCCCTCAGGATAATCTCTTAGGGTCGGTTCTCATTTCCATTCCTACTTCAATCCCTTGTTTGATTCATCATCTCCCATGTCGTCATACGACTTCTCTTAGTCCCACGAGGACTCCCTTCCTCGCGGCCTTCTTGAGGACCCGCCTAGGGTCACCCATATGCAGGGAAGAGAGGGGACATCCCCTCCACTCCCGACCATTCTTGGCGAGGGTTCTCAGCCCTCTCTTTCAAATCCGTCCATTCAGAATCCGACCAATCAAATTCTCAACATGATGGCCCAGCTGGACCCTACCCAGCTCCATCTCATCCGGCAAGCCTTGCAGGGGGCTGATGCCCCGACTTCAGCTCCTTCTCGTGGCATGACTGCTGTTGCCACTACATCTTCTGTTGCTGAGACCACCTCTGTGGCCCCCATTGACCTTACTCCCACCCGTCCTCAGATCTTTCGGTACTCTGGCATGGAAATGGGCCAGGCTTCTACCTCGACCCATCAGCCGCTCGATAAGGGGAAGTCTCAAATCCCCTCTGTTCCTTACCTTGATCCCTATGCCACCATTTCTCCATCGCCGCAGGCTCTTGTAGCCCCGGCGGACTTTACTCGATTGCAACCAGGGGCCGCCCAGCTGGCTCATGCAGATGTGGGCCCTTCCCTGGCCCATTATCCATCTTACGGGCTACCCCCTCAGTCAGCTTTTCCTTTGGCTGCGTATCCAGGTACTGCTCCTCCTGCTCCTTCTCCTCCATCCCGGGAATGGGAAATTCTTGATAAATGGGCTACTATGCAGCAACAAATTGACCTTCTCCACAAGCGGGTTGGCACGCAGTCTTTGGCTGACGTCCATATTCCTAACTTCAGGGACATTCATTTTCCTCCTCAGTCCGAGCTCCCCGTGTACCGAAAATATGACGGGAACGGGAACCCGTTCATTCATGTTCGGGAATTTCTTTACGAGTTAGCACAGTTCCAGCATGACGATCGCCTCATGACCTACTTGTTCCGCCGATCGTTGGAAGGGGTCGCCCTGGAGTGGTTCTATACCTTGCCTATGGAGGAGGCCGAAAACTTCAAGACAGTTAAGGAGAGGTTCATTCAGAGGTTCCAAGATCGGGTCGGTCCCGAGTATTCCTTCACCGACCTGGTAGCAGAAAAGATGAAGCCGGAAGAAGATTTTGCAACCTATGCGGATCGGTGGAGGCAAATGGCCTCGCGTGTGCCCGGGCAAATCCCGGAACAAGAAAAAGTCAAGTTGTTGATCTCCAATGCCACCCCAACGTTCAGAAATATTTTGGCAATGAATGACATTTCGAATATGCACCGGTTATACAGTAGAGCTCGGTTCATACAAACCCAATTCAAAGACTCCCCTATTCATTCACTATTTGAGGCCCAGAAACCTAAAACTGCCAGGAAATCCCAGGGCCCCATCACTGAGGGAGTGCAGATCAATGAGCTGGTCCAGGCTGTTCAGTTTCCCCACCAAGCCGCTCCACCTCGCTTCCCGCAGCCTCCATGCAACCCCCAGTTCGCCGCTCCACAAGTCCCCCAACCCACTTTCCCGGTTCCTCAATACCCACAACAACAACCACCACCACCCCAACAGCCTCAGCGGCCGCCACAATATAATAATGTTCCTCCACCTGCCGCTTACGGACCTGCTCGACCGAGCCCAAAGAGGACCCATTACCCTCCTCTTCCTAAGACATTACCTGATATTTTCTCTGTTTGATGTATACTGGTGATATTCAATTGCCTCCGGAGCGTCAAAATTGGAATCCGGCAGCCGATCAGTCCCGATATTGCATATATCATCGGCAGCCTAGGCACACGATAGAGCGGTGCTATCAGTTTAGAGATCTGGTGTATGATTTACATGAGGGCCAGAGGATTGATTGGGCCCAGATGCACCAACTGATCGAGGACATCAAGCAGAGGCAGAGACAAGCCAGGCCGCAGCAGGCGGCACCCCAACAACAGCAACAATAACAACTCCAGCAGCAACAGCAACCCCAGCAACAGCAGCAGCAGCAACAAGACCTTGGGATCCATCAGAATCCCATGCCGATACATCAACCCGCTCCTCAGCAACAACAACAGCTGCTGGCGCCGGCACCGACCCAAGTAAACATTGTTCAGCACCCAGCCTCCAACGCTGGGTGGACTTTTGATGATGAAACCCCCGCACACCTCTTGGCCTCCCACCATAACCATTCCCCCGCACCTGCTATCCCCTCCGTTCTCAGGCCCGCCGTTCTCACCCCCACTCCATCCATTATTCCCTCTGCATCACCTATCAGACCCACGGCATTCCCCTCCATACCGCCAGTCCTTTCACCATCACCCACCATACCCTCCATCATCACCCCTCCACTTAACCCCTCGCCCATTTCCCCTTCACCAGGGCCCATCAGGCCAACCTCCGTCATCCTCACCCCCATTTCTACCCCTTCCACCTACCCCACCGGGCCAAGCGGGGGTCCATCTCTGGCCGTGCCGGCACCACATTACGCCCTTCGGAGCGGGAATCCATTTCACAAAGTTTACCCTTCTTCTCGTGCACCCGCACCTACCCCTCAGCCTTCTTCCTCAACAGCTGAAGATGCAGACCCCGTGCCAGGCATGAAGTATGACTTGTTACAACACCTGGACCGGATGCCGGGCAAGATTTTAGTTTAGAATTGATCAAGAGGTCACCGCTACATCAGGATGCTTTGAAGACCTTCTAGCAGAAAGTGATGGTGAATGAAGATGTGGCGGTGGACAGTTTACCAATGGTGTTGGCAACCATCACAAGGGGGCCCTCTATTTCATTCTGTGAGTCAGAACTAGCACCCCCAGAGGCACGGCAGATGCCGCTCTGCATTACCATTTCTGTGAATAAAGTGGCCGTTGAGTTTGCCCTTGTGCACACGGGAGCATCGATAAACGTGTGTCCATTGAGTACCCTCCGTGCCTGCAACATTTCAGAGGATATGCTTAAGCCGACACCTACAACAATAGCAGCGTCTGACAATTCCAGGCATGCTTGTCATGGGGTCGTGACTGTACAGGCCGAGCTAGGGCCGTTGGTTATGAACGTGGAGTTTTACATGCTGGACATAGACCCAATGTTCAAAGCTATTCTGGGTCATCCATGGATAAACAGTTTAAATGCCGTACCTTCAACCGCCCACCAATGCCTGAAATTCCCATTCCAGGGCCGGGTGGTTAAAGTGAAAAGCATCTCCACCGTCCAGTCTGTTGACGCCATTTCATACAAGATTCTCCCTACGTTGTGGCCAAGCAATAGGCCAGTTTTATCAGTAATGGACTTGAATTATTCATGGGCATATGCGTCACGCAAGCCCGCCACTGCACCAACAAATGTCAAGATCAAGTCCAAGATAAGAGATTCAAAGGGGTGGCATATGATTCTAAAACTGGGTTATCAGCCGGGCCTGGGTCTCGGTGCACAATTACAGGGGCGGACCAAGCCCGTCCCTAAAGGCAGGAAGATGGGCCGCCGAGGCCTTGGCTACCGTGATTCCGCAATGTCGATACTTGGAGACTCTAGGCCGTTAACATGGGACTATCGACAGCATTTTGTGAAAGGCCCGCTGCAGCCCGACACTTTGAAGAAGCCGCCACCCAGTTCCGAAGAGAAGGCCGACGATGCCTGCGATGATTCTGACCCACCACCACCGCTGAAGGGGTTGGTGGGTGATATGGAAGATTTTGCCCGTTGTTTTGAGAAGTTGTTCAATAAGAGAGAAGACCGTCCGAAGAAGAAGGAGATGCAGCTAGTGAAGCATTCTCTGATGCAGCTGGTCCGCCGGTGGCCACGGGAAGTGGGGAGCTCTATCACCACCTTTTCTCTGTCCCCGTCCCGTTTTGCCTCTTTGTTCCAACAATTGGGGTTTGTTCCCCGTTCCCCTCCAATTCTGGTCGACCCGTACTTCACAGAGAGACCGCTAGAAATTCTATTTGTTCCATGTGCGTGCGGGCGTTGCCCGCTTATTGATCTTTCAACCTTGTTCACTCCTCCTCCCCCCGATGCTCAACTCCATGAGATGTGGTTTCGATCTTCCGATCCCTTCTTTGATTGCATATTCCCCGAGTTGTTCCCCATGCAGCTACCTCCTCCTCCGTCTTCTTCCTCCTCTTGTTGCGTGCTCTCCTCCAGCCTCCAAAAAAAAATGTCAATTTTAAAACGGAGGTTTCAATGGAAGATTACGCTATGTTCTGCTTAGATTCCCAGGGGCACGAGACCCCTGTTCCTTTTTCGGTAGATTTCCTATCTCCTAGGTTAGGTGTACAGTGTGCAGAATCTCCTAGGTTAGTAGAGTCAGTTGGGGTAGAGTCTAGTTCGAGTCTAGTCAGCCCGTCCTCGTCTGCGGCGCACCCTGTGATGCGTCGTCCTAAATCCATCCCTGATAGGTTTTTGCAAGATTTGGCCGAGAGGTGCCATGCCCTCCTTAGGTGCCCAGAGTTTGTCGAGACCGCGATTGTTTTAGAAGAAGATGAGGAATTGGATGGGGAATGGAGCAATGATGGATTAAGGGTATATGAAATTGTGAATGAGAAGGACCCAGTTGATGATGAGGAAAGCGAGGTGGACGACGCTACTGATCTGTATGCGCAAGGTTTGAAAAGGTTTGATGAACCATCCTTGACAGTGGATGAACCCACTAAGGAAATTAATCTTGGAACCGAAGAGGACCCCAGTCCCATACTTATTTATGCTAATCTCCCTCTTCAGGTTGAAGAGGAGCTCATCAAGGTTTTGAGGGAGTATATCGATTCTTTTGCATGGTCCTACGAGGACATGTCGGGTCTTGACCCCACATTAGTTGAACACCGATTGATTCTTAAACTAGGGGCAACACCCGTTAAACAGAAAGCGAGAAGATTCCACCCACAGATGGCCTTAAGGATAAAGGAAGAAGTCGACAAATTGCATAAGACCCGGTTTATTAGAGTTGTTTTATATCCACAATGGGTGGCAAACATAGTCCCGGTAATGAAAAAGGATGGCAAAATTCGGATTTGTATCGATTTCAGGGACTTAAATAAGGCATGTCCGAAAGATGATTTCTCGCTTCCTCACATTGATGTATTGGTTGATAATACAGCTGGGTATGAAGCCCTCTCGTTTATGGATGGTTATTCTGGATATAACCAAATCCGTCTGGCTCCTGAGGATCAAGAGAAGACCTCGTTCACTACGCCCTGGGGCACATACTGCTACGTTGTTATGCTGTTTAGATTAAAGAATGCAGGTGCTACTTACCAGAGGGCAATGATGGCAATCTTCCACGACATGATGTATGTCTACTTAGAAGCTTACGTGGATGATATTTTGGTAAAATCGAGGTCTCAAGAAGAACACCCCGCCATTTTAGCCAAAGTGTTGCAAAGGGCTAGGGAATATAAATTGAAGATGAATCAAAAGAAATGCGTGTTCGGAGTTGCATCAGGGAAGTTACTCTGGTTTATAGTTAGTAAACGGGGGATTCAGATCGATCCGAACAAAGCAAAGGCCGTTGGAGATGTCGCCGCCTAAGAATATCACTGAACTCCGAGGTTTAATTGGGCGTTTACAATTCATTAGAAGATTCATATCTCAACACTCGCAGAGATGCCGCCCATTCTATGAATTGTTAAAGGCGGGAGCAAAGTTTGAGTGGAATGAACAATGCCAAAAGGCCTATGAGGAGCTTAAGGTTTATCTTTCTAATCCCCCGGTTCTGCAACCACCCGTCCCTGGGAAACCCCTGATCCTATACATTTCTGTGATTGAGGACTCCCTAGGAGCTGTCCTGGCTCAGGTAGATGATGAAGGAAGGGAAAGGGCAGCATACTACCTTTCGAGGTTGTTTAACCCTACTGAATCCAAGTATACTGCCATGGAGAAGACTTGTGCAGTGCTAGTGTGGGTAGCTCAGAAGCTCAAACACTATTTTCTTACCCATGAGGTCAAGCTGATCTCTAGAATGGACCCCATTCGTTATCTTTTTGAAAAACCTGTCCTTTCTAGCCGATTAGCTCGCTGGCAGAGCTTTCTTTCCCAATTCGACATCACCTTCATCATCCAAAAAGCGATCAAGGGATACGCCATTGCTGAGCATCTCGCCCATTCTCCCATCCCTCGCACTGATTCAATCCAGGACGAGTTCCCCGATGAACACTTGGCAGTAATCACTCATCTTTCTTTTTGGTCTCTCCATTTTGATGGTGCTCTCAATTCCCAGGGTAGTGCAATCGGCGTCGTTCTCCTTACTCCGGAAGGGGTGACCATCCCTATCGCTTATCAACTCTCATTTTCTGTCACCAATAATATAGCCGAGTATGAGGCTCTCCTTGCCGGTCTGAAGCACGCCTACCTCTTAGGCGCGCGATACCTTAACATCATAGGAGACTCTCAGTTGGTGATGCGTCAAGTTCTGTCAACTTACCACACCTGTGACCCTAAGCTTAAGCCCTATCAAGATCTGGTCACGATCTTGGGTAGGCAATTCTGGAAGCTTATCTATATTCACACTCCTCGTTCTCAGAACATTCTGGCTGATGCCCTTGCATCACTAGCTTCTTCTCTTTCATTTCCTCTCAGTCGTGCCGCTGAGACCATTGTGGTCCAGCGGTTAGACGCTCCCTCTCTTCAGGATCCCTGGTTTGACAACCTTAGGAAATATGTAGAAAGGAAGGTAGAAAGGGATGAGGTGAAAGAAGTCTCATTAACTGAGCTTGAAGAGATCATAGAAGAAGAAGAATTGCCGTGGTATTATGAGATTGAGTAATACTGTAGGGATGGTTCATTCCCAGAGATGGCGAATGCCGAGTAGCGAAAGGCCATTTGAAGAGTCACCGCAAGATACACGATTGTTGCTGGAGAATTGTATAGGCGAGCTCTCAATGGAGTTCTAATGAGGTGTCTAGATGATGATGAGGCTTGGAAGGTGGTAGAAACAGCTCACTCTAGTGAGTGTGGAGGGCACGTAAATGGCCAGGCGTAGGCGAAGAAGATTCTTAGGCAGGGCTATTACTGGCCAACCCTAGAAGAAGATTGTTCCACCTATGTCCGTAGGTGTCTTCAATGCCAGCTCCATGCTGACAAGATCCATGCTCCTGCTTCTTCTCTCCATCCTCTCTCTGCTCCTTGGCCATTTTTCATGTGGGCCTTTGATATCATCAGACCTCTCGGTGACCCAAATTCCGCAGTCAAGCAGAAGTCCTTCATCCTGATGGCTACGGAGTACTTCACCAAGTGGGCAGAAGCTGAAGCCTATGTAGAAATCAAAACCACCACAGTATGCCGTTTCATCATAAAGAATATCATCTCGCAGTTTGGAGTGCCAAGTGATATCGTCACCGACAACGGGCCTCAATTTATTTCTCAAGAACTCCGGGACCTCTGTAAGAAGTTTAATATATTATTGCATCATTCATCGCCATACTACCCCCAAGGTAATGGCCAGGCTGAGGCCACGAACAAAACCCTTCTTAAAATCATCAAGAAAACATGTGAATCACATAAATTTGCTGATTGGGCCGATAAACTGGTAGAAGCTCTATGGGCTTATCGCACCTCCGTCCGTACTCCCACGGGGCAAACTCCTTTTGCTCTCACCTACGGGATGGAGGCGGTACTCCCGTACGAGATCCTGATCCCTTCCCTAAGGGTGCAGCCGGACAAAGAACTTAATCTCGACGAGCGTCGAGAGGCGTTGTTAGTCCAACTAGAACTCTTAGATGAGAAGAGGCTTAACGCGGCCAATCATGTCTCGGTCTATCAAAAGCGTGTTTCGCGGTATTTTCAAAAGAAGGTTATCGAACGAAAATTCCAAGTGGGTAATATGGTTTTGAAACGCAAATTTGTCAGATCAGCAGGTCCCAGGTCTAAGTTGCAACCCAACTAGGAAGGGCCGTTTGTAATTAAGGAAGTCTATCCGGGTAACGCATATCGTTTAATTAACGTGGAGAGCGAAGAATTACCAAATATGTGGAACGGGCTGTATTTAAAACACTTTTATCCATAGAGTCGAACCAGCAACGACTTGGTGGCGGGGTATGCCTTCACTTGATCACGAAAGGAAATCCCCGGTTCAACATTTCACACACTACACGACCCCCCGTGGTGCGGTTTCATCTTTTGCGTAACACCGTTTCTCCTTTGGCCATACATCAGGAAGGGTGAAAGTCCTTGTTTTCCTTCTCCCTCGGCTGAAAATAGGGGCAAGAGGTGAATAAGGGGACGAGAACTGATCTAGACCCCCTAATAAAAGAGGTCTCAAATAGGGGCAGTCCATTATGACCTTATTCCGCGAAAGAACAAGAAAGAAAAGATTGAAAGGAATGAAGTGAAGGGGCAAAAATCAAGGCTAAAAGCTCACCCAAAGCTCGAAGCTCTCAAAAGTTGGAAGTCCCCAAATAATAAAACTAGGCACGACAAGAGTGGCAGTACAGTTTCCCCGCGGGACGCTATCAGCCTGGTCGTATGCGTGCCTAGAGCGGAAATAGGTTCGAGAATGGACATAAAGTCCCGACGCAACAGATCAAATTCTTTGAAAAGGAGTGTCGCGAGAGGAACTCAAGCACTAAAAATCTTTATACCTGTCGCCAGCTTCTCTATTAAAATCTGTTTTATTTTCCAAGGAATGGATCCTACCCCGGGAATGGCCTCAGTAGAGGCACCATTAAAGCGAAGTTAGCACCGGCCGCGGGCGGTCCTTTATATTGCACATTGAGCCCGGGAGGCCCCTGGTGAGATGGGAGGTTCCTTGTCATCAGGTCTGAGTTGGTTTCAAAATCCACAAAAAAATCAAACATGTCAAAGTCTAAAAAAAATCAAATATTTCAAAATCCAAAAAAATCAAATATTTCAAAATCTAAAAAAAAATCAAATATTTCAAAATCCAAAAAAATCAAATATTGCAAAAACATAAAATCAAATATGTTCAAAACCCAAAAAAATCAAATATGTTCAAAACCCAAAACAAAATCAAATATTTTGAAATCCAAACAAAAATCAAATATTTTCAAATTTTTTAAAAAAGATTTTCTTGATTTGCATGCATAGCATCCCCATTGCATTCATTTGACATTTGTTATTTACCTATTTAATAAGGCTTACCCTCTTGACCAAAAGTCGAGCATTGGTCACTTCCTAACTTGTTATAGGCAAGGGGTTAAGCCTAAAATAGATTTAATCTATTTTCTGTATTTGCATGTGTGCAGGGGCAGGTTGAAGCGGAAAAGTCCAGTTGGCTCGTGACCGCGTGGATGTTAAAGATCTTATCCCAACCTATGCAATCACATCATAGCCCAAACAAAGCTCAAACTCAATCCAATCATCAATTCTATTCATTTCATATATCAACTTTCTAAACACAAGTCCTATCCAACATCTTCGTGAAACAAAAGAAAACCACTCAATCCTCCGCTGGGCATCCCCGCGGGGACGCAGCTCTCTCAGCTCTCTAACATAGGCCTGGTGCGTCGTCGGGATCTCCGCAACCTCTGCTGGTAGGGTAAGCACCCTGCTCACCTCCCACATGATCAGGGCACTCCTGACCGCCTGCTCGTCCTCCTCTGTACCAATCCTCCTCGCCTGTAGTGCGGGAAGGTGGGGTAGCGCTGGTAAAATAGTCCGGGATAGTCCAACCTGTAGGTAGCACCGGTGCGGGCTGTACATCGCCAGCGCAGTGTCGCTCACGAGCCTCAAGTCCAAGCTCGGTCTCCTGGGAACTCTAACAGTGGTATCACGGAGGAAGTCCGGGCGCATCACGAACCAATCCAGGGGCAGCCTATTGATGTGCAGTCGCCACTCATCCCTGGTCTTCATCTCTGCTGTCCTGCACTCTACCTACGGAGAGAATCTGAATGCACCACCTATGAAGAAGAGGGGGTGGCTCCCATAGATCCTGCTAGCTGAAGTGACATCCTCCCTATAGATGAATTTCATCTTAACACCCATCCAACACTCTAGGAGGATCATAGAACCAAACAGAGGACCTCCTAAGGCTGCTGAAGTAAGGCCCTCGTACAAGTAAGCTAGGATGACCTGGGAGATGGAAGGTCCCTGCCAAAGGCCACTAATGGTACTAAGAAGGGGCAGCTCTAGCACATGGTCAACTGAAGGAAACAATATGGCCCTACACAAGCAAATGGACGCAGCCTTAGCTATGGCTTCATCCCATCCACACCTGTTCTTGCAATGCTCCACTACCCACTGGCTAAGAGGAAGAAGGTGAATCTGACGTGGGCCTACGAAGGTGTGGACATCTCTGCTGTCTGGTATGAACCCTCCCAAGATGAGCCTAGGATCTATAGGGGCAACAGTATGACACACTAAGTCTTCCCCTCCCACCTGGGACCTGGGTAAAGAGAAGTAGGTCTCTACCTCCTCTAGTAGGATAGTGGCCTCGAATGATGGGAAAATGAATGTATGAGTTTGAGGATGCCAGATTTCAACTAAGGCCGAGATGCTATGCCAATCAAGAGAGAGCTTTGGGTAGTTCTGACCTAACACTAGGAGAGGTTGTAGGTGCCAAGATCTCAGGATAGATGTCACTCCTAGGGGCAAGGCGCGAACCATGGGAGCCAACCACTTCAAAGTGGAATACCGCCTAGGGCCAGGGAGAAGCTGAGGTGGGAAGAAAGAAGAAGGAAGAAAAGAGAGAGGAAGGAAAAGCATGTAAGTGAATGAAAGAATTGAATTGAATGAAATCATGATTAGCTTACCTCTCTCAGAGGGCTCAAGCTGAGATGTCGCGGGATCGCGGTCAGTCGTTGGAGCACTTCCCGCTCCTTCCTGGCCAGCTTTGGCCCTTCAAAAGATGCTCCCTCCATGGAACTTCCCTCTAGGGCTCTCTTCATGATGATTTGGTGATGAATATCAAAGATTTCAAGGTTTAGAAGTAGGAGGATGTGTGAATCACGAATTTAGGTTCCCCCTCCTACTTATAGGGCTTGTTAGGAAGCCTAGGTCTCTTGAGATCGGGTTGGATAAGTCTAGGACGGGTTAAGATGAGGTTTGGATAAGTTTAAGGCAGTTTACCCTCGGGTTAGGGATTCTCCAGGAGAGTCCCCTTCTAGTTCGCAGAATACCCATTTGGACGGTCTTACGATAGATCGCCCATCTCCTTGCGCGGCCCGTTATAGACCGCTTATCATCCTCCAAAGAACCCGAGGGCAACACTTTAGGCGGCCTGATTCAGACCGTTCTTATTCTTACGCGGTTTATGGTAAACCGTTCAACATTCCGCACGGTTTATAAAAAACCATTCTATTCTCCTTGGAACGGACCATTACAGACCGTATATTGCTTTGAGCGGCCCACTGAGAACAGTCCTTCTTGAAGCCCTTGTCCAACAAGTTGTCAACCTGTCCAACTAGTAGTCGTGACGCCCTCATCTCACTCATTTGACGCCCTCATCTCACTCATTTAATGTCACTCATTTGGCATCACGCTCTCTCTCTCCCACTCGGAGTCAGCATCACTCTATCTCACTCGGAGTCGGCATCCCTCTATCTCACCCGTAGTCGTGCCTCACCCGTAGTCGTCGTCTCTCACTCACGCACTCGTGTCGAGTCAGTAGTCGCATTCATCCATTCATTCATGCATTCATCCATTCATTCATACATTCATACATCCGCAAAATACACAAAAATAAGGCATATCACTATCATATCACATCATGTACAAAGTCGGGCCAAGTACAAAAGTCAAGCCTACCCCTCGCCCTGGCCCCCGTCGCTATCTTCGGATCCCTCGTGCCTCTTTGGGGGAGGCATCGCTGAAACCGCCTCGTCGCGCTGACGTCGCCGGTGCCGCTCATCCTCCTCGTTCCTCTGGTGGCCGGAGGAGCCTGTAAAGTAACTCCTAACAGAGCCATGAGTGCCATGGCTACCGCTCGGAGTCGCTCGGCTGCACTCCCGACTCACCTCTCTCATGCCCGCCACCATGCCCTCCAGTCTAGCAGCCTGTAACCGGGCCTGCTCTGCCTCAGTCCGATAGCGCTCCGCCTCGGTCGCACTGGCTCGGAGTCGCTCCAGCTCAGCCTGAAGAAGCGCCGTCTCCAGCTGTAGCACCTCGAGAATTTTAATGAAGAGAATAAATAACAATTATTCAATATTAGCCAAGAACTGGAAAAGGAAATAATTATGATAAATGAAAAATAAAAATAGTTAAAATAAATCTACTGATCCAAACCTCATGTGACATCCAAAGGTCTTTTACCCAAACTTTTAAGCACACATATATAATATATTACATCATGTAAATAATGAAAACTCAAATGTAATTGAGCCATCTATATTCATATATATATATATATATATATGAATATATATATACATATATACATATATACATATTACAAGTGCATAGTACATATTAAACCATATTTGAGCATCTAGCTAATACTAAAATATATATAGAATATATATATATATATATATATAATACTTGAATATATGATCCTTATAATTAAAAGGGTCTAAAGCCTTTAAGTCAATTAATAGGCCTTTAGCTAATGCCTTGTTCGTAGGGAGCTAAAATAGGTGGGCTTTGGGTTAGATTTGATGGATAAATATATATATACATATATATATATATATATTCAAAAATAAACTTAACTTGCAAAAGAGGGTCTAATAGGAATAATTAGTTAAATATATATACTTAATGGGCCTAAAACATATGTCATATATTTTATTCTTCCATTTTTATTCAAAGCCTAAACCACCTATATATATATATATAGCCCAAAAATAAATAAAACCATATTTATATAAGCCTTAAATTAATATTATAAGTTTAACTTACTATGGGATCTTATATGTAAGATATAGTGGGCTCTCTCGTAAGAAGATTTCTTCATTAAACACATATGATCATCTTAGCATCTAAGGACCTTAAGGGGTTTTACGTTAAATAGAGTGGTCTACCCTGTTAATAAAAGGATATATATATATATCGATGGGCTTTTGGCACCATCCAAACCCTTGTTACGATAGAAGCATATATAAGGTTTGTTTTGGGATATAGATAATATACTTTGGAAGTCTTATCACGTTCAAACCAAGGGCATGAGTTGGACTTCTTCAATCAACGGATGAAAGCGGCTCAAACGAAGGAAGTTCTAGAGCAAGTAGGATCCACGTAGGGAGTTTGACAACCTAACTCCTGAGTTCCAGTGGAACTCTACTGAGGTTGTTTCCTATAAATATCAACCCCGAGCGATCTACCCAAGACTACTATTGCTTGGAGAATCGACGGGAGTTTTTACTGTTGCTTCTGCTCCTTCCGTGCGTGGAGAAGAATTGTGGGCAGTTGTTGCCTGCAAAGTCTTCTTCCCATGCCTCTCTTCTGTTACGTGCTATGGAGAAGAGGGAGCTTCTTCTTCTGCATGCATCCGCTTCTTCCTTCATCTTCTCTGCCGCTGCGTTGTTGCTGATTTCTATTGCCGTTGTATCATCGTCTGCCACTTTGATCTGTTCGCATACACGCACGTAAAAGGTAGGTGTTCTCTCTGATGTCTAAACTCAATTAACAAAGATGATACATGCTCTTATGATCATAAACAGCATGCTCATATTGGAGTTCATAGTCTCTAGTTTCTCGTAGGTGTTCTCTCTGATGGCTAAACTCAATTAACAAAGATGATATATGCTCTTATAATCATAAACATCATGCTCATATTCGAGTTCATAGTCTCTAGTTTCTCGTAGGTGTTCTCTCTGATGGCTAAACTCAATTAACAAAGATGATACACGCTCTTATGATCATAAACAGCATGCTCATGTTCGAGTTCATAGTCTCTAGTTTCTCGTAGGTGTTCTCGACATCAAACTAAACCCGTTAATAGTTGAACTTTAATATGATCTCTGCATGTATATACCTTAATCTTTTAATGCATCCGTAGGTTTTCTCAAGACTTAGCAAAACTCTGTAATTAGTAAGTTATAAGCATGCATATAGGTCTGTAAGAAGTATAGATTTCATTCTTGATTGAGGTTTATGTATTTTATTGCAAGAATGAAAATGACGACCCAATTTAGGGTGTCATTTTAATTCAACGACCAACCAATCAGTCGTCAATTGTAGAAGTTAGTTATAGAGTTTTCGCCTTAATAGTTTGTTCATGGGTATAGGAGTCTCCTTTGGCCATGAAAATTTATGGGCGTACTAGTGGGATGGAGACCGAGGTAGTGAGAGTGGTTGCACCATTTTTCATGCCCCCTATCTCAAGATCCCCCATCTCTCAACGAAAAATTATTTTGAACATCCAGTTAGGTAGAGTTTTTTGAGCCCGTCATTTCGGTATATCATAAGCTCGATTCCGACTTAGTTACGTCGAGAAACGAGAGTACTAAGAGTTAAGATAATTTGTAAATGATGACAATAGAATTGTCGTCAAATCTTTTTGACGACATAACACAATGTCGTCAGATTATATATATATATATATATATATATATATATATATATATATATAATTATATATTTATATCTTGTAATAATATCTTTAAAAATTGATATCTATTAAAATATGTTACAGAAAATTATAAAAAATATATTTTTGGAATCCTTGAATTTTTCTCTTAATTATCATATATTCTATTTTTCTAAATTATTTTATATAAATAAATGTGTCTCTGAATGTATATTTTAAAAATTATTCAATGAAGATGTAAGAATTTATGTTTTTGAAATGACGACATTGAGAATGTCGTTGATTTATTTTGACGACATTTTGTAATGTCGTCATATCTTTAATATATATATATATATATATATATTTGTAACTATATCTTTGAAAATTCATATCTAATAAGATATGTAACAGAAAATTATAAAAAAATATATTTCTGGAATCCTTGAATTTTTTCCTAATTATCATATATTTTATTTCTCTAAATTATTTTAAATAAATAAATATGTCTTTGAATGTATATTTTTGAAATTATTCAATTAAATAGATATTGAGGTGAATTCTTGTTAAATAAATTAAGTTAAAAATCATAGAATTAACGTCCCTCCAAGTGGACGCTAATTAATAAATGACACTACTCACGGACGTCAATTAAAATAAGTTTATTTAATTATAGTTAATTAGAGAATTGGATTGACGTGAATTCTATAATTAACGCATTCATGTTCTCACCGTTTTCTTCCGGTTTTGACCCATACCTCGGGTCTTTTGGCACTCTCGTCTCACGTCCGTTGATGGAACCCTTTTTCATGATTGGTTCACGTTATACACCTCAACTCTCGGTGACATACGAGTCCTCCGTTGGACATTCCGTTCCTTCGGACTGACAAGTTAGTCATTGAGACCTCCGTAAGTCTCCGCTAGCCTTGGATTCCCTCAAGGCAGCCGAGCTGGTTGTACCCTAAAAACCTCTGGGATCCCATCCGTGTCACTGTGGTTTTCAGTTCGTCTTGACACTCTACTCCTTTGGAATCTTCTTATCATCAATTCGAGAACATAACCCTTTGACTCTGTATTTGGACAAATCTGATTCTAAAACATTAAGGGCTGTGGGTCCGTGACTTTTCAGTGCCAGGTAGGACGGAAGTCCAATTCTGTAAACCATGGGAATTCTGGGTGTGGCATTGCACCAAAGTCTGTACATATGTTATATTCTGTTATTCTGTTATATCTGTCATTCTGCAAATTCTGTTAATTCTAGAAGTTCTATTATTCTGATATTTTATTGTTCGGTTATTCTGATAATTTAGATATTCTGCTAGATTGTTTAATTCTGCTTGTATTTATTGAAACTCTGTTATATTCTGGTCAATTCTGAAGTTATGTTCATCCGAGTAACTGTCCTTGTTATATTCTGATAGCTTGTCATTGACTCTGCATGGGAATTTATCCCTATTTCTCTTGATCTCGTAACTGCCTTTGACTTTAGTATTCATCTTTCCTGTTAGATTGATCATCATGATTTTCTAGTTCCATGCATTGCATCTTCATGAACATGTTAATTGGCTAATCACTTATATTCTGCTTGATGAGAGATGTAATTCCTACTGAGCGTTTCGCTCACTAGCCTATCTTTAACGTTTTTCAGGTAACGACATTGAAGATAGTCCATCAGATGGGGAAGGGCAAGAGTGATGAGCGTTATGGAGAATTGTGTTGGTGTCTTTTATCTTTCTTTGAGTCTCGTCCTGTTATTTGAGTCCTTTCTCTTTATTAGAGTGTAATAGGGAGTCCTTTCTTCACTTATGTAAGTTGAGTCAAGGTATGTAATTCGAATATTTGAATATCAATAAAGGTTAAATTGGCCCACATTGTCCAGGTTGTAATTTCGTGTCTTATGTTCGCTCTGATTATTCACGACCGTATCACTGCCACGTTCCGAACTACACGTTCCGCTGTTATCGATTCAGAACGTGACAGTTTGTGGTATCAGAGCCTAGGTATATTAAATCCTAGGTCTTGACTATAGGTTGCCATAAGTTCTAGGTTCAATCCCATTATTGCCGGGTGAGATTGGGTAGAACCTTGGGTTAAGAGCTAATAAGGAAATTAAAATACTAATAAGATTAGTTTATGAAGATTGCTTAGTAAAATTTCACGAGAATTACTTGATAATCTTACATGAGATTGTTTGTGTCTTGTAGAACTAGATAGATAACAATGGCCACCGAGCGTGCCCAATGGCGTGAGATGTAAAAAACAGTTCAAGGATTGACTCAGGCTCTTCAACGGGTAGCCGAGGGTGGAGCCAACCGTGGAGCTGGAGAGTTACATCGTGAGTTTCGGAGCCTCAATCCCCCTAGGTTTTGTGGAACCTCTGATCCTGACATGGCGGAAGATTGGACGAAGGAGATGGAAAGAATTTTCCGAGTGATGCAATGTTCGGACCAAGATAAGGTCCTTCTAGCAACATTTCAACTAGAGAAGGACGCAAGGGCTTGGTGGGAGTCCATAGAAGCCACTTTGCCAAACATTCAAGTAACTTGGATAGAATTTTTAGAACACTTCAACGAGAAGTATTTCTCGGAGAGAGTTCGGGAGAGAAAGGCAGGAGAATTTACCTCGCTCAAACAAAGAAGCATGTCTGTGGCAGAATATGAGACTCAGTTCTCGAGGTTATCACGGTATGCACCTCATTTGATCATAACGGAGAAAATGAAAGCTAAAAGATTTTTGAATGGGTTAAGACTACAATATATACCCCAGTTGGCACCAATGGATATTCAATCATATGCCGAGATGATTAAAAGAGCTCAATTATTGGAAGGCGCTATGGAATTATCTGACAAAGTTAGGGCAAGAATGGAAAAGAAGAAGGTAGATAATGGCAACAAAAGGCCCAATAATGGAAATGTAGTTCCGAATGGCAAGAAGCGTAAAGAAGAGAAGTGCAAGCATTGTGGGAATAATGGTCACAACTCCGAGAAGTGTCGCTGGAGGAACAGAGCTTGTTTTTGCTGTGGAAGCCAAGAGCATAAAGTATCTAACTGCCCCCTTCCTAAAGATCAACCTCAGCAGGCAAAGGATCACAAGGAAGCACGACATCGGGTACAATTACAAGCAATAAGACAAATCGAACCTGCTGACTATGAAGTAACTGAAGGTACCCCTTAACCTTGGCCTAGTTCATTGGGTTGTTTTATTAACATGCCTAGATGATTTTATCTTATGAATAGAAACTAGAACTAGATGCCCCACTGATATATATTGGAGATGAATTTTATCTGAATTTGGGGACCAAATTCTTTTAAGTGGGGGAAGATATAGCACCTCGAGAATTTTAATAAAGAGAATAAATGACAACAATTATTCAATATTAGCCAAGAATTGGAAAAGAAAATAATTATGGTAAATGAAAAATAAAAATAGTTAAAATAAATCTACGGATCCAAACCTCATGTGACATCCAAAGGTCTTTTACCCAAACTTTTAAGCACACATATATAATATATTACATCATGCAAATAATGAAAACCCAAATGTAATTGAGCCATCTATATTCATATATATATATATATATACATATTACAAGTGCATAGTACATATTAAACCATATTTGAGCATGTAGCTAATACTAAAATATATATACAATATATATATATATATAATACTTGAATATATGATCCTTATAATTAAAAGGGTCCAAAGCCTTTAAGTCAATTAATGGGCCTTTAGCTAATGCCTTGTTCGTAGGGAGCTAAAATAGGTGGGCTTTGGGTTAGATTTGATGGATAATTATATATATACATATATATATATATATATTCAAAAATAAACTTAACTTGCAAAAGAGGGTCTAATAGGAATAATTAGTTAAATATATATACTTAATGGGCCTAAAGCACATGTCATATATTTTATTCTTCCATTTTTATTCAAAGCCTAAACCACCTATATATACATATAGCCCAAAGATAAATAAAACCATATTTATATAAGCCTTAAATTAATATTATAAGTTTAACTTACTATGGGGTCTTATATGTAAGATATAGTGGGCTCTCTCGTAAGTAGATTTCTTCATTAAACACATATGATCATCTTAGCATCTAAGGACCTTAAGGGGTTTTATGTTAAATAGAGTGGTCTGCCCTGTTAATAAAAGGATATATATATATATATATATCGATGGGCTTTTGGCACCATCCAAACCCTTGTTACGATAGAAGCATACATAAGGTTTGTTTTGGGATATAGATAATATACTTTGGAAGTCTTATCACGTTCAAACCAAGGGCATGAGTTGGACTTCTTCAATCAACGGATGAAAGCGGCTCAAACGAAGGAAGTTCTAGAGCAAGTAGGGTCCACGTAGGGAGTTTGACAACCTAACTCCTAAGTTCCAGTGGAACTCTACTGAGGTTGTTTCCTATAAATATCAACCCCGAGCGATCTACCCAAGACTACTATTGCTTGGAGAATCGACGGGAGTTTTTACTGTTGCTTCTGCTCCTTCCGTGTGTGGAGAAGAATTGTGGGCAGTTGTTGCCGCAAAGTCTTCTTCCCGTGCCTCTCTTCTGTTACGTGCTGTGGAGAAGAGGGAGCTTCTTCTTCTGCATGCATCCGCTTCTTCCTTCATCTTCTCTGCCGCTGCGTTGTTGCTGATTTCTATTGCCGTTGTATCATCGTCTGCCACTTTGATCTGTTCGCATACACGCACGTAAAAGATAGGTGTTCTCTCTGATGGCTAAACTCAATTAACAAAGATGATACATGCTCTTATAATCATAAACAGCATACTCATATTCGAGTTCATAGTCTCTAGTTTCTCGTAGGTGTTCTCTCTGATGGCTAAACTCAATTAACAAAGATGATACATGCTCTTATGATCATAAACATCATGCTCATATCCGAGTTCATAGTCTCTAGTTTCTCGTAGGTGTTCTCTCTGATGGCTAAACTCAATTAACAAAGATGATACACGCTCTTATGATCATAAACAGCATGCTCATGTTCGAGTTCATAGTCTCTAGTTTCTCGTAGGTGTTCTCAACATCAAACTAAATCCGTTAATAGTTGAACTTTAATATGATCTCTGCATGTATATACCTTAATCTTTTAATGCATCCGTAGGTTTTCTCAAGACTTAGCAAAACTCTGTAATTAGTAAGTTATAAGCATGCATATAGGTCTGTAAGAAGTACATATTTCATTCTTGATTGAGGTTTATGTATTTTACTGCAAGAATGAAAATGATGACCCAATTTAGGGCGTCATTTTAATTCAACGACCAACCAATCAGTCGTCAATTGTAGAAGTTAGTTATAGAGTTTTCGCCTTAGTAGTTTGTTCATGGGTATAGGAGTCTCCTTTGGCCATGAGAATTTATTGACGTACTAGTGGGATGGAGACCGAGGTAGTGAGAGTGGCTGCACCATTTTTCGTGCCCCCTATCTCAAGATCTTCCATCTCTCAACGAAAAATTATTTTGAACATCCAATTAGGTAGAGTTTTTTGAGCCCGTCATTTCGGTATATCATAGGCTTGATTCCGACATAGTTACGTCGAGAAACGAGAGGACTAAGAGTTAAGATAATTTGTAAATGACGACAATAGAATTGTCGTCAAATATTTTTGACGACATAACACAATGTCGTCAGATTCTATATATATATATCTATATATATATACATACATATATATATATATATCTTGTAATAATATCTTTGAAAATTGATATCTATTAAAATATGTTATAGAAAATTATAAAAAATATATTTTTGGAATCCTTGAATTTTTCTCCTAATTATCATATATTTTATTTCTCTAAATTATTTTATATAAATAAATGTGTCTCTAAATGCATGTTTTAAAAACTATTCAATGAAGATGTCAGAATTTATGTTTTTGAAATGACGACATTGAGAATGTCGTTGATTTATTTTGACGATATTTTGTAATGTCGTCATATCTTTAATATATATATATATAAATATATGTATATATTTGTAACTATATCTTTGAAAATTCATATCTAATAAGATATGTAACAGAAAATTATAAAAAAATATATTTCTAGAATCCTTGAATTTTTTCCTAATTATCATATATTTTATTTCTCTAAATTATTTTAAATAAATAAATATGTCTTTGAATGTATATTTTTGAAATTATTTAATTAAATAGATATTGAGGTGAATTCTTGTTAAATAAATTAAGTTAAAAACCATAAAATTAACGTCCCTCCAAGTGGACGCTAATTAATAAATGACACTACTCACGGACGTCAATTAAAATAAGTTTATTTAATTATAGTTAATTATAGAATTGGATTGACGTGAATTCTATAATTAACGCATTCATGTTCTCACCGTTTTCTTCCGGTTTTGACCCATACCTCGGGTCTTTTGGCACTCTCGTCTCACGTCCGTTGATGGAACCCTTTTTCATGATTGGTTCACGTTATACACCTCAACTTTCGGTGACATACGAGTCCTCCGTTGGACATTCCGTTCCTTCGGACTAGCAAGTTAGTCATTGAGACCTCCGTAAGTCTCCGCTAGCCTTGGATTCCCTCAAGGCAGTCGAGCTGGTTGTACCCTAAAAACCCTGGGATCGAATCCGTGTCACTTTGGTTTTCCGTTCGTCTTGACACTCTACTCCTTTGGAATCTTCTTATCATCAATTCGAGAACATAACCCTTTGACTCTGTATTTGGCCAAATCTGATTCTGAAACATTAAGGGCTGTGGGTCCGCGACTTTTCAGTGCCAGGTAGGACGGAAGTCCAATTCTGTAAACCATGGGAATTCTGGGTGTGGCATTGCACCAAAGTCTGTACATCTGTTATATTCTGTTATTCTGTTATTCTGTTATATCTGTCATTCTGCAAATTCTGTTAATTCTAGAAGTTCTATTATTCTGATATTTTGTTGTTCGGTTATTCTGATAATTTAGATATTCACTAGATTGTTTAATTCTGCTTATATTTATTGAAACTCTGTTATATTCTGGTCAATTCTGAAGTTATGTTCATCCGAGTAACTGTCCTTGTTATATTCTGATAGCTTGTCATTGACTCTGCATGGGAATTTATCCCTATTTCTCTTGATCTCGTAACTGCCTTTGACTTTAGTATTCATCTTTCCCGTTAGATTGATCATCATGATTTTCTAGTTCCATGCATTGCATCTTCATGAACATGTTAATTGGCTAATCACTTATATTCTGCTTGATGAGAGATGTAATTCCTACTGAGCGTTTCGCTCACCGGCCTATCTTTAACATTTTTCAGGTAACGACATTGAAGATAGTCCATCAGATGGGGAAGGGCAAGAGTGATGAGCGTTATGGAGTATCGTGTCGGTGTCTTTTGTCTTTCTTTGAGTCTCGTCCTATTATTTGAGTCCTTTCTCTTTATTAGAGTGTAATAGGGAGTCCTTTCTTCACTTATGTAAGTTGAGTCTAGGTATGTAATTCGAATATTTGAATATCAATAAAGGTTAAATTGGCCCACATTTTTCAGGTTGTAATTTCGTGTCTTATGTTCGCTCTGATTATTCACGACCATATCACTGCCACGTTCCGAACTACCTGTTCCGCTGTTATCGATTCGGGGCGTGACACTAGCGCGTCTGCTGGTCGGCTCTGTGCTGCCTCCTCCCGCGCACGGGCCACCTCCTCCCTAGCCGCTACCCGGCTCTGCTCTAGCTCGGTCATAAGGTGGGTCAGCTCGGTCGTCTGCATGCACATATCATTGTCAGTCAATTGCATTTCATGCATATCATAAGCATAAATAACAAGGGGAAGTGTAGCGATTTGCGTACCCTCTTGGTAAGCACCACCTCGGTCGCCTTGGCCCGCGCCACCATCCTAGTAAAGTCGGCATCCCGATCGGCCCGATCTGCAGGAGTCTGGGTAGAAGAAGAGGAAGGAGCATCGGCCCCCTGCCGATGGGTACCCTCAGCACGCTGCATCCAAAACTCCAGGTCAGTCACATGCATAGTCATAATCATAAGCATTTGTATAATTTAAAAAGTTTAGGGTTTAGAAGACTCACCAGTAAGGCCAGGGCCTGTAGGGCCTCGTCCCGCTCCCTGATGGTGGAGTGCAGGAGCCCCTGTAGCTTCGCATATCGTCCCTCAGGGTCAATCTGCATTTAGAAGTCCATTTTAGTGCATCATATAGTAATCATAAGCATAATAAACAAAGTTTGAGTTTAGAAGTTATACCGGTCGGTGGGCACCCCGGAACACCTGGTCCCGTAGTGTCTGGCGTACGCGGTGTAGTACGCTGAGTCGCTCTCCGCTCGGGCGGTCACCACTCGTCCAAGAGCTGTCCAGTCAGCCACCTGCGCAGCGTTCCTCGTGGACCAATGAAATGCTGTCGCTAGGCCCCGGGTAGTCCTCGTCACTCGCTCCCCCGCCTTCTCAGGCACCTGGAACTCCACCGCAGGCTGATGGACCCCGATGGTGCTCATCACCAATCTGTAGTGCAGTGGCTCCACCACATTCACGCAATGAAGCCACACATCTCGTCCGGCAAAGGTAAGGGCGCCGACCACCCAAGGCTGACCCTCCTGGCCCTCCTCTGTGTAAGGTGTCCACTGTACCTGCAAGAAATAGAAAGTCGCATCAGCATCATCATCATATAAGAATTACATTTAATTAAAGAGTCTGAGTTTAGAAGTATACCAAGGCGAACAGTAGAGCATCCAGGTCGTCCTGCAGCTCTCGGATCTGCCGTCTCAGGGCTGCAGTCTCCCGAGGTGCTGTCCACCTCAGAGCGATCGGCAGGAGCCCAGGATGGGTCTCCTCGCCTCTGCCCAACCCACGTAGGCGTACGTAGGCCCACACCTGCATCACAGCATCATGTCAGCATTTAGGAAGCATATAGGATTGCATAATTAAGTCTAGGGTAAGAGTCGTACCTGGAGTAAGGGGGAGAAGCCCCCGAGCACCGTCCGACGGGCCGTCGAACTCAGCGTGTCAAAGAGGAAGGCGAGAACTGCTGCTCCCCACGCGTAGCCGCCCACGTGGCTCAGCTCCTCGAGGAAAGGAAGGAACCGGCAGCTCATCACGTCCGCTCTGGTGGAGAAGAGGAGTCGCCCAAACATCAGCATCAGGAACCGCCTCAGCACTCTGTCCGCCTCCGCTCCCGGCCCTGTAGCTACTCTCGGCCGTGCCAGCTCCACTAACCGTTGCAAGTGATCCTCCGGCTGCTCCCTGACTGCAACTCCCGCCCGTCGTAATCCCAGGCTGTCCTGGAGACTAGCCCGGGGTAGGAGGGTCGACTGCCTCTCAGGGTGCCGTAGCTCTAAGCCCAGCAATCCCCGAGCCATCGCCCGGTAGTCGGGAAAGGTAGTCCCGCTAACCGGTGACCCGTGCACTCGAAGGCTAGTGAGCCTGGCCACGTCCTCTAGCGTGGGGACCATATGGCCCCACGGGAAGAGGAACGTCCGACTCACTGGGTCCCAGCGGTCGTGCAGGGCGTGGAGTAGAGCTGCGTCGAACCGACACACCTCGATGCTCAGGAATGAGGCGAACCCCATGGCAGCCAACCGCTCCCTCTAGAAGTCCGGTAGTGCTAAGTACAATGCGCGGACCTGCAGCCACGAGGTGCGGGTCCTGCGCTTTTCCTGCATTCATTTCATTCATTTTAGATGCATTTTAGTAATTTAGTCAAGCATTTTGTTTCATATGAATAAAATCATGAAGGATTAAATCTCTGTCAAAAGAGTGGTTCCCCACAGGCCGCTCGTCCCATTGAACGGTCCCATATGCACCGTTTTACTTCCTGGGTTCTGTGTTTCGAACGGGCTAGCATGGGCCGTTCCTATCTTGAACGGGGGAGCTTGCACCGTTCTTTCCTCATGCCTCTTAGTGTCAAACGAGACACTCCTGGGCCGTAGGAAGGTTGGGCGGTCCTATGGGGACCGTATTGTTCTTCGTTGATTGAGTGTTGAACGGACCAATGTGGCCCATTTGTTGTTTGTACGGTGACCCCCTCACCGTCCTTACTTGGTTCGGTTCTATTGTTGTGTGATTTTGAATGGCTACCCCTGGGCCGTGTGTAGTTTGGGCGGCTCTATGTGAGCCATATGGTTTTGTTTGTGCGGCTTTGTCTAAACCGCCCTACCGTCGTCTTCCCCGACGACGGTGAGGGTTTCCCCACCGGCAGGGAGGCCGCCGTGGCACCCCCAAACCGGTCCCTAAGATCTCTAATCCTCCCTTTAACTAACATGCATGGCTTAAAATTGAAGAAAATGGAAATGGGGGGGGGGGGGGTTTAGTGCACCTACCTCGGGGTCCCTCAGCTTCTTGGCCGGCTTCTCCGCCGGTGGTCCCTCTCCGGCGTCCTCGTCGCGGGGCGTGTTCATCCCCGGCTCCTCGCTGGTGTCGGGCGGTGGCGGGAGTGCATCTCCCTCGGCCGTGGACGTCGTCGGCACCTCCACCGGCGGTGGTCCATCGGTGCTCGCGGCGGCGGTCGACGGCGGTGACGAGCTCCCTCCTTCTTCGGCCATCTCGGGGCGTCGAGCTTGGTGCTTCTGGCACATAGAGGACGAGAGGGAGGGTTTGAGAAAGGAGAGAGCTTGAGGGAGATGTGTGAGATTGAGGGAATGGGGTGCTTTGCCCTTCATTTTCCCCCCACTGTCGGTTACGGTGGAGGGAGACGAAGGGTTTAGCATTTCGAGGTTGCAGAGGTTGTGCGGTCTAGCGATAGACCGTCCTTGGTTTGTACGGTCGATATGAGACCGTTCATCTTCAACGGTAAGCTTTTTAAGTCGGTTCAAATTCAATGATATATACAGTTTCCATGTAACCATTCTTCTTTGGGCGGTTGGCCCTTAACCGTTCATGTTCGAAGTTCTTTTATCCCCATATCTGCACTTGGTGTTCAATTGATGAATTTTGATATTATTACAAATCTTGTTAACAATTTCGTATGCAGCATCCAAACTCTTACTTGCCGTTTCACCTGCACAGGTAAGTCAGGTATGGCCTTCTATCCTTGCACCCTTATTGCATTATTATATGGTACTATAATATATTATCTCGAGAACCAGTTGGTTATCTGCATGTTCCAAGATCTGATGTTCCCCTTCAACAAAAACGATGATGATCCAGGTTCACGTGTTTAATCTTCGGATAGGCCGTTAGGTTGGGATGTCATGGGGAGGATGGTTCTATCCTGCACGCCGTGGTTGCGGATAGTGTCTTGACTCTGATTTTCCCAGCTTAGCAATATTATTCTCGAGTATTTTATATTTTAATCTTTCTTCGCATTTATTTTAACGATTTCTTTTATTTTAGCCCAGCATGCATCATACGCATCTTTTTGAGCTTTCATGACCCATGGTTTGCTTGAAGAATGTCCCATCAATGATGGTTAGCTATGTGTTCAGGGTTTGAGTAAGAGGAACTAATTCCACTATGAGTTGGAAGGTTCTCTTTGGTCGATTTGCTTGGTTTGGTTGATTAAGAGGTCCCCGTCTGGAGCTTTAGCCTGTTTCGTTTACTTTTGCTGCTTGCTTTTGGCCTCCTCATTGGACCGCGGGATTGTGTTTCCCATGAGGTTGGTCTTGTCGATTTATTTCATTTAGTTTAGTTCCTCCAGACTGGTGTCGCTTTTGGTTTTATCATTCCTTGCGTTTGGTTCAGAGTTTTTCGGAAGATTCTTATCGCTTGTTGGTAAAAATGGGTGTCATTTTACCTTAACGCCCACTTTTCCGGTTCACTCCGCTACATTTCCGCTTCATCTCCATGTTCCATGTCACTTTCGCTTCACCTCCGCTCGCTCCCCTGCAAAGAGGACGTTAAGGAGGGGCATCTGTTGACACCCGTTTTATACCGATAAGTTGAGTCGTTCCTCTTACTCCCATTTGGTGATGCCTCGAGTTGTCCGTCACTCGCTGGGGCTGTTTTCAAGCATGTTTTGGGCCAATTTTATGGGTTGCCTCCCTCCTTGGTTAGGTCCAAGTTGATACAGGGCTCAACGAGCCTTGGTGATTGGTTGATTGGGCTTTTCAATGAGTTTTCAAGCGTCCATGTGCATGTACGGTTTCTCCCTGGCCGCTCAATCCATGTGCGGTTGACTGTGGACCGTTCATATATTTTGGAATATTGTGGGTAATTTTTTGAATTTCCACCGACAAGCTTTTATGCGGTCCTATTCTGGCCGTTCAACTTGATGGACGGATGGGTTGTGACCGCTCATCTCTTAGAGTCCTACGCTGAATGGTTTTCTCAGATAATTATCTAATTATCTTACCTATTTTGATTTATCACCGACAAGGCTAGAACGGTTTGTTCTTGGCGGCTCTACCTTTGGACGGTCTCCTGGGAGCCGTTCATCTATGAGAGTCCAACGGCGAAGGTTTCGGTCAGTTCAGTGGATAATTTGGATTATTTTCTATTTATTTTGAATTTCCACCGACGGGGTTGGACGGCTAGAAGGTGACCGCACATCAAGTTGGGCGGTCTATCGTAAGATCGTTCATCCATTCGATTCATGAGTTTCAACAGATTTTATCCCTTTTATCCGTGGTTTTATCCCCAACTTCTTCAATCATTTTCTCCGCGGATAATAAACCATTTTTAGTGCCGTTTCGACTGGATGAAAGATAATCTGTTTATCTCCGATTTTCCTTTGATTATCTCGACCTGAAAATACCTCTAAACCCTAATTTCGAGCTAAGACTTTAGGTGCTCTATAAATAGACCCTAAAGGCCGGGTTTGAAAGGGGGGGAGATTTTGGTCGGCGGCGAAGCCCTGCCGCATTCTTGAGCAACCTAGCACCAAGGAGGGAGGCTTTCTACATCCATACAAGCCTCCGGTTCAGGGAGTAGTCTAGTTTTGAGTCTTTTGTGTTTGAGTGGTTTCGTCCTCTTTTTCATTGCATGCATTGTTCTCCTCCTTTTCTTCCCACGTTCTTCTTCATCTTCATTGCCATGCACACACCCACCCACGTTTTTGACACCCTAGGGGTTTAAAATCCCCCAGGTATCCCCCTTTCCACTTATTAATGATCGCTCCTTATTATTTTGACATCTACTACACTGTCCAGTTCTAATCTAGGTTTTATCTTTGTGTTTTCACGTTGTTTTGCAGGTCAGCAATTCCTAGCACGAGGCCCATCCCCTCTGGCCGGCTGGAGAGGGTGGAGGTTGGACCCCTTTGTGACTTCTGGCTTGGTGGCCTTGCGCGGTTCTCTACTAGCCGTTCAAGGAGATGTGCGGTGCTAGGTGGACCATCCTTCTTCTTCCTGCGGTCGTGCCGGAGCCGTTCATCTTCCAGAAGCGCTTCATCCCGCATCTTCTGCAGCGTCCTTAAACGGTCTATCGTAAGACCGTGTATACCTTAAGCGGTTCTACCTGAACCGTTCATCTTCCCAGCGCTGCAGGTCAGGCGAGTGTCTCTCCCTCTTTCCAAGGCACGGCATGTTCATCACGTTCGGCGCTTTGGTGGCGATCACAGGTTTTTGTTTCCTCCCTTTCCTTCTGTCTTCATTCGTTTCTCATATCGGATATGATAGAATAGACATTAGGAAGACATTGAAAGAAACGGACGGGAGGAGAAAATATATCTACACTTGTGAGATGAGTTTGCAGGCGTGAAGAGAAGAAATGATAATAGGATGCTTCCTATACTTGATTCCAAGGAAAAAAAATCGGGGAAGATCTAGTTTACGGAAAGAAATCCATCTATTGCGACAATTTATATAGGCATAGTGAGTAACAAGCCAATCTATGCCTAAAATGGCATTATAACCTTCCATGTCAAGCCATACTAAGTTAGCGGGGAGATTATGACCTTCTATAGTTACCTCACTATCTGGGTAGTGGGTTGTAAGCTTAGTTCTGGGACCTAAGGGTGTAGTGATAGCTAGGTCCGAAGGTAGAGGAACAGGTCAAACTGGCAAGGTTTTTGCAAAAGCAGTAGATATAAAGGAATAAGAAGCACCAGTATCAAATAGTACAAAAGCAGGATGGGCATGAATTTGAATGGTATCTTCCATCAATCCATCGTCTTTGGGTGATTCTTTATCATCCAGAACAGCATTAAGATGAGCCTGCCGCTTGCGTCCGCCGTTAGAAGACTGGTCCTTCATAAGGGGGCAATCGGGCATACGATCATCCTGGCTTCCACAATGTAAGCACGCCCCTAGGCATTTCCAACATTCCTCGGCCGAGTGGCCGAACTTCTCACAAAATGAGCAAGCCGTCATGACTTGCTTTTCTTCCTCCTTGACCTTCTTGTTCTTACCGTTCCTGTTGCCATTACGAGAGCGCTTCTTGTTGTCACGGTATTTATAAGTGCCCGTGATGCTGAACTTCTCTTCCCTTTGCCCTCCCTTGTCGAACTTGCGGCTTGACTCCTCGCTCTTGCCTTTGAATTTTTCGACCCTCTCCAAGGTCCTTTCATAGAGATGTGCCCATTGGACCATCTCCATATATGTACGGATATTTTGAGGTCCAAGTTGAGTAATGAAAATCGGCCATAGGACATCCATAAATTGGTTAGCCTTTAATAGATTGGTACTAACCAGATGAGGAGCATAAGGAGCCAGACGAGAGAATTGAAGCTCGTATTCCGCTACAAACATCATTCCTGGGCGAAGAGAGGCAAATTCCGCCGCCTTCCTCTCCTTGATGTGCTTGGAGAAGTATTTTGCTCGGAAGAGAGTAAGAAACCCCTCCCATGTAAGTTGAGCATTCTGAAGTTGTGCTGAGGTGGCCTTCCACCAAGTACGCACATCTTTGATTGGAACGTGGTGAGATGGACCTTCTCTTGGTCGGTGCATTGCATGACCTCAAATATTGTGTTCATCTCATCGATCCAATTTTCAACTTCGTCGGGATTCGATGATCTGGAAAACCGTGGAGGGTTTAAACTCCAAAAGTTGCTGTGCAAATTACCCGTGCCAGCCCTTGCTCTAGCTTGGGCCACGGTCTACAGGGCTTGGGTAAGACCCGCAACGGTTTGTTGCATCTCGTACCAGTTAACACGGTGAGCCATCGTGGGCAAAGGTACCTGAGAAAAGGAACAATTTGTTAATTCCTACGGAATTGGGGAAAGTTAACCTAGAGATAATTTATAAATAACTATCTCATCCCGGGCTCTACCCAATCCTCACATGGGTTCGGAAATTTCTTTCCTAGTTCATAGGTATGGGTCCTTAAACCTTGGACTTAACCTATGACATGACATTTTCCTAGGACTTACTTATGCCTAGGCTCTGATACCACCTTAACTGTCACGCCTTGAGATTATGCAGCGGAAGTAGTTCGGGAACATGAACAGTCGGCAAGATAAGCCTCACGCTAGCAAGACAGTCAGAGTGCTAACATTCACACATAAAGAGGAATGCAAAAAGGTCATATACTCAAAAACTTTCACTTTATTGAATAATAATCATAACACAAGGTTACATCTGACTCTTGACTCTTTTCTAACTCTAGACTCAAGAAAAAGAGAAAATTACAATGACATAATTAATAACTAATAACAAGCTAAGGCTTCGCTCTTTCTTCATTCACTCTTGGATCCGCCACTTGAATAGTCCGAATCTGACTCGCTAGAATGTCCTAAAAAAGATTGAAAAAGTAGGGAATGAGCAAACTTGTTCAGTAGATATCTTCGTATCAACATGAAGGCAAGTTTAAGTAGTTAACATTTTAGCTCTATGAACGGCAGTAATGCAAAGTGCGATAAAACGTGCGATAAACCAAAGTAAGAATACAACTAACAAGGTATAGAAACATGAGAATTCATGTAGAATGAGAACTTGATCAAGTAAGAATATAAAGTGGCCTTTCATGACGAGAATGTACTAGAATGTAATGAGAATGTATTTTTCATAACTATAAAGGCTATGCACTAGGAAGTCATGTAACAAGAATGTATAATTTCATGATGTGCCTCGTGATTTTCACCCGTTTATAAAAAACGTACTCCCGGCACAATGCGGCACCAGTGTTAATCATACCCCATGGTTTATAGTATGTTTCCGGCCATCCGTCGAGGGGGCTAGTGTCGAGCCCTTAGACACTGTCCGTGCCCGCTCTTGCATCTTCAAGTTATAAATCAAGCTACTTCCACGAGATATAAATAAAGTTTTGGCCAATAATGTACAATTCAAACAATAAGTTCATGCTAACAAAATCAAGGTAAGAATGCACCAATTTTGAACATGTGAGTTCAAGGTCGAATTAAGAACAAGGTCATGTCACGGAGGGAATCCGGCAGCATAACGGCACATTCATTATTGCTATAGTCCATTAATAACTTTAATGAATAAGATGTTGGGTTCCTGATAATCAAAGGAACATCTATGAATAGAATATGATCAACCCTTGGGTCAAACCTAGGGTTAGTCACGAACTGGAAAAAGGCAGTCATGTCTGGACCATTTCTTGAAACTTGCGGTCAGGTCGAGACCGCTATCCAGATGAGTCGACGCATGACGAGAAGGAGTCGACGCAGTGAGTGTTGGAACTAGGTTGCGGTCATGGGATGGTCGCTATCAGAAGGTGGTGGTGTCACGCCTCGAGCGCGGAAGGAACCCGGCGATGCGTGACGAGTTTATATCGATCATGTCAATCAGAGCGTTAATGTATTCGACACAACGACAGAGTGCGCAAAGGTAAAGATAACCCAATCCTTTATTCAATCACAACCTCAAAAGTACTTCTATTACAATCCATTTAATGAAAGTGCTAAGACTCAATAAAGTAAAAAGTACAACGATTGACTCAAAAATATGGAAAGATAAGACTAGTAGACGCTTGGATAGACGGAGTAGCTCTAATCTCTTCACTCTTGACCTTCCCCATCCGATTGAGTCTCGTCATCGGACTTACCTGAAAAATAGTGGAAAACACTGGATGAGCGAACGCTCAGTAGGAATTATATCTCAAGAGCTAGCTTACTTTAAGTAAATTACATGTTACATGAATGCAATAAAGCTATGCATGTTTACGTAAAACGACAAGAGAGAGAGTATAATAAGAGATAATTGAGTGAACTAGCATGTCTTCCAAGAACTTATATCAACAAATGTCAAGATATTCAAGCAAGTATATTCATCATGTCATGTCGGGAATTGGCTATCACGTTTCAAGCAAGTATATAAATACCCTTTCCGGGTCACGCAAGTCATGTCATGTCAAGTCGAGTATGTGATGGTGGAATGTCTAATCAAGCTAGTCATGCACTTCGGTGCAATGTCACACCGTGATCATTACAACTCCCATGGACACTAGTACTTTCAGGTGCTCCTCCCAGGACCAGATCGGGCCCTTATGCGCAGGCATTGATCATGTATTTTTCGACATCCACTATGGTTATAGCCAATATAGAGTTTCAATGGAATAAGCTTGTAGGGACTTTAAGGTAGATCTTGTGGAAAAGAATTTCAGGGATTGAACATGAACAATAACGGTACAATCACGATTAACGATAAAATTAGGTGGAATTAGCTCCCTAATTGGGTGCCATGATAATAAGAATAAGCGCTCATATAGCGATGGTCGCTCATTCTTGGACATGATAAGCTAGATAGAATTGTGGTCCACAAGTATGGCACCTAATTCATAAGAACACTAATGGCATGGTTTCCCATTCCATTAATTTAGAGTATTCTCATGACATCCTCTTAGCAAGTCACGAGGGCCGGTATACCATGTTTCTTTAGAGTGACATGGTAATCAAATAGTGACATAGGTTTTAAGGGTACAATCAGCTCGGCTGCCTCGAGGGAATCCAAGGCTAGCGGAGTCTTATGGAGGTCTCTATGATAAAGTCACTGGTCCAAAGGAACGGAATGTCCTATGAAGAGTTCGTCTATCACCGAGAAATAGTGGGTAATCGATAAAACAACGTGAAACATGGGACTATATTTACGGAATGGAATATAGTGCCAACACACATAACCCATTGTCGAAGGGTTAATGAAAAACACGAAAATCAGAAAATCAGAACTATCAGTCAATTGACGTCTGGGCTTAAGTCTTAATTTTATGAATTGACGCCCTTGTCAGAGTCGCCAGTTCAGTAAATGACGACTGTTCACGCAGTCGTTATATCCAGGTCTGGTTAATATTAAAATCTATAAACATTCTAAAATTTTAGATATTATATAAATGACGTCTTACATTAAGGCTTCAATTTTGTAAACATCACCCTAGTCAGGGGCGTCATATATCAAATTTAAGGGCAGTATACACGTCATCAATTATCAAGTCCAGGAATTTATGTACGTTTCCATTTTCATTATTTATCACAAATCTGACACCTATGTGTAGGGGTGACCATTCAAATAACGACTTAGTCAGGATCGCTAATTCCTGTCATCTGATTTGTACCTAATAGGTACAATCACAGACACAGGCTTTATAAAATATGTCCGATCAAGAAACAAATGACATGAACAGAGAGGGAAAAATAGCAGGAATTTATGGACATGGTCATGCATTAGTTTACATGTAGGAGTTCATAGTTATTGAATTTTGAACAAGTGGGATTTATTAATTAACTAGCTAGTTGACGACTGTTTTCACGTCGTCATATCAAAATAACCCTAGCTTGGGTCGTTAATTCCATTTAGGCAGTAAACAGAGAAAACTGAATCCAGAAACAAAATCTGTAGCTCCTACAGACCTATATGCATGTTTTTAACCTAGGAATTTCAGGGTTTTGCCAAGTCTTGAGAAAACCTACCTTTTCGGAGTTGTAGATGATAGAAATGTGAAGAGGATGAAGAATCAAGAATGATACTCTGTTTCAAACAGAGTTACTAGAATATAACAAGGGCAACAGCTCTAATTAAACGCAACAACAGTGACCCTTGTATAAAGTTGTAGAAGGGTGAAGAGCAACAACGCAGCAGCCGCGGCCCCTTCTTGGCGCAGGTAATCCGCAGGAAGAAGAGGAAGAAGTCGATGAAGAACACCCACGTTCCTCTCGTATCCACGGTAGGTGCCGTCTGCCCTTCGAACGCAGCAGTATGAAAAAGGGAAGAAGTTGAAGAACCTTCTTGTGTTCTTCACGCACGGAGTAACATCAGTTTGTTGAAGAAAAGAGCCTAGCAGGTTGGCTCGATGGTAAGGGGTATTTATAGGGAAGGAATACTACTGGGTTCTAGGAGTTTGATTAGAATTGAAACTTCCTACGCAGACTCCTGATTAAACTTAGACATCCACGTGTTCAACCTTTCCCTAATCAACACTTACCCAGATAACATCCTTGTTCGAACCAAACACCAACGGGTTCTGTTTGGAAATGACGCCACAGGTTGGGGCGTTATTTAAAAATGACGCCTCTGTCACAGTCTTCAATTCTTCATATGACGCCTGTCAAAGGGGCGTCAATTATTGAATTAGCGCCTATTTGAACCGTCTTCAATTAAATAGCGACTTGATTGGAGGCGTTAATCACTTTTGGCTTATATGTTTTAAGTGTATAAGAGTTGGGCCTTTAAGTGTATATAAGTTGGGCCTTTATCTTTAGTTTAATCTTTTAATCTATTTAAGATTTTATTCTTTGATTTACCAGGGTTGCTACACCCTCCCCCACTTAGAAGAATTTGGTCTCCAAATTTAATTGCCCAAATTTACGGAGGGTGCAAGACATATACCTTTTTAGAATAAATCTGGGAATCACTTCCTTATGGACTCCTCAGTCACCCATGTGGCTTCGTGCTCTGAGCATTTACTCCATTGCACTTTTAGCATGGGAATTGTTTTATTCCTTAGAGTACGAATCTCACGATCGAGGATCTTCATGGGCTTTTGTTCATATGTGAGATCCTTTTGAATTACCAGGTCACCATGATTGATGATATGTGCCAGATCGTGCACATACTTCTTCAACATGGATACGTGAAATACATTATGAACTTCGGACAATTGAGGAGGTAAAGCGACGCGGTAAGCAACCTTGTCAACTCTTTCTAGTATCTCAAAAGGTCCGATAAACCTTGGTGTAAGCTTGCCCTTAACACCAAATCTCCTTATTCCACGTCCAGGTGATATCTTGAGAAATACGTGATCTCCGACTTGGAATTCGAGATCTCTTCTTCTTGTGTCAGCATAAGCCTTCTGTCTAGACTGAGCAACTTGAAGTCTTTCTCTAATCAACTGAATCTTTTCAGTGGTATCCCTTACCATGTCTAGACCTAATAGTTATTTTTCGCCAACTTCGTCCCAGCACAAAGGTGATCGGCAACTCCTTCCGTATAAAGCTTCGAAAGGTGCCATTTGTATACTTGCCCGGTAGCTATTATTATATGCAAATTCAACCAAAGGTAAGTGATCATGCCAGCTTCCACCAAAATCAATGATGCAAGCTCTGAGCATATCTTTAACTACCTGATTTGTTCTCTCGGTCTGACCATCCGTTTGAGGATGAAAAGCTGTACTAAAGTTAAGTCTCGTCCCCAACGAATGTTGTAGACCCTTCCAAAAGTGAGAAGTAAAACGAGGGTCTCTGTCGGACATGATTGAGACAGGTACTCCATGTAACATGACTATCTCCTTAATGTATAATGCAGCAAGAACATCAACTGACCATCGGCTCTTGATTGACAAGAAGTGTGCCGATTTGGTCAATCGGTCGATGATAACCCATATTCCATCATGTCCTCCTTTTGATTTAGACAGACCCATAATGAAGTCCATACCGATATCCTCCCATTTCCACTTGGGAATATCATGAGGATGTAGCTTACCAGCAGGCTTTTGGTGTTCCACCTTGACTTGTTGGCATGTGAGACAGTGAGACACAAAGTTTGCTACTTCTCTTTTCATATTGGGCCACCAGAAGGTCCCTTTCAAATCATGGTACATTTTGGTAGACCCTGGATGAATCGTGAACATTGATCTGTGAGTTTCATCTAAGATTTTCTTCTTTAGCTCTGGACAATCCGGTATACATGTTCTATTCCTGAACATCAATCTTCCATCCGAGGCTATCTTGAAATCAGGTTGTTCTTCCATTTTGCCCTTGATTTCAACTAGTACGGGGTCACTATCTTGAAGTCCTTGTATTTCGGATAGCAAGTCTGGCTATATGCTCATATGAGATAATGTGACACACCTACTGTCCTTGTCTATGCTTATATTAAGTTTAGAGAATTGTTCTAGCAACTTCCACTCTTGAATCATACAATTGGCTAATAGTGCTCTCGGCTTTCGACTAAGGGCATCAGCTACAGGAGTAAACCCTTTCCAGGATGATATTGTATTGTGAAGTCGAAGTCCTTGAGATATTCTAGCCAACGTCTTTGCCTCATATTCAATTCCTTCTGCGAGAATAGATATTTGAGACTCTTATGGTCGGTGTATACAGTGAACTGTACTCCGTATAGATAATGTCTCCATATCTTTAATGTAAATACTACCGCAGCCAACTCCAAATCATGAACTGGGTAGTTTTCTTCATGCTTCTTGAGTTGTCGGGAAGAATAAGCTATGACTCTTTCTTGTTGCATCAATACACATCCTAGGCCAACGCCTGAGGCATCGGTGTATACCTCGAATTTCTCTCCTTCAATTGGCAAAGCTAATACTGGGACAGTAGTTAGATGATCGTTGAGAGCTTGGAAGCTTCTTTCACATTCTTCACTCCATTCATAACGGATCTCCTTGCGAGTTAGGCTAGTGAGTGGTACGGTGATTTTGGAGAAATCCTTAATGAATCACTGATAATAGCCCGCAAGACCCAGAAAACTTCGGATCTCGCTAGCGTTGGTCGGTCTTTCCCAATTCCATACAGCTTCAACCTTTGATGGATCTATGGATAAACTGTCCTTCGATATAACATGACCCAAGAAAGATACTTCTTCTGAGCAGAATTCACATTTACTGAGCTTTGCATATAACTGATTTGTCCTCAATATCTGTAATGCAATCCTCAAATGCTCCTCATGTTCCTCCTTGGTCTTGGAATAAATCAATATATCATCAATAAAAACCACCACGAGCTGATCTAGATGAGGTCTGAATATACTATTTATTAACTGCATAAAGGCTGCAGGGGCATTTGTTAGTCCAAAAGGCATAACAACAAATTCATAGTGCCCATACCTGCTTCTGAACACGGTCTTATAAATGTCCTCATCTTTGATCCTTAGTTGGTGATATCCCGACCTTAGATCGATCTTCGAGAAATACTTGGATCCAGATATTTGATCAAACAGTTCATCAATTCTCGGCAGTGGATATTTGTTCTTGATAGTAAGGTGATTCAACTGTCAATAGTCGATGCATAACATCATGGATCCATCCTTCTTCTTTACAAATAGCACAGGTGCTCCCGACGGGGAAGTGCTTGGTCTAACAAAACCCTTCTTAAGAAGTTCCATCAATTGCTCCTTTAGTTCGGCAGGAGACATCCTATATGGTGCCTTAGAAACTGGACCAGCACCAGGGACCAAATCGATGGTGAAGGCCACTTCTCTTTGTGGAGGTAATCCAGGCAAATCTTCCGGAAACACGTCCGGAAATTCTTGCACAATAGGGATGTCTTCTATCTTAGTCTCCTTAGTCTCCTTAATAGTGACAAACGCAAGGAAGGATACACATCCTTTCCTTATTAGCTTGCTAGCTCGGAGAGCCGAAATAAGAGACGACTTGCTCCGACTCTTGGGGCTAGTATAGATCAATTTCGGGAATTCCTTGAAAGTAACTTTGCTGTTACGGCAATCAACAGTTGCCTAGTATTTGGATAACCAATCGGCTCCTAATATGACATCATATTCCTTTAGGTCTAAACATATGAGGTCGATAGTAAGATTTCTTCCCTTTACCAATACTTCACAGTTTTGATAATGGTGAGTAAGGTCAACTTCGCTTCCGAGAGGAGTTGAAAGAACTAATTTCATCCATGCCGGTTCCATGGGTAATGGATTAGCAAACTTCTTAGAAATAAAAGAATGCGAGGCACCAGTATCAAATAAGACATATGCAGACTTGGAACAAACTTTCAATGTACCTTCCACTAGTCCGCCTTCGTCTTGTTCTGTTTCCTTAATAGCTTGGAGACGTGCATTCTTTGTCACCGGGCGCTTTCCGCCACCGGCTTGATCATTGAGTAGGGGACAGTTGGGAATCCGATGATCACGGCTCCCACAACGGAGACACGCTCCAAGTTTCCTCCAACATTCTTCGGCCTTATGTCCGGCCTTGTCACAGTGTTTACACACCACTTTAGAAGGTGTAGTGGTGATGGAGAAAGGTTTGGTCTTCTTGAACTTTTGCTCTTGGGACGGAGTACCTCCATTACTCGGCCTCTTCTTGAAATTGGGTTTGAAGGAACCCGAACTAGTGACATGTTCCTTCTTATCCTTCCCAGGGATCCTATCAGATAGCTCCGTGGCATCTTCTAGTAATTGAGCTCGGCATACCATCTCCGAATAGACCTGTATGTCCATCGGCGCCAGCTGTGTGATATATTGGGGTCTGAGCCCATTTAGGAATCTCCTAGCTTTCATCTTCTCGGTACTAATTAGATGTTTAACATATCGAGACAACCTGGAAAATTGTGCCTCATACTCAGCCACCGATAAAGATCGTTGTTTAAGTGCGGCAAACGGCCTTCTTCTCCTGGACTAGGTCTGAAAAATATTTATTGTTGAAATGTTCAACAAATTCTTCCCAAGTAACTTGTCCTTGATCTAATGTGGCTTCTACCGACTCCCACCGGCAGCGGGCGTCCCTTTCTAATTGAAACGTTGCAAACAAGACCTTCTCTTGGTACGTGCATTGTATGACTCTAAAGATACGTTCCGTCTCCCGGATCCAGCGCTCGGCGTCATCCGGATCAGTGGATCCCATGAACTTAGGAGGGTTCATGTTCTTGAAACTTTGGTGGAGATTTTCTGCTCCACGATGTGCACCTCCTTGTGCCACTTGTTGAAGTGCCTGGGTCATGCCTTGCAGAGTGCATTGCATGTTGCACCACTGGGCACGTTCGGCAGCCATTGTCCTATAAATAACTTTATTAATATGTGATTATGTTCAAAGGTTTTGATTCTAAGTTAACTTAACCCTTGGTTCTACCCAATCTCACCGGTTAAAGGTTTTAAACCTATCCTTGGACTTGGGTTTCTTAGGAATTGAATATCCTAGGCTCTGATATCACAAAAACTGTCACGCCCCGAGCGCGGAAGGAACCCGGAGATGAGTGACGAGTTTATATCGATCATGTCAATCAAAGCGTTAGTGTATTCGACACAACGACAGAGTGCGCAAAGGTAAAGATAACCTAATACTTTATTCAATCACAACCTCAAAAGTACTTCTATTACAATCCACTAAATGAAAGTGCTAAGGCTCAATAAAGTAAAAAGTACAACGATTGACTCAAAAATATAGAAAGATAAGACTAGTAGACGCTTGGATAGACGGAGTAGCTCTAATCTCTTCACTCTTGACCTTCCCCATCCGATTGAGTCTCATCATCGGACTTACCTGAAAAATAGGGGAAAACACTGGATGAGCGAACGCTCAGTAGGAATTATATCTCAAGAGCTAGCTTGCTTTAAGTAAATTACATGTTACATGAATGCAATAAAGCTATGCATGTTTAAGTAAAATGATAAGAGAGAGAGTATAATAAGAGATAATTGAGTGAACTAGCATGTCTTTCAAGAACTTATATCAACAAATGTCAAGATATTCAAGCAAGTATATTCATCATGCCATGTCGGGAATTGGCTATCACGTTTCAAGCAAGTATATAAATACCCTTTCCGGGTCACGCAAGTCATGTCATGTCAAGTCGAGTATGAGATGGTGGAATGTCTAATCAAGCTAGTCATGCACTTCGGTGCAATGCCACACCGTGATCATTACAACTCCCATGGGCACTAGTACTTTCGGAGGCTCCTCCCAGGACCAGATCGGGCCCTTATGCGCAGGCATTGATCGTGTATTTTTCGACATCCACTATGGTTATAGCCAATATAGAGTTTCAATGGAATAAGCTTGTAGGGATTTTAAGGTAGATCTTGTGGAATAGAATTGCAAGGATTGGACATGAACAATAACAGTACAATCACGATTAACGATAAAACTAGGTGGAATCGGCTCCCTAATTGGGTGCCATGATAATAAGAATAAGCGCTCATATAGCGATGGTCGCTCATTCTTGGACATGATAAGCTAGATAGAATTGTGGTCCACAAGTATGGCACCTAATTCATAAGAACACTAATGGCATGGTTTCCCATTCCATTAATTTAGAGTATTCTCATGACATCCTCTTAGCAAGTCATGAGGGCCGGTATACCATGTTTCTTTAGAGTGACATGGTAATCAAATAGTGACATAGGTTTTAAGGGTACAACCAGCTCGGCTGCCTCGAGGGAATCCAAGGCTAGCGGAGTCTTACGGAGGTCTCTATGATAAAGTCACTAGTCCAAAGGAACGGAATGGCCTATGGAGAGTTCGTCTATCACCGAGAAATAGTGGGTAATCGATAAAATAACGTGAACATGGGACTATATTCACGGAATAAAATATATTGCCAACACACATAACCCATTGTCAAAGGGTTACTGAAAAACACGAAAATCAGAAAATCAGAACTATCAGTCAATTGACGTCTGGGCTTAAGTCTTCATTTTATGAATTGATGCCCTTGTCAGGGTCGTCAGTTCAGTAAATGACGACTGTTCACGCAGTCGTTATATCCAGGTCTGGTTAATATTAAAATCTATAAACATTCTAAAATTTTAGATATTATATAAATGACGTCTTACATTAAGGCTTCAATTTCGTAAACAGCGCCCTTGTCAGGGGCGTCATATATCAAATTTAAGGGCAGTATACACGTCATCAATTATCAAGTCCAGGAATTTATGTATGTTTCCATTTTCATTATTTATCATGAATCTGACGCCTATGTGTAGGGGCGTTCATTCAAATAATGACGTAGTCAGGGTCGCTAATTCCTGTCATCTGATTTGTACCTAATAGGTACAATCACAGACACATGCTTTATAAAATATGTCCGATCAAGAAACAAATGACATGAACAGAGAGGGAAAAATAGCAGGAATTTATGGACATGGTCATGCATTAGTTTACATGTAGGAGTTCATAGTTATTGAATTTTGAACAAGTGGGATTTATTAATTAACTAGCTAGTTGACGACTGTTTTCACGTCGTCATATCAAAATAACCCTAGCTTGGGTCGTTAATTCCATTTAGGCAGTAAACAGAGAAAACTGAATCCAGAAACAAAATCTGTAGCTCCTACAGACCTATATGCATGTTTTTAACCTAGGAATTTCAGGGTTTTGCCAAGTCTTGAGAAAACCTACCTTTTCGGAGTTGTAGATGATAGAAATGTGAAGAGGATGAAGAATCAAGAATGATACTCTGTTTCAAACAGAGTTACTAGAATATAACAAGGGCAACAGCTCTAATTAAACGCAACAACAGCGACCCTTGTATAAAGTTGTAGAAGGGTGAAGAGCAACAACGCAGCAGCCGCGGCCCCTTCTTGGCGCAGGTAATCCGCAGGAAGAAGAGGAAGAAGTCGATGAAGAACACCCACGTTCCTCTCGTATCCACGGTAGGTGACGTTTGCCCTTCGAACGCAGCAGTATGAAAAAGGGAAGAAGTTGAAGAACCTTCTTGTGTTCTTCACGCACGGAGTAACAACAGTTTGTTGAAGAAAAGAGCCTAGCAGGTTGGCTCGATGGGAAGGGGTATTTATAGGGAAGGAATACTACTGGGTTCTAGGAGTTTGATTAGAATTGAAACTTCCTACGCAGACTCCTGATTAAACTTAGACATCCACGTGTTCAACCTTTCCCTAATCAACACTTACCCAGATAACATCCTTGTTCGAACCAAACACCAACGGGTTCTATTTGGAAATGACGCCACAGGTTGGGGTGTTATTTAAAAATAACGCCTCTGTCACAGTCTTCAATTCTTCATATGACACCTATCAAAGGGGCGTCAATTATTGAATTAGCGCCTGTTTGAACAAGCTTCAATTAAATAGCGACTTGATCGGAGGCGTTAATCACTTTTGGCTTATATATTTTAAGTGTATAAGAGTTGGGCCTTTAAGTGTATATGAGTTGGGCCTTTATCTTTAGTTTAATCTTTTAATCTATTTAAGATTTTATTCTTTGATTTACCAGGGTTGCTACAGGTGGTCTCCTGAGGGCCGCTATCTATCCAGGGTACAGAAAAATGCCGGTAAGATAGGTGCTTTCTAATCCATTGGGTATTTAGGGTACAACCAGCTCGGCGTCCTAGTAGGAATCCTAGGCTCGCGGAGACTTACGGAGGCCTTGAAACATGATCACCTAGTCAGGTGGAAGGAATATTCAACGAAGAGGATCATAAGTCCAAGAGAGTGTGCCTATCATGTGCAAGTGTAACTAATGACATCGTACCGGAATACGTGTCATATACTTAAGAAAGACTCAAAGATGAGAGTGAAATGCGTAGAAATAACAATCAAATCATCAATAAATCAAGTTCGATAAACCATATGAAATAACTTTAATCCAAGAATATATGGTTTTGGCATGAAATTAACATAAGTTTAAAATGAGGTTATGAAACATGTAAGATATAAAATCTATCATAGTTGGTACACAATATAACCAAAATCATGAATCCATGGTCATAACTAGGAATATGACCTAATAATTTAAGCTTAACATATAGTTATAAGGCTTGATCTGCAATCTGTTTGGACTTAACAGCAAGCAGAACATAGAAAGCAGAAGACGGTTAAGGAAGGACCGTTTCTATGAAGTGGCGGTCTTTTGGGAACCGCTATTTGATGATAGCGGTCTCTGTGAGACCGTTTTCTTGCCTACTACAGACAGAAATAAAACCGACGTATAGGGCTAATCTAGGCTAATAGATGCATGGAAATTATATAAACTAAAGGATTAAGCATGATAGAACATGGTTGAAGCATGAAGACGCACAGATTTGCATGAATTTGGCCAAAGTTTCTAACTTTTACTTAAGGATGTAGGGGTATGCATGCAGTGAAAGCCTAATTGTGCAGTCATAGAAACCATGAAATATTCCGTGTATGATGCATGAAATCACATGAAAACCGAGGGCTTTTACTCCTATCTTGATGTTTAAGCCTTTTCATGAGATAACCTATCTCTGTACTGGTCTCTAAACTTCGAATTTGTTGCTGGAAGGAGATCTAAGTTCCTGCACGTCCTGTGTGGAACCTTTAACTTCCAGATGCTCTAACTCTTTATCCTCTCGTCCTAAATTCATGAAATTTGGAGGGTGATGAGAAGATATATAGAGGAACAACTTATTCTAAAGGGTGAACTAAAAAATACCTCGATTTGGGTCCCTAAACTCTTGATCTTTACTAGCAAAATGCGTCAGTTCTTGCGTAGTCTGCATTAAAATCACAAATTCTAGACGCTCTAGCTCTCCGGTTGCTTGACCTCTTACCTTACGCTCTAGCTATCATGGAATTTGGAGCGGAGTTAGATAAAACTAAAAGTAACAAAATCTTCTAAAGACTTACCTTAAGAAGATGATCTCTTACCTTCGAAATATGCGAGCCAAAAGTAAGATTCGCGCAGGTCGAAGTTCAGGCCTATTTATAGAGTTTGCCCTAGGGCTTAGGATTAGATCGATTTAGAAGTCCTAATTCGAAGTAAGATCGATCCTCTAGAGCCCTAGACTAAGTTACCATGACAGATAGCATCGAACCTAGGTGATTGGAATGGGAAAAATCTAATTCTCTTACACTTCTAACACCTCCGTTCATGGAACATAATAGCGGTCCGGTCGGGACCATTTCTTGGAAGAGACGGTCTTGCGATAGACCGCCATCTAGTATTAAATCAAAAAAAATTAGATTTTCTTATTTATCTCCTATTTATCCCTTAATTAGTCCTTTCATCCAATTTTAATTTCGTAAATTACCCAAATTACGTTTCTAGTAATGGACTTTGGCCAAAGGGTCTTGGAGTTTGGTCAAATGGCTCAATTCAAGTGGGCTTACCCTTTGGTTTATTATAAGGCCTTTAGATTAATTCGCTTAACCAATAATTTCTTAAATAGCCATTTAAGCCCTTTTTAATTTCTTAATAATTATATTTAGCTCTAGAAAATTCATAAAAAAATATGGGGTGTTACATCCGGTCTTTCCGAGCCCTGAAGTAAAAAGACGACCTGTCGACAGGACAGCACTGAAGGTTGTAGAACTACCGGAAGAGGAAGGCGTTAGGAGCAACCGAAGCTTGGTTGCAGATAAAGACAAAATCACAAAGAATGCACCAGGAATTAGGGGAAAGCTCCCCTGGATATCGACCATAATGGTGGAGGACAGACTCGAAGAAGGGGTGCACAGGGAGGTGGAAGCTAGCCTTGAAGGACTCTATGGGGACCCTGATGCCTCCTGGGGGTTGGCTCCATAGGTCATCATCGACGGTTGGGAAGATGATATCGAAATCAGAAGGGATCTGAAAGGCCGCTCGCAGCCAATGGACCACCCTATAGACCACCAATGGTGGAGAACGGGGATGAATAGGGCCCACGCCCGAAGTGCTTGGAGCATCGCCACGACCAGCCTTCACCTCCTCGGGGTAAGATGTAGGGCCAACGCGGAGGACTCTCCTACGAGGCGGCATGATTCCATAAAAAGAAGACATGGGGGAGTCCCTCACCAGCAAAAGGAAAAGGCAGGGCAGGAACAACTAACGACCGCAGCAAGCGACAAGGAAGCAGGTGGGACTCCTTGAGGAGCCCTATGGTGGTTCTTATAACTTTCGAAGGTAGAACGACCACTTCGAAATCACACGGAAGGAGAAAGGGCGCCTGTCACAATCAGTGCACGATAGCAAGACTCAGGCGTCCATTCACGCTCGCGCTCCCAGACAAAAGTGACTTGCGTAATGATTGCAGGAGCGCCTCCTGCCACAGTCAGGTGCGCCTTGCGCGCCAAGCATACGGTCGGGACCACCAGCCCAATTCAACACGAGGATACCATCCACACACCCTCTCGGACTTGACTCTCAGTTCCCGAAAAACTGCTCGGCATCTGAGAGTAGGGGGGCTAGTGAGGAGGGTAAAATCGATTCGGCTTATATAAGGCCCAATTCCGACAGGCCCACGATCTATTACGCGCCCAAGGGCCCCAGACAGCCACGGCCCGTGACAAACGGCCCACAACGATTGAGCCTCGGATTTTCCAGCGTAGAAAGGGCTTCGACCCAGGCGTAACGGCCGCCGGATGACTCTCCGACGACCGAACGTTACCTCCCATGATATCGGCCTTGACTCCGCTAAGGGTGAGCACGCCCCACGGGCGCCGTAAGACTCGCTAGAGGATCGTTCAACTCTGGAAGAAGGGCCCTCAACGGGAAACTCCCCACGATCACAAGAGACGTTACTCCACGACCTACGCCTCTCCCTACTAAGGGACTGGCTCTTGTTAATAGGACAACCCCCTATAAAAGAGACTCTGACGGAAGGCGCAGGGGACGGTGAACTCCACCAGAGAACACACACAGAGCTCCAGACGAGAGAAAAGGGAAGTCCACCTACTGTCAAGAAAGAGCGTCCCTGCTAAGCACCGGTTGCCCTGCGAGCACCCTTACCGCCCAGCGAGCACTCTCCGAGCACTCGCTGGCCATGGCGAGGACTTCCCTCAAAGCCTGTCCGTCCCTCCAGGCTTGCTTCACGACCTCTCAACTCTCTCTCTCTCATTCTTCCATGCTGACTTAAGCATCGGAGGGTTATCCCCTAGGATAACACCAAGGACTCCTTCTGACGCCTTTATTTCTGGTGTTTGCAGGCTTCCATGAGTGCCGGGCGGTCCTCCCCAGTAAATAAGAAAAGTGTGGTACGAGTACTAGGAACTATTTTTCTGCCTCTACAATAAGTATGACACTTAGTAGAAACTAAGCTATTTGTATTGAAAATGGTTGGTATGAAAATGCATCAGTTGCAGTAATACATTTCCATGTTTCCATTTTTTGCATGTGAACCATTTTTAGAATAAAAATTATAGAGTTACTGCTTTAGCATTTGAATTTGCACAAATATCATTACAAAAACAAATGATGTGTTGAAAGGCCACGCAACGGATATCCAAAATAAAAATTTTGAACTTGAGGTAGTTACATTTATCTAATGAACTCTTAATGGCAAGGGTATTTTAATTTGCACATACTTTGATGTAGTGAGGTAATATTAGTTAATATATATTTAAGAGTGATAGGGAGTATTCGCTAGTGAAAATAAAAAATATGGAAGGGTGTGAAATGTCTTGGGTGATAAAGATAACAATAAAATATAAATTTGACGCTGATAGGGGATCGAAATCAGAATCCGGCAAGCCAAAGAATTCCGATAGGAAAAACTTGATTTGGACTCCAAATTTGACACTGATATGGGTTCGAAGTTGGAATCCGATAATTCCGATATCATATCTGAGCATGCAAATTTCGAAGGGATTTTTGCATATATATACCCTTATAAAATTTAGTTTTGTCAAATATATCCTTCATCTGAGCATATTATCATGAATATCCTTGATTTAGAGAGAAATGTTGTGGTTATGCCCCTATGGTTTACTACCATCGACGGGAGGCGAATATTCCGTAGAATATGTCATCTACCACATGAAATGTCTAAAACACCCTTCCAGAGAGAGAGACAGAGGGAGGGAGGGAGAGAGAGAGAGAGCGCCCTCCCCTCTCCTTGTCACTGTCGGCGCCCTCTGCCCCCTCTCCCCCATCTCATAGTAGAGCCCCCTCCCCCTCACCGTCGGCAACCCCTCCCCCTATCCCCCACCACACCGCCAACTTCGCCCCCCCTTCGCTCTCGCCTCTCCCCCTTGCACCCTCTCCCCCTCCCTGTCATCTCTCCATCCCCCTCTCTGCCTCACAGTTGGTGCCAGCCCTCCCTCCCCTCCGTAGGTAATTCAATATGACAAGGCCGTAGGTAAGTGATGTATTATACTTATAGTTCGGTTGAGCCATAGGAATAGATCACTATATTAAACTACCTACGAAGAAAGTCTTAGGTATGTGATGTCACGTACTTACCATTTGATAGGGTCATAGGAATAGATAGTCATATTGAATTACCTACGGTGAAGGTCGTAGGTATGTGATGTGACATACTTATGGTTTAGTAATGTAGTAGGAATAGGTCTCACCCGTAGAGTGATCATTATCCATAATTTTTATTTCTACATATTACCTACGATCAACGTCGTAGGTAAGTTATATTTCATACCTATAGTTTGATAATGTGGTAGAAATAGATGTAAAGATTTGTGGCGCCGATGGAGCAAAGATTCCTACGCGCCTGCACAAAAATGATTTTTTTCCTCCCCCCTATCCACCTCTCCACAAAACCGTAAATTTCCTCCACCTCTTTTTCCTCCCCCTCCACCTCCCCACAAAATCATAATTCTAATATACTATTAGAGCATGCAAATTCCGAAGGAATTTTTGCATATATACTCTTATAGAGTTTGGTTTTGTCAAATATATCCCTCATCTAAGCATAATATCATGAATACCCTTGATTTAGAGAGAAATGCTGCAGTTATATCCCTATAGGTGATTATTCCGTGGAATATGCCATCTACAGTCATGAAATGTCTAAAACACCCTTCTAGAGAGAGAGAGAGAGAGAGAGAGAGAGAGAGAGAGAGAGAGAGAGAGAGAGAGAGAGAGAGCACCCTCCCCCTCTCCCCCTTGCACCCTCTCCTCCTCCATGTCGTCCCTCCCTCCCCCTCTCCGCCTCACAACCGGCGTCGGCCCTCCCTCCCCTATCCCCCTCCCCGTCGTCTCCCCGTCACCCTCTCCCCCTTATCGCCGGCGCATGGCTCCCTCCCCTCTCGCCTCTCCCCCTCCCCATCGTCTCTCCCTCCCCCTCTCCGCCTCACAGTCGGTGCCAGCCCTCCCTCCCCTCTTCACCTCGCACCCTCTCCCCCTCGTAGTACGTAGGCCCCCCTCCCCGTCGTCTCCCCCCTCCCCCTCTCCCCCTCATTGCCGACGCCGGCCCCATCCCCTCTCCCAATCGCACCCCCTCCCACTCCCAGTCGTCTCCCCCTCTCCCCCTCACAGCCAGCACTGTCCCCCCTCCCCTCTCTCCCTCGCACCCTCCCCCTCCCTGTCGTCTCCCCCTCGTAGGAGGCCCCCTCCCCCTCATCGCCGGCACCGGGCCCCTCCCCTCTCTCGCTGACCGCCGGCGCCAGTCCCTCTCCCCCTCTCCCCCTCTCCCCCCACCTCGTAGCCAGTGGCACTGCCCCTGGGTTTCATGTGAGAGAGAGACATAGAGAGAGAGAGTAATTTTTTAATTTTTCATTTTTTGGTAACTAAGGGTAGATTAGGTATTTTATTCTTTAACTCATCTTTAACTTGGGTTAAACGCACGTGAGTTACGACGAGGGCATAATCATGACATTATTCATATTTTGAGCCTATTCAAGATAATATGCTCGGATGATGGGTATATTTGACAAATTTAAACTTGACAGGGATATATCTGCAAAAATCTCAATTCCGAACTCCCGCTTTTGATTTCCGATTAGGGTGTAATATGGCCTCTTCCTAAAGCATTGGATCAAGGCCAATCTGATGGCCATTCTTTCGACTACAAATAGGCTTGAGAGAGAGAGAGAGGGTTGCTCTTCTTTCTAGCAGCAGCTGAGCAGTCGCAGAGGCATCTCCTGCAACCTCCTCCATCAACGGTCGCCACCCTTCGTGATCCCCTGTATCGTTGACATCGTCGATCATCACCAGAAGGATCTCCTTCATCCTCTGTCATCAGTGATCACCCCCCTCCGCTGTCTGGCCTCCACCATCAGTGGTCGCCACCTCCGCCATCGACGTCGCCGCCTCTTCCAAAGTGAACTGGTTTTTCCCTTTGAAGTAAATCCCCACTCCCACCCCAACCATATATATATATATATATATATATCAACGACATATATTGAAGACGAAAATAATAGCTCTTGAAAAATTTCCACTTTGCAGCTGTAAGCCAGTTCTATGATCTGTGCTCTTCAATCGACTGGGTAGACTGCAACAAGGAATGAACATCTGTGCTACATTCAACAGAATCGGCTGGAAGGGATAGTGAGATGGCCTTCTGCTAGTACTCAGAAATAAAAGAAAAAAAATGTATATCCTCACGGGCGGGCATATACTTTGTTGTACAGATAATCTTTGATCTTTCTGGAAGCATATATGGGATATTGCAAAAAGAAAAGTATCAATATCAAGGAACAGGAAAAGAAAAGTATGTATATATATAGGTGGGGTTGTGCATGCGTCCATCTCCAGGCCATTTGGGATGTTTGATCAGTTGTTCGCCTTAATCATTTATTTCTTGCTGCTAGCTGTAACTAATGAATGAGTGAGACCCATTTCAACTCAACCGTTCTGGAGTGAGCAATAATTAATTAACACGTACAACCAAGATCACAGAGATCAACTGCGCACTATTTTTGAACGCCGCCCCTTCTCAACAATTCACCAAACTTGCGAAGAATCTGCCTCTTCTTTCTCTGTTTTGTTGGAATATTATTATTATTATTAGTGTTGTTGTTGTTGCGTTCATTAGCCTTCATCATCCCGTCTAGGTGGCGGTGGTGGATCCGGCCTACGTGGTCGAAATCATCAGAACTCATGTCCCCGGTGTCCAACTCATGCAATGACAACGTCGACGGAGCTGTCAAGTCGGATACACAGCTAAGTGATGCGTACGTGCGATCCTTGCGCCCTGCCAGACTGATCACCCTCTCCGACATAGATCCCACGAGCAATGAACCACTTGAACAACCACGGCTAGCCCCGGCCGTTTCCTTTTCTTCTTCTTCTTCTTCTTCTTCTTCTTCACCTTCTTCTTCTTCTTCTTCACCTTCTTTGTCTATGATGAAACATGGATTAAGGTCTTGATGATCAGTACTGGCCCAGTACTGTTGTTCCGATCGCAACCTCGCCATTCCTCTAGTGGTGGCCTTTTCTGAGCCCCTTCCTCCTCCTTTAGGGGCGGGGGGCATTAAAGCTTGCGGCGGCGGCGGCGGCCTCGTACTGATCAGTGGTACTGTCGTATCCCATATTGTTGGCCCCGCCGAGGTGGTTTTCATCATTTCTGTACTGGCCGTCGTCGACCCCGCCGTGGCAAGCAGCTGGTTCTTCAATTTCTCGACACTCTCCAGGGCTGCAGCCTCACTAATCTTGAGATTCTCATGATCCCGCTTCGTGGCCTCGAGCGACTTCTCCCTGTCTGACAGGAGGTCCTTGAGCTGAGAATTTTCGCTCCGAGCAATCTCCAGTGCTTCCTTGACGACAGTCGCCTCATTCAGTGCCTGCTTCATTATATCTCGCAACTTGGAATTCTCTTCCCTGGCGATCCTCTGCGACTCCGCCATTAGTCTCAAGTTGTCTTGCTTTAGCTCTGTGATCTCCTCCTCAGACACCTTCATACAGTTTATGAACCCATTCTCTTTCGCGTTCCAGGCGGCGGCAGATTCATCGGCTTCCAGCCTCAGCCTCTCAGCTTCGTCCGAAATCGCACACAATTTCTCCTCTGTGGCCTTCAACATCAATTCGGAATGCTCAGCTGCAGCCCTCACCGTATCCAACTCTGACTGTGTGCTCCATACCTCCCCTTTCAACCGGTTCATCTCTGTCATCACCTCTTTCAGTGCCAGTGCCAGGTCATCCATGGCCGTCTTGTTCTTCTCCTCCGCCTCAATGGCCGACCGAAGCTCACTCCTCAGTCTCATGACGACAGCCTCATGGGACGGAGACAACGAATCCGACGTCGTCGACTTGGGGCGCCTCTCAAGGAACCTTATTCCAGCTGCAGGAAGACTGCTGTAATCACTTCTAGTATTGCTGGTCGGCGCCGGGTCCCCCTCCTCCAGCTCCCGGATGCTCTCGTGGAGATGCCTTATCTCTAGCTTGGCTTCCTCCAGTTCTATCTTGGCCTCCTCCAGCTGCTTCGTCTGGGAGGTCAGGGATTCCAACATCTTCCTCTCCGATTCCTTCGCCTTCTCCACCTCTCCCTCCAACATTTCAATCCTTCCGAGCTGGTCCTCCTGATCATGACCCTCCCCCATTCTCCTAGCCAACGCCCGCTTCATGATCTCGTCCGGAGCCTGCTGGGACTTGATCTCCTGATCCCTCGCCCTCCTGAGATCAGCTCCTCCTGGACCAGACCCAGTCGCTGCGGCACCTCCGACAGTACCCTCACCGCGGGTGGCTTCTATAAGTAAATGGAATATATATTAGTTAAGAAGATCACCACCGTCACAAAAATAAATAAATAAATAAATCATTTGTCGAACGAATAATCAAGACAAAAATATTGAAACGATAGCTGGCACACCGTGATCGAAGGTGAAACAACGAGGATCGGGAACTACAGTTGAAAGCAAACGATCGAGCCCATTGCGGAGGAATGGGGATGGATGGCGGGTTCATTAATTAACATAAAAATAATACCTGATCAGGTGATGGCGCCGCCTTGGACGAGGGATTCCGTCGTCGGAAGGGCCTTCTTACGGGCGTGGAGTGGTTGGCCGTGTCGGGGGGTAAGTCATAGCCCGTGGTGGTCGATCTTGACGAAGAGGGGTTGAAGGTGGGTGGCATGTCCGACGACCCATATCGTCTAGAATAGCCAAGAGGACAATGATATACATACCACTAGCTATATGCATATATATATATATATACATATAGTCTCGGATGAGAAGCATCGCATCGCGCGGAAATTAAGAAGAAACGAGAGGAGGCGGGCCGGGCGGCGAGCGAGGGAGGAGAGGTGCCTTTGCCGGGGTGGGTGGGTGGGTAATACCAGTACTACGTTTACCTACCTTAGCTACCTGGGTTTGGGAGACTGACTGCATTTAATTTGCAAGGAACCCAGATGCCGTCTCGCGATCTTTTTTAATCCGATCAACCAGGGCATGCTCTTCTCGACGGAGGTGAATGCGCTCCCGAAGCAGGGAAAGGTGGAGAGAGAGAGGCGGATTCTGGTGTTTGCCGTTTGACTTAACAATCGGGAGTCGGGAATCGCGGGTTGTTTCTTCCCACCCGGGAAGCCCTCGTCTCTGTCCATTCTATTCCAAGTCTGGCCGATGACACAATTCCACCCGTAAATCTTACTCAGTCTAACATGGAGATCCGGCGGCATGGCGCGTGCCTGGTGATGCACGACCAATGCCGTTAGCTTTTGATTTAGGTAAATTTGTAACACATAACCCTCTTATGTCCTCTTTTGCAAAACTATCATCTTTACTTTATTATTATTATAAACAACTTTGTTACATTCCAACACTTACAAACTTTCTGGTTCTCTAATATTTAACCCTTACAAAAATTGATATTAGAAAAAACCCCCCTGATCCACCTATTTAACTAAAAGCTCCAAGAATCTTCTCCACTGCATGAAAAACCCATGCCGTCAATTTTCTCTACAGTATTTAACCTAACTACAGTTAAACTTAACTCGATACGATGTAATGACCAAAGAAACCCTAAGTAGTATTGTTGCTGTCAGTTTTAGTACCACAATTGTATCGCCGCAGTGCTGTTGCCATCGTTGGAGAAGCTAAGCTGTCGTCGTTGAAACTCACCTGGCAGAACCATGTGCACACCACGTTCTGATCATACCGATTTTTTTCAAGTACGATCAATATGACTTGTAGCGCATGTATCGGATACATCCGTCAAACTAAAATGACCAAACAAATTCTTCTAAACCCCACCTAGAAAGAAATAGAGAGAAAGAGGGAGAATGGAGGAGAGAGAGAGAGAGAGAGAGAGAGAGAGAGAGTTCACCACTTCACCGTGTTGGCCAGCCATGTCCACACCAACGACACAGGAAGATGGTGACCATGCCTATCGAATGACCAATTAATACAACATCATGCTCACCGTTGCCCTTTCCCTTGCCACCTTCATCCTCCTCATCATTGCCCTCCACATCTACTTCTGCTACACCCTCCGCCGCCAGCAAGTTAGGCGCCACTCCCAGACTAGTCCCCTACATGGTGCTCATGTTGTCGCCTCACCCGAGCCGCCCAAGGCCAACCTCCACCCATCCGTCATAAGCTCCCCACCCACCCTCTTCTACAAGAGACCCTATTGGATTTAGCTGTAATGACTCAGAATTCGGATACCGAGATAAATCCGATACCATTCGAATCCTAGTTGGTCACTCATAAGCCGGGAGGCTCAAAAGAGTTAAGGGTTGTTGTGGGAGTGTACAAAAAGTTAAAATAAATGTAAGAATATAAGATGCATAATTAAAATAATATAGGAAATAAATAACTATAGAATTAAATAGTTATATAGTCCAGAACTCCAAGTCATAACAAATATAGTCCACTAAAAGAAAAGTACAAGACTATAGGACTGCCCCGCCTCTGGCAAACTGACAGCTAGACCTGACCACCGACACCATGAGAAGCCTCGAAAGCACTGTGCGTAAGCTGCATCTCACCTAAAAAATAATGGGGTGAGCCTCGTCTCATCGGCTCAATAGGGGTCTCACAAATCCCTATCTCACAACAATAAGTACAACAGTGCAATAAACAGCTAACAAGAGCTATAAATAGATAATATAGGAGGCAGAGAACATTAAAGAACTCTACACAAGAGCACTACACCTGCCATAAAACCATGCATGATAATCTTGAATAGAACACACTGAGCCACCAGTACAGTAAACCACGTCAGAAGGAATTAAACCAGAGCCGCTACCTCTCAAGTGAGAGTACTCTATGTTGGCCCAGAGAGATGGCAGACAAGAAGGGGGGTTGAATTGTCCCCTTTGCTGAGATGGCGGATTTTAAAAACTTTCTAAACTAATTACAACGAAAACAAAATTAACTATGTTGATTATCCCAAACTCAAGTGAGATAGGATGTTCTCTCAAACTTTCGATCTCACACGGATAGTTAATGCAACTAATTAGAGGAATTAAGCTCAACACAGATAACGGAGGTAGCAGTGTAGTGGTGCAGTGAAATAAAAATCAGTAAGATAACATGTGAATGGGGATAGGAGAAATGGACAATCACACAGGCATGCCACAAGTAACACGGAGATTTTTAGGTGATTTGGGACCACGACGGGCTCCCTACGTCCACCCCTCACCAAACCCGGTGAGGCTTCACTACCATGCTACGAACGTAGCAAAACGGGGATGAACCCCAACCACACACACGCTGCTTCTGCAGTAATACACGCACGACGGCATGAGGCCGTGCCTCAACACGCTGCCACAGCAGCACACACACACACACGTTCCCCGAACTCCGTGTGGTTGTCGTGACTGGGGTACGTTTCCCGAACGTGTGTGTGTGCGCTACTGTGGTAGCGTGTTGAGACAAGGCCTCGTGCCATCGTACGTGTATTGCTGCGGAAGTAGCGTGTGTGTGGTTAGGATTCGTCCCCGTTTTGATACATTCGTAGCGTGGTAGTGAAGCCTCACTGGGTTTGGTGAGAGGTGGACGTAGGGAGCTAGTCATGGTCCCGAACCACCTAAAAATCTCCGTATTACTTGTGGCATGCCTGTGTGATTGTCCATTTCTCCTATCCCCATTCACCGGTTATCTTACTGATTTTTATTTCACTGCACCACTACACTGCTACCTCTGTTATCTGTGTTGAGCTTAATTCCTCTGATTAGTTGCATTAACTATCCGTGTGAGATCGGAAAGTTTGAGAGAACATCCTATCTCACTTGAGTTTGGGCTAATCAACATAGTTAATTTTATTTTCGTTGTAATTAGTTTAGAAAGTTTTTAAAATCCGCCATCTCGACAAAGGGGACAATTCAACCCCCCTACTTGTCCGCCATCTCACATCTAATTCCAAATTCCTGCTTGGTTCTTGGTCTCCACACCTTCCTTTCATGGGAAATTTATTGCTGGGATGGTACACCACACTTGTTAAAATTTGGTCATGTCTCTAGGTCCCCCCACTTTTTGATAATGTCAAAGGGGGAGAGAGTTTTGGTGGCCACAATATATTATCATCATCAAAAAGGGGGAGATTATTGGGTTCTGTGCGCCCCTCCTTATCTTTGACAATGATTTTGATGACTCCAATATATGTGTGCCTTATGTTCAATGGCATCTTGATGATAAACAAGCTAACATGATGATATCTTAATTTGCAGGTCGATATTTTATGGTCCTTCACGAATACAATTCTGATGTTGCCTCATGCGAGCTGTGCGTGAGACCTTGAAACTAACATGTGAAACATTGTGCTTTGGTAGCTCTGCATTATTGGTGCTTTCTTGCATATCCTATATGAGTTTTTAATGATCTGACATAAATGCTTGACATTGTGAGTTTTATGTTGTGAAGGTTCAGTTTGCTCTGGACTAAACTTGTAATCCATGTGGATCTTAATGATATGATTTTTCATGATATTTCAAATGGCCTTGAACGACTTGTGTTTTCAGGCATTGGACTGCTAAGGCAGTTTTTGCCGTCTCCTTGGGATGGGTCGTCCCCATGGGTCCACCCCTGACTCTTAGAGCCTAATTCTTTGTTTTGATCTGAACTGAAATTGAAATGCCTTATATTTAATCAAGCTAGTTTAATGATTACTGAAGTTTAAATTTTTGGACTGAACTTGCATCTAATAAGTAGGTTGGTTAAATTCCATTTGGAATGGATTGTTCAATATGCAAAGACTTGGATATATTTGCACAGACCTTAGCCTTCATGGGCTTAACCTTGTGCATTCATCTACATTCTTGAAGACTGAACTTTAAAGGAATTTTTCATGTCATATATATGGATATTAATATTGAGTTGGAATCCATATCTGAATTCAACGTTTGGACTAAAATTTGAAAGCTCTGACTTAACTTGGAAATGTGTGTTGATCACATGAATGCCCATCTTTGAGTTGAATTTAAAATGCCTTACATCTAATCAATTTGGTCTAATGTTTGATTGATTTAATATTTTCATGAATCTGAATCCCAGAAAATGCAGGTTCATATTGTCTACAATGCTTTGGATCCAAGGTAAGAGTTTATGTTTAAATATACTTTGATGTGGCAAGATTGAGGTCAATCTATTTCTCATGTATGTGAGTTGATTTGGATCCATGTACAAGAGATACATGTCAGTTTAGATGTACCTCACGGCATGTTATTCACTTAGCTAAATCAAGTTTTCAAATTGGATTGAAACTGGTTTCTTCAAATGCATAGACTTATTTTTTATGTGGATTGACATCAAAATATTGCAGGTACATTCAGGTTTTAAATCCAATGGCTCCTTGCTAAGATTCTATCTTTGAATTTAATTTATGGTTGCCATGAATGGGTTTGAAGTATTTTTTCATCAATTGGGCTCACATGTGCCTTCATGCATATCTTTCTTGGTTTAACATGCTCTCCATAAATCTCTGTTTAACATGTTTTAATGCTGATTCAAGTTCCTCATTGCATGCCATTTCATTGGCATATCATGTTTTTATTATAGGGGCTTAATCTTGGTTGAAGGCTTTAGGCCTTTCATTTTGATTTAATGTAGTTTTCTCGTCTGTCAGAGAAAGTGTCAACTCCATGAGTCAACACTTTCTAGCCAGCTTGCTGGCTGAACACTTCTGGCTGCAAATGTCGACTCCATGAGTCGACACTTACAGGCCGGAGGTCTGTTTTCGATGAAAATAGAACCTCTCATGAAAAGTGTCGACCCTATGAGTCGACACTTTCACCCGAGTCCTATTTTTATATAACGGGACAGAACATGGTGAGAAAAGTGTCGAATCCATGAGTCGACACTTTCTCTGGTTCGTCCGGATCGTGATTTCCATATTGTTTTCGAAATGCCCATTTTGTAACCCGATTTGCCTTGGCCTTTTACCCTAATAGCCTTAGGGTTTCTCCTATCTATTGGGGGTTGATTTGGAGGGTTTTTGCATGGGCATTCATGTCTTTTGTAGTTGGTTTTCCTTCTTGCATAAGTTGCCGCGGGTTTCCCACGATGGAAACAATCCATGCGCTGACATTGCTTCATTCGTTGCAGGAAGGAAGAGGAGGGCGCCGCCCCACTTGGAGGAGGAAGAAGAAGAAAAGGAGGACGCCAAGAGAGAGCCATTCTCTGCCGATCTGAAGCAGCTAGGAGCGAGGTCATCTAATCATTCTCCTTAGGGGGCCTTCTACGAGCATTGAGCGGCTTCCACTCTGCGGACAGATCGTTCGGCGCATCCCATCACTCCTTTGGATGGTTTTCACTGCAGATTTGAGGGGGATCCTTCTTCTCTCATCTCTATTTGTCTATTTCAGCATAGATAGTCATTTGGGCAATTATTGTATATCCTTTCGTTTATTAAACTAAGAATACCTTGTGTGTGGGCGGAGTTGTATCTCCGCGTGTGTGGTTTTATTGTGGGGAAAGTTTCCCCGTGTTTGGTTGTGTGAGGACGGAGCTGTGACTTCGTGTTGTTGTCGTGTCCACACCGAACCAAACAGAGTCGCAGCTCCGGACACAACAAGCACACGGAGTTGCAGCTCCGTCCTCACACAACCAAACATGGGGAAACTTTCCCCACAATAAAACCACACACGCAGAGATACAACTCCGCCCACACACAACGTATTCTCAGTTTAATAAACGAAAGGATATACAATAATTGCCCAAATAACTATCTATGCTGAAATAGACAAATAGAGATGAGAGAAGAAGGATCCCCCTCAAATCTGCACTGAAAACTGTCCAAAGAAGTGATGGGTGCGCCGAACGATCTGTCCGGGGAGTGGAAGTCGCTCGATGCTCGTAGAAGGCGCCCTAGGGAGAATGATTAGATGACCTCGCTCCCAGCTGCTTCAGATCGGCAGAGAATGGCTCGCTCTTGGCGTCCTCCTCTTCTTCTTCTTCCTCCTCCAGGTGGGGCGGCGCCCTCCTCTTCCTTCCTGCAACGAATGAAGCAATGTTAGCGCATGGATTGTTTCCATCGTTGGAAACCCGCGGCTACTTATGCAAGAAGGAAAACCAACAACAAAAGACATGAATGCCCATGCAAAAACCCTCCAAATCAACACCCAATAGATAGGAGAAACCCTAAGGCTATTGGGGTAAAAGGCCAAGGCAAATCGGGTTACAAAATGGGCATTTCGAAAAAAATTCGGAAATCGCGATCTGGACAAACTAGAGAAAGTGTCGACTCATAGATTCGACACTTTTCTCACCACATTCTGTCCCGTTATATAAAAATAGGACCCGGGTGAAAGTGTCGACTCATAGGGTCGACACTTTTCACTAGAGATTCTGTTTTCATTGAAAACAGACCTCCGGCCTGTAAGTGTCGACTCATGGAGTCGACACTTGCAGCCAGAAGTGTTCAGCCAGCAAGCTGGCTAGAAAGTGTCGACTCATGGAGTCGACACTTTCTCTGACAGATGAGAAAACTACATTAAATCAAAATAAAAGGTCTAAAGCCTTCAACCAAGATTAAGCCCCTATAATAAAAACATGATATGCCAATGAAATGGCATGCAATAAGGAACTTGATTCAGCATTCAAACATGTTAAACCGAGATTTATGGAGAGCATGTTAAACCAAGAAAGGTATGCATGAAGGCACATGTGAACTCAATTGATGAAAAAATACTTCAAACCCATTCATGGCAACCATAAATCAAATTCAAAGATAGAATCTTACCATGGAGCCATTGGATTTAAAACCTGAATGTACCTGCAATATTTTGATGTCAATCCACATAAAAAATAAGTCTATGCATTTGAAGAAACCAGTTTCAATCCAATTTGAAAACTTGATTTAGCTAAGTGAATAACATGCTGTGAGGTACATCGAAATTGACATGTATCTCTTGTACATTGATCCAAATCAACTCACATACATGAGAAATAGATTGACCCCAATCTTGCCACATCAAAGTATATTTAAACATAAGCTCTTACCTTGGATCCAAAACATTGTGGACAATATGAACTTGCATTTTCTGGGATCCAGATTCATGAAAATATTAAATCAATCAAACATTAGACCAAATTGATTAGATGTAAGGCATTTCAAATTCAACTCAAAGATGGCCATTCATGTGATCAACACACATTTCCAAGTTCAGTCAGAGCTTTCAAAATTCAGTCCAAAAGTTGAATTCAGATATGGATTCCAACTCAATATTAATATCCATATGACATGAAAAATTCCTTTAAAGTTCAGTCTTCAAGAATGTAGATGAATGCACAAGGTTAAGCCCATGAAGGCTAAGGTCTGTGCAAATATATCCAAGTCTGTGCATATTGAACAATCCATTCCAAATGGAATTTAACCAAGCTACTTATTAGATGCAAGTTCAGTCCAGAAATTCAAATTTCATTAATCATTAAACCAGCTTTATTAAATATAAGGCATTTCAATTTCAGTTCAGATCAAAACAAAGAATTAGGCTCTAAGAGCCAGGGGTCGACCCATGGGGACGACCCATCCCAAGGAGACGGCAAAAACTGCCTTAGTAGTCCAATGCCTGAAAACAGAAGTCGTTCAAGGCCATTTGAAATATCATGAAAAATCATATCATTAAGATCCACATGGATTACAAGTTCAGTCTAGAGCAAACTGAACCTTCACAACATAAAACTCACAATGTCAAGCATTTATGTCAGATCATTAAAAACTCATATAGGATATGCAAGAAAGCACCAATAATGCAGAGCTACCAAAGCACAATGTTTCACATGTTAGTTTCAAGGTCTCATACACAGCTCGCATGAGACAACATCAGAATTGTATTCGTGAAGGACCATAAAATATCGATCTGCAAATCAAGATATCATCATGTTAGCTTGTTTATCATCAAGATGCCATTAAACATAAGGCACACAATATATTGGAGTCATCAAAACCATTGTCAAAGACAAGGAGGGGCACACAGAACCCAACACTCTAGAAGCAACGTTACAAGCGTCCACCGATGACTTAGTCCGTAGCCTCAGGTGTCTCCCTACTCGCCCCAGGTTGAAACTAAGACACCGCACATGGTACCACAGAACAAGGACTAGCCGGGGTCGCACTCGTTAGCGCGTATCCAATACCCCCAACTAATTGTGCACACACAGACTATGTGCTCCAAGTCGGGTCCTCTAGCTGATTTTTCCCCCAGCCGGACTCAGGCTGCAAACGCAAGGGACCCTACGGTAACAAGCTTAAAAATCATCTACTCGGGACTAACCTCCACCACTTCCCGGTGGGTCGGCAGCTACGTGCCCAGGTCAGCTACGACTAGTGGGAAGAGTCACTGAAAGTGAGAACTAGTGGGAAGGGTCACTAATCCATCACATAATGTGACATATCACGAGGCGGCTCGATATCACGAAAGATAAGAACAACTGACTGGGTAGCTAATCTATCAACTGCCAATGCATACGGCATAGACTGGAACCACTAATGGCGTGGAAACACGAAAATCCGATCAACGACACACTGGGTCCTGGGCGGCCACATCATTGGCCCCCCTGCACTCTTGACAACCACATCTGTGGTCGCGTACCATAGTCGCCTGGGCGGCCACCTCTTTGGCCGCCCTGGGCCCTGGGCGGGCAAGGGTCTGGCTGCCTAGCCCAGACTCCCCTAGGAGGCCACCCTAGTGGCCACCCTCCACAAAGGCCAAGGCGGCTAGCCCTTTGGCCGGCCTGCATCTGGGGTGCCATGGGTTTGGCCGACCAACACACAGGCCCCTAGGCGACCACCCCAGTGGCCGCCCAGCCCCTCTAGGCTGCCAGTACCCTGGCCACCCAAGCTGGGTAGAGGCAGTAGGCCATCCATGTAATGACCCAAGATCCGATTAGCGAGAATTACCTGATATCATTTGAATCTTGGTCCACCACCCATGAGCCAAAAGGCTCGGAAGGGTTAATTGGTGTGTGGAGGAATATTAAAATTTAAAATAATGCATGAAATAACTATAGAATTAACTATTTAAAAAATAAAAAATAAATTATATTTTTAATTAATAAATTAATTATAGAGTCCATGCCACAAAGTACAGTTTACAAGGAAGGAAATGTACCACATCATTGGGTACGCCCCCAGCTCTGGCAAGCTGGCAACTATGAACCTCCCCGTTGCACCTCCAAACATCGATGAAGAAACGTAACACCTGAAAAGGAAGAGGTGAACCTCATCTCATTGGCTCAGTAGGGGTCCCGCGGATCCCCACCACGGAGCAACAGCGATAAACAACAACGATAATGGGAATAACAATAACAACTATAACTGGAGTAGCAACAGCAACAACAATGACAGAAGTAATAGCCGTAGCGTGAACAATAACAATGGTAGCCGGTGGAACCACGACTGTCACGCCCCGAGATATAAGTACAGTTGATGATATTCGGGAATGTGAACAGCCGGCTAGTACGCCACAAGCGAGTAATATAATCAGAGCGCGGACACATTCACACATAAGAAATGAATGCATATAATTTGACAAAACCTTTACTTTTATTGGATAATAATCAAAAGTACAACAGGTTGACTCTTGACTCTTTAACTAACTAGACTCAATAAAAATAAAAATTACATAAGTGACTCTTGACTAGACTAAGTACGGCTTCTCTAGAACCATCAATCGCTCTCGGATCCATCACTTGAACAATCGGAATCCGACCCGCTAGAATATCCTGAAAAGATTAAAAAAGTAGGGAATGAGTACACTTGCCCAGTTGGTATCTTCGTATCAACATGAAGGCAATGTTTACGTCATTAGCTTTGCTCTAGAAATAAAGATAAATGAAATACAGTAAAACACGCGGTATGAACCAAAGTAACACAAGTAACAAGATATGATCAAGATAAGTGATATGGGAGCTTGATTGAGCAAGTATATAACAAGTGTAAGTGTAACTAGAAAGTCATGTATCACGCAAGAATGTAATTTCACTAGATGGCCTCGTGTATTTCACTCATTTATAAAAGAAAGTACTCCCAGCGTAATGCGACGCCATTGTTCATCATACCCCATGGTTTATAGCATGTTTCCGGCAATCAGTCGAGGGGGCTAGAGTCAAGCCCTTGGACACAATCAGTACCCGATCAACATCTTCACGTTATAAATCTAGCTACTTCCATGAGTATAACAATAAAGTCTGGCCATTAATGTAACAATTCAAATAATAAGCTCATGATAATAATGTCAAGGTAAGAATGCTTCAATTAAGAATATGAGAATTCAAAGACTGATTTAAAACAAGGTCATGCCACAGAAAGAATTCGGCAGCATAACAGCATATTCCTTAACTTCCATAATTCATTAATAGCTTATTGAATAAGGTATTAGGTTCTAGATAATCAATAGACCATCTAGAAACTTAGGAAAATCAACCCTTAGGTCAAACCTCGGGTTAAGAACACTTGAGACAGAAACGGTCATGACTGGGCTGTTTCTTGAAATAACGGTCATATACATGGCCGCAAACCAAACGTGACGGTCCAGTGGATGGCCGCCACTTGGACAAAGTCGACGCATGAAGAAAGAATAGAGTCGACGTAGTGAACACTCTGGGATAATAGCGGTCATGGGAAAGGCCGCTAATTGACTATGGCGGTCTTTGGATGGCCGTTAATTAACAGTGGCGGTCTCCTGAGGGCCTCTAATAGCCAGGGCACAGAAAAACGTCGATCATGTGAGTGCTTTCTAGATAATTGGGCTTTCAGGGTATAACTAGCTCGGCGTCCTAGTGGGAATCCCAGGCTCGCGGAGACTTATGGAGTCCTTGAAACAAGATCACATAGTCCGATGGAAGGAATATCCAACGGAGAGGATCACATGTCCAAGAAAGTGTGCCTATAAGTGCAAAGTGTAACTAATAGTCACATACCAGAGTATGCGCTATATACTTATGAAAAACTGGGAGATGAGAGTGGAATCGCGTAGAAATGACGATCAAATCATTAATAAAATAAACCCATTTATCATTTGAAATATGAATTTAATACAAGAGTATATGGTTTTGACATGAAAATAACATAAGTTTAAAATAGGCATTTTAACCATATAAGACATGCAACCTATCAACGATGTGCACAATATAACCAATATTGCGAATATGAAGTCAAAACTAGGAATAAAACTTATTTACCTAGGTTTATCACATAGTTAATATGGCCAATCTGTAATCTGTTTAGAGTTAACAGTGTGCAGATGCAGAAGGCAAATAGCGATCATAGTATGGCCGCATGCTGGAGGATTGCGATCTATCACAGGGTCGCTATATACATATGGCGGTCTTAAAGGAGACAGTTTCTTCCCTATAGCAGACTTAGTTAAAAACCGAAGAATAGGCCTAATCCAGGGCAAATAGATGCATGGAAAAATATGCCAACACGTAAGTAATGCCTGATACAACCATATTAAAACTTGGAGATGCATGGGGATGCATAATTTAAACCAAGGCTATAACTTTTCTCTTAAGGTGAAAGGGTAAGTAGGCAGACTTAACCTAGATGCGTAGTCATGATAAAACATGAAATACTACCGATAGAAAGCATGAAACAGAATGAAACCATAGGGCTTTTATTCCTAACATGTTGATTTAGCCTTTTCATGAGACAACCAATCTCTGATTCGATCTCTAGACATCAAATTTCTAACTGGAAGAAGACCCTAGTTCTTACACGTCATGTGGTAAACCAGCAATTTCTTGTCCCTCTATCTTCTAATTCACTTGACCTAAATTCGTGAAAATAGGCGGGTAGGTAGAAGATATAAGTGGAACAAAAAGTTCTAAAGACACTAGATGAACTAACCTCGTTTAGGGCTTCTAATCTCCTGATCTTCACTGGACCGGCACACTGGTTCCAATGTAGCCTGTAGCGAACCAGTGACTTGCAAGCGCCCCAATTCTTCAACAGTTGAGTCTTCTAGCACGAAAATTGGAGAGGAGTTAGACAAAATTAAGGAGAACAAATTATTCTAAAGGATTAACCTAAGAAGATGTTTCCTTACATTCGAATTATGCGAGCCAACTTTAGGGTTCGCATGGGTCAAAGTTAGGGTCTATTTATAGGGTTTTGAGTTAGGGCTGAGGATTTGATCGAGTTGGGAGTCCTAATTAGGGGTAGGATCGATCCCCAAGAGTGCTAGACATATTTACATGTCTACACACTTCGATCCAAGGAAATTTGGTTGTCAAAAATCTAAGCTTTTCACGTTTCTTCCATTCACGGAATTAGAAGGAATTAGCGGTCATGGAGGGACCGCTAGGATGAAGTGGCAGTCTCGCGATAGACCGCCAATTGGTGTTAAATTCAAAAAATTTAGATTTTCCTATTATTTCTTATTTATCTCTTAATTGGTGTATATATTTAATTCTAAATCCGTCATTTACCCAATTTATGTTTCTATTATTGGGCTTGGGCCTAAAGGTCTTGGATTTAGGTCTTATGAGCCTATTTAGTGGATTTAAACCTAACATAATATCTGGGTCTTTAAATAATCATTAAATAGACCTTTATTCCTTAAATAGTGCATTTAGTCTACTTAAATGCTTAATAATTCATTTTAATTTGAGAAAAATATAAAGATAAATCCCAGAAAATTCCTAGAAAAATCAGGGGTGTTACACCATCCCCCACTTAGAAGAATTTGGTTCCGAAATTCATTTCATAGAATTTATGGAGAGTATTAATTTGTTTATAGTTAATGAGTTGCATAATTAATTAAGGTAATATTGAATATGTATGGGTCAAGGTGGTATCTTCAATCTTTTTACCTTCATCATCCAAGATGGCATTTAGTCGGCCTCGTCGCCCGCGTCCATTGTTATCCCTTGAAGATTGTTCCTTTATGAGAGGACACATGGGCAAGTGATGTTCCCGACTTCCACAATTGAGACAAGCGCCGAGACGCTTCTAGCATTCTTCGGCTGTGTGTCCGAACTTCTCACAGAATGAGCTAAGTCGCCATGACCTGCTTTTCTTCCACCCCCTTGGCTCTTTTATTCTTTCCATTACCGTTGCCATTGCCATTCCTTTTTCCATTACTTTTTATTTTACCATTACCGTTCCCATGGCGGGACCTCTTGTTATAATGGGGTTCGTCATCCTCCGTGATGCTAAACCTTTCTTCTTTTTCCTCTCGCCTATCATATTTTCGGCTCGACCTTTCTTATTTTCCCCGGAACTTCTCTACCTTCTCCAGGGTCCTTTCGCATAAATGTGCCCGTTGGAGCATTTCCGTGTATGTGCGGATGTTTTGTGAACTGAGTTGTTGAATAAAGCTGGGTCTTAAACCGTCCATGATTCGGTTAGCTTTTAGGAGATCGGTGCTAACCAAGTGAGGAGCATATGGAGCTAGACGAGAGAATTGAAGTTCATATTCCGCCACAGATATCATTCCTTGCCTTAAGGAGGCAAATTCCGCCGCTTTTCTTTCTTTGACATGTTCGAAGAAATACTTTGCTTGGAAGAGTGTGAGAAATCTCTCCCAAGTATGTGGTGCATTTGGAGTAGGTGCCGGAATAGCTTTCCACCAAGTACGCACATCCCTGTTCAATTGGAAGGTGGCGAGATGGACCTTTTCTTGATCAGTGCATTGCATAACGTCGAATATTCTGTTCATTTCGTCAATCCAATTCTCTACCTCATCGGGGTTGGAGGATTCAGAGAATCTTGGAGGATTCATGCTCCAAAAATTCCCGTGCAGATTACTCGATCGCGCCAGCCCGTGTGCCAACTTGGGCCACAGTCTGAAGGGCCTGGGTAAGACCCGCAGCTATTTGTTGCATCTCATCCTAGTTGACACGGTGAGCCATTAGGAGGGTGGGGGTACTTGAGAAGAAGAACAATTTGTTACTTCCTATAGAGTGAAGGGGAATTAACCTAGAGATAAACTCTAGTTAAGTATCTCATCCTGGGCTCTACCCCATCTCTCAAAGGTGGAAATTTCTTTCCTTAGTTCATAGGATTGGGTCCTTAACCTTGGACTTAGCCTATGACATTTTCCTAGGAATAAGTAAGCCATGAGACCTAGGCTCTGATACCAACTTAACTGTCACGCTGCGAGATATAAGTACAGCGGAAGATATTCGGGAACGTGAAAAGTCGGCTAGTACGCCACAAGCGAGCAATACAATCAGAGCGCGGACACATTCACACATAAGAAATGAAAGCACATAATTTGACAAAACCTTTATTTTTATTGGATAATAATCAAAAGTACAACAGGTTGACTCTTGACTCTTTAACTAATTAGACTCAATAAAAATGAAAATTACATAAGTGACTCTTGACTAGACTAACTATGGCTTCTCTCGAACCATCAATCGCTCTCGGATCCATCACTTGAACAATCGGAATTCGACCTGCTAGAATATCCTGAAAAGATTGGAAAAGTAGGGAATGAGCACACTTGCCCAATAGGTATCTTCGTATCAACATGAAGATAGTGTTTAAGTCATTAGCATTTTGCTCTAGAAATAAAGATAATAGAAATATGGCAAAACACCGGGTATGAACCAAAGTAACATAAGTAACAAGATATGATCAAGATAAGAGATATGCGAGCTTGATTGAGCAAGTACATAACAAGAATGTAAGTTTGGCCTTTCATGAACGAGACTGTACAAGCACTTAACGAGAATGCACTTTTCATAACTAGAAAGTCATGTATCACGCAAGTATGTAATTTCACTAGATGGTCTCGTGGATTTCACTCATTTATAAAAGAAAGTACTCCCAACGCAATGCGACTCCAGTGTTCATCATACCCCATGGTTTATAGCATGTTTCCGGCAATGAGCCAATGGGACTAGTGTCGAGCCCTTGGACACAATCAGTGCCCGATCTGCATCTTTGCGTTATAAATCCAGCTACTTTCACGAATATAACAATAAAGTCTAGCCATTAATGTAACAATTCAAATAATAAGCTCTTGATAACAATGTCAATGTAAGAATGCTTCAATTAAGAATATGAGAATTCAAAGACTGATTTAAAACAAGGTCATGCCACGAAAATAATTCGACAGCATAACGGCATATTCCTTAACTTCCATAATTCATTAATAGCTTTTTGAACAAGGTATTAGGTTCAAGATAATCAATAGATAATCTAGGAACTTAGGAAAATCAACCCTTAAGTCAAACCTCAGGTTAAGAACACTTGAGACAGAAACGATTATGACTGGGTCGTTTCTTGAAATAACGATCATATACATGGCCGCAAACCGAACATGACGGTCTAGGGGATGGCCGCCAGTTGGACAGAGTTGACGTATGAAGAAAAAATAGAGTCGACGTAGTGAACACTCTGGGATAAAAGCGGTCAGGGGAAAGGCCGCTAATTAACTATGGCGATCTCTGGATGGCCGCTAATTAACAATGGTGGTCTCCTGAGGGCCGCTAATAGCCAGGACACATAAAAACGTCGATCATGTGAGTGCTTTCTAGACAATTGGGCTTTGAGGGTACAACCAACTCGGCGTCCTAGTGAGAATCCCAAGTTCGCGGAGATTTATGGAGGCCTTACAACAGGATCAACTAATCCGGTGAAAGGAATATCCAACGGAGAGGATCACATGTCCAAGAAAGTGTGCCTATAAGTGCAAAGCGTAACTAATAGTCACATACCGGAGTATGCGCTATATACTTATGAAAAACTGGGAGATGAAAGTGGAATCGCGTAGAAACGACGATCAAATCATTAATAAAACAAACCCATTTATCATTTGAAATATGAATTTAATACAAGAGTATATGGTTTTGGCATGAAATTAACATAAATTTAAAATAGGGATTTTAACCATATAAGACATGCAACCTATCAAGGATGATGCACAATATAACTAATATTGCAAATATGAAGTCAAAACTAGGAATAAAGCCTATTTACATAGGTTTATCACATAGTTAATAGTGTCAATCTGCAATCTGTTTAGGGTTAATAGGGTGTAGACGCAGAAGGGAAATAGCGGTCATAGTATGGCCGCATGCTGGAGGGTTGTGGTCTATCGCAGGGTTGCCATATACATATGGCGGTCTTAAAGGAGATCGTTTCTTCCCTATAGCAGACATAGTTAAAAACCGAAGAATAGGCCTAATCCAGGGTAAATAGGTGCATGGAAAAATATGCCAACACGTAAGTAAGGCCTGATACAACCATATTAAAACTTGGAGATGCGTGGGGACGCATAATTTAAACCAAGGTTATAACTTTTCTCTTAAGGTGAAAGGGTAAGCAGGCAGACTTAACCTAGATGCGCAGTCATGATAAAACATGAAATAATACCAATAGAAAGCATGAAACAGAATGAAAACATACGGCTTTTATTCCTAACAAGTTGATTTAACATTTTCATGAGACAACCTATCTCTGATTCGATATCTAGACATCAAATTTCTAACTGGAAGAAGACCCTAGTTCTTGCACGTCCTGTGGTAAACCAGTAATTTCTTGCCCCTCTATCTTCTGATTCTCTTGACCTAAATTTGTGAAAATAGAAGGGTAGGTAGAAGATATAAAGTGGAACAAAAAGTTCTAAAGACACTAGATGAACTAACCTCGTTTAGGGCTTCTAATCTCTTGATCTTCACTGGACCGGCGCACTGGTTCCAATGCAGCCTGTAGCGAACCAGCGACTTGCAGATGCCGTATTTCTTCAACAACAGAGTCTTCTAGCACAAAAATTGGAGAGGAGTTAGAAAAAACTAAGGAGAACAAATTATTCTAAAGGATTAACCTAAGAAGATGTTTCATTACCTTCGAATTATGCGAGCCAACATTAGGGTTTGCATGGGTCAAAGTTAGGGTCTATTTATAGGGTTTTGAGTTAGGGCTGAGGATTTGATCAAGTTGGGAGTCCTAATTAGGGATAGGATCGATCCCCAAGAGTGCTAGACATGTTTACATGTCTACACACTTCGATCCAAGGTAATTTGGTTGTCAAAAATCTAAGCTTTTCACGTTTCTTTCATTCAGGGAATCAGAAGGAATTTGCGGTCATGGAGGGACCGCTAGGATGAAGTGGCAATCTCGCGATAGACCGCCAATTGGCGTTAAATCCAAAAAATTTAGATTATCATATTATTTCTTATTTATCTCCTAATTGGTGTATATATCTAATTCTAAATCCGTAATTTACCCAATTTACGTTTCTATTATTGGGCTTGGGTCTAAAGGGCTTGGATTTAGGTCTTGTGGGCCTATTTAGTGGATTTAAACCCAACATAATATTTGGGTCTTTAAATAATCATTAAATAGACATTTATTCCTTAAATAGTCCATTTAGTCTACTTAAATGCTTAATAATTCATTTTAATTTGAGAAAAAATTCTAGATAAATCCCAGAAAATTCCTAGAAAAATCTGGGGTGTTACACCATCCCCCACTAAGAAGAATTTGATCCCCAAATTCATTTCATGGAATTTATGGAGAGTATTAATTTGTTTATAGTTAATGAGTTGCATAATTCATTAAGGCAATAATGAATATGTATGGGTGAAGATGGTATCTTCAATCGTTTTACCTTCATCATCCAAGATGACATTTAGTCGGCCTCGTCGCCCACGTCTATTGTTATCCCTTGAAGATTGTTCCTTTATGAGAGGACACATGGGCAATCGATGTTCCCGACTTCCACAATTGAGACAAGCGCCGAGATGCTTCCAGCATTCTTCGGCCGTGTGTCCGAACTTCTCACAGAATGAGCAAGTCACCATGGCCTGCTTTTCTTACTCCTCCTTGGCTCTTTTATTATTTCCATTACCGTTGCCATTGCCATTCCTTTTTCCATTACGTTTTCTTCTACCATTACCGTTCCCATTGCGGGACCTCTTGTTATAATGGGGTTCGTCATCCTCCATGATGCTAAACCTTTATTCTTTTTCCTCTCGCCTATCATGTTTTCGGCTCGACCTTTCTTCTTTCCCCCGGAACTTCTCTACCTTCTCCAGGGTCCTTTCGCATAAATGTGCCCGTTGGACCATTTCCGTATATATGCGGATGTTTTGTGAACCGAGTTGTTGAATAAAGCCGGGCCTTAAACCGTCTATGAATCGGTTAGCTTTTAGGAGATCGGTTCTAACCAAGTGAAGAGCATATGGAGCTAGACGAGAGAATTGGAGTTCATATTCTGCCACAGACATCATTCCATGCCTTAAGGAGCCAAATTCTGCTGCTTTTCTTTCTTTGACATGTTTAAAGAAATACTTTGCTCGGAAGAGTGTGAGAAATCCCTCCCAAATATGTGGTGTGTTTGGAGTAGGTGTCGGAATAGCTTTCCACCAAGTACTCACATCCCTGTTCAATTGGAAGGTGGCGAGATGGACCTTTTCTTGATCAGTGCATTGCATAATGTCGAATATTCTGTTCATTTCGTCAATCCAATTCTCTGCCTCGTCGGGGTTGGAGGATTCAGAGAATCTTGGAGGATTCATGCTCCGAAAATTCCTATGCAGAATACCAGCGCCAGCCCGTGCGCCAACTTGGGTCACAGCCTGAAGGGCCTGGGTAAGACCCGCAACTGTTTGTTGCATCTCATCCCAGTTGACACGGTGAGCCATTAGGAGGGTGGGGGTACCTGAGAAGAACAATTTGTTACTTCCTATAGAGTGAAGGGGAATTAACCTAGAGATAAACTCTAATTAACTATCTCATCCCGGGCTCTACACCATCTCTCATAGGTGGAAATTTTATTCCTTAGTTCATGGGATTGGGTCCTTAACCTTGGACTAATCCTATGACATTTTCCTAGTAATAAGTAACTCCTAAGACCTAGGCTTTGATATATACCAACTTAACTGTCACGTCCCGAGATATAAGTACAACGGAAGATATTTGAGAACGTGAACAGTCGGCTGGTAAGCCACAAGCGAGCAATATAATCAGAGCGCGAACGCATTCACACATAAGAAATGAATGCACATAATTTGACAAAACCTTTACTTTTATTGGATAATAATCAAAAGTACAACATGTTGACTCTTGACTCTTTAACTAACTAGAATCAATAAAAATGAAAATTACATAAGTGACTCTTGACTAGACTAACTACGGCTTCTCTCGAACTATAAATCCCTCTCGAATCCATCACTTGAACAATCAGAATCCGACATGCTAGAATATTCTGAAAAGATTAGAAAAGTAGGGAATGAGCACACTTGCCTAGTAAGTATCTTCATATCAATATGAAGGCAATGTTTAAGTCATTAGCATTTTGCTCTAAAAATAAAGATAAATGAAATACGGTAAAACACGCGATAGGAACCAAAGTAACACAAATAAAAAGATATGATCAAGATAAGAGATATGCGAGCTTGATTGAGCAAGTATATAACAAGAATGTAAGTTTGGCCTTTCATGAACGAGAATGTACAAGCACTTAACGAGAATGCACTTTTCATAACTAGAAAGTCATGTATCACGAAAGAATGTAATTTCACAAGATGGCCTCGTGGATTTCACTCATTTATAAAAGAAAGTACTCACAGCGCAATGCGACGCCAATGTTCATCATAACCTATGGTTTATAGCATGTTTCCGGCAATCAACCGAGGGGTCTAGAGTCGAGTCCTTGGACAGAATCAATGCCTGATCTGCATCTTCACGTTATAAATCCAACTACTTCCACGAGTATAACAATAATGTTCGGCCATTAATGTAACAATTCAAATAATAAGCTCATGATAACAATGTCAAGGTAATAATGCTTCAATTAAGAATATGAGAATTCAAAGACTGATTTAAAACAAGGTCATGCCACAGAAAGAATTTGACAGCATAACGGCATATTCCTTAACTTCCATAATTCACTAATAGCTTATTGAACAAGGTATTAGGTTCTAGATAATCAATGGACCATCTAGAAACTTAGGAAATCAACACTTAGGTCAAACCTCGGGTTAAGAACACTTGAGACAGAAACAATCATGATTGGGCCATTTCTTGAAATAACGGTCATATACATGGCTGCAAACCGAACGTGATGGTCCAGGGGATGGCCGCCACTTAGACAGAGTCGACACATGAAGAAAGAATAGAGTCTACGCAGTGAACACTCTGAGATAATAGCGGTCAGGGGAATGGCTGCTCATTGACTATGGCTGTCTCTGGATGGCCGCTAATGAACAGTGGCGGTCTCCTGACGGCCGCTAATAGCCTGGACACAGAAAAACGTCGATCATGTGAGTGCTTTCTAGACAATTAGGCTTTGAGGGTACAACCAGCTCGACGTCCTAGTGAGAATCCCAGGCTCGCGGAGACTTATGGAGGCCTTGAAACAAGATCACATAGTCTGGTGGAAGGAATATCCAACGAAGAGGATCACATGTCCAAGAAGGTGTGCCTATAAGTGCAAAGTGTAACTAATAGTCACATACCAGAGTATGCACTATGTACTTATGAAAAATTGGGAGATGAGAGTGGAATCACGTAGAAACGACGATCAAATCATTAATAAAACAAACCCATTTATCATTTGAAATATGAATCTAATACAAGAGTATATGGTTTTGACATGAAATTAACATAAGTTTAAAATAGGCATTTTAACCATATAAGACATGCAACCTATCAAGGATGATGCACAATATAACCAATATTATGAATATGAAGTCAAAACTTTGAATAAAACCTATTTACCTAGGTTTATCACATAGTTAATAGGGCCAATCTGTAATATGTTTAGAGTTAACAGTGTTCAGATGCAGAAGGTAAATAGCGGTCATAGTATGGCCGCATGCTGGAGGGTTGCGGTCTATCGCAGGGCCGCTATATACATATGGCAGTCTTAAAGGAGACCGTTTCTTCCCTATAGCAGACTTAGTTAAAAACTGAAGAATAGGCCTAATCCAGGGCAAATAGATGCATGGAAAAATATGCCAACACGTAAGTAATGCCTGATACAACCATATTAAAACTTGGAGATGCATGGGGATGCATAATTTAAACCAAGGTTATAACTTTTCTCTTAAGGTGAAAGGGTAAGCTGGCAGACTTAACCTAGATGCGCAGTCATGATAAAACATGAAATACTACCAATAGAAAGCATGAAACAGAATGAAACCATAGGGCTTTTATTCCTAACATGTTGATTTAGCCTTTTCATGAGACAACCTATCTCTGATTCGATCTCTAGACATCAAATTTCTAACTGGAAGAAGACCCTAGTTCTTGCACGTCCTGTGGTAAACCAGCAATTTCTTGCCCCTCTATCTTCTAATTCTCTTGACCTAAATTCGTGAAAATAGGGCGGTAGGTAGAAGATATAAAGTGGAACAAAAAGTTCTAAAGACACTAGATGAACTAACCTCGTTTATGGCTTCTAATCTCCTGATCTTCACTGGACCCAATGTAGCCTGTAGCGAACCAGTGACTTGCAGACACCCTAATTCTTCAACAGCTGAGTCTTCTAGCACGAAAATTAGAGAGGAGTTAGACAAAACTAAGGAGAACAAATTATTCTAAAGGATTAACCTAAGAAGATGTTTCCTTACATTCGAATTATGCGAGCCAACATTAGGGTTCGCATGGGTCAAAGTTAGGGTCTATTTATAGGGTTTTGAGTTAGGGCTGAGGATTTGATCGAGTTGGGAGTCCTAATTAGGGGTAGGATCGATCCCCAAGAGTGCTAGACATGTTTACATGTCTACACACTTCGATCCAAGGCAATTTGGTTGTCAAAAATCTAAGCTTTTCACGTTTCTTTCATTCACGGAATCAGAAGGAATTTGCGGTCATGGGGGGACTGCTAGGATGAAGTGACGGTCTCGCGATAGACCGCCAATTGGCGTTAAATCCAAAAAATTTGGATTTTCCTATTATTTCTTATTTATCTCTTAATTGGTGTATATATCTAATTCTAAATCCGTAATTTATCTAATTTACGTTTCTATTATTGGGCTTGGGTCTAAAGGGCTTGGATTTGGGTCATATGGGCCTATTTAGTGGATTTAAACCTAACACAATATCTGGGTCTTTAAATAATTATTAAATAGACCTTTATTCCTTAAATAGTACATTTAGTCTACTTAAATGCTTAATAATTCATTTTAATTTGAGAAAAATATCTATCTAAATCCCAAAAAAGTCCTAGAAAAATCTGGGGTGTTACAACGGCTCTCTAAGCTACTCCTAACAGAAACGAAAAGCAAACCCCGATCTTACAGTCAGGGACCATCGAACTAACCGAAAACCCTGGCTACACTACCAGGAAGGGAAAACCATGACATCTCTATCGTGTAGGCCCATCCTCACTGACAAAGGCCCAACCCAAGACCACGCGGTCCAAGGGTACGGTCACGACCTCGCTGTCGTGAACCCTACACTGTCTACGGGTGAAATCTCGGTAACTCTACCGAAACTCTAGACCTTGACGTCGGGAAACGTACGTAGGAATCACCTGAAGAACCATGTCCTCACTGACGGGAAACCAAAACTAGAGTCACGATAGTCACGTGTTGCGTGACGGGAGAAGTGCCCGCTGGAAGCAAGACCGGATGCGTTCACTGATGACTTAGTCCGTAGCCTCAGGTGTCTCCCTACACACCCCAGTCGAAAACTGAGACACTATACATGGAACACAACATAAGGGTCTAGTCGGGGTCGCACTCGTCATCACGCGTCCGAAGTCCCCGACCATGTGTGCACATACTGACTGACTGCGCTACATCAGGCTCTTTAGCTGCCTTTCCTCTCAGCCCGGACTCGAGCCACCATAGTGGGAGGCCCTAAGGTAACCAACCTAAACCGTCTCTCCTGGGTCTACTCTCTACCACTACCAAGTGGGTCCACATATGCATGAGCAAGAAAGCTATGACTAATGGGGGAAGGTCACTGGACAGAGGAACTCTCCATAGAGAAGAAACCACCGGAGTACCAATGGGCTACACACGCACCCATTCGTAAGTATTGCGGAACACAGGGTGACTCGGTGCCACCAGACTCAGGACGGCTAGCTAGACCTGCTAATCTAAAGGCCATTGAGTCACGTGACTCAGTCCAAGGCCATTGTACTATACGGCTCCATGCCATCAAATCACCCTAGTCTAAAGAGTCTGAAACCATGGTCAAAAAGGACTCTTAAGGCGGCTCATAATCGCCGGGTCCATTCCCTCTCTAAGGGAGGCTAAGAAGCTCCCAGCCCTTGGGTGGGTCATGGGACTCACGGTCAATGGCCATACTCATGGCCCACATGGAAACCGCTTTCCGGGGGAAACATGAACAATCCCATGCCCGTACTAGAGTGTATGGTGACTTAGACTAGCGTAACGAGGAAGCCCAGAACACAAGGGGTCACTCAGACCCTCAAAACCTCACAGGCATAATAATCGAGGTAACATTATTTCTCCAGACACCCAAAAACATGATCCCGATCCCCACGGGATGTCTGGGACATCCACAAGGCCAAAGGTCGACCAATGGGTCTCAATCGGGTCGACCGGTGGCCAAAGCGGGCAAAAAGTGGTCAATTCGATCGACCTACCCACAAGGCCGGCCAACGTATAAGGGATTTATTGTGCATGTGTGGTTCATGTGTGTTTTGAAGATGTCTACATATGATTCATTATTATGGTTTTGATATTAATCCAGTTATGATTCATTGTGTGTTTTGATGAAGAATCCAAACGATGGATTTTATACACTTAATGAAATCTTGAATGGTTCTTTAAACTTGTTGAGATTTGATTCCTCTTCTGGTGTGAATGCTTGATTCATATATTCATGACTATCTCACGCTAAATGAGGAATGGATGAGTTGTCACTTCATATTTTGGCTCATTGAGTGAGTTACTATTTAACCTTTCTCCAAGTGTTTTTCAGGTCTAAAAGGAGTCCAAAAATGTCAAGAATATCAATCTAAGATATGTTGGACTTATTAGATTGAAATACATGCCCATTTGAATTTATTTCTATGTTTTTCAGGTGAACCAGTCGACCTTAGCAAGGGGTCGGTCGACCTGAACTGGCCAGGAGCATCAAAACTACTGGAAACTAGCAAGAGTGTCTAGCCGGTCGACTGACATGGGGGTTCCCGTCGGCTGGATTTCCAGAACCTATGAACTGGTTTCTTTATAGAAACCCAGAAACCAGTCGACCGATGCTTGAAGTCGGTTGACCGAACGGTCCGGTCGACCGAACCCAATGAACGGTCGATCGATGACGACAGGGCCTTCGCACGAATCAAGTCGAATCCAACGTGGCTCACACGTGGGGACTCTTCTAGCCCAGGAAAATTGTCCAAAATGCCACCAACTCATTACCCAACATGTAAGAAGGCTAAGCGAGGGTTCTAGAATGGGGTATAAAGGTCATTTGGCCCTTAAATCTTCTGTATAACCTCTTATTGCGAATTTGGGGAGAATGATCCAAGAGAATAGAAGAAAAGGCCTTGGAGAGGAAGAAGGAGAAGAGGAAGAAGAGGAGGAGCACCCCCCTATTGCCAAGAGGAGATCTACATCGATTTCAAGTGTTTTCACCTGTTCCAGATTGCATTCAAGAGTCGATCTACATCAAGGATCATCATCTGGTCATCCTCGTGGTTATTCGAGCATCGGGCGGAGCCATCTAAAGGGGGAATCAAACTTGCTGAATTTTTTACTGTTTGATGTTAGATTCATGACTTAATTGATCTTAGTTTGATAGAATATCCTTGTATTGACTGAGATACTTGAAGTGTGTGGTCAGATTGTGCGGTGTACACATCTGAGTGTGTCCGGATTGCTGTGATTTGCAGCGTGTGTGTGTGGGTTGTGTTTCAGCACCGTGAGTGTGTGTGGGCTGCATTTCAACAGCGTGTGTGTGTGGGCTGCGGTTCAGCAACGTGTGTGTGTGTTTTGGGATTCATCCCTGTGTGTGTTACTGTAGTTGCAGCGTAGTAAGTCGCACCGGGTTTTGGTGAGGAGTGGACGTAGGGAGCCCAGTTGTGGTCCCGAACCACCTTAAAAATCGTTGTGCCTCTGTGTGAATGCTTGTGTAATTGTTCCATTTCATCGACCTCCATTCACATGTTCTGTATTGAATGTTGTTTATCTTAATTTCGTGAGATGTGTCAGAATCTGCATTCGAAACTACTTAGCCACTGCTTGTGACCACCACATTAACTCACACACACATCGCTACATAATATCTTTGAGTAGGGAGAGAGTGATGCTAGAGGTTCCAAAATTCCTTTTATGTAGAGGTTGAGTGCTGAATACATCCTTTTGTGCTTATTCAAGCTGTCTATTGTTGAGCTTGAATGCATTTCAAAAAGCTTCATAGTTTGTAAAGATTTCACTGTGTGCTTCATCTGAGTTTCATCTAGTTAATTTTTTAAATAGAGCGAATTCAATTCACCCCCTCTCTTGATTGCGTTTGCACTAAAGGACTCAACAATTGGTATCAGAGCCTACCTCTATTTCACCTAGATCTAATGATCTATAGAGGAGATCCTAGTGTAATTTCAGTCATGAGTCCCTCTACCGAACTATTTTCTAGGGATTGTCCACCGATTTTTAATGGTTCTAATTATACTCTTTGGTTAGGTGGAATGTGCAGATTTATTAATTCTATTAATCCAAATCTGTGGAAACTTATCTCTCATGGTCCTCATAAATTGCCTAAGGAGAAATCTAAATGGTCTGTTGATCATAGATAGAACAATAGTGATAATCTTAAAGTGTTGAATATACTCACAACTATTGTCGATCCTAACTCCTTTCCTTTTGTACCTGTCTGCCGCATAGACAAAGAAATTTGGGATGGTCTGATCAAGATTCATGAAGGGAAGATGGAGGATACATGTTTGATGGCCAACAGGAGTGATCAATCAAGTGAGAAAAACACAGAGGTAAATTCTGACTCTGATGAAGTGTCATTTAAAGAATTAATAGATTCTTATGAAGAACTATCAAACAAGTACAAGAAAATGAAATCTGAAAATAAGAAATGAAAAAAGAAAATTGAAAACACTGCTCACGTCTCTCCTTGTGAAAAATGCTCTGCTTTTGATGAAATGAATGAATCTCTTTTGTTTGATGTTGATTTGCATAAAGAACAAATTTGGTGTCTAAGAGTGGAAAATGAAACTCTTGTGGGTAAAGTATCACAATTTGAAGAGATTGAAACACAACTTCAAAGTAAATTGAAATCTATTTCAGATGATCAAACACTTCTTAATGAAATGATTAAGAATGATAGGTTCATTGAAGAAAATGAAAAATTGAGAAAATATAATGAAGTGCTGAGTGATAGGCTCTTGACCTGTGAAAAGGGAAAGTGCATTGTGAATGATGATTCTGAAAAATTACATGTGTTAGAGTAAGAATTTGAAGTTACAAAACTATAAATGGTATGCTGAGTGATAAACTTGCTGCTCAGGAGGAAGAAATTCTTAGTTCTGAATTGCTTGTTTCATCTTTAGAAAATGAAATCAGTAACTTGAATGATTCTCTGGCAAAATTTGTTAAGAGAAAAGGAAACTTGGATAAAATCTTGGGAACTAAAATCAATTTTCAGAGAGAAGGGTTTGGCTACACCCCTGTAAATAAAAAGTCTTTTGAGAATAAATTGTTGACTTCATTTGTTCTCAGCTCTGATGTAGCCTCCACCTCTAAATCACCCCCAAATCAGCATGTTGGTCAAAACGATCAAAAATAGAACAAAAATTAGAAAAAGAAAACAAATCTAGTGCAAAAATGGAAAAACAACTCCACTGGTTCTAATGTGCATGTTGAAAAACTTCCTGCTAGACATTCTACACCAAAAAGAAGAAATGCTTCATGTTTTTACTGTGGTATGCATGGACATGTGATGAGTGATTTGCAATGTCATGGGAAAAGATGATTTATAAAACTATTTTTAATAAATAAGAAATATTTTCAAAGAAAAGAAACATGTCTAGAAAATATCATCCATGGAATAAAAATCCAATCAAAAGAAATATTTCTTGCTTTTACTGTGGATAGTATGGACATATTATGGGTGATTGTAGTGTGGTGAGAAATGATAACTTGAGTGCATGTAAGGGCTGAACTATTTTTGATAAACCAAGAAGATTTTCAAATAATAAAAATGTATCTGGAAATTTTCATTCAGTTACTAAAATTCTGTCAAAGGCAAAAATTCATATTGTTGCTATCATTGTGGAAAAACGAGCCATATCATGTCAGACTGTTGGTTAGTAAAAAGGAGAAACAACTCTTATGAGGAAAAAGTGAAATTTTCTATTCACAAACAAAAATTCACTAATCTCGTGCATAAAAAGAACATGAAACTTCCTATGTGTTATTTTTATTGTGGTAGAGTTGGACACACCATGTATACATATAAACTCATGGAACAGGATGATGAATCATTTGCAAGAAAGATGAAAAATTCATATTTGAAAAATGGAACTAACCAGCATGGACCCAACTTAGTTTTGGTACCAAAAACAACCAAGTGAGATTATCTTCTCGCAAGTGTGCCTTGAGGTAAATAGTGATTAAATGATCTACCATTAATATGATCAAGGCAAAATTTGGTAAGAATTCATGTACTCTGCTTGTGTTCAAAGTTTGGTTATCTTGTTAATGTTCCCGTCAGTTAGAAACCTTAATTGTTAGAAAAATAGATGGCCGATCTAGAGGGGGGTGAATAGATCGCCCCCCAATTAAAGCTTCTTTAAAGTGGAATTAGAAAAGTGCACTCACAAAGTGAGGTATCTAGTCAGTTAGATGATCAAAAGAATCTCAACGTTCCTATGAATTCATCTAGCGCCAGAGATAATGATGTAGAGAATAACCAAACCACAAGAATAAGAGTTTTTAGGTGGTTCGATCTCTATCTAAAGATCTATGTCCACCCCCCAATCAACTATTTGGGGCTTCCCTAGTGATCAACACTAGTTCGAGGGTGTCAACCCCCTTACAGAACTACTGACGAACAGCTTGCGAGTATCTGCTGATTACACAGCTTAAGCCCTAGATCTGAGCAACAATTGCTCAATCTAGTCCCCTACCACAAAGGCAGGGAAACACAGAAATCCAAAGAGGAAGAAATTACAACGAAAGATAAAAAAGAAATCTCAAGATGAAGAAAGAAAATATCTCTAATCTGATGAGCAGTGTGTGTCTTGAGAGGGCTTAGCACGATCTGATTGCCGCCATCAGACTTTGAGGCTTCTGGAGATGGAATGGACTTCCTCCTCAATTAGACTCAAGGAACTCCCTATTTTCTGCTTGCTCCAGTCACTGGGCACTCTGCTACTTCAAAAAAGAGTCTTCTCGCCCTTTTTTCCACATAAGTGTGTTCTCCACATGCCCTTCTGATCTTGATGCGAATCATGCCCCTGGGCCCTCGAATTGGCTAGAAAAGGAATCTTGTTGGGGTCCACACAATCAGGCTTGTTGGTTCCCTCCAAGTTTTGGCACCTTCAGATTATTTCTGGAGAGTTCCACATAAAGATCCTAGTATTGGGTAATTGGACCTCGGATTTGGTGCCCAAATAGATCTAATAGACTGAGCCAGATATGGTCCGCGCCGGAATAAGTTGACTTAAGAAGGCTTGGAGTCAACTTAATATCACCTGATTTTCAGATTGGCTTCTGGAAGCATATTAATTCGACTTGGCCTTGGTTGGAGTCGACTTGAACTGAGCTGCCTAAGGAGATGGCTTCTGTTTCCTGCTTAAAGTCGACTTGGGACCTCTCTGAGTCGACTTGAAATGCTCGCATGACTTCTGTGCATCTGGCAGACGGTCAAAGTTGACTTGATGATGCCCTGAGTCGACTTTGCTTCACTTGTTCTGAAGTATGGCTTTTGGGAGCCTTCTGAGTCGACTATGACTTCTGAGAAGTTGACTTAAATTGCTAGATATGTTCTTTATTCATCTTTCCTCTGCATTTGGCAATTACACTCAGCTTTTGGGGTTATTGATGAATATTGAAATTTATTCATTTGTTACAATGATGTATAGTTTGGACATCATCAAAACATAGACTCAACATTCTCCCCCTTTTTGATGATGGCAACTCTATGTCATTGTCATTTTTCATTTTGAATTAATCCAATTTGATAAACACATAAACAAGATAGCATGAAATTCATTGAAACATAAATTTTGATTTTCATTAAGTTCTTGTCCACTAAACAACATGTACATGACACCAAGATGCAACAGTGTAGCCACTAACCATCAATGATTCAAAATGACATGCAGACAGACAAAAAAACTAGCATAAGCTGTCATACATACTAACAAAAAATAGAGTGAGAGGAAGTTAGTCCAACAAACAGTCAAACTCAATCAAACTGACAAGGACCATTTCTATTCTTCAAATTACCTGTTCTTCAAATTGACAATGATTGACTTCTTCTTCATCTGACCTCTCTCCCCCTTTGACATCATCAAAAGCTGACTAAAATGAGGGAGAACAGGATTATGTGGAAGAGCCAGGATCCAACTTATCCAGGCGGCTGTCAAGATACTGTTTCAGTTCATTCAGCTTTGTGTCAATAGATCTAGAGAAGCGATAGAATAGCTCATTCTGATGAGCCTCATGTGCTTGAACTTGAGAAGGATAGATAGGTACTGTTGAGGATGTGGCAGTTATGTTATGGGAAGATTCAGCCACACTTTCGCCACCGGGCAATGGAAACTGTGCTCTCATATCCTTGGCTTCCTGAACTAGAAAAGCAATGTCATCACCCATCAAATTAATTTTCTATTCAACTCTGCCTTGAGTTTGGGCGTTGGTCTTCTCCAAATTTGTTAGAGTCTGTTCAAAAGAGCATAACTATTGTTGAAAAGCTTGAATTCTCTACCACTGTCCATCATTTCTACTATTCATTCTTCTTAGTGTATCACCAGCAGAAGGAAGGACATATTGTATAGTAGCCAGGAGATTTTGGAATCTTTTCTCATACAGATGTTTATCTCTGACAAACTCAGCACGCTGACAGTCCATTTGATGCTCCAATCTGGATATCCTTTCAGTGAAATTATTTCCCATGTCATTGAAGGTAATCCCCAACCCAGTTTTGGAGGACTGCAGTGAAGCAAATTGGGTTGAGATAAAGTATCGATGGAATACCAGATGGTTGTGCTGCAGGAGAAGGTTGAGACTAAGAGGGGGCAACTGAAGGACTTGCTTGATAGGAGGGACCAGCATTGGATGCAGGTCTTGAGGATGATGCTTCTTGGGAAAAATCATGTGGAAACGGAACAATGGCCCTTATTTCTGTGAAATGCTCCTCATGAGTAGGGATTGGAGTGGAAGCCCTTGGTGGAGGAGGTAGTGGCTGGTCAGCCCTTTGCGGAGATGTTACAGGCCGAGGTGAAGATGGCTCAGGCCTAGATGGAGATGGGGCTGCTTTTTGTGAGGGTATGGTCCTAGTCACAACATCAACTATTTTCTTGTATTTCATAAAAGTTTAAACGTTGTGAAGATTGTAGACATTTTTGGTGGGAATGATTTTGCATGTTTCATCCGCCAAAGGTAGATCTGGTAGAATGAAGAATTGAGTTAAATGTGCAGCATAAGGAAGGGACTTTTCTTTATGAGTTCGGCAAAATTCAAAATGCTGCACCATCAAGTGAGGCAGAGAAATTGGTTCTTTCTTCAGCAAATGATATAGGAGAAAGATGTGCTCTTTGGAAACTTGACCCGTCCTCCCCCTTTAGGAGCGATAACAATAGTGAGCATGTGGTGTAGAAGTCATTGAAAAGGAGGAAAGGTATTGGCATTCAGAGTTTTGGGATAGGGTTCAGGAACATCCTGTCCAGTAATTAGCTTAAGAGATTCAGATTTATCAAACGAGGCATGTTCCTTGGAAGCCCCAGAATAGGGAATGTTCAACACTCTAGAAATCAATGTCCGAGACAACTGTATTTCAACATCTTTCACAATGGCAAACAATTTATTATCTACCACTTGCAAATTGTGATAAAATTCTTGTACCAATTTAGGATAGTACTTAGAATGAACAGACATGAAATCAGTCCAGCCTTGAGCATCAATGACAGACTGTAGATCAGGAAAGAATTCTAGCAAACTGGTATCACCAAAATCGAATCTCTTGGGAAACATTATTACCCTAGGTTTAATCAGTCCAGGCAAGGGGCTGAGGACATCACGTGAGGGAGATAATCTTGCCTGTTGGGTTCGTTTCCTTTTTCTTCTGGAAGGAGCTATAGACTATGAAGTAGGCTTAAACACTAATTGTGACTTTCTATCGCGTCTGGATGTAGACCTTCTTTCCATGCATTCAGCGGTGGCCGGTGCTTTCCCTTTCTTTGCTTTTGAAGCCCTAGACTGCTTGGGTGCCATCAAATAGGAGGTTTAGCAGCACCTGGTGTAAGGACTGAGCACAGAGTCGACTTGCAGAAGATCGGGCTGTAGCTTCCGGAGGACACTGGTTGCTTCTGGAGCCGGTGATATGCAGAGCTTGCTGGTAGGATGCGGCTCAGAGAGTGGACAAAACGAAAAGAAATTGGGCCTTTCGAGAGGAGGGAGGCACGGTGAGGATGCAATGGAGCCCTATTTCTAGACGGAGAGATAGAGAGCAAGTGAGAGCTGGAGTAGGAAACGGGAGACAAGGGTCGACATGAACAAAATGGCGAACCCTCCCCCCTTTTTGTTTTATATATGCTTTTCAAAAAGTGGGTAGGTTTGGAAGAAAGAAAGGCATTTTTGTCTTGAAGAATTTCCTAAAAATCCAGTTCCGGTTATTTTTCAATGGTGGAAGATTTAAACATTGGAAAAAATCTAATACGTTGGCAATCATGACGTTTTTTTTATGGTGGTTCAAAATTTATATGCCAAGAATTTAAGTTTGAAGAACAGAAAAAAATATTTGAAATATATATAAAAATGTTAAAAGGAACCTCTTTTGTCTTATTTCCATTTTTCCATAGCCTCAACAATCAATATTAATTTCCTTAATCCTTCCTGATAGGAAAATTTATAGGTATTGAGGTTAAACCTGAGTCTAGAGAAAATGCCAATGTGTCAACCTTTTTTTTTTTGAGCAGTCAAGTGTAGCTTTAGCTTTTTGATGCAAAGAGGCATTTATAAGACACCAGACTCTCTGATTACTTTGCATAGCTAATTGTCATGGTTCTTTTTAAATGGAGTTGCCAAGACATCTCATGACACTGTTCTAAGCACCTCTTTGGTGCAAAGGTCATGTTTCTCAATGTTTGCTGGTCATTGCTCCATCATTTATTATTATTATTTTATTTTTTATGACGCATTCCCTTAGCTTCTTGACTTATTGGTTTAAAAACAATACACATGAGAATTATCTTAATCAGGTCTGCTTCAGTACTCTTAATATATGAGCTGAGTATGGATGAGGACTTTGACTATGGTGGTTTATTTTAAAACTGTTATATTTAAATCTCAAAATCATTTTCCCAAGGCCTTTAACTCTAAATTCTAAAGGCTTGTAAGTCTCAAATCACAACTTATGTTTGGGTCGGCCGTGGGATGACCAAATGCTTCCAGGGTAAAGATAATATTCCAAGTTAAAACTTCCCCTGAATTTATGAGTGTATTCTGGATTCTTGAAAATTTTGTAGAAAAAAAAGGATTGCAGAGGCCGTTTCAAAAAAACACTTGATCAGATGAGTTCAGTTGACTGATGACAAAGAGAGTCGACTTGAAAGAAGATTTAAGTCGACTTACCTCAGAGGGATTGTAAGAGTATGTTCTGTTTGAAGTATGAAGTCGACTTGAAACAATGTATGGGTCGACTTCATTTAGGCAAGCAAGGTATTAGAATTCATCTAGTGAATTTGAAGTTGACTCAAGGATTGTTTGAGTTGACTCAATCAGTATGCATGGAGAGTTTTGGTTCTGTTTGGATGAAGAAGTCGACTCTCAGAGATGACGAGTCGACTTGAATCTGGATTTGATCACAACTCGACTTGGATCACAAAACTTGAACATTCTGCCAGAAATTGTCCTTAACTCTTTATCAATCAATTTAGTAGATCAACCAACAAATTTATTGAACTGAGAGAACAAAAAGTGTATTTCATTCCAAGATGTAAACTCCCCCTGAATCTGACCATTATTCAAATAACCTTTAGAGACTGTGACTGACCAAAAGGAGTAATTGACTGACCTCACATAGACTAAAAAGCAAACAAGATTCATGGAACTTGACGGGGTTTTAAACTCATGCATAGTGTGCGTTTTCAGATAAGCTTAACCTGACCTTCCACTTTACACCATTTGATATACCATGAGATCTTGAAGACAAGAAAAAGTATCATGCAACCCGACACAGCCCTAACTCTCTTCTTAAAGTTGAAAACCTTTCATTATTCAAGGGCTTTGTAAAAATGTCAGCCAATTGTTTCTCAGTAGATATGTGCATTAATTCAAAGCTTTTCTTTGACATCTCATCGCTCAAAAAATGATGTCTGATTTCAATGTGTTTAGTTCTAGAATGTAGGACATTATTTTTTGAGAGATTTATGGCACTGGTGTTATCACACAATATAGGTGTACATCCAAGATCCACATTGTAGTCTTGGAGTTGGTGCTTTATCTATAGAACCTAAGTTCCACAACTCCCCGCTGCCACATATTCAGCCTCACCGGTGGAGAGTGCAACTGAATGTTGTTTCTTGGATGCCCAAGAAACTAAGCACCCACCTAGTAATTGGCAATAGCCACTGATGCTTTTTCTGTCCATTTTACAACTAGCATAATCAGCATCAGTATATGATATGAGACCTAATTCACATGATGCTGGAAACCATAAACCTAGATCATGTGTGCCAACTAGGTATCTAAATATCTTTTTCACAGCTGACAAATGTGATTCTTTAGGGCATGCTTAAAATCGAGCACATAAACAAACACTGAATTGTATGTCAGGTCTAGATGCAGTAAGATATAGTAGAGATCCGATCATACCTCGATATGTCTTGGTGTCTACTATTTTACTTTTGGTATCAGCATCTAATGTTACATTCATGCTCATTGGAGTTGCAATTGGTTTAGCCTTGTCCATGCCAAATTTCTTCAGAACTTCCAATGTATACTTGGCTTGACTTATGAAAAATCCCTCTTCTAATTGCTTGACCTGCAATCCAAGAAAAAATTGCAGCTCACCAACAATGCTCATTTCAAACTCTTTAGTCATTAATTCAAAAAATTCATTACATAATTCAGGTTTAGTAGAGCCAAATACAATGTCATCAACATAAACCTAAACTATGATGTTTTCACCTTTGATTTTCTTGGTAAAAAGAGTTTGATCTATTTTACCTCTGCTATATCCCTTGCCTACCATAAAGAAAGTCAGTCTGTCATACCAAGCTCTTGGGACCTGTCTCAATCCATATAAGGTTTTATTCAATTTGAGAACATGGTCAGGAAACTCAGTTGATTCAAAGCTAGGAGGTTGCTCCACAAAGACTTCTTCTTTAATTATGCCATTTAAAAAGGCACTCTTGACATCCATTTGACATAATTTTATTCCTAAATGACATGCATAAGCTAGTAAGATCCTTATTGCTTCTATCCTAGGCACCGATGTCACGCCCCGACGCGGAATATCAAGACTGGCAGTGGAAACAATTAATAATAATATGTTGATTTCCAGACATGCTATGCTAAAGAAAAAGGGTCAACACAACACCATGAAACATAAAATAACTCAATTCACTAAATAACACTTAATTGATCCATGTTCCAATCACATAACCCACTTAAACATACTTCCGACATAACATCCACTTGATGACACTACATTTGCTGACTTCGCAATCACAACTCTTTCAAAACACACACTCTAAAACATAGCTAGACACAACAACTATGACTGGCTCCACACAGCTTCTAACTGGTTCGCTCCGTGGCCATCACTCTTGCTCGTCCCCATCAGTCTGCGAATCCTCACCTGAGCTACCTAAAAAGGGGGAACAACTGGGTGAGCGAACGCTCAGTAGGTAATAACAAGCAAGTTTAAGTAATTAACCAATTAATTGTATTTTTTAGTGCAAAAATAAAGAACGAAATGAATGACGATATGACAGAGTAATATAATAAAAAGAAGGCGAGATCATGAACATAATGTAATTGGAAATTGGCCAACGAGCAAGAACTACTCAAGTCAAAAAAAATTCAAGTAATAGATTATTGTCGTAGACATTACGCAAGTCATACACTCGGTGCAATGCCTCACCATGTCATTCAAACTCCCCGGGGCACAAGTACTTTTCGGACGCTCCTCCCAGGACCAGACCGGGCCCTTATGATGCGTTGGCATTGATTTAATGGATCCAAGATCCCAAGTTATGTCTAGACATTAATCAAGTTAAATGGCCAATAATTCCAAGTGTGGAACTTACCTCGGAGAATTCCAAGGGTAAGAGAAGAGATATTTGACCAGAAAGTTCAAGTTATCAAGAACCAATAGGTCCTTGGGTTCGATATCATAAAACACGGAAATCAATTCTGGAGTATACGCGGTCTAGACTGGGCCGCTCAAGCTATGTACGGTCTCATATGGGCCGTTCATGAAAGAACTGGACTGACAGTCAGCCTTAACGAAGTCAAGGATAAACGGACCAATATGGGCCCCTCTTGAACAAGAACAGTCACAAATGGGCCATTCAACTAGTATGGACGGTCAAGAATGGGCCGCACATGGTCAGAAGAACTTGAGCCCAAGAACAAGACAAACGGGCCTGATAGGGCCGCTCGGAGGATGAACGGTCCAATAGGATCCGCTCGAGAACATGAACGGGCCTAATCAGCCCGTTCAACAGGGCTTAATTTAAATTAACTAGAAATCTACCCAAAATGGACTCTGGGCTGCCATAAGTGGGGCAGAACTAAAACAGGGTCCAGCCCACTCTCCACTGGTCAACCTAGGGCTTATTGGGTCAATCAAATCATGATTTGGTCGAAGATGAAATAAGGTTAATCGACCAACAAGAAATGGCATTTAGCCAGGAATGAACGGTTCATAATGGGCCGCCTATTGAGTTAAACGGTTCGAATCTGACATTTCAAGACTCAGTCGGTCCAAATTGAGCCGTGACTCACAACACAACAATCCAAGCGGTTCGATCACGTGAACGGTTCAGGTCTTGGTGGTACAACCTGCCCGGCGTCCTAGTGGGAATCCCAGGCTCGCGAGGGCTTACGGAGGTCCCGTAATGAAGGTCCTAGTCCGACGGAAGGAGTATTCGGCGGAGAGTCCCAACCATTACAAGGAGATGAGGCTATCAAATCATCGGAAACCAGTATAGCGGTCAGTCAATCCTACCGGAGTAGAACGACTGTCAAACAATCCTAGTAACAATTTCAATTATTAATGAATCATAATGAATATTAACTTTATTGGAAAGATGAATCAAGATCAAAAATGAGAATAATCCAGTACGAATTTTAAATGTTTACTTCTCTAATTTCCAGTTCATTATGTGTGTCGCTAGTTTGCCATCAACCATTAATCTACTAAAACAATTCATGCTAACATGACAATGAGCACTTCTGTAAAGATGGACGGTCCCAACAGAACCTTTCATCTGCCTCGTCGGTCGCACGACAGGTCGTTCATGCCCCCTCAGGTCCGCTGTCCTGCTAGGGATGAGCGGTCTGTAGAGTGCCGCTGGGGAAATGAGCGGTCTAGGACTGGCCGCCAGAAGGAAGGGTAGTTATGGGTCAGCTGCTCGACCCACCGAACATATGAGAGATAGGAACACACGAACGGTCAAAAAAAGGCCGCCTATCCTTGATGGGCAGTCTATCGTAAGGCCGCGCATGCCAAAATAATTCTCTGCTAACGTCGCCATGCCCGCCTTCGACGAGTTGGCTAGGGTTAGCTTAATCGGTTAAATACGGAAAACATAGAACATGAAATTTAGGGCTTTTACTATCAATAGAACGAGCATGAAAAGTTATACAAGATAGCATGATCAATTGAACATTTAGTGCCTGAAATCCCTACTTAAATCGAGGTGGAACATAGCTAACCATAGATATGACATGCTTCCACTAGAATTTAAAATTATCACAGGATGCTACAAGAAATTAGGGCTTTTATACCAAAAGAAAGAGGACACGATTATGCTTCCATCCATATATTACACTTAGGGTTTGGCTGGTTATCACCTACCTTAATCGAAGGATTAAGGAAGAAGAGGGAAGCCGATCGCGCTAGGTACACATCACCGGTAATCGTCGCGACTCTCCCTCTATCGAGCTTCTCTCCGGCCGCCACAGCTTCTAAACGATTCTAGGGTGGCTTAGGTTCATTTTTATAGGTTCCCTTGGGTCTGGAGAGTTCTAATTGCGGAGATAGAGTGCACGCACCGCGAACGTGCGCGAATCGCGCAGGATAGGGTTAACGCCGCCGTTGCACTGCCAAAAACTCCTCCTAGTGTTAGGGTTTCGAAGATTAACCAGAGGGGAAATGATGAGTTGATCCTACCCGTTCATTTGAATCTGGTTTGAGCTTAAATGATCGGGTATTGGGCTTGAATTTCACGTTTTAAGGTCCGATTAGGCTAAGTGTGGATTTGGGCCTTAATCTACTAATTTGGCTCATTAGGGATTTTATTTGGGCTGGTCATAGAAGATAATGTTTCTAAACGTTTTATCCTTTGCAAGATTATAATTTTTCCAGATTTTTATAAAATGGTCAACTTTTTACTTATCCTATTTCTTATGGAATTTTTCATTAATTTTCTCGAAATTTTTAATCATTAATAAATTGGGGTGCTACAACCGAGGCATAGGATTCTTCAAGGTCTATTCCTAATTCCTGGTTGTAGCCCTTAGCTACTAACCTGGCTTTATTTGTAGAAATAATTCCATCCTTATTCAGTTTATTTCAGAACACCCATCTAGTTCCTATGACATTTTGGTTTACCGGTCTTGGAACTAAGGTCCAGACCTTATTTCTCTCAAATTGGCCTAATTCATCATGCATAGCATTTATCCAGGCTTCATCTTGCAAGCTTCATTGATATTTTTAGGCTCAAATTGGGAGACCATGGCAATCAAATCTTCATTATTTACATTTCTAAAAAATGATCTGGTTCTAGGAGGATCATGCAGACTGCCTATTATGTTCTGAGCAAGGTGGTCCTTTAGATAACAAATGTTGGTGATTGAGGACTCACATGGATCAGCTTGCCTACCTGAGCTTTCTTGCTGTACCTGGTTATCCTCCGGGTGTTCTTTAGCATCCTTGATTTCCAGAAACTCACCATAGCCTGTTTCTTCCCTACAATCATCTAATTTATCAGGTTTTGCAATAGTTTCATCAAACACAATATGGGGAGACTCCTCAACACATTGATCACTGATATTATAAACTCTATATGCCCTAGAATGCTCAAAGTACCCAAGAAATATACCTTTACAGCTCTTGGCTTCAAACTTATCTAGGTTCTTTTGTCATTGTTATGAATGAAACATTTATAACCAAAGACTCTGAAATGAGCCAAGTTGGGTTTTTTATCTTTGAGCAATTCATAGAATGACTTCTTCTGAACGGGTCTTACCATGGCCCTATTTATGATATAGCAGGTAGTATTGGCTGCCTCTGCCCAAAATCTGCGAGGAAGTTGGTTTTCCACCAACATCATCTGGCCCATTTCAAGGATTGTTCTGTTTCTTCTTTCAACAATCTTGTTCTGTTCAGGAGTCCTAGGAGAAGAGAAATTGTGAATCAGTCCTTCTTTTTCACAAAAATCATAAAATTTTGCATTTTCAAACCCCCCCCCCCATGGTCAGTTTGGATGGTGCAAATGTTGAATTTGCCTTCCTATTTTATTTTTTCTGAAAAATATCCGAAATACAGAGAAGACATCACTTTTATGTGCAAGAAAGAAAATCCATCCGAATCTTGTGAAATCATCAACAATAACAAAACCAAATCTTTTTTCATTAAGACTTTTTATCCTTGTGGGACCAAATAAATCAAATTGCAAAACTTGCACTGGCATAGTGGATAAGGATTGTTGTCTGGATTTGAAATATTTTCTTGTTTGTTTTCCCATTGAACATGCATCACAAATTTTTGTGTTTGATTTGAATGAGATTTCTGGGAGGCCTTTAACTATTTTGTGCTTGACCAGTTTATTTAGAGAATCACAGCTTATGTGGCCTAGCCTACGATGCCACAAGTAAATACTATCATCTAGGCTAGCAGACAAGCATAAATTGTTGGGCATGTTTTCATCTAGATCAACCAAATAGACATTATTGATTCTACGTCCAACAAACTTTATTGAATCATTTTTAGAATTCAAAATTTTGCACTCAACATGATCAAACAACACTTTATGATTCAAATCATAAAGTTGACTAATGGCGAGTAAATTATGCTCCAAACCATGAACAAGCAAAACTTTTTCAATTGTGTTGGAGGGGTTCTTACCTATGGTTACAGAACCGATTACCTTTCCCTTGTTCTTTCCTCCAAGTCTTACCATCCCTCCATCCTTGAGTTCCAGTTGATTGAACTTTTTTCTGTCCCCTGTCTTGTGCCTAGAGCAACCGCTATCCAGGTACCACTGATTATTGAAGGCTACTAGGCAATCCTGCAAAGTGAATCATACAAAATATTTTAGAACCCAAATGCAATTGGGTCCACTCAAATAATTCATGAAAGATACTAAATTCTTGGGGATCCAAACTTGCTTTATTGAGCTTCATTTTGTGGATGAAGGATTATATGTGAAATTTTTATTATTTGATGGCGTGTTATTTATTTTGTTCTTTTTCTGACTTTTTAACCAGGTAAAGTTATTTTTCTGATCAGTCCAACCTTGATTGTAAGCAGTGTAACTGCTCCTGTAATGTGTTTGAGTTGACTTGGGTACCCAACTAGGTCGACTCCCCCAATACCCAGTCGTTTCAAAGCAATTGCTGTGAGATTGGCGAGTCGACTCCCAGTGAGTATTGTGTCGACTTGCCCATGCGTTAGGAGCCGACCATCTTCTGTTACGTCCTAGAGTCGACTTGTAGTTGGGATTAGGTCGACTTCTTTGGGTATTAGTCTGAGATTCTCTTCTGTGAATCCTTTAAGCAGTCGACTCCTTCATGGGTGTGGGTCGACTCCCCCTCAGTTTGTGCATCTCAGCTTGTCTTTGAGTCGACCCATTGGATTGTTTGGGTCATCTCGCTCCCTTTTGGTATTTATTTGAGTTTAAATCTAGTTTTCCTTGAATTTTTGGATTCTGCTTTGATGAATTTGCTTCACCTTCCATTTTGGTGGTGAAAGCCCTCTTGATTAGTGGATTGTACTCTGATTTCCCTTTTTCAACTATGAATGTGATTGTTTTGAGCCCAAAAGGTTTTTTGGTTGTTGGGTTGTACCCAAGACCCTCCTTTCTGAAGTTTATGGGCATTCCTAGGACTACATCTAGATTCTCTTTTCCCTTTAATAACTTCTCAAGAAATTATTGTTTGTCCTTTAAATCTTTCTGCAGCTTTTCAATCTCAGCTTGTAGTTGATTATTAACACTTTTCAAAGCCTCATGTTTTTCAACAACAAGCTTGATTTGATTGTCATAGTCCTGAACTTTTAACTTAAGTTCATTAAGCATGTTTTTCAAATTCTCATTCTCTTCCTTCAGCTCTTTGCATTCAGATTCATTCTCTTCCAATTCGAAAACTATTTTCTTTAAATGACTCAGTTCTGTTTCAACTTCTGAATTTCTTTCAGACAGAGTGTTATCATGAATTAAGACATTCATTTTCTTTTTCAATGATTTATTTTCTTTTCTAACAGTACCATACTTATCTAACAATTCAAAGTATGCATCCTCCCAATCACTATGAGTAAAATTCTCAAATGGAGAGGATACCTGATCTTTCTCTTCTTCTCCCTTGGCCATGAGACAAATCTTGTCTTCCTTCTCGTTTTCAGTTTCCTCTTCCTCTTTATGTTCTTCTTCGTCACTCCATGTACTTAGCATGGCCTTTGGCTTCTTCCACTTTGGTTTTTGAGTGACTTTCTTGGCATTGTCAGGAAACTCAGTTTCGACATGTCCTGGTTTCCTACAATTATAGCAAATAAGCTTAGTAGTCTTCTTGATGGTATCAGTTTCATTTTTGAAACTTCTCTTCATTTCAGGTTTCCTTCTTCTGAAACTCTTACTTTCCTTTCTCAGAAATTTTCTAAACTTTCTAGTAAGCATTGCAAACTCACTAGCCTCATCACTGCTATAAGCAGAATAATCATTGCTAGAACAATCTGAGCTACTAGAGCTTACCTTTAAAGCAATTTGTTTCTTTTTCTTACCATCATCTTCCTTCCTCTTCAAATTAAGTTCATAGGTCATCAATGAACCTATCAACTCATCCACGGTCATCGTAGATAGATTTTTGGAATCTTCTATGACTGTGGATTTGGTGTGCCACGCCGGAGTCAATGTTCGGTGTATCTTCCTAACCAATTCATGTTCTATATAAATTTTTCCCAAGCTCCTCAAACTATTGGTCAGTTGAGTTAGTCTAGCATACATCTCTGAAATAGACTCACCAGATTTCATTTTAAACATTTCATACTTCAAAATCAGCATATTGGTTTTAGTTTCTCTTACCTCTGATGTCCCTTTCATATATTACCTCCAATCTATCCCACATCTCCTTAGCTGTGGAACATGAAGACACTCCGAAGAATTCATTGGGATGCAGCGCGCATTGCATGGTGTTCATCACTCCCCAGTTCAAGTTTGACTTTCTGATCTGCTCCCTGGTCCAAGTATCTTCGTCTACTGGAAGCTGATATGGGCCTCGGGTTACAACCCTCCAGATCTAGTGATCGTGCGCTCTTAGGAATACCATCATCATGTTTTTCCAATAAGCATAATTAGTGCCATCAAAATAAGGTGGCCGATTAACAGAATGTCCCTCTGCAATATACCCTCTATTGGCCATACCATTATGTCTCTCGAGGTCATTTGACCACATAATGAGAAAATCCGCTCTGATACCACTTGTTAGAAAATTAGATGGCCGATCTAGAGGGGGGTGAATAGATCGTCCCCCAATTAAAGCTTTTTTAAAGCCGACTTAGAAAAGTGCATTCACAAAGTGAGGTATCTAGTCAGTTAGATGATCAAAAGAATCTCAACGTTCCTATGAATTTATCTAGTGCCAGAGATAATGATGTAGAGAATAACCAAACCACAAGAACACGAGTTTTTAGGTGGTTCGATCTCTATCCAGAGATTTGCGTCCACCTCGAAATCAACCAATTGGGGCTTCCCCAGTGATCAACACTAGTTCGAGGGTGTCAACCCCCTTACAGAATTGCTAACGAACAGCTTGCGAGTATCTGCTGATTACACAGCTTAAGCCCTATTGGCACCCGAAATATAATCTGGTGGCAATCACGTTTGAACGACCAAAGGATGCGGCCCGCCAAAGTGCAAGAACCGAAGAAAATCAACAAATAAGGGTCCTCTCAGACTGCTTAAGCCTCAAGTCACCTGACAAGAGCATCAGGGACTCCACGATTCATCACCTCTGGATGGTCGGAACAAATCTACAACAAACCGACAATGCCGTACTACCTGCCCGACAAACCGGCGTCAACTCGGTCGTGCCGAACAAACCCCATCCTTCGTCCGATCAGGACGATAATATACCCGGTGGTCCGCCACCTGATAAGAGACCTTCCCGAGGTGAAGAAATGTCTCTGGCTCCTCAGAATAGGGTGCCAAGGGCTATGTCAGCGGAAGACCTGAGCAACTCGTCTTGGGGGTGTATGCTTACTGGACAGGCCCGTGAGTGGCCAAAAAGCTACCAAGATAGGGTGAAAGTACTCCGAGTGGTGACCCACTCGCTGAGGATGCCGCGAATATGAATGACGCTGGCCTGATAGCACAGATCACAGTGCCAAAGGCCATGTCAGTGGGAAACCCGAGTGATCGAACTAAGGGCATGGACGGCGCCGAAATTGGCCGGTCAGTGGCTTGAAGGCTTTCCCGATACTTCTCATGACGGTACCACAGGGCCAGAATGAGATGAAAGTTCGGGCTGAATCCCGGAGCTAGTCCGAAACCCACAGACCGACCCGACCCGAACAAATGGCAAGGATGCGGCCTTAATCCCATTCGCTCAACACTAATCCGACGGTGTTTAAACCGGCGCGTAATGTAATGCCCCAGATTTTTCGGATATTTTTTTCGGATCATTTTAGTGGGTCTCGGAGTGTATTTTGTGCTTTACACGTGTTTTTCCCTGATGGACCTTCGAAACTCTTTATAGGGTAAACCGTGGCGTTCTCTGACTCCGGGACGTTACCACTGCGTTGTGTTCCTTCCGAGGATCGCGGAGGTAATTTTTCGTAATTTTCTGAATTTATCGAAAAATTCAGGTTTTCCTATATATACTAACCCTTTTCTCTTTCCCCCTCTCATTCTCTCTTTCTCACTCTCTCTCATCTCTTTCTCTCCCCCTCTCCCTGGGCGGCCGACGGTGGCGGAGGAGGGCGAGGCGGCGATGGCGGGAGGCGAGGAACGGGGAACGGGTCGAGGATCGAGGGCCGGTGGCGCGTGGAAGCTCGGCCGCGGGTTCGTGAAGCGGCGAGGGCTTCACGGCGTTTTCTTCACGGATCGACGAGCTCGGGGTGCGAAATCTTCGGTGGAGGTAGGGAGATGGACCCCCAGCTCGTGCACTCCCTTTCCCGCGAGTTTCGTAGGCCGTGGTGAGCCGAGCGGGTGGAGTCGGGGTTTTTTTGGGCAAAACCCATGTTTTTGGGCTTGTGGGCCGATCTCTCGTTTTACGGTATTTTTGGCCGATCCGAGGCCTTAGATGCATGCTAGGGGCTATTTGGGGGCTTCCCCCTTGATTTTCCCCTCTCCGGTGGAGGCATGGGGGCGTGGTTGGAGTTTTTGGGCGTTTCCACCGTTTTTCGGGCGTGGACTGAGAACGCGCTATGCTCCAGTAGCGCGTTCTTGATGGTCGCGCTGCCCCGACGGGGCGCGTTCATCGGAGAAGATGAACAGTATGGCAGTTCCTGTCGCGCTATAGGGCTATGGCGCGTTCTGCCTTGTCGCGCTATAGGCTCCTAGCGCGTTTTGCTTGAACGCGCTATGGACCTATAGCGCGTTATTGAAGTGACCATCCGGGCTGCCCGGGGCGGGCGGTCTGCGGCTGATCGTGCCCCCCTTGAGCCGTGTGTGTCTTGGACACCCCGTGGAGTTCCGTGACCGTGTCTTTGGGTGTCCAGAGGTTTGGGTTACCTCGATTAGCGTGCCCGTGAGTTTAAGGGTCCGAGTGACCTTCTAGTGTTCCGATTGTGTTGTGTTGGTCTCCGGTCGACCCGGTTGTGACCCAGTGGTCGACCTTTGGCCTTGCGAGTGTCCCGGGCACCCCGTGGGTTTTGTTACCTTGTTTTGGGGTGTCTAGAGGTACCGTGCTACCTCGATAAGCGTGCCCGTGGGCTTGGTGGGTCCAGGTGACCCCAGGTGTTCCGGGCTCCCGTGTTCGTGCCAGATCGTGTCACCGTGTGTCGGTGTATGTGTGGTGGGGTCTCCCCCGCATGTCGTGGGTTTCTTTGGAAGGTGATTCCCGTGTGGGCCACTTGTTTGGCCTTGGACTGCGAGTCCAGTTATCCGGCGTGGGGTTGGAGGTTTCCCGCTTGTTCCAAGATGGGAAATCGGCAAGGCGGCTTGTGTGCTGCCCTGGGAATCGTGCCTCTGTGTTTTTCCATGTGGCCGTGGTCCCTTGCATTCCCTTCCTGAGGGAACAGTCTTGGTGGCTTGTGAGCTGTCTCGGTATTCATGATATCGTGGTTTTGGACCTAGAGATTGGGCTAGATCGACGGCCTTGTGCTGTTGCGTGCAACGGTCTTGACCCCGAGTCTTGTGACTCAAGGACCGTTGGCTGTAGTGTGTCTAGAGGACTGTCCAGAGTCTAGTGACTTAAGTGCCACTCGAGTTTTCTCGACTCTCGCGTACGGTGCGTGCGTGGCCGTGGACTGCGAGTCCTGTTTCTTCTCCGACTGTGGTCACCGTGCGACGGGGCCGGTACGCGGGGTTGTCCCCGTACGTCGTCGGATTCGGACGTTGTTTTCCGTTGACTTGAGAGTCTACTCCTTCAGTGACCCTCCACTAGTCGTAGCCCACCAGTACGAGGTGCTGGTCTCACCTGGGAGTGGTGTACGGGCACTCACCTTGAGACGGTTTGTGGACCGGTTACCGTAAGCCCCTCGTCGATAGCCAGAGTCCGGCTACGGGGGAAAACCGGTCAGAGGACCAGACCTGGTGACGCGTGGTCTGTGTGTGCACACGTGGTTGGGGGCGGTTGGACCCACGTCGACGGGTGTGACCCCAGCTAGTTACTTGTTTATGGTTACTTGTACGGTGTTCGCGCCTCGGGTAGGACCTACCACGTCAAGCGGTTCACCTGCGGTGCGGTGTAAGACGTCAGGGGACGCTACCGGCTGTGCTTCTAGTGGGTGGTACTCCTGTCGAGTACGGAGTGACAGACTGTCAGTTTTCGTTACTTTGACCTTCGGGTTTCGGTCGTGTTGACCATTGAGTTTCAGTTGGTTCACCGTGAAGCGTGTGTTAGTTTTCGCGTCATGAGATTAGTGCTAGTGGCTTTACCGAGGTTGGGTCTTGTTGTGCCGTACCCGCGATCGGATGGTCGGGGTTGCACCTTGGACAGCGTGTCCAGGTCGGCTGTGTCCGGGGGACAGGCCTCTACGGCGTGGTTGCCGTGTGTTCTTACTTCGGTAGGTGATACTAGCGTGGTTCGGTAGCTTCGACTGCATGATCGAGGTCTGCCTTCTGGTAGTAGGAGTAGCTGTAGTGTCGAGTTTTTGACCGGCCACTGGTTTGCTGTTCCTGCTGTAGTCATAGCTCTCCTTTTCGCTACCGCCGTTGTTTTCGGTTGGGGTTCCGCGGGATCCCTGCTGAGTCTCTGTTTTAGAGACTCATTCCCTGCTTTTCAGGTGTAGCGGTTCTTCCTCGCGGTTCGAGGGTGCGGGGCGGAGGTTCTCAGTTGCCAACTTGCCGGGCCGAGTGTTCACTTGGCATGTGGTACGTTTTACTGCTTTAGACTGTACTTTCTGTTGGGCTAGACTCTGTTGTAGTAGTTGTTTATTTATTTCTGTTAATTGTTGAATTGTCCTGCTTTATTTCCTATTCTTTGTGCCTCCACACTCCTTTTAGCCCTTCCGAGCCCTCACGGCTCGTGGGCGGCGGTGCGAGTCTCGGGTTATCGGGCCTTCCCGGTAATCGGATTCTCAGGTCATTACAGCTGGTATCAGAGCGGTGGTTGTGGACGTACATAGGAATTCGAAATATTGCAGTGATCAGAGTCCATAAGGTCCAGTACAGTCGGCAGTTGGCATAGGGTTTTGTGCTTATTTTTCCGCTTTGTTTCTCGCTTGAGAGCTTGGGTGCGCTGTGCGACGCTGTGATGGTGGTTGTTGTCCGCGGCTTTCATGCCAGCATGGGGTCTAAGGATTGAGGTTGAGAGCCTTCTCCCTCATCGGTGATGGCCCTGGTTGTGCTGCGTTGGGCAGAGGTTGCTGGCAGGTGTGAGCTCGCAGTGCTGCGTTCGAGGAATCTGCAGCGTGGTCAGGTGGCTGGGGAGGACTGTTTGTGGTTAAGTGGCTGTGAGCGCGCTCTGAGGGAGCTGCTATCGGTTTTGGCCACTCCAGCTTGAGATTTATCCAGCCCCTGAGGTGTTCTTATTGTGGTTTAAGGTGGCAGAGCGGGTGTTCTGATCGAGAAGTGTGCTCCGGTGAGCGGAATGTCTTCTCGGTGAGCTGTTGATTTGTCGAGCCTGATGTCCTTGTCGTGCTCTGTGGCGTCAGAAATAACGTGTCAGTCCCGATTGTTTTATGGATTTCGAGGCATGATTGGGCTGTGGTGTCCCAGTAAGTCTTGCTCCTACGCTCTTGTGTGCGAATGGGGTGTGTTCGCCTTGGATTTGGTCTGAGGTGTGAAGGTTTCGCGGTGAGTTTCGGGACTCGAGGATGAGCGTCGGCGGTTGTCGTTACGGCTCGTGTTGCGGCTCTTGGCATGCCATGTTGCAGTTCGAGGAATTGCAGCGGTGATGCATCGAGAGATGCTGTGATGGTGGTCCGACGTGACACTCGTCGAGTGTGTCGGAGGCGCTGACCTGATGGAAGCGATGGTTTTCCTTGGTGCTGGATGGTGCTGTTTCCAGCGTGTGTGAGGTTCGAGGTCAGGTCAAGCGTGGAGTTCTTCCGTTGGTCGAAAGTGCGCTGGTTTCTCCTTTGGTTGGAGAGATTGCGTTCGGCTAAGGATCGTCGTCTTGCATTGTGTGTTCGGATTGGTTGGCCTTGTGTGCCATGAAGTCCGTGCGAGACGTGCTCCTTGTCTTGGCAGGGTGGTTGCCTGTGAGAAGTCGTGCCCATTCCCTTGTCGTGTGAGGGTGCTGGCGCTGTTCCGGAAGGATGAGTGCCAGTTGGGCGGTGTTTGCTTTCTCGACTGTGCGCGTGAATCAGAGTGCGCAGCGGAAGCGTGGTGGGCTTGTGACCCATTGGTTCAGGATCGTAGCGTTGGTTGCTACGGGCGGATTCCTGAGTTTGCGTTGAGCATCGGAGGATGGGTTCCTCGGTGTGAAACGTGTTGTTTCCGTGCCATTGCTCGAGGTATTATGATTATTGGCACTGGTAGGATGGAGTGTTGGGGAAAAGTGCTGACTAGTGCGTCGCATGAGTACCCTGTTCCTGTGTTGGAAGCCGTGTCAGGCGTCGGTGTTGGACCTGGATGAGGTTGTTGAGGATGTCACCTGACGATGGTTGAGGACGTGTTGGTCAGAGTCGGTGGCTTGGTGCCGACTTGGGTTCCCAGTCGTGTCCTCGGATAAGATCATTTTTGGGGAAGCGGTCTCTGGCAGACTATGGGTCCCGGTTGACGGCTATGAGTGGCTGGTGAGCCTAACCCTGTGACCGACCACAGCAGTGTCTATTGGTTCTACGGTCTTGTCAGATTGTGACGGTGAGATGTTTATTGCTTAGGGACCCGTGAGCACTGTTCAGGTGGTGTCCCGTGGCTCTGTGGTAAGGGCGGAATCGGGATTGGCAGGTGTCCACTTGCATTGATCGAAGGATTTGATGAGACTAGATGGATGAGTGACGCCTGTGGGCGGAGGCCTTTTGTGAGATGGGCGTCGGAGGATGGTCCTTGATAGGACGTTGGTGTCGCAATGGTTATCCCTGGTTTGATGACCAGCATGGGATGGCTCCCCTGTGAGTCTGAGTCCAGTGAGGTGATGACTGAAGACACCAGGATCCGTCATTTGGTTTCGTCGTGCTCCCCGAGAGGGTCAAGTTTGCGTTCGGATGCGGAGTCTGAGAGGAGTGCTGCTCGAGATGCGGCATCCGTCTGTGTGTGAGTCGACGAATGGCTTGCCGAGGTTTGGAATGTTTCCTTCGGACCCGGTCGAGGACCAGGAAAGAAGGAAGAAGCTGAGCAAGCGGAGGTTTCCCGTTGACGAGCAGTTGGTGACCAGTGGATGGTCTTTTCAGAGACAGAAGATGCTGGTTGTTGGGGCTCGAGCGTGGCGAGAGCCGTGTGCCAGCGAGACCTTTGGTGGTCGTTTCTGTGATGTGCCTTTCCGGATGGGATCTGGACTTTGTCGAAGTTTATCTTCTAACAAGAGTTGGCACAGTGTTATGTCCGGCTTTCGGCTTGCCATGTGTGAGGTATTTCTTGGTATTGAGCCGATGAGCTAGTTGCGGTCTGTTGAGATGACTGCTTGAGCTGGTGGAGGCTCTGTTTTGGTTGCTCCCTTGAGGAGGGTGTGCGACCTGTCAGTTGGCTGCGAAGTTGATGTGCGATTTGTCTGCCGACCATTGGATGAATCGGTAGCTGTTGCTCGTGTCGAGGGTTGTGATTCCTCGGTGGGCGAGTTTGTGGCTGCGGCGCCATGGTGGATTCTCGCGTTGACTGAGGTGATGCCGGACTGTGTCCTTTGGTATATACCTGCTCTGTTGGCCAGTGTGCTCGGCGCGAGGAGCGAGGTGTTGTTTGCGACTGTAGGTCTGGCTGTGTCACTCAGGATTGGTGTTTTCGTGAGAATCGAGGTTTTCTGTGCTGGGGCTCTGACAGCGTGTCAGTTGATTCAGTGTTCTTCCCCTGGGACTTCGTGATTGGTCGTGAATTTCGAGGATGAAATTCCTTTAAGGGGGGAGGGCTGTAATGCCCCGGATTTTTCGGATATTTTTTTCGGATCATTTTAGTGGGTCTCGGAGTGTATTTTGTGCTTTACACGTGTTTTTCCCTGATGGGCCTTCGGAACTCTTTACAGGGCAAACCGTGGCGTTCTCCTACTCCGGGACATTACCACTGCGTTGTGTTCCTTCTGAGGATCGCGGAGGTAATTTTTCATAATTTTTTGAATTTATCGAAAAATTCGGGTTTTTCTATATATACTAACCCTTTTCTCTTTCCCCCTCTCATTCTCTCTTTCTCACTCTCTCTCATATCTTTCTCTCCCCCGCTCCCCGGGCGGCCGACGGTGGCGGAGGAGGGCGAGGCGGCGATGGCGGGAGGCGAGGAACGGGGAACGGGTCGAGGATCGAGGGTCGGTGGCGCGTGGAAGCTCGGCCGCAGGTTCGTGGAGCGGCGAGGGCTTCACGGCGTTTTCTTCACGGATCGACAAGCTCGGGGCGCGAAATCTTCGGTGGAGGTAGGGAGATGGACCCCCAGCTCGTGCACTCCCTTTCCCGCGAGTTTCGTAGGCCGTGGTGAGCCGAGCGGGTGGAATCGGGGTTTTTTTGGGCAAAACCCATGTTTTAGGGCTTGTGGGCCGATCTCTCGTTTTACGGTATTTTTGGCCGATCCGAGGCCTTAGATGCATGCTAGGGGCTATTTGGGGGCTTCCCCCTTGATTTCCCCCTCTCCGGTGGAGGCATGGGGGCGTGGTTGGAGTTTTTGGGCGTTTCCACCGTTTTTCGGGCGTGGACTGAGAACGCGCTATGCTCCAGTAGCGCGTTCTTGATGGTCGCGCTGCCCCGACGGGGCGCGTTCATCGGAGAAGATGAACAGTATGGCGGTTCCTGTCGCGCTATAGGGCTATGGCGCGTTCTGGATTGTCGCGCTATGGAAACATAGCGTGACCTGCCTTGTCGCGCTATAGGCTCCTAGCGCATTCTGCTTGAACGCGCTATGGACCTATAGCGCGTTATTGAAGTGACCATCCGGGCTACCCGGGGCGGGCGGTCTGCGGCTGATCGTGCCCCCCTTGAGCCGTGTGTGTCCTGGACACCCCGTGGAGTTCCGTGACCGTGTCTTTGGGTGTCCAGAGGTTTGGGTTACCTCGATTAGCGTGCCCATGAGTTTAAGGTTCTGAGTGACCTTCTAGTGTTTCGATTGTGTTATGTTGGTCTCCGGTCGACCCAGTTGTGACCCAGTGGTCGACCTTTGGCCTTGCGAGTGTCTCGGGCACCCCGTGGGTTTTGTTACCGTATTTTGGGGTGTCTGGAGGTACCGTGCTACCTCGACAAGCGTGCCCGTGGGCTTGGTGGGTCCAGGTGACCCCAGGTGTTCCGGGCTCCCGTGTTCGTGCCAGATCGTGTCACCGTGTGTCGGTGTATGTGCGGTGGGGTCTCCCCCACATGTCGTGGGTTTCTTTGGAAGGTGATTCCCGTGTGGGCCACGTGTTTGGCCTTGGACTGCGAGTCCAGTTATCCGGCGTGGGGCTGGAGGTTTCCCGCTTGTTCCAAGAAGGGAAATCGGCAAGGCTGCTTGTGTGCTGCCCTGGGAATCATGCCTCTGTGTTTTTCCATGTGGCCGTGGTCCCTTGCGTTCCCTTCCTGAGGGAACAGTCTTGGTGGCTTGTGAGCTGTCTCGGTATTCGTGATATCGTGGTTTTGGACCTAGAGATTGGGCTAGATCGACGGCCTTGTGCTGTTGCGTGCAACGGTCTTGACCCCGAGTCTTGTGACTCAAGGACCGTTGGCTGTAGTGTGTCTAGAGGACTGTCCAGAGTCCAGTGGCTTAAGTGCCACTCGAGTTTTCTCGACTCTCGCGCATGGTGCGTGCGTGGCCGTGGACTGCGAGTCCTGTTTCTTCTTCGACTGTGGTCACCGTGCGACGGGGCCGGTACGTGGGGTTGTCCCCGTACGTCGTCGGATTCAGACGTTGTTTTCCGTTGACTTGAGAGTCTACTCCTTCAGTGACCCTCCACTAGTCGTAGCCCACCAGTACGAGGTGCTGGTCTCACCTGGGAGTGGTGTACGGGCACTCACCTTGAGACGGTTTGTGGACCGGTTACCGTAGGCCCCTCGTCGGTAGCCAGAGTCCGGCTACGGGGGAAAATCGGTCAGAGGACCAGACCTAGTGACGCGTGGTCTGTGTGTGCACACGTGGTTGGGGGCAGTTGGACCCACGTCGACGGGCGTGACCCCAGCTAGTTACTTGTTTGTGGTTACTTGTACGGTGTTCGCGCCTCGGGTAGGACCTACCACGTCAGGCGGTTCACCTGCGGTGCGGTGTAAGACGTCAGGGGACGCTACCGACTGTGCTTCTAGTGGGTGGTACTCCTGTCGAGTATGGAGTGACAGACTATCAGTTTCCGTGACTTTGACCTTCGAGTTTCAGTCGTGTTGACCGTTGAGTTTCGTTTGGTTCGCCGTGACGCGTGTGTTGGTTTTCGCGTCATGAGATTAGTGCTAGTGGCTTTACCGAGGTTGGGTCTTATTGTGCGGTACCCGCGATCGGATGGTCGGGGTTGCACCTTGGACAGCGTGTCCAGGTCGGCTGTGTCCGGGGGATAGGCCTCTACGGCGTGGTTACCGTGTGTTCTTACTTCGGTAGGTGGTACTAGCGTGGTTCGGTAGCTTCGACTGCATGATCGAGGTCTGCCTTCTGGTAGTAGGAGTAGCTGTAGTGCCGAGTTTTTGACCGGCCACCGGTTTGCTGTTCCTGCTGTAGTCGTAGCTCTCCTTTCCGCTACCGTCGTTGTTTTCGGTTGGGGTTCCGCGGGATCCCTACTGAGTCTCTGTTTTGGAGACTCATTCCCTGCTTTTCAGGTGTAGCGGTTCTTCCTCGCGGTTCGAGGGTGCGGGGCGGAGGTTCTCAGTTGCCAGCTTGCCGGGCTGAGTGTTCACTTGGCATGTGGTACGTTTTACTGCTTTAGACTGTACTTTCTGTTGGGCTGGACTCTGTTGTAGTAGTTGTTTATTTATTTCTGTTAATTGTTGAATTATCCTGCTTTATTTCCTATTTCTTTGTGCCTCCACACTCCTTTTAGCCCTTCCGAGCCCTCCCGGCTTGTGGGCGGCGGTGCGAGTCTCGGGTTATCGGGCCTTCCCGGTAATCAGATTCTCGGGTCGTTACACGTAATGCCCCATTCGGGCGCGAGACGAAGCTCCGTCTGATTTTGGCACACGAAGAAGCTCAGCTAATTCTGGCGCGCCCACGAGCATGCCGTATTAGCCCCAGGGGAATACTCCTCTATAAAGAGGGGGAGCAATCCGGTGAAGAGAAGAGGGAAAGTGAAAAAAAAGAATTGAGAAAAAGAAAAGAAGAAAAGGAGGATTGGGGAAGAAGAAAGCAGAGAGGGGGGGGAAGAGTTTCTTGTGCAATCGTCTACCATTCTTATGCAGAAGAGAGAGGCCCGGAGCGAAGGGAGAGGGAGCCCATTCCGATACTCTATTTTCATTACACGAGACAAAGGTGGGTTCTCGAGAGTTTCTTCGATCGTCTCCTTCCCCCTCTTGCTAAGATCTCTTGTGGTGTGTAATTAGACGGGTGATGATGTGAGCCCATAGTTCCCCCTCCCCATTTAATCTTCTTTCCTTTTAGCATTCGCTTCCAGTATCCCTCTGGATTTCTAATGTGAGGATGTAAAATGACCGGTCTCCGTGCGACAATGCCAGGCCGTGTCTGTGTATGTAATATGTTGGTTGTTCCTCAAGCTATGTGATGATCTTCGGGTCTGGATGAGGTCTAGATGATGTTATTATCTCATCATGAACATTCTTGAAAACCTTATTGAAAAGCTTGTTATCTTATCATTGATATTTTTGGAATTATTCTCTCGTCTATCTATTATCGTTATAGTACTTGAAATTATCTATTGTCATGCCTACATTCCTGTACACTATCTCCGAATTATTAATCTAGCTCATGCCATTGTAGCTCTTGATTGCGATACCTTGCATGACTTGCATGTTCATCTTAAAGTGGTTAATTACTTAAAGCTAGCTTGGAGCTTGAGATATTAAGACCTACTGAGCGTTCGCTCACCTAGTGTTTTTCCAAGGTTTTTAGGTAACGACCTTAGTGATGGCGAGAACGAACAAGATGGGTAACGGCAAGAGTGAAGAGTGCTCTAGCAAACTTAGAGGAACCTCCGCGTCTGGTTATCTTATGTCCATGCCAAGATTAGTCTAGTCATGAGTCTATTGTAAATTTTCCTTTATTGAGTCATTTTTTATTAGGTCCAATTTGTAATAAACTTATATTTGAAATAGAATTCTATTTTGTTCAAATTATATCTTGTCTTGACTATGCTCTGATTGACACGACTGTTTATCTACCATGTTTTGAGCAAACGACACGTTCAGCTGCTATCGGTTCGGGACGTGACAGAAGGTGGTATCAGAGCGTAGGCTTTCTAAATCTCTAGGTCATTAAGTCCCAGTTATAGATTGAGTCGTCCCTGTCTATCATCCCCTAGGAATTCTGTGATATTGGGTTGAGCTATGGGCTAACCAATAAAATCTGTCTAATCTACGTTACATTAATGTCAAAGACATGAGTAATCATTACCATAAAACTTGTTTTGTAGGCTAAAATGGCTGCCGAAAGAGCTCAATGGAGAGAAATGCAGCGTATCGTCCAGGGTTTAACTCAGGCACTGCAGCAGGTTGCACAAGGTGGAGCAGAACATGGAGCCAAGGATTTGCATCGGATGTTCCAAAAGATGAATCCCCCTAAGTTTAGTGGGTCTACCAACCCGGATGAGGGGAAGATTGGTTGTATGAAATAGAGAGAACTTTCAAGGTAATGTAATGTACCGACCAAGAGAAGGTACTATTGGGAACCTATCAACTAGAAAATGATGCTCGGGCATGGTGGGGATCCGTGGAAGCAATTTTGCCCAACAATCAAGTGACCTAGGATGAGTTCTTAGAACACTTCAATGAGAAGTATTTCTCGGAAAGAATTCATGAAAAAGAAGGCTATGGAGTTCACAGCACTAAAACAACGTAGTTTATCGGTAGCGGATTATGAAGCAAAATTTTCTAGATTGGCCCGATATGCACCACATTTAGTCATCATAGAAAAGATGAGAGCAAGGAGATTTATGAACGGCTTGAGGGTTGAGCTTATTTTTCAATTAGCTCCGTTAAAGATTCAAACTTACACGGAGGTGGTTAGGAAGGCACAACTATTAGAAGATGCTATGGATATGATGGAACAAATTAAAGAAAAAATTTTCAAGAAGGAGTTAGCAAATGGATCCAAGAACAAGGAACCCATGAATGACAAGAAGAGGTCCAATGTAGGTTACGGTTCCCATAAGGACAAGAAACCTCGGAGTGATGATCAACAAATTGCTCCGGCCAAGGAAAAATGCGAGCATTGCAAAAAAGGAAAGGCACAAATCAGAGTAGTGTTAGTATAAACTTGGGAAGTGCATCCGTTGCGGAAGCAAAGATCATAAAATAGCCCGTTGTCCACTTTTAAAGGAACAAGCACCATGAGAGCAACAACAAGGTGAACCAAGGCGTCAGGGTAGACTTCAAGCATTAGAATGTAACTCTAACCATCCTATTTATAAATTGGATGTGGTGATCTTGGTACTTTAGCATGTTGTGAGAATAGATCTAGCTAGGACACATGTTTTGAATAAGGTGCTTATACCCCACTGTTATGAAAAGAAAAATCATGTGAATTTGGGGACCAAATTCTTTTAAGTGGGGGAGAGTGTAACACCCCGGAAATAATTATGGAGTATAAAATTTTGATATAAGAAAAATAGAAATAGCTAAACTAGAGACTGGGCTTTAATATCAAATTAATGGGTTTCACAATCCACTAATAATAAATCCTAAAAATATATAAGCCCAATAAAGAGTAAAGGGCCCAAACCACATGCTAGGACCCAACGGGACAACGATAGGCCAAATGGGCCTTAACCCAATAAATGGGCCTTAATAAAGATTTAAATGCTAAACTTGTTAATTAGCTAAAATCCAAAAATATATATAGTAATGTGTTTTTTTAATTCTCAAAAGGATAAAAGAAAGAACTAATAGGCTAATGAAGGTATATGGGCCATGGAAGGACTACCCACGCTAGACTTTATGAGCTTTAAAGAGTATAAGTAAAAATATTATTACAATAGGGTCTTGGGGTTATTTAAAACCTTTTCACGTTAGCATTTGCAATTGAAAACCCTAAAGCACGTTCGAAGCTTGCATGGGCTTAAGGTTTAGTTTAACTAGGAGCGACCTAGATAATGAAAGGGAAGATCAATTTAAAAGAATTAGTGTTGCAATCAGATTAGGATTCTTGGTAGGATATGAACCACAGGAAACTCTATAAAAATGAACCCTATGGCGATGGCAGAGCCATCGTGCTCTTGCTGTGCTGTCGGACTGCTGCGTCGACGTCTGAACGTGCTGCAGCTGCTATTGTTGTTGCGGTGAAGAAGCAAGGCTTCTTCTTCTTCTTCCCCTACCGCAGTTGCCATGGGCTGCTGCTGCTATTTATTTCTGCTGTGTTCTTTCTTCTTCCTGCTACTTCATCTTCTTCATCCGTTTAGCGTCGAAAGGTAGGCAATCTCCCAAGCAAAACCCCAGTAATGATCATGTTAGATCACTAGAGCATGTAGACTACCTTCCATGATTTTTCCTGCTTGTATATGGCATGCTTAACCTTGGTTTTTGAATGTCTGGAATCGTTACTGCATGAAAATAAATTAGCGACCACTGCATGGCCGCTATTCCCACGAAACTGCGACCGTCCAAACGGGCGCTAATTAAGAAGCGACAGTACAACTATCGCTAATTCTTTTAGATAAATAATAATTACAACATGTTTAAAATTCAATAACTATGAGACAATGTACCTAAAAATCATGTAATCCATATTTCTGGAATCCCTGTAATTTCCACTATTTTCCCATGTCTTTAGATTTTTGAAAATATTTTTGAATTGAAAGTAGTATTGTTCACCTCCTAATGAACAGTAAAACGTGGAAATAACTGTACCATTGTATCTGTAAAGGTATCGAGTGGATGCGTTGCGGCGTAAAACGTTAAAAAGAATGGGCAACCAGAACCCCGTCGCCTATTAAAATATGCGCCCGTGCAGACAGGCGCTATTTCCTGAAATTGATATATATATAAAAGAAATTGTTATATAACTAGCGACTATCCATGTGTCGCACATTAAAGAATCTGCACCCCTTTGATAAGGCGCTATTTCCTCTATTTTCTGAAAATGAATATATGTAAAGAAATAAGTAAAAGTATTGACGCCTTATATCAAGGCGTAGACTGAAGATACTGTGCCTCTCCGAAGAGTTGCAAATTTCGGGAAATTTATTTAATATTCTATGAATTGCATGAAAGGACGCCTAAACAGTGGGCGCTAATTTAAATAGAGACCACTGGCACGGTGTAGTTTTCCTGTGACTGTTTTCCACTCGTGTTTTGATCCATTGACTGTCGGATCTTGGCACCACTGTCTCATATCTGAGACTTGGTCCTTGTTTTGGTTTCTATCATTTACACACTAACTATCGGTGATGATTGTACCCTCCGCGGGATATTCCTTCCTTCGGACTGGTGCTTTCTTCATTGGGACCTCCGTAAGTCTACGCTAGCCTTGGATTCCCTCAAGATTGCCGAGCTGGTTGTACCATGAAAACTGTTGTGTATGCAATTTTGATGATTACAAAATGACTTTGTTGCTTGGCCTTGTGCTTGAATAGTTCTACATGTTTTGATGTGCTTGAATCACCATTGTTCTCTTGCTATGGAGTCATGTTCTAGAAGAGATTGATTTTGTGGGAAACATGCTTGAAAGAATGCATATGCCTTGTACTCAATGAGAATTCATGAGAAAACATTTTTGCATGATTGGATATTTACTAATGTGTATGATGCATGTGGTGCATGCAATTTGAAGATTTTATGTTTATGACAATGCTCCTCGTGATAATAATGCTTCTTGAACGTTAGTCTTTATCAACAAGAATGCCATTTGAATGAATGAGTTTCATGTATAGCAAATGCATGTCAAATTGACTGAATTCTTACTTGAGGCTTTGGTGGTTTGAAAATGCTTTAATGCAGAAAATTGATCAACCTTGAGTCTCTTGAGTTGATCATGAATGAGGGTTTCTAGTTCTTCATAGAATGATAAATGAATTCTTAATGTGGATCGACTTGTTTTATATGTGCATCGACCCTAGCCTTCACATGCTTAGACTTGGTCGTTCATGTGCTTGATATCCTAGTTTTCCTGCTATGGTGTATGGAATTGCCCTTTGCATGTGGAGTCTCAAGTGTTTAACACCTTTGGAATGACAAGTTGAATGTGAACCTCATCATGATATCAATAGATTTATTTGAGCTTCATTTGATATGAGCGATAGAATTTCTAGAAGATGGACCGTGTGAAAATAGCATGTTTAGGTTTTTTCATGGTAGCATGATAATTTCATATCTTTGCTTTTGATAATACAAGATGGTGTGCATGGTTTAGTTGAAATGCTAACTTGATAAATTCTTGTTTCAAACTCACCTTTTCACTATTGAGATCATAGCATTTGAGATGATAGTGTTTCGGGTTGGTTTGCATGCTATATTGTTCATATTCATTCTAGAACTGCTTGTTTCAAAAGAAACGCCTTTTTAGTGGTGCATTAATGTGACTTTTGAAGAGAAACGATGTAATCGTGCAAAGCTTTCTTACTTATATTCCTTGTTGTGGAAGACTAACTTTATGGTGCTTTTGAAGGAATTCAAGAAGCCCCCTTGTTCATACCAATCCTCCTTGTGAAATCAATGGTCCAAAGATGTTGGTTTTTATCTTCATGAATGACTTAGGTCATCCTAATTGAATGAATGAGCTCCCATGCTATTGTACATGGTTTTGTATTTGGGCATCAAAACAAATGCTTGTGATTTACCCTTATAGCAACATCTCTTGGTGGAATGTGTATTTGAATGGTTAGGATGCTATGAACCTTCATGAGACATGAATGCTTGCACTTTGGTGGGATAACTCTATTAACTTGCATAAATACCTGACTATTTGATTTGTTCTTGGTTGTGAAATTTGTGAAGAATGGTCATCAAGAAATGAAGGTTCAAAGAACTTTGTAAAGTCTTGAATGCGTTTCATGCGTGTTCTTCATTTGGGCTATTGATGGTATATGTGAATTGGATTGAACATATTAACCTTGATGAACTTGATATGTTAGAAATCGGGTTGCATGTATTGAACTGAGCTAATCTCTTGATATGGAGTATGGAATTGATTCTTGGTACTGTAAAGAATGATAAAAATTGATCATGTACTTTCTACACTTTCTTCATGGAGCTTTTTAGCTTGAGATTTGATACCCATGTAAATCTCATGTTTCATTGTGTTTTGTAGGTTCATTTCTATAGGTCAAAACCCTTTTGAATCAAGGATAAATGGTACAATCAAACCACATTAAGTTCATGGGGTTCTTGAGCCTTAAAATGGTGTTTTAGTGTTAGTGCAGAGAAGAGTCGACTCACAGAGTCGACTCTCTCAAGGCTTCATTATGTTCTTGAACTGCTAGGCATTGGCCAGAATGCCAGCCAGGAAGAGTCGACTCTTGCCTGCTGGACCAGCAAGAGTCGACTCTTTTCTGACAGTGTTCTGCCTTGGTTTCTCTGCTTGCATAGGGTGCTAGAGTCATTCCAACCCATCTATTTGGCCATGAAACTTTACCATACTACCCCCCATACATTCTTAAACATATTTGGGTGTTTCTAACATGTATTGGGAGTGTTAGTCTGCGAGGACTAGGTGCAATGGTGATATGGATCTAAAGGGGGGGTGAATAGATCTACCCCAAATCTTAAATCAATATTAAGTAGATAAAATGCGCAATTAAAAGTTGCTTAATCAGAACAGCCAATGTAGACATAGAATCACTAGAGTCACTGAATTAACAAAAGACTTAGTCTAGTGATATGAATAGAGAGAATGAGAAAATTCAATTAGACAGGTGAAACACAACAACAACAAAGCAAAATTCCAGAGAGATGGAGTGTGAAGAGGTACTTGGCGGAGGTAGAACTCAAAGAGTGTCCTCACGCAAGATAAACCACTTTTCAGATAAGCCTAACTTATCCTTCCAGTATTACCTTTTGATATACCTTCTCCACTCTCTAGAATACTCAATGTATCAATCAAACGAAGCAAGATAACAACTAGATGTATAAATACAGTGATCACAAACCATCAAGCATAGACAATCGATTTTTAGGTGGTTCGCTCTCCTGCAGAGATCTACGTCCACCCCACACTTAAACCAAGTGTGGCTTCACAGCTGATACACAGCTTTTAATCCGCTGATCAATAGCTTTGGGGAAAACTTCCCAACACATGCTGAGCCTTACAGCTTAAGCTATCAGAGGAATCCTCCTCTACCGCTGGGGATTACAGCTTACCCACCGCTGACTCACAGCTTGTTATAACAATAGTTTGAAGTTGAAAAAACAAAAGCAATAGTTAAATAGAAAATAATATGTAGCTCTCACAAAGAGCAGATCGGCTCTGGTATTGTACCAATGAGCCGCAAACAATTACTTACAGAGATTCAGACTCACACCCTTCAAACAAATCTATGCTCTCCTCTCAAAGCTCTCTCAAATCTCTAAACTCTTTCTCTCTTGATTTTGCTGGAATGTCCTCTTGACTTGGCTGCTGCTATTCTCTCTGAATATTCTCTTGTTGTTCGCTAGGTGTCTACGTGTCCTTCGACACTGGGTGATTTGCCCTTTTATAATGCAGCAGATGATGGGCGCATGGAAACCATGTTTCCCGCCCAAAAGTTCGTTCAGATCTGGTTTGAAAAGGGCCACGTGGCAGCATATTGATTGGGTTGCTTTCCACGTGTCACGAAAACAACGCTTCACCTTTTTCCTTGGATCACGTCCCTTTTATCCTGGTACATTAGTTGCTCGTGACTTAAAGTTTGCAGGTAGTTGGGACACGCGTCAGGTGTTCTTACCTGTCAATATAACGAACAAGAATATCAGTCACATGTTATAGACTTAGACAATTCACAAGTCTATGTGTATATGCACAGACCAGATAACATGACTTAAATGTGTGTATTTAATATGAAGATGCATCGACCTCAATATGAACATGTACAGACCTCAGTATGAAACCAGACTACTATCTTCGACCTTGAGCATAAGACAATGCACAATAGCATCGACCTTATGCACAGGGCAAGGACTAGCATCGACTTTAGGTGCAGGAGACATGGTGCTTACACCGACCTTTAATGCAGTGAACATGACGCTTGCACCAACCTTAAATGCTCAAAGACAAGGACTAGCATCGACTTTGGATGCAGCCAGCTAAATATTAGTGTCGACGTTGTATCCAAGATACACAACTTGCATCGACCTTAGTTGTGCATGGAATGCTGCTAGCACAGACCTTACATGCAACTTGCACTGACCATAGTATGCACAAAGTGCAACTAGCATAGACCTAAGTTCAGTTGGCACCGACCTCAGTAGCTAGCATCGACCTTACATGCAACTTGCACTGACCTTAGTATGCGGATAGCAAATGTGCATCGACCTTGGTCTTGCACAAAAAGAATGTGCACCGACCTTGGTCTTGAACAAATAGAATGTGCACCGACCTATATGACTGACTGAGGCATATGTGCACAGACCTTAAACGCTCACATCAAAACTTGCACCGACCTTATGTGGTCACAGCGAAACCTGCACCGACTTATATGCTCACAGCACACCCTGCACTGACTCTATATGCTCGCAACAAAACTTGCACCGACTCACAACAACATCTGCACCGACCTTGGTCTATGCAAACTGGTAGCTAGCACCGACCTGACTTATGCAGATATAATAACTAGCACCGACCTGACTATTCAAACAAGATGACTAGCACCGACCTCAGTGAACCATGTCTGATGCATGCACCGACTATAGCTGAATTCAGTATGAAAGTGTAGAATTGTTTTATGCAAATGTCTGACATATAAGAGATTCATCAAAATACACAATATTACCATGGTCAAGATAAAGTCACCAAAGTCAACTTCTACAGTCAACCAACTCAACCCTACTATTGCCAATCATTCAAAACACAATCAATAAATAGCAGTCTCCACACTGCTGATCAACTCCAGAGGAGATCGAACATTCTCCCCTTTTTTGATGATGGCAACACGCATAATTATGATATATTTTGATGAGACAATTTTAATCCAATATAAGATGTATTTAACATGAAACACAGTCAAACAATGCAACAGACAAACATATAGATGTAGACCTATCCCCCTGAACTTGCCAAATGTCTCTTTACCTCCTGAAGAAACTCTCCCCCAACATTCTCCACTATTTACTCTTCCCAAGCACATTTACCCCCTGAAGATGGTCTCCCCCTTTGATAATCTCTCCCCCATAATCTCTCTCCCAACCTCAAAATACCACGAAGTACTTTTTTTCTCCCCCTTTGCCATCAGCAAACAAGAAGTAAGGAATACTATGGAAGAAAAGAGGGGTGGCCAGAGGAAGAAGGGAATGAAGTAACACTCTGTGCAACAATTCGGTAGATAAGCAGATTGTAGAGAAAGTCTTCAGACATAAAAATCATAATTATGCATTCTTGACAAGTGTCTGGTTTAATAGTGATAAACAGTAGAGTAGATGCACTGAATGTCATACATAAGGTTGCAGTACCAGTTTATAGCAAAAAACCTAAGTCACATAACCATGATAGACTTGGTCAAAATAGTATTCTACTTATTTCAGAACCAATGAATATCTATGGGAGTCACTAGGGTATGTATTGAGGTTAAACAAATTGACACTTAGTAAGACTGGAATTGCAAGGGTTACAGCCAATCTTTTTGAATTTTGATTTTAAAACTAAGCTTGTTGAACAAACAGGTATCATCTATGCCTTTGACATTAAGGGTACACGTGGGTTAGATGCCAGTACCCCCAGTTACTAAACATAAGAAATACCACATCTGTCTCTGATCAAAAACATCAGTCATGATTACACCTTTTTGCATAAGGGTACATGTTTATCAGACGCCAATACCCCTAGCTACTTAGTGAAACCAATTCTTCAGATTTGATCATGTAAACAGAGTTAACATGAAGCACTTCATGACATGAATTTGTCTCCATTTTATTGATGGAGTACTCAGTTTCTCAGTGCAGTTCAGTCATTGCTCTGTGAATAGATTTATTCATTTCTTCTATGAATGCTTTTCTTTTTGCTACCCTTTTAATTTTTCAAAGTGACTTATTTAAAAACAATACATTATCTGAGTTTCTCAACCTAAATTTCACTAAGTCTTTCTTACAAGGTCTTATCTGTCACAACATGAGAATGAGGTTGAGAGCTATAAACAGTTTTCCACCACCCTATTTTCTGAATATAGTCTTTAAACTCTACAGTTTATTAAGATTAAACCATCAGTTCATTCATGAAGCAAACATGATCCTTATAGTAGAAGACATATGATAGTTGCTGCTTAAGATAATGAACTAATTGCAAGACTGTCATCTATTCAGAAAGAGGGAATTGTAATTGAAGCACAGAATCAGCTCTTGGGGAATATCAAGAAATGAAAAGACACCAATTGATGGGAATGGATACCACGTGATGCAGTTTATGTAATTGAGTCCAAAAGAGACTAGGCGATGATGGTTTCTGTATCCGGAGAGGATTTAAATGATAGGGGTTTGAAGTTTCAAAGCATACTGATCTGACTCTAACTGAATATCTTGAACCATAGACTAGATAGAATCAGACACCCCCTGACAAAATAATGCAGCATGGACATGTAAACTTGTGTTAAGCCAAAACTCCCCCTGTCTATATGTATATTTATTCAAACACTCAGACACACTTATTCACAAAACACTAGACCCAATATTTAAGAGATGCAATGCAATGCATAAACTCTCTTGATTCATGGTACATGGCGGAGGATAGTCCTCTACACATGGTATGGGCTTTCAGATAGACAAAATCTGTCCTTCCACCACATATCATTTGATATACCTATGAAATCAAGATGACTCAACTATGACATTAATAGAGCTATTAGCAAACATGCTTGAAACAACTCAAGACCAATCAGAACATTTATTCAGGAATGAAATCAAGATTATTCATCATGCTGAAATTTACATAAACCTAATTCTCTTCTTAAGAATTTAAATCTTTCATTTTCCAACAGTTTAGTAAATATGTCAGCAATATGTTTTTCAGTTTCAATAAAATTCAGTTCAATTTCATTCTTGCTTGCTGCATCTCTAAGAAAATGGTGTTTAATTTCTATGTGCTTAGTCCTAGAGTGATGAATAGGATTTTTAGTCAAACATATAGCACTAGTATTCTCACATAAATTTAGAATACATCTCAATTTTATCTGATAATCAGTGAGTTGGTGCTTGATCCAGAGTACCTGGGCTGCACAATTCCCTGCTGCGACATATTCTGCCTCAACAGTGGATAGAGCAACAGTGTGTTGCTTCTTGGATGCCCAAGACACTAGACAACCACCTAAGAACTGGCAGTACCCACTAGTGCTTTTCCTATCAATCCGACACTCAGCATAATCTGCATCAGTGTAAGCTATTAGGTCTAGCTCACACATAGCAGGATACCAAAGACCTAGTTCTTGGGTGCCTGTCAGATATCTAATAATCATCTTAACATCACTAAGATGTGACTCTTTAGGACTAGCTTGAAATCTAGCACATAAACACACAGCAAATTGTATATCAGGTCTAGATGCAGTAAGATAAAGAAGGGATCTGATCATACCTCTGTACATCTTAGTGTCAACCAATTTACCTTTTGGGTCATCATCAAGGCTAGTTGATGTACCCATTGGTGCTGTTATCTCCTTGAGGTTTTCCAATTTGAACTTCTTCAGTAGATCCCTTATATACTTGGACTGAGTGATGAAAGTTCCTTGTTTAGTCTGTGTCACCTACAGTCCAAGAAACAATTTTAGCTCACCCATAGAGCTCATTTCAAATTCATGTGTCATTAAGTCAAAAAATTCCTTACACATTGTTGGGTTAGTTGAACCAAAAACTATATCATCCACATATATTTGAACAATGAGAATGTCTGGATGACATACCTTTGTGAAGAAGGTTTGGTCAATTTCACCTCTTGTGAACTTCTTGTCTGTGCGGAATTTACTGAGCCTATCATACCAAGCTCTGGGAGCTTGTTTCAGTCCATATAGAGCTTTATTCAATTTATAAACATGGTTAGGAAAGTCTATACATTCAAAACCTGGAGGCCATCTTACAAAGACATCCTCTTTTATTTCTCCATTTAGAAATGCAGATTTCACATCCATCTGTTGAAGGGTGATTCCTAATGAGCATGCATAAGCTAGCAGAATTCTAATGGCCTCTAACCTAGCCACATGGGCAAATGACTCTTCAAAGTCAATGCCATACTCTTGATTGTACCCCTGAGCTACCAATCTAGCTTTATTCCTAACAACATTGCCCTGCTCATCGGTTTTATTTCTGAAAACCCATTTAGTCTTAATGACAGTCCCATGATCAGGAGGTGGAACTAGGTGCCATACCTTGTTCCTGTCAAATTGATTTAATTCCTCGTGCATCGCATTGATCCAATGCACGTCACTAAGGGCACTATCTATGTTTTGGGGTTCTATGTGTGACACTAATGCAAAGAAATTTAATTCATTTTGAGCTCTGAGATAAGATCTGGTCCTAGGGGGTTCGTGCAAATTACCAATTATGTTATCTATAGGATGATCTCTAAGAAATCTGACATTGATAATTTGATTACCTTGAACCTCATTTACCTCCCCCTGAGAACCAGGCTCCTCTGCATCATTATCTTCAGATTGATCTGCAGGATCTTCATCTTTCAGAATTTCTCCATTATTCTGTTCCCTGCACAAATCATTTTCAATCTTAGTCATTGTTTCATCAAAGACCACATGTGGAGATTCTTCTACTGTCTTAGAGTTTAAATTGTATACCCTATAAGCTCTAGATGTTTCTGAATATCCTAGAAAGATTTCGGGATCACTTTTGGGTTCAAAGTTTTCAAGGTCTCTTTTAGCATTAACATGCACAAAACACTTACAACCGAAGACCTTAAAATAATATAGTGAAGGTTTCTTACCCTTGAGAATTTCATAAGGAGTTTTCTGGGTAAATGATCTTACCATGGCTCTGTTGACTACATGGCATGCAGTGTTGACTGTCTCAGCCCAAAATTTCCTTGGTAGGTTACCTTCCACCAGTAATGTTCGAGCCATCTCCACAAGGGTTCGGTTCCTCCTCTCAACTACGCCATTTTGCTCTGGAGTCCTTGTAGAGGAAAACATGTGGGTTATACCATTGTCCTTGCAGAAGTCATCAAACTGTGAGTTATCAAACTCACCACCATGATCAGACAAAATATTCTGAATGAAATTTTCATTATTCTATTTTATTTTTAAATAGTACTCCTGAAATTCATCAAATGCTTCATGTTTGTGTGTGAGGAAAAACACCCAAGTAAACCTAGAGAAGTCATTGACTAACACGAAACCATATCTTCTATTTGATAAACTAGCTGATCTAGTGGGTCCAAAAAGATCCATATCTATCAGCTCATATGGTTTAGAAGATTGATTTTCTATTCGAGACTTGAATGACTTCCTAGTTGGTTTGGACTGAGTGCATGCCTCACATACAACATTATCAATCTTAAAACATATTTCAGGAAGTCCTCTAACCATGGAATGCTTATTCAGTTTGTGTAGCACTGTATAACTAGCATGACCTAGTCTACGATGCCAAAGATAGGTTAGGTCATCATTGTTAGCAGTTAGGTCAACTAGGTAAATGTTATTGACTCTTTTATCAGAAAATTTAACATTATCAGAATTAGGCTCATAAATGTTGCAACCAGTAGAGTCAAAAACTACCATGTGACCTTTATCACAAAGCTTACTAATACTTAACAAGTTATATGCAAGACCTTCTACTAGCATAACTTCATCAATATAACAGGTAGAGCACTTACCTACCTTTCCTGATCCGACAATCTTACCCTTGGTGTTGCCTCCAAAGGTGACAAGGCCTCCATTCTTTTCAACCAGCATACAAAATTTGGCCCTGTGCGCCGTCATATGCCTGGAGCAGCCACTGTCCAAGTGCCACAGATTTTGCTTGGCTGCCAGGCATACCTGCATCAAGGATCAAGTAGAAAAGTTTGGAACCCAAAAATGTTTGGGCCCCAAAACAACAGATGAATCATCAAAACAAGATAACAAACATTTAGGTATCCACATTTGTTTTGGAGCAGATTGCCTTGTGGATTTGTTTGTTTTCTTTTTGTTGTTCCTGTGTTTGTTGTCATTCATTGTATGGACAACATTGGGTGAAGTGTACCCTGAGTTTGTCCTAGGCTGACCATAAGAAGTGTGTTTCCTTGGGTTCCATGTCCTGGATTGTCCAAACTAGTTTCTAACCTGAGGTATATTCTTCTGAGTGGGATTTGAATGGTATGTAGACCTTCCATAAACTCTATCATTTTCAGACCTACTGAACTGATATGGCTGCGCATAATGGTATGTATGGTAGGTCTGAGCTCTGGGATAGTTTCTGTTACTCTCTGATCTCCCGACAGCAGTGGGTCCACCTGGAATATGCAAGGGAGTGGTTTGTGTTTTCTAGTTACCTTTCTGTGGAGACCTACTGGAGTTACTCCGGGGTTTTGATATTGTAGAAGGTTTACCCCTATATTGGTGTCTACCCTGAGGTGTAGACTTGTGTGTGCATGAACTGCTGGACACCTCCACTTTTTGTTTGCCCTTGTCCTGAGCGTTGGGCTTTTTCTGATTAGTAGTTTTTATAAGAAATTTTTCAGCATTATTTCCACTATACATTTTAATAAGAGGAGTGTTCTTTCCCTTTTCTACTACAAATGAACTAGTTTTGAATTCAAAGCTTCTTTTAACAATGGGATTAAAACCAAGACCCTCTTTTCTAAAATTCCCTTGTTCCCAAAAGAGCATTTAAATTTTCAATACCTTGGGTCATGCTCTCAAGGGTTTTCTGTTTATCCTCATTTTCTTTTTCAAGATTTTCTATTGATTTCTTCAACTCAACATTGACATTCAACACAGCTTCATACTTTTCATTAACAATTTTCATTTCATTTTCACAATTTTGAAATTTCAGCTTTAAGTCATCAATCACATTTTTCAACATGTCATTTTCCTTCCTAGCATCAATTAAAATAGATTTCATCTCATCAAATTCAGCAGCAGATTATTTTAGAGAGTTATTTTCTGTTTCAAGATATGCAATTATGTCAGACTTGGTAGTATCATTAAGAAGAGAATTGATTTTTTTTTTAACTGTCTATTTTCTTTTCTAATATCATCAATTTTATCTAACAAGTCACCGTAAGCATCTTCCCAATCAGTAAGAGTGTAATTTTCGAAGGGAGATGTTACCTCATCATTTTCTTCTTCTCTGTTGCAGTCCCTGGCCATCAGGCATACTTGACTCCCTTCTCCTTCACTCTCCAAGGTGCAGCTGAGATTGCCCTCATCCTCATCGCTCCAGGTACTAATCATAGCTTTGCCTTTCGTGTTTCTCTTCTTTCCTTTTTCCTTCGGTTTCTAGAGCTCCGGGCATTCTACCTTCATGTGGCCAGCTTTCCTGCAGTGATAGCAAACAATGGTGCCAGTCTTTTTGGCAAGATTAGTTTTATACCTTGTCTGTCTTCTATCATTGTGCTGTCTTATTCCAAAGTTTCTTCCCTCTTTTCTCAGAAACCTTCTGAATTGTCGAGTCAGCATAGCGAGCTGATCTCCTTCAATCTCTGACCCTGAGGAGCTATGGTCACTGGATGACCCACTTTTACAGGAGTTGGCCTTCAATGCAATGGGTCTCTTCCTCTTCTCCAGCTCATCTACCTTTGGCAAGTTCATCTCATCTGTCATGAGTGAACCAATTAACTCATCAACCTTGGTGGTCTTTAAATCCCTGGAGTCCTCAATAACGGTAGCCTTTGTGTGCCAGATCGAAGTTAGGGATTGCAGAATCTTTCTCACCACCTCATATTCAGAGTACACATTGCCAAGGCTCCTGAGTCCATTGGTGATAATCATGAGGCGAGCATACATCTCTGTGATAGTCTCATTCGGCCTCATCCTAAAAGCCTCATACTCAGAGACCAGCATGTTGGCTTTGGTCTCTCTCACTTGGGATGTCCCTTCGTATATAACCTCAATTTATCCCACATCTCCTTAGCTGATGAACAGGATGAGATCCTGGAGAACTCCGTGGGATGAAGGGCACATTGAATGGTGTTGATAGCACTCCAGTTGAGTGCTGATCTTCAGATCTGCTCTCGTGTCCATAGATCCTCATCCTCAGACAGTTCGAAGGGGCCTTTGCTAACAACTTTCCAGAGTTCAACATCTTTTGCCCTCAAGAAGACTTGCATACGATTCTTCCAGTATGCATAGTTTGAACCATCAAAGTATGGAGGCTTGGTCGTAGATTGTCCTTCGGCTATCATTCCTTTAGCATCCATGATGTCTATCTCTTCAGGATGTTAGTCCCTATAGAAGAGTTAGGCTCTGATACCACGTGATATGGATCTAGAGGGGGGTGAATAGATATACCCCAAATCTTAAACCAATATTAAGCAGATAAAATGTGAAATTAAAAGTTGCTTAATCAGAACAGCCAATGTAGACATAGAGTCACTGAATTAACAAAAGACTTAGTCTAGTGATATGAAGAGAGATAGTGATTAAATTCAATTAGACAGGTGAAACACAACAACAGCAAAGCTAAATTCCAGAGAGATGGAGTGTGAAGAGGTACTTGGCGGAGGTAGAACTCAAAGAGTGTCCTCACGCAAGATAAACCACTTTTCAGATAAGCCTAACTTATCCTTCCAATAGTACCTTTTGATATACCTTCTCCACTCTCTAGAATACTCAATGTATCAATCAAACGAAGCAAGATAACAACCAGATGTATAAATGCAGCGATCACAAACCATCAAGCATAGACAAGCGATTTTTAGGTGGTTCGATCTCTTGTAGAGATCTACGTCCACCCCACACTTAAACCAAGTGTGGCTTCACTGCTGATACACAGCTTTTAATCCGCTGATCCACAGCTTTGGGGAAAACTTCCCAACACACGCTGAGCCTTATAGCTTAAGCTATTAGAGGAATCCTTCTCTACTGCTGGGGATTACAGCTTACCCACCGCTGACTTACAGCTTGTTATAACAAGAGTTTGAAATTAAAAAATAAAAGTAATAGAAAAATAGAAACAATCTATAGCTCTCACAAAGAGCATATCGGCTCTGTTATTGTACCAATGAGCCATAAACAATTACTTACAGAGATTCAAACTCACACCCTTCAAACGAATCTATGCTCTCCTCTCAAAGCTCTCTCAATTCTCTAAACTCTTTCTCTCTCGATTTTGCTGGAATGTCCTCTTGACTTGGCTGCTGCTATTCTCTCTGAATATTCTTTTGTTGTTCGCTCGGTGTATTCGTGTCCTTCGACACTAGGTTATTTGCCCCTTTATAATGCAGTAGATGATGGGCGCGTGAAAACCACGTTTCCCGCCCAAAAGTTCGTTCAGATCTGGTTTGAAAAGGGCCACATGGCAGCATCTTGATTGGGTTGCATTCCACGTGTCATGAACACAATGCTTCACCTTTTTCCTTGGATCACGTGCCTTTTATCCTGGTACATTAGTTGCTCGTAACTTAGAGTTCGCAGGTAGTTGGGACACGCGTCAGGTGTTCTTACCTGTCAATATAACGAACAAGAATATCAGTCACATGTTATGGACTTACAAAATTCACAAGTCTATGTGTATATGCACAGACCAGATAACATGACTTAAATGTGTGCATTTAATATGAAGATGCATCGACCTCAATATGAACATGCATAGACCTCAGTATGAAACCAGACTACTTGCTTCGACCTTGAACGCAAGACAATGCACAATAGCATCGACCTTATGCATAAGGCAAGGACTAGCATCGACTTTAGGTGCAAGAGACATGGTGCTTGCACCTCTCTTGCACCGACCTTTAATGCAGTGAACATGATGCTTGCACTGACCTTAAATGCTCAAAGACAAGGACTAGCATCGACTTTAGATGCAGCCAGCTAAGCACTAGCACCGACGTTGTATGCAAGATACACAACTTGCATCGACCTTAGTTGTGCATGGAATGCTGCTAGCACCGCCCTTACATGCAACTTGCACTGACCTTAGTATGCACAAAGTGAAACTAGCATAGACCTGAGTTCAGTTGGCACCGACCTCAATAGCTAGCATCGACCTTACATGCAACTTGCACTGACCTTAGTATGTAGATGGCAAATGTGCATCGACCTTGGTCTTGAACAAAAAGAATGTGCACCGACCTATATGACTGACTGAGGCATATGTGCACAGACCTTAAACGCTCACATCAAAACTTGCACCGACCTTATGTGGTCATAGCGGAACCTGCACCGACTTATATGATCACAACACACCCTGCACCGACTCTATATGCTCACAACAAAACTTGCACCGACTCACAACAACATCTGCACCGACCTTGGTCTATGCAAACTGGTAGCTAGTACCGACCTCACTTACGTAGATATAGTAACTAGCACCGACCTGACTATTCAAACAAGATGACTAGCACCGACCTCAGTGAACCTTGCTTGACGCATGCACCGACTATAGCTCAATTCAGTATGAAAGTGCAAAATTGTTTTATGCAAAGGTCTGACATATAAGAGATTCATCAAAATACACAATATTACCATGGTCAAGAAAAAGTCACCAAAGTCAACTTGTAATACCACGATTTATTTATTGAGTTTTATTAATTAAAAATTGAAATAAAATGGTTTAATGCATGAATTTTGGATTTTAATATTTAATTCCTTAGTAAATAGAACTAGTGAAATTTTGACTACCTTATAAAAATCTATAAAAATGCTAATTGGGTCAAGGACCATTTATTTAACTACTTTATCTTCTGTGGTCGACCCAGCAAAAATCCGTAATTAGGTCTAATCATGGATTAAGCCCCAAAAGTGCACACTTATCTAACCCTTACCTAACCTTAACTTAAACCGTCAAATTAGAGCTTAATACTCAACCAAATGACCCCAAATCAGTGGCAAATGAAAGGCCACGATCTAAGGATCATTTCCCCACTATCAATTGATCGAAAACCAAACCCTAAAACGTGCAGTCGGCCGAGTTTGGTTGGGTCAAACATTTTGGCGCCGTTTCAAACACTCACCTTGCATCGTCTATTTCTCCCAGCTCCGAAGGCTCCAGAAGGTGTATGAGCTATAAAAATGAAGCTCTTCAACCCTAGTTTCCTTTGGTAGCAGCGGTAACCACAGTGGAGTTTGATCTATGAAGATCTTGGTCGATTAGTGGAGGTGGGTCGGCATCCTGTCGTCCTCCTTTCTTCATCTTTGTTCCTTCGATTAAGGTTGGTACCCTCGACCAAAATCAGCACATGAGTACATCATTTTGTTCCTCTCGACGAGATCTTTCCATTGGTAGTAAAAGCCCTAATTTGTATTAGGTATCCAGGGAGATCTCGAGGTTTTTCTGAAGTGCTGACAAGTTCGTTCTTCAATCTAGGTTCATAAGTTCTCTCTTCGATTGAGGTAGGTTATAACAGCCCAAACTCTAATTAACATATATGGATGTAATCAGCAGCATGTTAGCTTTCATTTGACGTAGAAAGCACTAAATTTTATTGAGCATGTTTCGAGAATTTCTGATTTGAGTAAGAGCATGTCTAGACTTGGTTTATGATGTGTTCTTTCAAGTTACTTTCACGTTAAATCATGATTTCGAGTTGTTAATCTTGATCCCCATATAGCATGTCATATATGGTTGGAATCAGCATCAAGCCCTCTTTCTTTTGATATATAAAGCCCCAATTTTCATAGACCATGCTTAGAATATTTCGTGTTTGAGTAGAAGCATGCTAAAAATTAGGTTTTCTAGTGTTCTTCCTATATAGGTTGTGATTCGATTGATTTTTCGATAAATTTCATGTTCCAAACTCTTGTATTATGACCCTAGTATGTCTATCAAGAACCCAGGAGCATGGGGTTAAGATCCCAGCCCAATTAGACCCCAATTGGGTGAGCTTTCATTAATTTTTGAAGTCACGTTCGATTCTGTGAAGGCAGGGGTCGACCCCTGGGGTCGACCCATGCTCAAGCAGATTTTTGACTGCCCAAGGGTCGACCCATGGGGTCGACCGATCCAGCACCGTGTGGGGGTCGACCCATGAGGTCGACCCATACAGCAGATGTGTGGGGGTCGACCCATGGGGTCGACCCAAAAGGTAGAAATTGTGGGGGTCGACCCATTAAGCAGACAGCAGTCTGTCTTGCAGGGGTCGACCCCAGGGGTCGACCCATCACACAGGCAGACCCTGGTTTTTCCAAGGGTCGACCCATATGCCAACAGACCCGTTTTAGTTATTTTTCGACCTGAGGATCGATCCGGACTGTTAGGGGATCGACCCATTCAACCTAGTCCAATTGAAAACTATATTTTTGGGGAACCAGTGACCCATGCATGTAACCCTATGATCTCAAGTTACAATGGTCCCTGCATTCAATCATAGTGTAAAAACATTCCGATTACTATCTTCACTTCAACGCACACAATGGTTAATTAGAAACCCACATGATTAGTGGTTAATTATGTAACTAAATTTCTGTTAATTACATGCTGTTCATTCCTACGCGATCTTATTCATTCTCTTTATCATCTTGAATTATCTTTTTGGCAATTTGAGTTAACGTAAAACTTAATCCTTGGTAAATTGACATGAAATTAGGATTTATATGATTATTAGGTTGCTGGTCAGCCACTTTACTCCTGTAGAACAGCGGCCAACTTATGACCGCATATCCGTAATACGGCCAGTATGGACCGTATATCTTGTTCAAGGGTCTTAATGTCTTTTGGACATGAGCGGCCCATAACACACCGTTCATACTTTCGAGCGGCCCACTGTCAGCCGTTCATTTTTGACCTCGTGGGCTGTGTTTCAGTCCAGTTCCCGTATGTGCGGCCCTGTATTAGCCGCATATACCCTTGAGCGGCCTTTTGTATGACCGCACATCTCTCGGAGATGAGTTTTATTGTGTTTTGTACTCTTGAATCCAAGGGCAGGTTAGTCCTTTAAATCTAAACTTATGGATAGTAATTCCTCTGATTAATTGGCCACGAATTTGACTAAATGTCTAGACGGATCTTGGGATCTTGTATCCAATAAATCAATGCCAACGCATCATAAGGGCCCGGTCTGGTCCTGGGGAGAGCGCTCGAAAAATTAGTGAGCCCATGGGATGTTATAATGACATGGTGAGGCATTGCACCGAGTGCATGACTAGCTTGTTATCTATGACAGAAAAACTCTTGTTACTTGATCATGCTTGACTTGTTATCTCTTGTTACTTGCTAGTGGCCATTCCTCGTTACAATTCTTGTTACACTTGTACATGTTATTCTTGTTAAATTCTAGTTATCTTATATCTCTTGACCTTGCAAGATCTTTTCATTATGTTGTTTCATTATATCGTCATTCATTTCTTTTATTAGCATGGCATATGAAAATGTTATTAAATTGTTAATCACGTAAACTTGCCTGTTATTTCCTACTGAGCGTCAGCTCATAGTTGTTGTTTCCCCCCTTTCCAGGCTGTTCAGGTGATGATGCGCATACCGATGGGGAGGGACAGGAGTGATACTTTTGAGTGTGCCTTTTAGTAGATGCCGAGTGGGCATAGATGTTTACCTCTAGTCATTCCTTAGAGTTGTGTTAGTACTTTATTACTTTTGGAATCAGTTATTGTATTAGAGTCAGTTTGGAAGTTACGTTTGATCGTGTTTAAACAGTTGTTGGTTATTGTAATAAAATTTGATATATCCTTGATCAATAGAGTTATTTCTTTCCATAGCACCTGTGTAATTGGTTAGTTTAGCTTGTTAATGTTATTTCTAGCTAGTTTCTAACTGTACGACCCGATATTCCGCGTCGGGGCGTGACAGTTTAGTTGGTATCAGAGCCCTAGGTTTCACATTCCTAGGTGTTCCTAAGTTCTAGGTTTTCCAAGTTCTAGGGTTCCAAGTGTTATCATAGGACCCCTAACCTTGTTAAAGTCTAAGAACCCGACCTGGTGAGATTTGGGTAGAAACTCGGGTTAAGTTCATATCGTAATTGTGTTATTATCTATCTTATTGAACCTAAGTGATCTATTCCTCGTGTAGGCCTTTGAAATGACAGTTGATCGTACGGAATGGAGGAACTTGCAGCGTACGGTTCAAGGCCTTACTCAGGCTTTGAACAAGTAGCTCAAGCAGGAGCTGCAAACCATGGCACTGGTGACTTATATCGAAACTTCAGAGGGATGAATCTGCTGAGATTTAGAGGCTCGACTGACCCTGATGAAGCCGAGCACTGGCTAGATGAGATGGGAAGGATATTCGAAGTAATGCAGTGCAGTAATCAAGAGCGTGTCCTTCTTTCAACCTTTCAACTTGAACGTGATGCAAGAACATGGTGGGATTCTGTGAAGGCTACCCTTGGTGATCAGCAAGTCACATGGGAGGATTTCGAGGAATTCTTTAACAGCAAGTATTTTTTTGATAGAGTGCAAGAGAAGAAGGCAGCAGAGTTCATGGCTTTGAAGCAGCGTAATCTATCTGTGGCAGAATATGAAGCTCAATTTTCTCGGTTATCCCGATATGCTAACCACTTGATATCTGCCGAGAAGATGAAGGCCAAGCGCTTTCTCAATGGACTGAGGCTGCATTATATCAACCAATTGGCACCAATGAAAATCTCCACTTATTCTGAGATGGTAAGGAAAGCTCAAGTTCTAGAAGATACTCTAGAAATGACGGAGAGAATCCGTGGAAAAGGCACAAAGAAGGAACAACCTACGGGTTCCGGGAATATCAAACCCAGGTATGGCAAGAAGAGGCCCATTAGTGGACCTGGTTCGTGGAGTGGTTCTGGATCGTGGAAGGGCAAGATGCCAAAGTATGAAGACAAGAAGTCTGGCCCTATTGTTCTATTTAAGGGCGTGTGCAAGTTTTGTGATCATCCTGGTCACAAGATGGAGGATTGCTGGTGTAAGCTGGGCGCCTGTTTGCGATGTGGAAGTAAGGAGCACCGTATTCCTGACTGTCCCCTTCTGTCGGAGTATGCTATCCCGGCAAAACCACAAGGCATCAGAAAGCCGCAAGGCAAGCTCCAAGCTTTGCATGCAGATGAAGCAGGAACCGCCGAGGATGGTGGACTCGTCGAAGGTACTCTTATTATACTCGACAAGCCAGCATTTGTTATTTTTGATACTGGTGTCACACATTCATTTATTTCTCAGAGATTTGCTAAGTCTTTAGCTGTGGAACCTGTTTTGATGAATTCTCCGTTAGAAATATCAACCCCTATTGGTACTAGATCGGCAATACATTACTTCTATCCTTCTAGTATGGTCATGATTGGAGAACAGAATTTACCAGCTGATTTAGTTTGCATGGACATGAAGGATTATGATGTAATCCTAGGAGCAGATTGGTTGGCTCAATATGAGGTTAATGTTCATTGCAGTTCTAGCTCCGTGTCTTTTACTAGGCACCCGAGACTTTCTTTTGTGGGAGTTAAGCACCATAACTCTGTATCACTTATCTCGGCTCTTCAAGCTGATAAGCTGATGAGACGAGGATGCGAGGCTTTTCTGGCCTTTGTCTGTGCAACCCCTGAGCAGCAGATTGAGATTAAGGACATTTCTGTTGTCCGAAATTTTCCTGATGTCTTTCTAGAGGAACTACCAGGACTTCCGCCTGAGTGGGAAGTTATCTTCTCTATTGATCTCATTCCTGGCACATCTCCTATTTCCAAGGCTCCTTATCGTATGTCTCCTGCGAAACTGAGAGAATTAAAGCAACAATTGATGGAATTGCTCGAGAAGGGTTTCATTCGTCCTAGTACTTCTCCTTGGGGAGCCCCTGTATTATTCGTCAGGAAGAAAGATGGTTCGATGAGGTTGTGCATCGATTATCGGTAATTGAACCAGCAGACTGTCAAGAACAAATATCCATTGCCAAGGATTGACGAATTATTTGACCAGATAGCGGGAGCTCAGTATTTTTCTAAGATCGATCTTCGATCTGGATATCATCAGTTGCGGATTAAGGAAGAGGATATCTATAAAACAGCTTTCCGCAGCAGGTATGGTCATTTTGAATTTGTCGTTATACCTTTTGGTCTAACGAATGCACCAGCAGCTTTCATGCAGTTGATGAACAATGTATTTCGGCCCTACTTGATCAATGGGTCGTGGTGTTCATTGATGACATCTTGATTTATTCTAAGAATGAAGAAGAGCATGTTGAACATCTGAGGATAGCATTACAACTATTGAGAGATCATCAGCTATATGCCAAGTTCAGTAAGTGTGAATTCTGGCTACAAGAGGTGTCCTTTCTCGGACATATCATCACCAAAGAAGGTATTTCTGTTGATCCTTCAAAGGTAGAGGCAGTGAAGAATTGGAATCAGCCTACCAGTGTGACTGAAGTTAGAAGTTTCCTAGGCCTGTCAGGCTACTATAGAAGATTTATCCAAGATTTCTCTAAGATTGCGGTACCTATGACAAGATTAACCCGTAAGGAGAACAAGTTTGATTGGTCAGATGATTGTCAGCGAAGCTGTCAGACTTTGAAGGAATGTTTAACTACTGCACCTGTATTGGCTTTACCTTCTGGTGAAGGAGGTTTTGTGGTATACACTGATGCTTCAGGTATTGGTTTAGGCTGTGTACTCATGCAACATGGGAAGGTGATTGCCTATTCTTCTAGGCAGTTGAGGAAGCACGAAAAGAATTATCCTGGTCATGATTTGGAACTAGCAGCAGCCGTGTTTGCCTTGAATATATGGAGGCACTACTTGTATGGAGAAACATTCACAGTGTTTTCAGATCATAAGAGTCTGAAATATTTATTTTCTCAGAAGGAACTCAACATGAGGCAGAGAAGATGGTTGGAGTACTTGAAAGACTTTGACTTCTCGATTGAGTATGATCCTGGAAAAGGCAATGTTGTGGCAGATGCATTAAGCCGAAAGCCTGTAGCTAGATTATCAAGTCTCATGTTACAAGAGTGGAAGCTACTGGAACAATTAGATAGCCTGGATCTGAATGTTGATAATGATCGGGTTATGATTGCTCAGATTCAACTTAAGCCCGAATTATTGATGGAAATCAAGTCCTTGCAAGATAATGATCCCGAGCTAGTAGAGATCAAAGGAAGCTGGAGCAGCAGACCTGATTTCATGATGGCCGATGATGGAAGATTGTTATTCCAGGGTAGAACTTGTGTACCTGATGAAGCTGGAATAAAGAACAAGATTCTGGAGGAAGCTCATAGATCCAAATACACCATTCATCATGGAGGCACTAAAATATTCAAGGATTTGAAGAGATCTTTTTGGTGGCCGAACATGAAAAGGGAAGTTGCAGACTTCGTGAGTAGATGCTTGGTTTGTCATCAAGTTAAGGCTGAAGATTTCAGACTGGCAGGAAAGTTGAAACCACTTGACATACCCCAATGGAAGTGGGAAAGTATTGACATGGATTTCATTATGGGTCTACCTAGGACTCGTGGTGGATTTGACGCAATATGGGTGATTGTCGATCGATTGATAAAGTCAGCTCATTTCTTATCCATTAAGTCCAAATGGACAGTTGATGTATTGGCTGCTTTATATTTGAAGGAAGTGGTAAGGCTCCATGGCATACCAGTCAACATTGTGTCTGATAGAGACCTCAGATTTACTTCGCATTTCTGGAAGGGACTGCAAGAGTCTCTTGGTACTCGTCTGAATTTTAGTACTACTTTTCATCCACAGACAGATGGACAGAGTGAAAGAACCAACCAGATAGTGAAAGATATGCTTAGAGCATGCATGATTGATTTCGGAGGCAGTTGGAGTGATCACTTGGCACTGATTGAATTCGCCTACAACAATAGTTATCAATCCAGTATACAGATGGCTCCTTTTGAAGCATTGTATGGAAGAAGCTGCCGTTCCCCGTTATGTTGGGAGGAGATAGGTGAGAAGCAATGGCTTGGACCGGATCTTATTTTAGAATCATCACAGAACATCTGTATTATCCGAGACCGGTTACAAGTAGCCCAATCAAGACAAAAGAGTTATGCCGACAACAGAAGAAGAGAATTGGAGTTTCAGGTGGGCGAGCATGTATTCTTGAAGGTTTCTCCTACGAGAGGGATTCGGAGATTTGGCATTCAGGGCAAGCTAAGTGCGAGATATATTGGTCCATTCGAGATCCTGGATAGAGTGGGAGAGGTTGCTTACAGACTGGCTTTACCGCCTCAGTTGTCTGGCGTACACAATGTTTTCCATGTGTCCATGTTACGGAAATATGTGTATGACCCCACTCACATCATTCAGCATGTGGATTTTGAATTGAAGGAAGATTTGACCTATGAAAAAAGACCTGTCAAGATTCTAGACCGGAAGCAACAGTAACTCCGGAATCGTTCTATACCAATGGTCAAGATTCAGTGGAGTCGGCGTGGAACCGAAGAAGCTACTTGGGAATCTGAAGATACTATGCGGAAGCGATATCCTGACTTATTCTAGGTGAGCTAGTCTTTCCCCTATCTCTGTATTATAGTGCAGTGAATTTGGAGGACCAAATTCTTTAAGTGGGGGAGGGTGTAATACCCCGATTTATTTATTGAGTTTTATTAATTAAAAATTAAAATAAAATGTTTTAATGCATGAATTTCGGAATTTAATATTTAATTCCTTAGTAAATCGAACTAGTGAAATTTTGACTACCTTATAAAAATCTGGAAAAATACTAATTGGGCCAAGGACCATTTATTTAACAACTTTGTCTTCTGTGGTCGACCCAGCAAAAATCCGTAATTGGGTCTAATCAGTGGATTAAGCCCCAAAAGTGCACACTTATCTAACCCTTACCTAACCTTAACTTAAACCGTCAAATTAGAGCTTAATACTCAACCAAATGACCCCAAATCGGTGGGAAATGAAAGGCCACGATCTAAGGATCATTTCCCCTCTATCAATTGATCGAAAACCAAACCCTAAAACATGCAGTCGGCCGAGTTTGGTTGGGTCAAACATTTCGGCGCCGTTTCAAACACTCACCTTGCATCGTCGATTTCTCCCAGCTCCGAAGGCTCCAGAAGGTGTATGAGCTATAAAAATGAAGCTCTTCAACCCTAGTTTCCTTTGGTAGCAGCAGCAGCCACAGTGGAGTTTGATCTAGGAAGATCTTGGTCGATTAGTGGAGGTGGGTCGACATCCCGTCGTCCTCCTTTCTTCATCTTTGTTCCTTCGATTAAGGTTGGTACCCTCAACCAAAATCAGCACATGAGTACATCATTTTGTTCCTCTCGGCGAGGTATTTCCATTGGTAGTAAAAGCCCTAATTTGTATTAGGTATCCAGGGAGATCTCGAGGTTTTTCTGAAGTGCTGACAAGTTCGCTCTTCAATATAGGTTCATAAGTTCTCTCTTCGATTGAGGTAGGTTATAACAGCCCAAACTCTAATTAACATATATGGATGTAATCAGCAGCATGTTAGCTTTCATTTGACGTAGAAAGCCCTAAATTTATTGAGCATGTTTCGAGAATTTTTGATTTGAGTAAGAGCATGTCTGGACTTGGTTTATGATGTGTTCTTTCAAGTTACTTTCACGTTAAATCATGATTTCGAGTTGTTAATCTTGATCCCCATATAGCATGTCATATATGGTTGGAATCAGCATCAAGCCCTCTTTCTTTTCATATATAAAGCCCCAATTTTCATAGACCATGCTTAGAGTATTTCGTGTTTGAGTAGAAGCATGCTAAAAATTAGGTTTTCTAGTGTTCTTCCTAGATAGGTTGTAATTCGATTGATTTTTCGGTAAATTTCGTGTTCCAAACTCTTGTATTATGACCCTAGTATGTCTATCAAGAACCCAGGAGTGTGGGGTTAAGATCCCAGCCTAATTAGACCCCAATTGGGTGAGCTTTCATTAATTTCCGAAGTCACGTTCGGTTTTGTGAAGGCAGGGGTCGACCCAGGGGTCGACCCATGCTCAAGCAGATTTTTGACTGCCCGAGGGTCGACCCATGGGGTCGACCCATACAGCAGATGTGTGGGGGTCGACCCATAGGGTCGACCCATTCAGCAGACAGCAGTCTGTCTTGCAGGGGTCGACCCCAGGGGTCGACCCATCACAAAGGCAGACCCTGGTTTTTCCAAGGGTCGACCCAATGGGTCGACCCATATGCCATCAGACCCGTTTTAGTTGTTTTTTGACCCGAGGATCGATCCGGACCGTTAAGGGATCGACCCATTCAACCTAGTCCAATTGAAAACTATATTTTTAGGGAACCAGTGACCCATGCATGTAACCCTATGATCTCAAGTTACAATGGTCCCTGCATTCAATCATAGTGTAAAAACATTCCGATTACTATCTTCAGTTCAACGCACACAATGGTTAATTAGAAACCCACATGATTAGTGGTTAATTATGTAACTAAATTTCTGTTAATTGCATGTTGTTCATTCCTACGCGATCTTATTCATTCTCTTTATCATCTTGAATTATCTTTTTGGCAATTTGAGTTAACGTAAAACTTAATCCGTGGTAAATTGACATGAAATTAGGATTTATATGATTATTAGGTTGCTGGTCAGCCACTTTACTCTTGTAGAACAGCGGCCAACTTATGACCGCATATCCGTAATACGGCCAGTATGGACCGTATATCTTATTCATGGGTCTTAATATCTTTTGGACATGAGCGGCCCAGAACACACCGTTCATACTTTCGAGCGACCCACTGTCAGCCGTTCATTTTTGACCTCGTGGGCTGTGTTTCAGTCCAGTTCCCGTATGCGCAGCCCTGTATTAGCCGCATATACCCTTGAGCGGCCTTTTGTATGACCGCACATCTCTCGGAGATGAGTTTTATTGTGTTTTGTACTCTTGAATCCAGGACAGGTTAGTCCTTTAAATCTAAACGTATGGACAGTAATTCCTCTGATTAATTGGCCACAAATTTGACTAAATGTCTAGACGGATCTTGGGATCTTGTATCCAATAAATCAATGCTAATGCATCATAAGGGCCCGGTCTGGTCCTGGGGAGAGCGCCCGAAAAATTAGTGAGCCCATGGGATGTTATAATGACATGGTGAGGCATTGCACCGAGTGCATGACTAGCTTGTTGTCTACGACAGAAAAACTCTTGTTACTTGATCGTGCTTGACTTGTTATCTCTTGTTACTTGCTAGTGGCCATTCCTCGTTACAGTTCTTGTTACACTTGTACATGTTATTCTTGTTAAATTCTAGTTATCTTATATCTCTTGACCTTGCAAGATCTTTTCATTATGTTGTTTCATTATATTATCATTCATTTCTTTTATTAGCATGGCATATGAAAATGTTATTAAATTGTTAATCATGTAAACTTGCCTGTTATTTCCTACTGAGCGTCAGCTCATAGTTGTTGTTTCCCCCCTTTCCAGGCTGTTCAGGTGATGATGCGCATACCGATGGGGAGGGACAGGAGTGATACTTTTGAGTGTGCCTATTAGTAGATGCCGAGTGGGCATAGATGTTTACCTCTAGTCATTCCTTAGAGTTGTATTAGTACTTTATTACTTTTGGAATCAATTATTGTATTAGAGTCAGTTTGGAAGTTACGTTTGATCGTGTTTAAACAGTTGTTGGTTATTGTAATAAAATTTGGTATATCCTTGATCAATAGAGTTATTTCTTTCCATAGCACCTGTGTAATTGGTTAGTTTAGCTTGTTAATGTTATTTCTAGCTAGTTTCAAACTGTACGACCCGATATTTCGCGTCGGGGCGTGACACAACTTCTATAGTCAACAAAGTCTACTCTACTATTGCCAATCACTCAAAACACAATCAATACATAGTAGTCTCCACACTGTTGATCAACTCCAGAGGAGACCCAACAAATGGTGCACACACAGATTCAGAGGGGGGGTGAATGAATCCCCTTTAGAAATTCTGCCCAATTTAAAGTTTAAGCTACAATGATTAAACTATGCAGAATTAAAACTGATTGACTTTAACTGAACGTGAGGCACAATATCAAATATGTTGAGGTGCACTAATGAACAGATCGCAGGTCTGTATATTGAACTACACAGGAGCTTCTCAGCTGTTCGCTGAAGTAGACTAAGCACACTTATGAGTTCTGGAGGCACTCAGGTAAAACTATCGATAGGAGCGTACCTAGACATTCATCTAACAAAAGATAGATAAGCAATCAAACCACAGTAGAGAGAAGATTTTTAGGTGGTTCGGTCCTCCAGACCTACATCCACCCCACACTCCAACAAGAGGGTGGATTCTGCTGATACACAGCTTAAACTGCTGGGCCTTACAGCTTGCCTACAATCGCTGACTTACAGCTTGCTCCATTGGGTAATACAACTTAGCCATTGCTGATTCATAGCTTCAAACAACTGGGCCTTACAGCTTATGCCACCGCTGATTCACATCTTCAAACCGCTGGGCCTTACAGCTTATGCCATCGCTGATTCACAGCTTCAAACTGCTGGGCCTTACAGATTATGCCACCGCAGATTCACAGCTTCAAACCGCTGGGCCTTACAGCTTATGCCACCGCTGGTTCACAGCTTATGAAAAGGTATGTAAAATGGAAAACCAGTAAGATAAAATTCAGCAATGGAAAGCTAAAATGAAGCTCAGAAAATATAGCTTGCTCTTGGAGCAATGTAGCTTGGATTTGGTCTAGAAGCTACAAATCTTCTTCCTTCTTTAATCTCGTTGCTGCACTCTCTTACGATCTCTGCTCTCAAAACTTTCTCTAATTCTTCTCTGTCTGCTTTTTCTTTCTGATCTCTTTTTCTCACTTCCTTCTATTCTATCTCCCTCACTTTACTTTTCTCTTTCTTTTCCTTCTGCTAGATCCCTGCTGCTCACCCTTCTTTCCTTCTTCTGCATTCACCTCGTTGTTGTCTTGTTCTTCACTGTAGGTGCTTTTATACAGATATCAGGGGCGCCAGAGGTAATTTAATGGAGACGATGATGCTCCCTCCTTCATATGGTTCCACGTGGTAGGATCCCAGCGATCTCCAAAAAGAATCACCTGGTAATGTGGAGGGAATGTTCCCACCAATAATTAGAAGACCACGTGTCAGATGGAGAGGGTTCACTTTCCACATGTAAGATGCTCCAAGCTGATTTCCTTCTTGGATCACGTGCACTTTTATCCTGGTGCTTTAGTTGCTCATGACTTGGTATTCGCAGGTAGTTGGGACACGCGTCAGGTGCTTGATCAAAAGTCTTACCTGTCATTATAATGAACAAAGTATTAGTCACGTGTTATAGGACTTAGATAGCTCATACGTCTATGTGTACAGGCACAGATCCAAGAAGAGCTAGCACAGACTATATCCTGCAACTAGCGTAGACATGAAATACACATGCACCAACCTTAAGTGTGCATGAGGCACTACATGTTGTGATATAGAGCAGAAAGTGCACTGACCATCTACACTTGTAAAGCTAACAATGCATTGACTTTGGTTGGGCATGATACAAGTGTGCACTGACCTTATTATGCATATATGAAAACATGCACAGACCTTGCACCGATCCTTGCATGCATATATCAAGACATGCACTGACCTCCAATATGCGTAAGGTAAAAATGTGCACAGACCTTATGTGGTCACAGCGGAACCTGCACCGACTCTACATGCCCAAAACCTACACCGATTCTATATGCTCACACCAAAACCTGCACTGACTACATGTAAAATGCAAACCTGCACCGACTATATGCTCAATCCAATCGTGCACCGACCATATGTAAAATGCAATCATGCACCGACTATATGCTCAATACAATCGTGCACCGACTATATGCAGAATGTAATTGTGCACCGACTATATGCAAAACGTAATCGTGCACCGATCTTAGTAAGGCTAAGATAGATATGCACTGACTCATGTCCAGTAAAAACTAGAACGTGCACTGACCTTATATGCAAAATGCTTACAAGTGCACCAATGTGACTATTCAGTCAATAGTGACTAGCACCGACTATGTATGCATAAGGTGCAACTAGCACCGACCCTGAATGCAATATGTGTGATGCTAGCATCGACTCTATATTTGATGCACTGACTCATGCACTTAAACAACATCAACTAACATCGACCTTAGCTGTGTGAAATCAGAACTAGCACCGACCCTAGTTATGCATGATGCAACTGGCATTGACTCTATATAAGAATAGTCCAATATGAGGATCATGCACACCACCTGTTCGACAAAATGCCATGCACACAGGTTATTCAGTAAACTTTCATGTGCACAGAATTTATGCAGACGAATTGACTTTATGTACACAGTATGAACTTTGCTTTGACTTATGGTTGACCTGTGATGCATTGACTCATATGAACGGTTGTACCAGACTTTATGCAAAACTTGTACAGAGACATCCACAAACAAGCACATGTGCAACAATTCATTCCATGTAATTCATCTATACAGCAATATGAGCATTGTGTGCACATAACAAAACACTGTATGTAACAAAAACCCATGCTGTATGCAATAAGCACATATGAAATCATAAAAACACATATGACATCATACATATCAGTCATAGTGTTTATCATCATCAAAAAATAATATCCAACAATGTCCCCCTTTTTGATGATGGTAATACTATGAGTCATATGAGTCACGAAAACCAGACAATCCATCAATTCATTCTAGCCAAGTGACAACCAAAGCATTCTCAGCTCAGCCTATGACCTGCATAAGACTCAACTCAATCTCCCCCTTTGACTTCATCAAAAAGAATGGTCAGAAAACACAGATGGAATGAAACCAATGAAGATAGCAGAAATGGAACTCATTCTCCCCCTTTGAAAGATGAATGCATGTCATGTAGAACCTTATGACGAGATGTAGATGGGACAAAGATCAATGTACCATAATCTACACCCTGACTGAATCAGATAAGGCCACAAGCTATCCTCCCCCTTTGAAAAGGAATAAAGTCAGTCTAAGGTTCTCCCGCTTGGACAGAACATATGAAATAACAGATAATTCCCCCCCTTTGAAAAATAATGAATGTAGGCTAGACAAGAATCTGTTCTTCCCTTTGACAAAGCTTCTATGTAGAGATTAATCAAAACACAAATTTTTCAGAAGCAATTGAGTAAATGATCAAGAGTTGGTATGGAAGAGAGCAGTGATTTGAACAGATGTATCAGTGAATATTCAAAGAATCTGAGATGAAGAATTTTCCAGAACTATGCCAACTTCATAAATCAATATCTAGATTTCAGAGTCTTCCATTATAAGGGCTTATGAATTTGCTTTGATTGAAAAGTATGGTTTAAGCATGATGCAATCATAGTTCTTGTAATAAGATGCAATACTCATATCTGAGACAATTCTTTAATAAAAACAAACCACTTGCTCATATAAAATTCTAGTTCAACCATCTTCCATCTTAATCAGTTTATTTTCTATGACTCCTTTAAGAGTAACACAAGGCAGTATTGAGATTAAACATTCATGTTTATATCTGAATTTGACTATTCTTACAGAATTTTATGATGCATATATTTTTAGATTTCTCTTATAGAGCATCAGTTTGTTTATCAATGAGCAATTTTGGTTTAATCAACACCATTTTACATGAGGCACAACACGTCTTAGGTGAAATAACCTAGTTACTCAGTGTGATTACTGTATTGCTTCTCTACTTAAAGAATAGAGGTAGCATTAGAAGCATCTTTTACATGAGGAGACACCTTGGTTAGAGGCCGGAATCCCCAGTTATTCAATACAGCCATGTCATTGCTCTACTATCTTTTCACATTATTTTTAAAGATTTTTAAACAGAGTTAACTGTGGTACTTCATGACACAATCCTTTGGTCAGGTTTCTTAGTAACCAAAGTCATTGCTCTGTACATAATTTTCTTTAAGATGGTTTCAGACATACTAAATGTTCAAGAATAATACTTACCCTATGTATTTCAATCAAGATTTCAACTTTTCAGATTTCAGGAAGTCTTACATGAACTTATATGAGACAAACAGTTAAGGTTTATTAAAAGGATTGAATCAGATATTTTCAAATGTTGATGGTGCCTTCAAATGCAGCACTGGTGTAGCTGGAGGTGGTGGTATTGTCCGGAACTCCAATGGACAAATTATCTTTGCATTTGCTAATGCACATCCCTATGCTTCTTCCAGCCTGCAAGCGGAGGCTATGGCACTCCGGGATGGATTATCTCTCTGCTGCGATCGAGGGTTTACTTCTGTGCAGGTGGAGATCGACTCCCTTATTTTGGCGTAGATTGTTAATCGCCGTTTCTCTCGTCTGTGGCAATTGTTCTATGTCTTATGTGATGTATTTAGCAAATTTTGGGGAACTACAGGCTTCTATTTCACATGTTTACAGGGAGGCAAACCAAGTGGCGGATATGCTTGCCAACCTTAGTTGCTCCTTATCTTCGTTGGTTGTGTGGTCTTCATGGGCTGATCTTCCTACTTCTATTAGGAGCCCCTATCGTCTTGATAAGATGGGGTGCCCCTCATTCAGGCCCTAGTTGTAATCTTTGAACATTATTTCATTTTCTACAATTAATAAATTTGGCCCGGATGGTGATTGGTGGTGGGGCGAACAACTCACTTCTTCCATGAAGGGGTGAGCGCCCTCTTACTATCCCGTTTGGGTATTGCCTTTAGTTAAAAAAAATCAGATATTTTCAAGTCCGTTAAGTTCAAACTTAAGAGTACATTAGACTTAAACCAATGCATATCAACAAATATTCTTAAACCTGTATAATGGAAGGTTCTACATTAAAGAAGATATCAAATTTATGAGGCAGTTCACATGCTGAAGTTTTCTTCAAATCTCAATTCAGTCATTATCTGAGCAGCAGCAAACATCAGAAATGTAAACAAGCATGCATAGAAAATGATGATTTCCCAACTCATGCTTGTTACAGAGTTAATCAGGCAGTTTTTCAGGAAGATATGTTAAAGAACAGTGAATTTACAAAGATGCAGCAAGAAGTATGCGCTTGAGTAATGTAGTTCAGAATAGACTAAATTCAAATGAAGCTCTCCTTCAGCATATTGAGGAGAAGTAGACAAAAATTTCAGATTTAAGAAAAGTAAGAATTCAGATGATGGATCAATAGAAATCATTTGATGATAGGAATCGCTGACACCCAGATACAGCCATATGTGTTGAAAGTGTGTTGATAGTAGGAATTCAGACAGTGACAGACTAATGAATTAAAAAACTCCCCCTGTATATATGCAGTGATTCACTTCTTTTTAGAATTCATTGACATGCAATGACTAGACAGACTCCCCCTGACTATATGCATTATGAAACAAAATTCTATATGCCACCTGTGCATGGACTTTTATGCAAGGGAAATCATGAACTATGTTTTATATGCAATATGACCCATGGTACCAGGCAGAGGACTTGGTCTACACGACCACCTCACACATAGTAAGAACCTCCAGACAGATTTCATCTGCCCTTTAGTAGCTTACCATTTGATATACCATAGTGGTCATGCATGGCAATGCAGTACCAACACAGTCCTAAATGCATCAGATCTTCAATAATTGTATGTCAACCGGATGTGTAAGCAGACAATTGACATATGCAGTTCACATATATGCACAAAATTGCAGACTATTGGTTATGAGTTTCTAGCCTTCTCTATGTGCATAATCAAGTGTCAAGACATTAATGCATGCAGATGAGAAATATGTTGCTCAATGCAATCTTTAAAGCAAATAAGAATATGTAAGCATGAAGATTTTGACTAATCAGATTTAACATGATATGTAGTTTCAACTGAACAATATGAAGAATGCAAATATTACCTGAAAAATACAAGAATGGGGTTTTACCAACTTGGGTGCCTTGGTTTATTTACCCTCTTTATTCTTCAACCCAAGGCACACCTGCAAAACATCAAACTATTTTGCACAAATAGGCACCCAAGATATCTTGGGTCCTGAAATGACAGTGGCACCTTTGATTGGTGCTCTAAACAGTTTCTGTGTATGAAGGTCATCAAATTTTATCAGGTGATAGTTATTCATTGAATGACCCATATGTCCATAGTAATAATATGATGCAGCATTTTTGAAATTCTTTTCATGCACATTACTATGAACATTGAACATGTGAGCATTATCATGAAAATTTCTTCTAACAGAATGAATATTCTGTTTAACAAAGCTAGTCTGTTTATGATAGACTCCCAACCAATAGGTTGTAGCCCTGTGGCCTAGCTTTCCACAGTTAAAACATGCCAACAATTTTTCTTTAATCACACATTTCTTTCTTCCAAAAGCATTTTGTTTTGCAAGAAATTTACCAGATTAGAATCAAATCTATTTTCCTTAGCATGCCAACAGTCCTTGACTGTATGGCCACACTTCCCACATTCGAAGCACACATTGTGCTTGCCTCTAGAACCAAAATCATCTCTCTCAAAAACATTTTTGTTAATAGGGAGATTAACAAATCTAGAGTTAGATTTTTTTCCCTGAGCATGCCAACATTGAGCAGCAATGTGGCCCAATTTGCCACAATGGAAACAATGAAATTTCTTATTCAGATATGCATGATTTCTAGCATGAGACTTCTTAGCATTCATATCATCTTGCTTCATTAGTCTACATTCATGCATAATATGACCAATTCTATGATAGTAAAAACACTGAAGCTTTTTGTTCTTAATAGAAGAGGATTTCTTAGCATGAGAATTCCTAGCATGAATTCTATCACTCTTCAAGTCATCTTTCTTCATTACACAACAATTATGCATATGATGTCCATACTTCCCACAATAACGACAAGAAGCATTTGATTTCTTTGAAACATGGTTTTTCTCATGGTTGAATTTGTTGTGCCCCTGTGGTCACTTGGGTCATTGGACATCATCCTATGGTCATTTGAGTTATTTGATATTCTTGATTTTGATAATGGCTAAACACTATAAGTCATTATTGTTTTAACTCTCATATGACTGACATACGTGATGTTTTGTTCATGACAGATATGCCAATGAATTGCCAAGGAATGAAGTGGAGATGGCAAAAGTGAAAGCTCAATGATTGCGCCCTCGCACGCGGATCGACCTGCGCGTAGGAGCGATATAATCAACAGAAATCTTCAAGACTGTCAAGGGTGATGCCACAGACATGAACGGGCTACTAAAGGAGTCAACCGATGAAGCTAAAGCAGTTAACGGACTGACCCGGGAAAGCTCGGGGTCTGCCCAACTGGCGGTCGACTGCCAACACAGGGGCGGTCGACCGCCCCTGCCAGCAGATCCCCGTCTGCAGCTCTCTCAGTGGCGGTCGACCGCCAACCCAGGTCGGTCGACCGAAAATTCCAGAAACGAACAAGCTACAGATTGTCTCAGTAGCGGTCGACCGCCACCTACCTCCGGTCGACCGCCAACCCCGATGCAGCCATGTTTGACTTCAATTTCCACCTCGAGGCCAGCCCCTTTCCTTAGATTTGTTTAATCAAAACTCACCTAATCTCCCATGATTTGTGGATCTGGTCTAGGGGATGTCTATGGACCATTGAAAGTCTATAAAACCAACACAAGGAGGGTTAGAAACCCTAATGCTTCATTTGGATCAAAGGAAATCAAGGGAGGCTTGTGGAGGCTGTTCAAGGGAGATGGTACTGTAGCCGTGAACAGTACTTTGTGAAGAGATCTTCATCCATTCCAAGGGATTCAAGCCTAGATCTGAAACTATCTCATCCTCCAAGGAAGCAAGAAGTAATCAAGGCTCTCAAGGGTGATCTAAACTGCATCAAATTCTTCATCAACTCAAGGAGATCAAAAGGAAGATCAAAGCTACATCTATAGTCTTCTTCATCAACTCAAGGAAGATCATCTTTCAAGGAAGAAGACACCATTGAAGCATCCAACTCAAGCTCCAGCAATCTCAGACAAGACTTTTCTTCTTGAGCATATTCTATATCTTGTTTGATGTTTGAGTGTTTTTATAATTGTTCTTTTTCATTTCATATAAACGATTGAAACTAAAGATCGTCCCTACCGGTGGTTAGTAGGAAGGCAATCGGAAGTTGTCCGATCTGCGGTGTTGACGTCCCTACCTGTGGTTAGTAGGAAGGCAATCGAAGGTCTTTCCGATTTACGGTTCAGTGCGTGGCACTAGTGGAGCCTCACCGGATTTGGTGAGGGGTGGACGTAGGACTGGGGATTCGGTCCGAACCACCTTAAAATCTCGTGTGTTGTGGTTTGTTTCTGCGATTGCTTTGTGTTAGATGCATGTTTAGGTTCAATATCTATATTGCGTAATCATCTTGCTAAGCAAATCATTTGTGTCCTTCGTTAAGGTAGTTATATTCCGCTGCTATTATCATCATCTAGCTTTAAAGAGGGTTGCATTGCGAAAAGAGAGGCAGATCTATTCACCCCTCCCCTCTAGATCCGCTATCCACTACTCAACAAGTGGTATCAGAGCCTAATCTCTCATTATGAGGTCCAACGACCTTGAGGGAAATGGTGGATTAGCATCCAAAGGTTTCTTACCTGAAGGATATTCTGTTAATAGACCTCCTTACTTTACTGGAACTAATTATCCTTATTGGAAACATCGCATGCAGGTGTTCATTCGCGTCCAAGACTACGAACTTTGACGAGTGATCGGTAAAGGTCCGTATGAGCTTACAGATAATGAGGACTTGTGGACCAAAGAACAAATAAGACAATCCACTATCAACTGGAGTGCTAAACACATCATGCAATGCTCACTTCATCTAGTTGAATTCTCAAGAGTGGCTACTTGCGCATCTGCAAAACTAATGTGGGATAAGTTAGAGGTAATCTACGAAAGAACCTCTCAGGTACGAGAAACAAAAGCTAACATTGTAGTTTCTGAATATGAAATGTTCCGCATGAAGCCTGATGAGTCAATTCAGAATATGTATGCTCGGTTAACTGTGCTTACTAATAGTCTAACTGATTTGGGAAAGAAATACTCAGAACAGGAAATTGTGAGAAAGATTCTCAGACCATTGACTCCTGCATGGCACACAAAGGCTACCATGGTTGAAGAATCGAGAGATCTCGCAACTACCAAGGTAGATGAACTCATTGGGTCATTAATGACCTATGAGATCAACTTTAAGAATAAAGAGGCTGAGGTGCCTAAGAAAAAGCCCCTAGCTCTTAAAGCAGGACCAAGCAGTCAAGGCTCTTCTGATGAAGGTGAGGATTCGGCAAGTGAGCGAGATGAGGATGACGTAGCCATGCTCACACGTAAGTTTAGAAAATTCATGAGAAAGGAAGGTAAGAGCTTCATGAGAGGAAGGTCAAAGGTAAGAAATGATTTCAAATCTAATTCTGAAAACTCTAAGAAATCTGATAAAATCATTTGCTATTCTTGCAATAAACCGGGACATTTCAAGAATGATTGTCCCGACAGATTCAGAAAAGTCGACAAATGGAAGGGCAAGAAGAAGAACAAGGCCATGGTGTCCACATGGAGCGATGAAGAGGAAAGTGATGACGGAACTGGCTCCTCGGACAAAGAAAAAGAAGATCTCTGCCTTATGGCCAATGGTGACGAAGAAACTGAGGTAAGTTCTCCATTTGAAGATTATACAATTGATGATTGGGAGGAAGCATATATACAACTCATGAAAAAATATGAAATGTACAAAAAGGAGAATAAATCATTAAAAAGGAAAATTAACTCATTTGTGCATGATCATGAAGTAAATGTCAAGAATCCTTCACTTGAAACTGAAATTGAAGATCTTAAGAAAATGATTGAGAACTTGGAGGAAGGAAGAAAAGAAATGGCTGACTTGGAAACTGAAAATGAAGATTTAAGAAATGAGATTGACATCATGAAATTAAAAATTTAAAGCTATGAAAAAGATAGCAAATTGAGCAATGAAAAGTATGAAGTTGTCAAACAAGTCAACATTCAACTCCTGTAAAACATTGAAAACTTACAAAAAGAATTGAAGGATAAACAACAATCTTTGGAAAAATTTGTGGATGAAAGAGAAAACCTAGATGCATTGCTAGGAACCAGAATGAACTTCAACAAGGAAGGGTTGGGTTTTGAACCTACAAACAAAAGGCTAATTAGACTAAAAACAGTCACATTTGTTTCCTCTTCTGATGCTTCAACCTCAAAAATAACATCCAAAGGAAAAGAAAAGATTGAAGAGGCAGTAACTGAAATTCCAAAAAATTTATCCAAAAACCTAAGAAAGGTCGACCTTCCCCGCAGCATAGGTCAACACCTCCTTGGCCATTGCATGCTCAATCTTCCAGATATCACCATAACTGGATTGCACATTCATATAGGCCAACACCACCCTACTTTTGGAGAAATTGTAATTCATGTGTTCACCAATCTTATAAGTCTCAATCCCCTAGGTGGCAAAACAATCACTTTCAACCTAAAACCAACCAACGGCCTCAATGGTTTAAGAAGCAAACCTCCTCAAACTTCCACAAAATCCAACAAAGAGCTTCTAAACAAAAAGTGAATGTCAAGATTGAAAAGAAAAATCAAATCCCTGCTCTAAGCAAACAAAACATGAATGTTAAGAAGGTTTGGATTCCAAAAGAAATGGTTTCATGTTTTGAAAATTTGAAAAGTTTGATGGGACCCAAATTTGGTTGGGTTCCAAACACCATTACTTAATTACTTGTACAGGAATGTCTTGCAGCCATGCATAGCAGGTGGTACCTTGATAGCGGCTGTTCAAGACACATGACTGGAGACAAATGAAAATTTTGTCTCTTGGAGGAAAAGGAAGGAGGATACGTCACATTTGGAGGGAACAACAAAGGAAAAATTATTGGAACAGGTAATGTAGGTAAGAGCATCTCCAACTCCATTGGAAATGTGCTATTAGTTGAAGGTTTAAAATACAACTTGCTCAGCATAAGTCAACTCTGTGATAAGGGTCACAAAGTGTTATTTGACTCTCGTGAATGTAAAATCATTGAACCAAAATCTGACAAGGTAAAATTTTCTGAAAAAAGAGTCAACAATGTTTACATGATTGACTTAGATGATCCTGCTCACATATCACCAAAATCTGAACTTGCATGGTTATGGCACCGTAGACTAGGTCATGCTAACTACAATGTCTTACATAAACTGTTAAAGCATTCAATGGTGAATGGGTTGCCTGAACTTTCTTTTAAACAAGAAAATAAATTGTGTGATGCATGTGCCCTAGGTAAACAAACAAGAAAATCCTTCAAGGCTAGATCTGCAAACCTGTCATCTAAATCACTTGAGCTGATTCATATGGATTTGTTTGGTCCAACCAGAACTGCTAGTTTAAGTGGTAGAAAATATGGATATGTCTTGGTGGATGATTACTCTAGGTTCACATGGGCTTTCTTTCTCACACATAAAAATGATGCTTTTGATGAGTTTCAGGCACTCTATATGAAGATAAAGCAAGACGGGCTGAAGGCATTTCACACCGGTTTTCTTCACCAAGAACCCCGGAGCAAAATGATGTAGTTGAAAGAAGGAATTGAACACTCATAGAGATGGCAAGAACAATGCTTGCCGAACGACAACTCCCAAGGAAATTTTGGGCTGAAGCGGTAAACTCGGCATGTTATATTATCAACCGCTCTATGGTAAGACCATACACCAAAAAGACTCCTTATGAGTTGCTGAAAGGTAAAAAGCCTTCTCTCACACATATGAAAGTGTTTGGGTCAAAATGCTTCATCCACAATAATGATAAAAGAGATTTAGATAAATTCGAGCCCAAGAGCGATGAAGGTATATTTCTTGGATATTCTGATAGATCTAGGGCTTATAGAATTTATAACATTAAGAGTCAAACTGTGAAAGAATCACCCCATGTTTCCTTTGATGAATATCACAATGATTCTAACAATGATAACTATTGCAGGAAAAATAATGAAGATGGAGAATTCCTAGGCATGAAGGAAAAGAATGATCCTCCACAAGAAGAAATAAGAGAAGATGGTGACCTAGCTGAATCAAGCAATGCAATGGATCAAGCTCCAGGAGAAGGTAATGATTCTACAAACATTAGAATTCTTAAAGATCATTCTTTGCTTGAATGACCCACCTAGAATAAGATCACATTTTAGAATTGTGGGAGAATTAGATCAACTTGCTCTTGTCTCCTAGATTGAACCCAAGAATGTTGATGAGGCATTAACAGATAAAAACTGGATAAATTCAATGCAAGACAAGTTAAACCAGTTTGAAAGGAACCAAGTTTGGCATCTTGTTCGTAGACCTTCATCACAATATGTCATAGGCACTAAATGGGTCTTTAGGAACAAACTCAGTGAGGATGGCAAGATAATAAGAAACAAGGTTAGATTGATGGCTCAAGGGTATAATCAAGAGTTTGGGGTAGACTTTGATGAATCTTATGCCCCAGTTGCTAGACTCGAAGCCATTAGAATTTTACTTGCCTTTGCATGCTCCCTTAGAATAAAGCTGTATCAAATGGATGTAAAAAGTACTTTCTTAAATGGCTTGATCAAAGAAGAAGTCTATGTTGAGCAACCCCCTGGCTTTGAGAATTCTAACCATGCAGATTTTGTATACAAGCTAGACAGGGCGCTTTATGGACTTAAGCAAGCACCAAGAGCTTGGTATGAGAGACTAAACTCGTTCCTCATTGAAAAAGGGTACACACGAGGTAAGGTAGATCAAACACTTTTCACCAAGAAGCAAGGTAAGAACATCTTGATTGTTCAAATTTATGTTTATGATATTGTGTTTGGTTCTACTAAATCTGAAATGTGTGAGGAATTTGCTAACCTCATGACTAGCGAATTTGAGATGAGCCTAATGGGAGAACTCCAATTCTTTCTCGGTTTGCAGGTCAACCAAGGACAAGATGGTTGCTTCATAAGTCAAGCCAAATACATCAAGGAGCTGCTGAAAAGATTTGACATGACGAACAGCAAAATCATTACAACTCCTATGAGCACCACAACATCACTGGATTCGGATGAAAATGGTAAATTAGTGGATGCAAAGATCTATAGAGGTATGATCGGCTGTTTGCTTTACTTGACTACATCCCGACCAGATATCCAGTTTAGTGTATGCCTTTGTGCTAGATTTCAAGCTAGTCCTAGAGAATCCCACTTGACTGCCGTCAAACGTATCCTTAGATATCTTGCCGGCACTCAAGATTTGGGATTGTGGTATCCGTCATCATGTGACTTATCTCTTATATCTTATTCTGATGCGTACTACGCTGGATGCAAACTGGATCGTAGGAGTACTAGTGGCTATTTCCAGTTTCGAGGTGGGTGTTTAGTTTCTTGGGCCTGCAAGAAACAACACTCGGTTGCCCTCTCAACCGCAGAGGCAGAATATGTTACAGCGGGGAGCTATGGCACCCAAGTGTTGTGGATTAAACACCAACTCCAAGACTACCTAGTGGATCTTGGTTGTGTCCCGATTCTGTGTGATAACACTAGTGCTATCAACCTTGCAAAAAATCCAGTCCAGCACTCTAGGACTAAGCATATTGAGATTAGGCATCACTTCATTAGAGATGTGGTCGTTAAGAAAAATTTTGAACTGCATTTTATTGATACTCTAAATCAAATTGCTGATATTTTTACCAAATCGTTGTGTAATGACAGGTTTTCAACACTCAGAAGGGAGCTTGGTCTTTGCCGACCTCAGTCTAATAAAAATAGAAATGATGAGTTTGTTCAATTTAGTTGTGTGTTTTTGATTGGAGTCCATGCATTGTTTATATGTAAATATGTCATTTTGCATTTGGTGTAGCATTGCATGTAGTCATGATGCATAATAAAATTGAATTCATGTTCATAATGTATTGCATGGTTTGTGTAGCATCCTTCTTGCATGGCCATGGTATATTAAATGTTGATATATTGAAAGGCAGATTATGCTTGCCTAGAAGCACTCAATATGCGTGAGGTTTCACCTCCGCCAAGTACCATGCGTCACTATCGCATATAGGCCATATAGTAAGGGGGAGTTGTCTCTTTGCAGCATTCATGCATATGTTTCATCTTCATTCTATTACATTTAATAAGTGTACAACCATGTGTTGGGTCATGCATTTCATGTCTGCCAAATTCGTCAACCTCTCCTTGACATTCGTCATTCCACTTGATTGCAAACATAACTCCTTGAGTGCATTCACTGCATATCCTTAGGGGGAGTCCTGCTGCTATTCTTACTCTCTTGCAATCTGAACTTCATGGCTTATAGTCTGAATATGAGATCATGAGACCGACAGAACTACGGTGTAAGAGCTTTCTATTATATGCCCTGATGATTGTCCATCCAATGAAAGTGGATCAGATTTAATGATTTCCTTGAAGTTCAAAAATATTTATTCTGAAATCATCTATGTTCTGTGGTTTTAATAGACCTTAACTAGAGATTGCATATTGTGCTTTGCATGACTATCATGATATCTGAAAATTCAAAATTCAAGACCATCTTGGTGATACACTCAGGCTTAGTATTGTTCTTAAACATCTTGATGAGCTGAAATTCTTGAAAATCCATTTGACAGAGCAATGATATTATTACACGGAGAAATATGTCACGTCATCAAATCAAATGACGCATGATATGTCATGATGTGCCCCTGTTATCTCTGTCTTAATTATATTTAGACTCTAGGCAGAGCACTGGCATAATTGCTGAGAAATATATCTTCTCATCACAGAAATGAGATTGGATATGTCATGACGTGACTTTGCTATCTCTATTCATTTTGAAGCATAACCGTCAGTCTTGACAAATACCTAGGGATACTGGCGTCTAAACAACGTGTATTCTTACGGCTAGGAGGTATGTACTAGACTTGATTGCTCATAAAATATGAGTCATGTGCCTTCAAATTCAAAAGATATTGAAAATCAAATTTGTTGAACTCATAAAATTCCATGCTTTAGTCATGATTGTTTAGCCTCAATACTAGTTTTTGTGTTATTCCCTTTGCAGTTATTGAATATGGATATATAAGACAAGGGAAGGTTAAACACTGCCATGATATGCACCTTTGGTTCATTTCTATTAAATCTTGGATGTAGCTGCTTTTCGAACTCTGTTGATGATCTCGGATTTCATTAGCTTTGAACCATATATGTTGCTCGCGATATGTTTCAGGTTTGCATATAATGGCTTGCTCTCAACTCTCTTTCAGCTCTGGTCTCTCAGACATATGTCACCTACTCTACTTTATCCCTCCTTCTTGCTGTTGTCAAAGGGGGAGAATGTCTTGTTGTTGTGAGTCCTTTGTGAGTTGTCAAAGGGTGAGAATGAATTGTGGATGGGGGAGAGAACCTTGTGAGCTTTGAGACTGCATATGTGATAGGGGTTTGTGCATAGCATTCACATGCTTTGATCATCCATGCATTCATATCCGCATTCACATGTTTCCCTATCATGGATATTGAGCTGCACATGTCGCATATGTCATACACTTTGCCATCTTGGATATTACTGCCACATAATGACTCACAGTGTTGTCATCATCAAAAAGGGGGAGAATGTTGTGCCCCTGTGGTCACTTGGGTCATTCGACATCATCCTATGGTCATTTGAGTTATTTGATATTCTTGGTTTTGATAATGGCTAAACACTATAAGTCATTATTGTTTTAACTCTCATATGACTGACATATGTGATATTTTGTTCAAGACAGATATGCCAATGAATTGCCAAGGAATGAAGTGGAGATGGTAAAAGTGAAAGCTCAATGATTGCGCCCTCGCACGAGGATCGACTTGCGCGTAGGAGTGATATAATCAACAGAAATCTTCAAGACTGTCAAGGGTGATGCCACAGACATGAACGGGCTGCTAAAGGAGTTAAGTGATGAAGCTAAAGCAGTTAACGGACCGACCTGGGAAAGCCCGGGGTCTACCCAGCTGGCGGTCGACCGCTAGCACAGTGGCGGTCGACCGCCCCTGCCAGCAGATCCCCTGGCGGTCGACCAAAAATTCCAGAAACAAATAAGCTACAGATTTTCTCAGTAGCGGTCGACCGCCACCTACCTCCGGTCGACCGCCAGCCCCGATGTAGCCATGTTTGACTTCGATTTCCACCTCGAGGCCAGCCCCTTTCCTTGGATTTGTTTAATCAAAACTCACCTAATCTCCCATGATTTGTGGATCTGGTCTGGGGGATGTCCATGGACCATTCAAAATCTATAAAACTAACACAAGGAGGGTTAGAAACCCTAATGCTTCATTTGGATCAAAGGAGATCAAGGGAGGCTTGTGGAGGCTGTTCAAGGGAGATGGTACTGTAGCCGTGAATAGTACTTCGTGAAGAGATCTTCATCCATTCCAAGGGATTCAAGCCTAGATCTGAAGCTATCTCAACCTCCAAGGAAACAAGAAGCAATCAAGGCTCTCAAGGGTAATCTAAACTGCATCAAATTCTTCATCAACTCAAGGAGATCAAAAGGAAGATCCAAGCTACATCTATAGTCTTCTTCATCAACTCAAGGAAGATCATCTTTCAAGGAAGAAGACACCATTGAAGCATCCAACTCAAGCTCCAGCAATCTCAGACAAGACTGTTCTTCTTGAGCATATTCTATATCTTGTTTGATGTTTGAGTGTTTTCATATTTATTCTGTTTCATTTCATATAAACGATTGAAATTGAAGATCGTCCCTACCGGTGGTTAGTAGGAAGGCAATCGGAAGTTGTCCGATCTGCGGTGTTGACGTCCCTACCTGTGGTTAGTAGGAAGGCAATCGGAGGTCTTTCTGATTTGCGGTTCAGTGCGTGGCACTAGTGGAGCCTCACCGGATTTGGTGAGGGGTGGACGTAGGACTGGGGATTCAGTCCGAACCATCTTAAAATCTCATGTGTTGTGGTTTGTTTGTGCGATTGCTTTATGTTAGATGCATGCTTAGGTTCAATATCTATATTGCGTAATCATCTTGCTAAGCAAATCATTTGTGTCCTTCGTTAAGCTAGTTATATTCCGCTGCTATTATCATCATCTAGCTTTAAAGAGGGTTTCATTGCGAAAAGAGGGGCAGATCTATTCACCCCTCCCCTCTAGATCGCTATCCACTACTTAACAGAATTTCTGTTTTTGAGTTTTCAGATTTTCAGGATGTTTCTGAGGTTTATTATTCTATTTTTGAATTTTCTTTTGTTCTAGCATTTTTTGATTGTCGGGCTTTCTCACTTGGGATGTGGTGGTTACATTTGATGTTTTTACAAAAGATGTCATCAGTTTGTTTTCAGCATTTCTTGTTAATCGGCTTGTAGCCCAGCCCTTCTTTTCTTAAGTTGACCTTGACTCCTAGCAACTTATCCAAATTTTCTTTTCCATCAACAAATTTAGACAAGGAGTTTTTTAAATCATGAATCCCATTTTCTAGAGATGCAATGTGTATTTCATAACTTGCAATCTCTTGTTCACTATAATTAACAGCTTCATTCAATACTTTGTTTGTAATTTTATATTTCTCAATTTTTTGTTCAAGATTACACAGTTTTTCAGATTCTTCATTGCAAACATTTTTCCCTTTTCTAAAGCAAGAAGTTTTTCTGACATAGCAGTGTTCAACAGCTTCAGTCCTTCATTTTCCTTTATTAATTCTTCATTCTGAACTACTTTGTTGATCAACACATGATCATCATTACTTGAACTCAATTTTTCTTCCAGTTTAGAAAGTTTCAGATTAAGTTCTTTGTTCTCATCTTTTAAAGAACATAGTTGTTTCTTGTATGTATGAACATTGGATAAACATTCATCAAAGGACTATTTCAGTTTCTGACAATTTTCATAAGAAACATTAGAACAAAAGTGACCATGATTAAATGAGCTCCGTTTCTCTTCAAGTTCAAAAATTTTAACAGCAAGTTCATTGTTTTTATTTTTCAGCAAGGAAGTTTGTTCTTTATACCTGAGAACATCAGCTTGATTCTCTTCTTGAAGTCTTTTGACCTTTTCATCATTCTTCTCAATGATTTTCTCAACACTTTCATTTACAGACTTCATTTTACTCAATTCTGAAACAACATTTTCAAAACCTTCCAATTGTTTCTTCAGATGTTTATTTTCTATTTCTAGGGTTTTGAAATTATCATTGTCTATACTCGAGCTCACTACATTGTTTTGTTTTCTTCTTAGCTTTCTATTTTATTTTTTTAACTGTTCATGAGAATCAAGCAAATCATTGTAAGCTCTAATCTAGTCATCCACAATATAATTTTAAAAGTCAGAAGATACCTCATCTTCATCTTCTTCTTGATCACTATTTTGTCCATCTTTTTCAACCATCAGACATGTGTTGCAATTCCCTGTAATATTCAATTTGTCCAGAATATCTTTGGCAGACCTGCAGCATGAAACACACGAAATCAGAGCTCTATCAACTCATGCCTTCATAAGATCTAATGCTCTAATGTTGTCAGAATTTCTTAATCTATCCTCATCAGTCCATTTAGATTTATCTCTTTATAATGTATGTGGACCATGAACAATTACCTTCCATAGATTAGTATCAGTTGATCTTACATATCGAGTGCAAGCTTTTTAACCATAAATCAAAATTATTACCACTGAAGATCGGTGAATGAGCCATTGAAAAACAACTGACCAACTTTAGATCTAAAGACTAGAAGACAATATATAAGAGATGCACCAAACTAAAACAGTAAAGCACGAAACCAAATAAGCAGGATCCTTTGCAGATCATTGGATCTAGAAGTCAGAGACCCACTCTGATACCAATTGTTAGTCTGTGAGGACTAGGTGCAATGTTGCATACACGGATTCAGAGAGGGGGTGCATGAATCCCCTTTAGAAATTCTATCCAATTTAAAGTTTAAGCTAAAATCAGCAAACTATGCAGAATTAAAATGATTGACTTTAACCGAACGTGTGGATTCAGCTGATACATAGCTTAAACTGCTGGGCCTTACAGCTTGCCTACAACCGCTGACTTACAGCTTGCTCCGCTGGGCAATACACCTTAGCCATCGCTGATTCACATCTTCAAACCGTTGGGCCTTACAACTTATGCCACCGCTGATTCACAGCTTCAAAACGCTGGACCTTACAGCTTATGCCACCGCTGATTCACAGCTTCAAACCACTGGCCATACAGCTTATGCCACAGCTAATTCACAACTTATGAAAATGTATGTAAAATGGAAAACAAGTATGATAAAATTCAGCAACGGAAAGCTGGAAATAAAGCTCGGAAAATATAGTTCGCTCTTGGAGCAATATAGCTTGGATTTGGTCGAGAAGCTACATATCTTCTTCCTCCTTTGATCTTGTTGCTGCACTCTCTTACGATCTCTGCTCTCAAAACTTTCTCTAATTCTTCTCAGTCTACTTTTTGTTTCTGATCTCTTTTTCTTACTTCCTTCAATTCTATCTCCCTCTCTTTATTTTTCTCTTTCTTTTCCTTCTGCTAGATCTCTACTGCTCACCCTTCTTTTCTTCTTCTGCATTCACCTTGTTGTTGTCTTGTTCTTCTATGTAGGTGCTTTTATACAGATATCAGGGGCGTTAGAGGTAATTCAATGGAGACGATGATGCTCCCTCCGGCATATGGTTCCACGTGGTAGGATCCCAGCGATCTCCAAAAAGAATCACCTGGCAATGTGGAGGGAATGTTCCAGCCAATAATTGGAGGACCGCGTGTCAGATGGAGAGGGTTCACTTTCCATGTGTCAGATGCTCCAAGCTACTTTCCTTCTTGGATCACGTGCACTTTTATCCTGGTTCTTTAGTTCCTCGTGACTTGGTGTTCACAGGTAGTTGGGACACGCGTCAGGTGCTTGATCAAAAGTCTTACCTGTCATTATAACAAACAAAGTATCAGTCACGTGTTATAGGACTTAGATAGCTCATACGTCTATGTGTACAAGCACAGATGCAAGAAGAACTAGCACAGACTATATCATGCAACTAGCGCAGACCTGAAATACACATGCACTGACCTTAAGTGTGTGTGAGGCACTACGTGTTGTGATATAGAGCAGAAAGTGCACTGACCATCTACACTTGTAAAGATAACAATGCACTGACTTTGGTTGGGCAGGATACAAGTGTGCACTGACCTTATTACGCATATATGAAAACATGCACAGACCTTGCACCGATCCTTGCATGCGTATATCAAGACATGCACCGACCTCCAATATGCGTAAGGCAAAAATGTGCACAGACCTTATGTGGTCACAGCAAAACCTGCACCGACTCTATATGCTCACACCAAAACTTGCACCGACTACATGTAAAATGCAAACCTGCACCGACTATATGCTCAATGCAATCGTGCACCGACTATATGCTCAATACAATCTTGCACCGACTATATGCAGAATGCAATTGTGCACCAACTATATGCAAAACGCAACCGTGCACCGATCTTAGTAAGGCTAAGATAGATATGCACTGACTCATGTCCAGGAAAAACTAGAGCGTGCACTGACCTTATATGCAAAATGCTTACAAGTGCACCAACCTGACTATTCAGTAAATAGTGACTAGCACCGACTATGTATGCATAAGATACAACTAGCACCGACCCTGAATGCAATATGTGTGATGCTAGCATCAACCTTACATTTGATGCACTGACTCATGCACTTAAACAACATCAACTAACATCGACCTTAGCTGTATGAAATCACAACTAGCACCGACCCCCGTTATGCAAGATGCAACTAGCGTTGACTCTATATAAGCATAGTGCAATATGAGGATCATGCACACCACCTGTTCGACAAAATACCATGCACACAGGTTATTCAGTAAGGTGTCATGTGCATAGAATTTATGCAGATGCGTTGACTTTATGTACACAGTATAGACTTTGCTTTGACTTATGGTTGACCTGTGATGCATTGACTCATTTGAACGGTTGTACCAGACTTTATGCAAAACTTGTACAGAGACATCCATAAACAAGCACATGTGCAGCAATTCATTCCATGTAATTCATCTATACAGCAATATGAGCATTGTACGCACATAACAAAACACTGTATGTAACAAAAACCCATGCTATATGCAATAAGCACATATGGAATCATAAAAGCATATATGACATCATACATATGAGTCATAGTGTTTGTCATCATCAAAACACAATATCCAACAGGGAGGGTTTTATGTGTCTTTTCCCCACTCTTTGAGTTGTATATATAAGAGCTACGAATTTGTGGAGACATGAACCCTAATGCTCATATTGTTCTATCTTGTAGGTGAAGAAAACGGGCAAAGCAATGAGGAGCTCTTGAGGAAGGGTTTTCAACTCCATTCATGAAGATTTGAAGCTCATGATAGAAGAGGAAAGGGAGCGGCTCGAGGAGAGGAACAAGATGATGCCGGAATCGTGATCATTCGACTCCGAACCAAGAAGAGCCGAATCGTTTTGAGAAGGGGAAGCTTTATACATGATATATCTACTTCATTTCAATCTTTAGAGTTTGTTTGGGGCTCAATGTATCTGTTTGTCTTCGCTTCATAATTTTTTGGAAGGATATCTTGTGTGGGTGTTCGGACATTTGATCTCCGAGTGTTTGGGATTGACGCGTGTGCATCGTTTTATGCAGAGCATATCTGCTTGTGTGCTTGGGCTTAACTTGGGGTGCGTTCCCCATGTGTGGTTGGGAGTTTACACTTGTGTGGTTGTGTAGGCGTCGCCCTACGTGTGTGTGTTGGAGCTTGGCTCCGTGTGTGTGTGGGGATTTATCCCCGGGCTATTTTAAACAGTAGTGGAGCCTCACCGGTTTGGTGAGGGGTGGACGTAGGGAGCCCGTCATGGTCCTGAACCACCTTAAAAATCCCATTGTCTTATTGTTTGAATTGTGTGATTGTGTGCTTGACTGTTTAATCTATTTACGTAATCGTGTGCGCTCGGTAAGATTGAGTGAATCTCGTTTATTCTGCTTAGTTTAAATTCCTCAATCTTGCTAAACTTGCAAATTCCGCTGCGATTAGGTTTAAGTTTTTAATTGGACATATTTTTAGTAAAGAGATCTATTCACCCCCCCCTCTAGATCCGTGTTCCTGTACTACAGGATCCCAACAATTGGTATCAGAGAAGGGCTCTGTTGTCCCTAGATCTCACGATCTACAAAGTGATCCCAGTGCTTTCTACAATCATGAATTTTTCTATTGAACATATCTCGATGAATTGTTTTCCTATCTTCACTGGTTCAGATTTTAATTCTTGGCTAGGCAAACTGTGTGGGGGTGATTAATTCTATAAATCCTGGTCTTTGGAAATTAATCTATCATGGTCCTAACAAATTGCCTCTTGACGAGACCATGTGCTCTGAAGAGGATGTACTGATGCACCATGATAATGTTACTGCTCTTAGTTTATTGAAAGCTTCCGTGAGCACTAACAAGTATCTATTTGTATCTTCTTGTAGGTCGGCAAAGGAGCTTATGGATATGTTGATCAAAGCTCAAGACAAGGAAAGATAAAAATGTCTCATGGCCGACGATGCTGATCAACACAATGATGAAAATGCTGAAGAGGTAAACTCTCTTTCTGATGAAGATGAAATGTCATTTGAAGAACTACTTGATGCTTATGAGGACTTGTCGTGTAGATATAAGAAAACCAAGTTTGAAAATAAAATATTGAAAAAGAAACTTGATAAAAGTGTGCATGATAATCTTCCTTGTGAAAAATGCATTGATTTAGAATCAAAAATTGAAAATCTTGAAAACAAAAATGAATCTCTTGAATCAAAAGTCGAACTATTTTCTGATGAGATTTCTTGCATGACTAAAGAGCTTGAAATGGCTAAGGAGTCTAATACATCTTTTAAAGTTGAAAATGATTGTCATGATTTACTTGATCAGAACAAACTCTTGTTGTCTAAGATTTCATTACTTGAAAAAATAGAAAAATATCTTAGAAACAAGTTAGATTCATGTCTGATGATGAAAAATTATTTGAAAAGCTTCTTGATAGTGAATTTGATAGCAAGAGCATCAAATGTGAAAATGAAGAGCTTAAAAAGAACAACAGTGCTATGCTAATTCAGAATTCCCTGCTTAAGGGTAGATTGAACAATTTTAATAAAATTGAAAAAGAGAATGCATTGTTAAAATCTGGAAATGAAAAGCTGAAACAATTAAACCACGCCATGTCTGAAAAACTGTTAACTTTTGAAAAAGGGAAAGCTTTGGATGTCAATGTTGAATCTGAAAAACTACTTGTGTTGGAACAAGAGCTTGAAAGCTATAAAATTGCCAATAGAGTGTTGAATGAGACTATTGTTTGCAGTGAACAAGAAATTGCAAGTTATGAGCTGCACATTGCTTCACTTGAATCTGAAATTGTTGATTTAAATGTCTCCTTGTCTAAGTTTGTGAATGTGAAGGAAAATTTGAACAAGATATTGGGGACTAAGGTAAATTTCCAAAGGGGAGGTCTTGGGTATGAACCTACCAAGAAGAAGGCCTTTGGTCTGAAAACTCAAACATCATTTGTGCATGCTTCATGATCTTCTAATGCGTCTTTTGTTGAGAAACCCAAAATTAAAACTCAGGCCCAAACTGGGACCAAGAAACTTGCTCCCTTACCAAACTGTCAAAATGGTCCTAAGAGTCATAAAAGAAAATTTGATTCTCACCAAAATCATAAAAAGCATGCTCATGTTCTAAAAACTTCAAAGTTTAGTTGTTATTATTGTGACTTGCATGGCCATGAAATGAATGATTGTGTTCTCATGAAAAAGGATGATGAAAATACATGAAAAGATACATCTTTTTTCAAAAGACAGAGATGTTTCATGCTTCTATTGTCATAAACTTGGCCATGTGATGAAAAAAATTTCTGTGAAGCAAAAAGATGAACTTCATGCCATGAATGCTAAGTTTAATGTTCAAAGAAAATTCAGTGACAAACATGTTTGTCGTGCTCAAATGTTTTCATCTAACAAGGGAAAGTTCTTTGGAAAAACTTATGCTCATAATGAAAAATCATTTGTTAGAACTACTTCTCCTTGTTGCTATCATTATGGGAAGTACGGACATGTTATGAAAGAGTGTTAGTTTTTAAAAACTGATAATTTTCATGCTTCTAGAATGAATGCTAGGTTTAATTTTGTTAAATCTAGACCTTTTGAAAATAGGAGAAGGAATGTTTTTGAAAACTCTTTTGATCATGTTAAAAGGAAATCTTTTGCTAGAGTTTTCACTCCTCAATGTTATTATTGTGGAAACCATGGACATGTCATTGTGGATTGTAGGATCATGAAGAATGATGATATTGTGGCAATGAAAAAGATGAAAACTTTATTTGGTGGCCGTGCTACTTATCAAAAGGGACCCATAATGGCTTGGGTTCCCACATTTGTCAAATGAGTTGGGTTTGATGCAGGTGTATTTTGAGGAAGTAAATTGAAATGGGTTCTAATAAAAGGGAACATGGTACACTCGTTTGGTAACACCCCGACCTTATCTTTTTCTTTGTCAAATTGGTGTTTTTGATGTTTTCCCTTTGCTACTTTGTTGACGAGGATCACAACCAGCATGGACATTTATCAAATTATGTTTATTTTGAGTGTTTTATTTTATAGGTCACATTCGTAAGCTTAGGTGTGCTTTGAAGATGTGTCACCATTATGTTATTGTCTTAAGTCTTCCCACGTGAGTTATAAAGAGGTTTTAGGTGATGTTTGGCCGTTAATGTCAAATGTTAGGTGTTGAAGTTTTTGATACGTTGTCTGTGTGAGTAGTCTATATAAGAGTATGTAATCCCATGTTAAGAAAAAAAATGAAGTTGATATGAGAATATTGGAAAGCTATTCCCTCTGAGGTGTGATGCCTCTTTGTTTCTTTCTTCTCCGGGAAGGAGATGGGTGAGATGCCCTGGGTGAGATGCCCTGGGTGAGATGCCCTTTCTATCCCACCCTTTCAATCCACCGTACCACACCCACCCCCACCCGTGCTCCCTTGCCTCCCACTATACGTACTGCAGGTTTCATCATCCTTGCTTCCCTCACTTGCCGCAGACTACCACCACGTTCTCCTCAGGCTGGCCCTTGCAAGGAGAACCGTTAGCAAGGGCAAGAGGAAGGAGCTGTCTCCACAGGGTGTGGCTCTGTTGATTCAAAGGTGCCTCAGAGAGCATCTCGTACGGCATCCTCAGATGCTTCGTGATCTACTAGATTCGGCTATATACCAAACCAAACTAAGGTACATCAAAGCCTTGTTTTTCTAATCTCTCATACCGTCACCCAAATGATACTGTGGAACGCCAGGGGTTCTATGAGAAAGTCATCGTCCTCTTGCTAACTGTTGATGCTCTAGGGAGACCCGGTTACATGGTTCCTGCTGCCCAAAAATCAATGGTGGACAAACTGGAGGTGATGCTGAAAATTGTGGTCCCACAGACAACTGGAAAGTTGGGTTCCCCAATGACCCCCACGCCCCACTTGGCCCCCGGGACACTGCCAGCCTGGTGGGTCTCTTCCCACTAAGAGAACCTCCAGGAGGGTGGGTACAACGGGCAGCGGTTCCTATGGATGGTGCAAAAGTAGAGAGAGCCATGCGGGTTGAGGTCTAATTGGGGTCCTCTGCGGAGGGAATAGCAGAAAAAAGGGGTACCTGTGAGACCTTGTCAGTATCTGATAGGGTGGGAGCGTGTCACCCATCAGACTCTGCAAAGGGGCAGCCACATGATTGTCAGACCCAATAAGGCCACCACCCTTCTCCCTTTTCTTCCCCACTTTCAACGCTTTCTCCTTCTCCCGCCCTCAGGTGATTCACTATACTTGCAAAGGGCATTCTAGGATTTGATTAGTTAGTCTTCTAGAGGGTCTTTTGTAACACATACAGTGAAGAAAATGAGTGCACCGAAGACAAGGCGGATAGTTGGGAAATATGAGATTGGCCGTACAAACGGTTTAGGAACATTTGCAAAGGTAAAGTTTGCAAAAAAAAATGTGGAGACTGGGGAACCTGTTACCCTCAAGATTCTTGACAAAGCGAAAGTCCTCAAGCACGAAACGGTTGAACAGATTAAGCGGGAAATTGCTACAATGAAGCTGATAAGGCATCCTAATGTTGTTTGTCTGTATGAGCTCTTGGGCAACAAAACGAAAATTTTCATTGTGTTGGAATTTGTTATTGGTGGAGAACACTTTGACAAGATTGTTAACGACGGCCGTATGAGGGAGAATGATGCACGTAAATATTTCCAACAGTTAATTAATGTTGTTGATTATTGTCATATCCGGGGTGTTTACCACCGTGACTTGAAGCCGGAAAATTTACTGCTCAATGCTTATGGAAATTTAAAAGTCTCACACTTTGGCTTAAGTGCTCTCTCACAACAAGTTAGGGATGAAGGCTTGCTCCACATAGCTTGCGGAACTCCAAACTATGTTGCACCAGAGGTTCTCAATGATAGAGGTTATACTGGTGGCATTGAGATAGTTTACGTAATATATGATAATGGTGGCATATTCTCACTGTCTCTTCTCTGTTAGACCCCAACTCCTTTGTCTTGTCATCATCATGCTTGTGAAAGTTGGAGGCCCCGTGGGGTCAAATTATTGAGACAACATCTGTTCACATGGAGGAGAGAGGCTACATAATTGGTAGAGGCAATGAGTGGAACGAGAACACCAATAGAAGAGGGAAAGTTAAGAGCATGTGGGACCTCAAGTTTAAGGCACCTCTGCTGCTGGTATTGCATATGGTTTGGATATAAAAAAAAAGTATGTGCGAGGAGAAAGAGAGGGGTCGACCTCTCTCTCTCTCTCTCATCCTACGTCTCCTCTCTCTCTCTCTAATTCGTGAAGTGTGAAAAAATGAGAAAGAAAAAAAATTTATAAATTGAGTGGGAAATATTTTTTTGAGAAAAATTGAAGAATAACAAGGAGAGAAAGTAGTAAAATTATACGACCCGGGATTTTGTCCCGCATCAGTTTGGTATCAGAGCAAGTTACCCACTTGTTCTCACAAGTCAGGTCCTTGGCCAAGTCCGCTCCACCGGGAAGGAAGAATTTGAAGTTTCAGATGCATCGCCCTTAAGATGGGGGCGGGTGCGAGGCCCCATTCGAAGCTCTAGGTCCGTCCTCCTCCGCTCCATCGAGAAGGGAGAATTTGAAGCTTTTTGTGCATCGTCCTTGAGATGGGGACGGGTGCGAGACCCCACTTGAAGCTCCAAGTCCATCCACCTCTGCCGTACGTCTTCGCCTCCACCGACGCCGCTACCACAAGGGTCCTGCAATTCGAGGTTCGAGGTCGAACCTCCTCCAAGCGGAGGGGTTTGACGAGGATCGCAAGCAGCATGGACATTTATCAAATTATGTTTATTTTGAGTGTTTTATTTTATAGGTCGCATTCGTAAGCTTAGGTGTGCTTTGAAGATGTGTCACCATTATGTTATTGTCTTAAGTCTTCCCACGTGAGTTATAAAGAGTTGTTAGGTGATGTTTGGCCGTTAATGTCAAATGTTAGGTGTTGAAGTTTTGATATGTTGTCTGTGTGAGTAGTCTATATAAGAGTCTATAATCCCATGTTAAGAAAAAAAATGAAGTTGATATGAGAATATTGGAAAGCTATTCCCTTTGAGGTGTGATGCCTCTTTGTTTCTTTCTTCTCCGGGAAGGAGATGGGTGAGATGCCCTGGGTGAGATGCCCTTTCTATCCCACCCTTTCAATCCACCATACCACACCCACCCCCACACGTGCTCCCTTGCCTCCCACTATACGTGCTGCAGGTTTCATCGTCCTTGCTTCCCTCACTTGCCGCAGACTACCACCACGTTCTCCTCAGGCTGGCCCTTGCAAGGAGAACCGTTAGCAAGGGCAAGAGGAAGGAGCTATCTCCATAGGGTGCGGCTCTGTTGATTCAAAGGTGCCTCAGAGAGCATCTTGTACGGCATCCTCAGATGCTTCGTGATCTACTAGATTCGGCTGTATACCAAACCAAACTAAGGTACATCAAAGCCTTATTTTTCTAATCTCTCATACCGTCGCCCAAATGATGCTATGGAACGCCAGGGCTTCTATGAGAAAGTCATCGTCCTCTTGCTAACTGTTGATGCTCTAGGGAGACCTGGTTACAAGGTTCCAGCCACCCGAAAATCAATGGTGGACAAACTGGAGGTGATGCTGAAAATTGTGGTCCCACAGACAACTGGAAAGTTGGGTTCCCCAGTGACCCCCACGCCCCACTTGGCCCCTGGGACACTGCCAGCCTGGTGGGTGTCTTCCCACTAAGAGAACCTCCAGGAGGGTGGGTACAACGGGCAGCGGTTCCTATGGATGGTGCAAAAGTAGAGAAAGCCAAGCGGGTTGAGGTCTAATTGGGGTCCCCTGTAGAGGGAATAGTAGAAAAAAGGGGTACCTGTGAGACCTTGTCAGTATCCGATAGGGTGGGAGCATGTCGCCCATCAGACTCTGCAAAGGGGCGGCCACAAGATTGTCAGACCCAATAAGGCCACCACCCTTCTCCCTTTTCTTCCCCACTTTCAACGCTTTCTCCTTCTCCCGCCCTCAGGTGATTCACTATACTTGCAAAGGGCATTCTAGGATTTGATTAGTTGGTCTTCTAGAGGGTCTTTTGTAACACATACAGTGAAAAAAATGAGTGCACCAAAGACAAGGTGGATAGTTGGGAAATATGAGATTGGCCGCACAAACGGTGAAGGAACATTTGCATAGGTTAAGTTTGCAAAAAAAAAATGTGGAGACTGGGGAACCTGTTGCCCTCAAGACTCTTGACAAGAACGTCCTCAAGCACGAAATGGTTGAACAGATTAAGCGGGAAATGGTTGAACAGATTCATGAGGATGGCTTTCATAATAAAAGTCAGCAATATGCTCATATTCTTATAACTTCAAAAGAGCTATCTTCAAATAATCCAGCTAAGGAAGGCACTAACCCTGGTTTTTCAATTCCCAACTCACAAGAGAAACTCCAAGCTGCCAGACAGGACATTGCTCTGTCTGCTTCCATCAATAATGCTCGGGTCATGCAAAAAGGCCAATCTGGGGTCATTACCAGGTCAATGCAGAAGGTTGGCTCCACGGGTAATCTTCCAAACATCCACAATTAATTATGTCTACTCTTGTATGGAATATACGTGGTGTAGGAAATGGCATTTCTCAAGGTAGGGTGAAATTTTCTTGAAATCCCATAACGTTAAGTGTCTTGTTCTGTTGGAGCCCAAAATTCATGTTTCAAATATGGACAGAATGTGTAAAAAGTTAGGGATGGACAAGGCCCTTGCCAATAGAGATGATAATGCTCATATCTAGATTATGTGGAAAGAACCACTAGAGTTCTGCACTATTTGTAGGGATGGTCAGCAAATAACTGTTCTCCAAGGAGCCTCTTGTCTGCCTCAGGTTCATTTCACTTTTGTTTATGCTAAATGCTCCAAAATTGAAAGGCAATCACTGTGGTCATCTTTGATCAGTTGTCATGCTCTTATATCTGGGCCATGGCTGGTGGCTGGCGACTTTGTATTGGATATTGATGAGAAATTAGGAGGTAATACTCCTAACCTGAGCACTGTATCTGAGTTCAAAGATTGCATTCAAGATTGTGAACTTATTGATGCTGGATATATGGGATCAAAGTTTACTTGGCAGAATAACCAATCGGGCAGCAGAGGTATTTGGGCTAGACTGGATAGAACTATGTTTAATTCTGATTGGCTTAACGCTTTACCTATCACAGTAGAGCACCTTTCTAGAGAAGCATCTGATCATGCTCCCCTTCTTATTAAGATGCCTTCATTTAGTAAATTCAAGAGCAGATTTATCTTTCAGAAAATGTGGACTTTACACGAAAATTTTTTAGAAGTTGTTGAGTTGTGTTGGAATACTAGTCCAATTGCCACCTCCCCACTCACAACTTTATTCCTTAAACTGAATATCTTAAGAACATGCTTGTGGGCTAGAACAAACATGTATATGGTAATGTGCATATGAACCTTGTTGCTGCTGAAGACCAGGTGCTGAGGACTGAATTCAATTATGACCTAGACCCTTCTCCGGCTAATCTTGCAGCTCTCAATAAAGCTAAGACTTGTCAATCTAATTGTCTGCTACAACAAGAAGTTTTTTGGAGACAGAAGTCGAGAATTAAGTGGCTCAGTGAAGGTGACAAAAACACCAAATTTTTTCATATGACTACCATGGCTAATAGAAGAAAGCACACTATCCCTCTGTTGAAGAAATCCAATGGCAGCCTGACCTCAGACCATGATCAAATGAAAAATATTGCTGCTGATCATTTTAAACAGGCTTTCACTTCTCAGGATCATCACATTGATGCTAACATCCTAGACTGCATTCCTTCATTGATCACAATGTCGGATAATGATCTACTGTGTGGTACTCCATCTGAAACAGAAATCAAAGAGGCTGTCTTCCAAATGTCCTCTGACAGTGCACCTGGGCCAGATGGTTTTTCAGGCGCTTTTTATCAGTGTGCATGGTCCATCATTGCCAGAGATATTATGGCTGCTATTCAGCATGTCTTCAGCACCAAGTGTCCACTCCCTAGAAGCTTTACCTCAACAATAATTGCTCTCATTCCTAAAAAAACCAATGCCACAGATATCTCTGATTACAGACCCATAAGCCTTCGCAACTTCATATATAAGATTATTCCAACTATTCTAAACAACAGACTAGCAGGGATTCTCCCAAAAATAATATACTGTCAACAATCAGCCTTTGTGAAGGGGAGAAATATAGTGGAGAATATAGCCTTGGCTCAAGAACTAGTGCAAGAACTTGGAAGGAAAACAAGAGGACTAGTGCAAGAACATGTCATATTCAAACTTGACATGGCAAAGGCTTATGATCGACTTGAATGGGACTTCCTGTATGCAGTTCTTCAGAAATTTGGTTTCAGCTTGGAGTTTATCTCATTTATTGATAATATGATCAGCAACTGTTGGTTTTCAGTTTTACTCAATGGTGACTTTGCAGGTTTCTTTAGATCCTCCAAGGGAATTCGGCAAGGGGATCCTATTGCCCCTGCCCTTTTTATTATTGCAGAAGAAACCCTCAACAGATGCCTGCATGATGCTTTCTCTAAAGGTGCAGTGGAATGGCTTTTGGGTCCTAGAGGCTGTCCCACCATTTCACATTTGCTGTTTGCAGATGATACCCTGATATTCACCAAAGCTTCAGCGACCTCAGTTAAGAACTTACTGCAGCTTCTTAAAATCTATGAACAGGCATCTGGTCAATTAATCAGTATTGGTAAAAGTGGCTATTTCTTACAACCTAATGTGAAGGATACAGTTGCCAAGAAGTTAAAAGATTTAACAGGTTTCTCCAAGCACACCTTCCCCCATAAATATATGGGCTTCCCTCTCATTATTGGTAGGAAGAAAAAAGTGCACTTTGCTGGCATTCTTTCCTCTATCCAGAGAAGAATTCAAAGTTGGTCGGCCAAATTTCTTTCACAAGGAGCTAAGCTGTGCTTGATTAAACATGTACTGACTACCATCCCCATTTACTACCTGGCTTCTTCCTCTCTTCATGTGGGCACACACAATGCCTTGGAAAAAAGCTTTGCAAACTTCTTCTGGGGGTCCTCCACCCTTGAAAATAAGAGGCATTGGAAGGGCTGGACCACAATTTGCAAGCCTATATCTTAGGGTGGACTGGGTGTCATGTCCCTTCGACGGATGGAGATAGCCTTGAGGGTCAAGATGTTATGGAGAGCCATTCATGCTGACTCACTGTGGGCAAGCTACTTTAGAGCAAAATATATTCGAGGTAGTCACATTTCTGCAGTTCAGTTCAAGAACATGAAGGGAATCACTCGAAAATCTTGGTTACATGCTAAAGAGCTAATCATTGAGCACAAGATAATTATCTTGGGTGATGGTCTCAGCACCAATTTTTGGAATGACATATGGCTTGGTAACCAAACTAAGGCTTCATTTGTTCCTGCTGATTTGATTCAAAACTCCAACCTGTCAGTTAATGAATTCTATACTCAGCCTAGTACTGAACTCAATACCTTACTTAACAGTTTTCTGCCGTATGACATCATGTCTGCTATTCAGAATATTAATCTCTCACAGGACAGAGATCATGAAGTTTGGAGTTTGTTGTCCACTGGTGACTATTCTGTTTCCTCTGTTTGTAAACAAGTCTTATCTGTCCATGATCAGCAGCATATCTCCAAATGGAATAACTTATGGTTCAGCTGGCTGCCTCCCAAAATCTCAATCCATCTATGGAAAATCATGCACCACTGTCTCCCAGCTGATGATAGAATAAAAGCCATTGGCATTCCTATTTACTCAAAATGTCACTGCTGCAATTCTTCCTCTGAGGAAACTACCGACCATTTATTCATCTTCAGTGACATTGCCTCTTTTATCTGGTCGGCCCTCCGATCCAAAGGTTTGGAAGTCCATGGTAGAACTGCCAAAGACCTTATTCTCAACACAATTCAGTCTATCAGCCGACAGTCTAAACTGGATTGCTTCACTCTTGCCATTATTGGCTATGGGCTGTGGAAACTATGGACCTCTTGGAATATTGCTAAATATGAAGGGAAGAGATTATCTAAACATGCTGTTCTACACAAAATCACTGCTCAAGCAAAGGAAGTCATAGCCCTTTCAGGTCTCAAGGAAAAATCACATAAAAATTAGATTATTTTGGCAGATTGTGAAATCCAAGTTGCTGCTAGAGATTGCCCACGCCCAAAGCTCATAAAGTGGTTATGCCCTCCATGGCCCTTCATCAAATTAAATACTGATGGTGCTTGCAAATCAAATGGTATTTCGGGTGGTGGTGGTGTTATCCGAGACCCTGCTGGAAATGTCCTTCTTGCCTTCTCACATTTTTATGGTAACTCAAATAGCCTCATAGTAGAAGCAAGGGCATTATATGATGGTCTTCTATATCTCCACACTATCTCTGACCGGCCTGCTATCATTGAGTGTGATTCCAAGGTGTTAATTCAGACAATCACAAAGATAATAACCTGCCCATGGATCATACTCCCTTATGTTAGAGATATTTGGCACATCTCCAACTCTGCTGATAATTTTTCACACATATTCAGAGAAGCCAACACAGTTGCTAACTCTCTGGCATCTTTAGCCTATAGCACTAAATGTAATTCTTTCTTTGCTTATCATGAGCTACCTAAGCTTGTTAAAGGTGTTGCTCGACTGGACAAGCTAGGAATGCCTACCATCCGCCTGATATAATGTTCCTTTCTTCTCCAATATCAATAAAATTTACCTCTTAGGTTTGAATGGTAAACTGGCTACTCTCTTTACCTCTGGTAAGGGGTGCATTCTCCCATTCAACCCTAGGCAGGGTTTTACAAAAAAAAAAGAGCTCTTGGGCAGCAAAATGAAAACTTTCATTGTGTTGGAATTTGTTATTGGTGGAGAACTCTTTGACAAGATTGTTAATGACAGCTGTATGAGGGAGAATGATGCACGTAAATATTTCTAATAGTTAATTAATGTTTTTGATTATTGTCATAGCCGGGGTGTTTACCACTGTGACTTGAAGCCGGAAAATTTACTGCTCAATGCTTATGGAAATTTAAAGTCTCACACTTTGGCTTAAGTGCTCTCTCACAACAAGTTAGGGATGAAGGCTTGCTCCACATAGCTTGCGGAACTCCAAACTATGTTGCACTAGAGGTTCTCAATGATAGAGGGTATAATGGTGGCATTGAGATAGTTTACATAATATATGATAATGGTGGCATATTCTCACTGTCTCTTCTCTGTTAGACCCCAACTCCTTTGTCTTGTCATCATCATGCTTGTGAAAGTTGGAGGCCCCATGGGGTCAAATTATTGAGACAACATCTGTTCACATGGAGGAGAGAGGCTACATAATTGGTAGAGGCAATGAGTGGAACGAGAACACCAATAGAAGAGGGAAAGTTAAGAGCATGTGGGACCTCAAGTTTAAGGCACCTCTGCTGTTGGTATTGCATATGGTTTGGATATAAAAAAAAAGTATGCGCGAGGAGAAAGAGAGGGGCCGACCTCTCTCTCTCTATCTGTCATCCCACGTCTCCTCTCTCTCTCTCTAGTTCGTGAAGTGTGAAAAAAAATGAGAAAGAAATTTTTTTTATAAATAGAGTGGGAAATATTTTTTTGAGAAAAATTGAAGAATAACAAGGAGATAAAGTAGTAAAATTATACGACCCGGGATTTTGTCCCACATCATTTGTTATGCTTTAAATTGTAAGTTCTTTACAAGCCATTCATGCTTTCATTGAATGAATTTTTGGTATATCAAATGTGATATGTTAAATGACAGATTAAGTCTGTCAGGAAGCTATCATTATGCGTGAGGTGATCTTAGGATTAAAGTTCTCCGCCTTTTACCAAAATTCAAAAATTCTATTTGTTTGGCTTGTAAGGAATCATGTGTTTGGATTGAAATCAATTTGCCTTGATTTGCATGTGCTTTCAAATTGAACTGAAAATCTTTCTTGTTTCAAGAAGGCAAAATTTCTGAGAATGTCTGTTGTTTATCATTTACATGACTATATGGTACATTAAATGGTGACTTGAGGAAGGGCTGGTTATTCTTGTCTGAAATTTATCACCATGCGTGAGAATGTGCCTCCGCCCAGTATCATGAGTCACTTGTTCATATAGGTCATAGGTTGCATGATTTTCAGAAAATGTCAAATGTGAAATTTATGCACATTGAAAGGGGGAGTTTGTGTTTGAATGAATGATTTGGAATTGTGAATCTCACTCATCTTTGTGGAAATACATCTCATGCCAATTGCTATATCTAAATTGCTCATGATATTGTTATGTATGGCACTTGGTGACATTATTCTTATGACATGTATTGCTTCTACATACCTGAACTGATTGTTCCTCCATTCTGCTGTGTTGAAAATGTCCAAATCTATTATTAAACTATTCTTGATTGGAACTGTATGTTTGATAGCACATTTGAACTAAACTGTATATCTGGTATAACAAATGGTGTTTGTGGATGATTGGATTATGTCAAGTCGGAAACTCTCACTATGTGTGAGTAGGGCCTTCGGACCTTCACCTCCACCTCCTACCAGAACGTGAAAATTTTAATTGAATTATGAATGGTTTTTGAAACTTCTGAAATGCAACTAAAAATCTATTTTTGAACAAATTTCTGAAAACAATTAGGTTGCATTGTCATGAAAAATGCATGTTGTTCATCATTTGAATGTGAATGCTTTCTTGTGCAATCTGTCATGATATTTTGAAAATCAAGCTTTCACATCTTATTTTACATCTTGCATTATATTCTCATATCGTGCATATTTTGAAATGCATCATTTTGAACATTTCATATTGCATAAATACTAAAATGAATTCTTCCAACAATGGTATCATGTCTTCGGGACCAACAAGTGAAAATCTGAAAAACATTCATGCATTAGGTGCATTTAGATCATTCAAATGAAAATATAAAAAATTGAAATTTGCACCCATGCTAAATTTTACAACGCATTTAGAACATTCAAATAAAATCTGAAATTTTGCATTATGTTACATTTTACATTGTATATTACATATACTCCTATTGTGTGCTTGCATGTTATTATATGTTATTCACCCCCATCCTTGAAATTACTATGACCTTATGCTTTCTTGCTAAATAATGTTGCATATGTGTCATTACTGGAATGTTTCATGTCATACACTCAAGGGATGTAAATATTTGATAAGTGGATCTATTTAGGGGAAGTTGCATTGTTATCTATTGTTAATGTTTTCGATATACATGCTAAATCAAATTCGCACACTTCATGCACAAAATGTGAAAATGAGTGTTAAAAATAAGGATGTAGGAATTTCTTTTCAACACTCTAGAGATATTAAACTTGTTACATGTATGTTAAAGATGTAGTTGAGGAAAAAGCTGTCTGCCTATTTGTTGAAAGAAAATAAAAAATGAAAGGCAGAGTAATGTTTAGTCTCACTGAGTAAATTGGGCACATGTCACCTGAGACGTGATGTGGTTCATTTCATAAAGGTGTTGTACTAGAGTATCTCTGCTCAAGATGAAGGGAAATGGTCAATATTCTGAGTAACCGGGGAGTCGGGCATGAGCTCAATGTGTCTCCTCGCGTAAAAAGGAATTATTTGAACTTGATCACTTCAAATTTTTTTTTTGATTGTCATTGTGAAAAAAATTGAATTGAAGAATTCTGAAAATCTCATTATGGCAGAGCGTAGCCTCCGATACACTGTTCTCATAAATTGAAGTGCAGTTTGTATAATCTCTCATTGTGTTGATCTAAAAACCTGAATATCCATATTGCAACAATCTATTTTCATGTTATTCACTTACACATTTAAAAATTTGATTTAATATGTATTCAGAAAATTGATTGATTGTATTGGCTTTTGCTTAATTCTCCTATATGATTGCACAATCCCCTAGGTGTACACATGAGCATTCTGGTTTTATTGACTCACCTGCACTTTTCGTACACCTATCCATTCACTTTAAATAAAATGGGGGAGCTGTTGCATGTATATACATTCATTTTCCTAAAGGTCAATCATACTTGATCATTTTGTACTCTGCATGTTTATATTGCCCATACTTGCATATCTTGCATATTTGGCATTAATAGCATTCACAAATGTATATTTTAAATTGCATCCTTTTGAACATATTGTGCATATGGATGTCTTACTAACCCCATTGTCCGTCGTATTTTTGTCAATGACAAAGGGTGAGAAAGCAATGTTATTTTTGGTTTACTGCTATCATGAATTCCCCATAATGATCCCCATTTCTTATTATGTCAAAGGAGGAGAGAGCATTAATGTATAACATTTTATCAACATCAAAATGAGGGAGATTGTTGTGTATGTGATTTTGATGATTACAAAATGACTTTGTTGCTTGACCTTGTGCTTGAATAGTTCTACATGTTTTGATGTGCTTGAATCACCATTGTTCTCTTGCTATGGAGTCATGTTCTAGAAGAGATTGATTTTGTGAGAAACATGCTTGAAAGAATGCATATGCCTTGTACTCAATGAGAAATCACGAGAAAATATGTTTGTATGATTGGATATTTACTAATGTATGTGATGCATGTGATGCATGTAATTTTAAGATTCTATGTTTATGACAATGCTCCTCGTGATAACAATGCTTCTTGAACGTTAGTCTTTATCAACAAGAATGCCATTTGAATGAATGAGTTTCATGTATAGCAAATGCATGTCAAATTGACTGAATTCTTACTTGAGGCTTTGGTGGTTTGAAAATGCTTTAATGCATAAAATTGATCAACCTTAAGTCTCTTGAGTTGATCATGAATGAGGGTTTCTAGTTCTTCATAGAGGGATAAATGAATTCTTAATGTGCATCGACTTGTTTTATATGTGCATCGACCCTAGCCTTCACATGTTTAGACTTGGTCGTTCATGTGCTTGATATCCTTATTTTCTTGCTATGGTGTATGGAATTGCCCTTTGCATGTGGAGTCTCAGATGTTTAACACCTTTGGAATGACAAGTTGAATATGAACCTCATCATGATATCAATACATTTCATTGAGCTTCATTTGATATGAGTGATAGAATTTCTAGAAGATGGACTGTGTGAAAATAGCATGTTTGGGTTTTTTCATGGTAGCATGATAATTTCATATCTTTGCATTTGACAATACAAGATGGTGTGCATGGTTTAGTTCAAATGCTAACTTGATAAATTATTGTTTCAAACTCACCTTTTCACTATTGAGATCATAGCATTTGAGATGATAGTGTTCCGGGTTGGTTTGCATGCTATATTGTTCATATTCATTCTAGAACTGCTTGTTTCAAGAGAAAAGGCTTTTTAGTGGTGCATTAATGTGACTTTTGAAGAGAAACGATGTAATCGTGCAAAGCTTTCTTACTTATATTCCTTGTTGTGGAAGACTAACTTTATGGTGCTTTTGAAGGAATTCAAGAAGCCCCCTTGTTCATACCAATCCTCCTTGTGAAATCAATGGTCCAAGGATGTTGGTTTTTATCTTCATGAATGACTTAGCTCATGCTAATGGAATGAATGAGCTCCCATGCTATTGTACATGGTTTTGTATTTGGGCATCAAAACAAATGCTTGTGATTTACCCTTATAGCAACATCTCTTGGTGGAATGTGTATTTGAATGGTTAGGATGCTATGAACCTTCATGAGACATGAATGCTTGCACTTTGGTTGGATAACTCTATTAACTTGCATAAATGCCTGACTATTTGATTTGTTCTTGGTTGTGAAATTTGTGAAGAATGGTCATCAAGAAATGAAGGTTCAAAGGACTTTGTAAAGTCTTGAATGCATTTCATGCATGTTCTTCATTTGGGCTATTGATGGTATATGTGAATTGGATTGAACATATTAACCTTGATGAACTTGATATGTTAGAAATCGGGTTGCATGTATTGAACTGAGCTAATCTCTTGATATGGAGTATGGAATTGATTCTTTGTATTGTAAAGAATGATAAAAATTGATCATGTGCTTTCTGCACTTTCTTCATGGAGCTTTTTAGCTTGAGATTTGATACCCATGTAAATCTCATGTTTCAATGTGTTTTGTAGGTTCATTTCTATAGGTCAAAACCCTTTTGAATTAAAGATAAATGGTACAATCAAACCACATTAAGTTCATGGGGCTCTTGAGCCTTAAAATGGTGTTTTAGTGTTAGCATAGAGAAGAGTCGACTCACAGATTTGACTCTCTCAGGGCTTCATTATGTTCTTCAACTGCTGGGCGTTGGCCAGAATGCCAGCCAGGAAGAGTCGACTCTGAGAGTCAGAGTCAACTCCTGCCTGCTGGACCAGCAAGAGTTACTCTCAGAGTCGACACTTTTCTGGCAGTGTTCTGCCTTGGTTTTTCTGCTTGCATAGGGTGCAAGAGTCGACTTTAAGAGTCGACTCTTTCCGACACGGGTATTGCGAAAGTCATTCCAACCCATCTATTTGGCCATGAAACTTTACCATAATACCCCCCATAGGTTCTTAAACATATTAGGGTGTTTCTAACATGTATTGGGAGGGTTTTATGTGTCTTTTCCCCACTCTTTGAGTTGTATATATAAGAGCTACGAATTTGTGGAGACATGAACCCTAATGCTCATATTGTTCTATCTTGTAGGTGAAGAAAAGGGTCAAAGCAATGAGGAGCTCTTGAGGAAGGGTTTTCATCTCCATCCATGAAGATTTAAAGCTCGTGATAGAAGAGGAAAGGGAGTGGCTCGAGGAGAGGAACAAGATGATGCCGGAATCGTGATCATCCGACTCCGAACCAAGAAGAGCCGAATCGTTTGGAGAAGGGAAGTTTTATACATGTTATATCTACTTCATTTCAGTCTTTGGAGTTTGTTTGGGGCTCAATCTATTTGTCTTCGCTTTATAAATTTTTGGAAGGATATCTTGTGTGGGTGTTCGTAGATTTGATCTCCGAGTGTTTGGGATTGACGCGTGTGGGTCGTTTTGTGCGGAGCATATCCGCGTGTGTGCTTGGGCATAACTTGGGGTGCGTTCCCCGCCTGTGGTTGGGAGTTTACTCCCGTGTGGTTGTGTAGGCGTCACCCTACGTGTGTGTGTTGGAACTTGGCTCCGTGTGTGTGGGGGGATTTATCGCCGGGCTATTTTAAATAGCAATGGAGCCTCACCGATTTGGTGAGGGGTGGACGTAGGGAGCCCATCGTGGTCCCGAATCACCTTAAAAATCCCATTATCTTATTGTTTGAATTGTGTGATTGTGTGCTTGACCATTTAATCCATTTATGCAATCGTGTGCGCTCGATAAGATTTAGTGAATCTAGTTTATTCTGTTTAGTTTAAATTCCTCAATCTTGCTAAACTTGCAAATTCCGCTGCGAGTAGGTTTAAGTTTTTAATTGGACATATTTTTAATAGAGGGATCTATTCACCTCCCCTCTAGATCCGTGTTCCTGCACTACGGGTCCCCAACAATTGGTATCAGAGCAAGACTCTGTTGTCCCTAGATCTCACGATCTATAGAGTGATCCCATGCTTTCTACAATCATGAATTTTTCTGTTAAACATATCTCGATGAGTTGTTTGCCTATCTTCATTGGTTCAGATTTTAATTCTTGGCTAGGCAAACTGTGTGGGGTGATTAATTCTATAAATTCTGGTCTTTGGAAATTAATCTATCATGGTCCTAACAAATTGCCTCTTGACGAGACCATGTGGTCTGAAGAGGATGTACTGATGCACCATGATAATGTTACTGCTCTTAGTTTATTGAAAGCTTCCGTGAGCACTAACAAGTATCCATTTGTATCTTCTTGTAGGTTGGCAAAGGAGCTTATGGATCAGTTGATCAAAGCTCAAGAGAAGGAAAGAAAAAAATGTCTCATGGCCGACGATGCCGATCAACATAATGATGAAAATACTGAAGAGGTAAACTCTCTTTCTGATGAAGATGAAATGTCATTTGAAGAACTACTTGATGCTTATGAGGACTTGTCGTGTAGATATAAGAAAACTAAGTCTGAAATTAAAACATTGAAAAAGAAACTTGATAAAAATGTGCATGATAATCTTCCTTGTGAAAAATGCATTGATTTAGAATCAAAAATTAAAAATCTAGAAAATAAAAATGAATCTCTTGAATCAAAAGTTGAACTATTTTCTGATGAGATTTCCTGCATGACTGAAGAGATTGAAATGGCTAGGAAGTCTAATACATCTTTTAAAATTGAAAATGATTGTCATGATTTACTTGATCAGAACAAACTCTTGTTGTCTAAGATTTCATTACTTGAAGAAACAGAAAAATATCTTAGAAACAAGTTAGATTCATTGTCTCATGATGAAAAGTTATTTGAAAAGCTTCTTGATAGTGAATTTGATAGCAAGAGCATCATAAGTAAAAATGAAGAGCTTAGAAAGAACAATAGTGCTATGCTAATTCAGAATTCCCTGCTCGAGGGTAGATTGATTAGTTTTGATAAAATTAAAAAAGAGAATGCGTTGTTAAAATCTGAAAATGAAAAGCTGAAACAATTAAACAACGCCATGTCTGAAAAATTGTTAACTTTTGAAAAAGGGAAAGCTTTGGATGTCAATGCTGAATCTGAAAAATTACTTGTGTTGGAACAAGAGATTTAAAGCTATAAAATTGCCAATAGAGTGTTGAATGAGACTATTGTTTGCAACAAATAAGAAATTGTAAGTTATGAGCTGCACATTGCTTCACTTGAATCTGAAATTGTTGATTTAAATGCATCTTTGTCTATGTTTGTGAATGAGAAGGAAAATTTGAACAAGATATTGAGTACTAAGGTAAATTTCTAAAGTGAAGGTCTTGGGTATGAACCCACCAAGAAGAAGGCCTTTGGTCTGAAAACTCAAACATCATTTGTGCATGCTTCATGTTCTTCTAATGCAGCCTTGGATTCCCTCAAGACAGTCGAGCTGGTTGTACCATGAAAACCCTAGAACCCTATTTGTCATGTCACTCTGAAGAAACATGACGCCAGGCCCTGTTCTGGCGATTCTGTGAGAAATCTGTCTCTATCAGAATGGGCGACCAGTCCAGCGGGCGCCAATTGAATGAGCGATCATCTGGATGGGCGCTATTTCCTCAAGCTTGTCCTTTTCTATCTGGACTGAGCGACCAGGGCGTGGACGTCAAATAGAATTGGCGGCCAGTCAATGGGCGCAATTTACTATTCTAGCGACCGTACGCTAGACGTAAATTATGAATGAGCGACCATTTGAAGTGTCACAAATTCTTCGTACTTACTATTCACAGATTTAGTGACCTGACAGTGGGCGCTATTTCTTAAATTGGTGGCAACTGGGTGGGCACCCATTATCCCAGATTCTCGAATTGTCATGCTTTTCATGTGATTTATCGCCTATGTTATCCTATCCAAAGTTCTATACTTGAACTCATAATTCTGTGATTCTACCATAATATTCCTACATACTTGATCCTTGGAACTCTTGGCCATTACTTTTAGTTGAGTTGGTCTAGACACAAAAGGGGCTATGGGTCAAAACAAATTGACACTCAATGCTAGTGTATAAACTACAGGGTGCGGATCTGATCCCATGGGCGAGGCAAAATCCAAACGTGTGCCGGTATCATGATTGATCGGGTGTGGCATTACACCAAAGATAGCAAAAGTTGGTCTACGACACTTCCACATGTGATTGTCATTACTCGAATATTTGAAGTCCTTTATATGGCCAATCCTACAAAGTGATCGTGAATTGCTCTAATGAAAATGAATGCTTTAATGAAACGATTGTTATTATCTCATCATGAGCGTTCTTGAAAACCTTATTGAAAAGCTTGTTATCTCATCATGGATATTTTTGGAATTATTCTCTCGTCTATCTATTATCATTATAGTACTTGAAATTATCTATTGTCATGCCTAGATTCCTGCACACTATCTCCGGATTATTAATCTATCTCGTGCCATTGTAGCTCTTGATTACGATACCTTGAATGACTTGTATGTTCATGTTGAAGTGGTTAATTACTTAAAGCTAGCTTGGAGCTTGAGATATTAAGACCTACTGAGCGTTCGCTCACCTAGTGTTTTCTCCAATATTTTCAGGTAACGACCTTAGTGATGGTGAGAACGAACAAGATGGGTAAGGGCAAGAGTGAAGAGTGCTCTGGCAAACTTATAGGAACCTCTGCGTCTGGTTATCTTATGTCCATGCCAAGATTAGTCCAGTCATGAGTCTATTGTAAGTTTTCCTTTATTGAGTCTTTTTTTTATTGTGTCCAATTTGTAATAAACTTATATTTGAAATGAAATTCTATTTTGTTCAAATTATATCTTGTCTTGACTATGCTCTAATTGATGCGACTGTTTATCTACCACGTTCCGAACAAATGACACGTTCCGCTGCTATCGGTTCGGGGCGTGACAGAAGGTGGTATCAAAGCTAGGCTTTCTGAATCCCTAGGTCGTTAAGTCCTAGTTTTAGATTGAGTCGTCCCTGTACTGTCATCCCATAGGAATTCCGTGAGATTGGGTAGAGTTATGGGCTAACTAATAAAATATCTCTAATCTACGTTACATTAATGTCAAAGATATGAGTAATCATTACCATAAAACTTATTTTGTAGGCTAAAATGGCTACCGAGAGAGCTCAATGGAGAGAAATGCAGCGTACCGTCCAAGGGTTAACTCAGGCACTGCAACAAGTTGCACAAGGTGGAGCACAATATAGAGTCGAGAATTTGCATCGGAAGTTCCAAAAGATGAATCCCCCTAAGTTTAGTGGGTTTACCGACCCGGATGGGGCGGGAGATTGGGTGGAAGAAATAGAGAGAACTTTCAGGATAATGCAATGTACCGACCAAGAGAAGGTACTATTGGGAACCTATCAACTAGAAAAGGATGCTCGGGCATGGTGGGGATCCGTGGAAGCAATTTTGCCCAACAATCAAGTGACCTGGGATGAGTTCTTAGAACACTTCATTGAGAAGTATTTCTCGGAAAGAATTCATGAAAAGAAGGCTATGGAGTTCGCAACATTAAAATAACGTAGTTTATCAGTAGCGGATTATGAAGCAAAGTTTTCTAGATTGGCCCGATATGCACCACATCTAGTCATCACGAAAAAGATGAGAGTAAGGAGATTTATGAACAGCTTGAGGGTAGAGCTTATTTCTCAATTAGCTCTGTTAGAGATTTAAACTTACACGGAGATGGTTAGGAAGGCACAACTATTGGAACATGCTATGGATACGATGGAATGAATTAAAGGAAAAATTGCCAATAAGGAGTTAGCAAATGGATCCAAGAACAAGGAACCCGTGAATGCCAAGAAGAGGTCCAATGGAGGTAACGGTTCCCGTAAGGACAAGAAACCCCAGAGTGATGATCAACAAATTACTCCTGCCAAGGAAAAGTGCGAGCATTGCAAGAAAGGAAGGCACAAATCGAAGGAGTGTTGGTATAAACTTGGGAAGTGCATCCATTACGGAAGCGAAGATCATAAAATAGCCCGTTGTCCACTTTTAAAGGAACAAGCACCATGAGAGCAACAACAAGGTGAACCAAGGCATCAGGGTAGACTTCAAGCATTAGAATGTAACTCTAACCATCCTATTTATAAATTGGATGTGGTGATCTTAGTACTTTAGCATGCTGTGAGAATAGATCTAGTTAGGACACATGTTTTGAATAAGGTGCTTATACCCCACTGTTATGAAAAGAAAAATCATGTGAATTTGGCGACCAAATTCTTTTAAGTAGGGGAGGGTGTTACACCCCAAAAATAATTATGGAGAATAAAATTTTGATATAAGAAAAATAGAAATAGATAATCTAGAGACTGGGCTTTAATATCAAATTAATGGGTTTCACAATCCACTAACAATGAATCCTGAAAATATATAAGCCCAATAAGGAGTAAAGGGCCCAAACCACATGCTAGGACCCAACGAGACAACGATAGGCCAATGGGCCTTAACCAAATAAATGTGCCTTAATAAAGATTTAAATGCTAAACCTGTTAATTAGCTAAAATCCAAAAAATATATAGTAATGGGTTTTTTAAAATTCCCAAAAGGATAAAAGAAAGAACTAATAGGCTAATGAAGGTATATGGGCCATGGAAGGACCACCCACGCTAGACTTTATGAGCTTTAAAGAGTATAAGTAAAAATATTATTACAATAGGGTCTTGGGGTTATTTAAAACCTTTTCACGTTAGCATTTGGAATTGAAAACCCTAAAGCACGTTCGAAGCTTGCATGGGCTTAAGGTTTAGTTTAACTAGGAGCGGCCGTAGATAACGAAAGGGAAGATCAATTTAAAAGAATTAGTGTTGCAATGAAACTAGGATTCATGGTAGGATATGAACCATAGGAAACTCTATAAAAATATACCCTACGGCGATGGCAGAGCCATCGTGCTCTTGCTGTGATGCCGGTCTGCTGCGTCGACGTCCGAATGTGCTGCAGTTGCTATTGTTGTTGCGGTGAAGAAGCAAGGCTTCTTCTTCTTCTTCCCATACAGCAGTTGCCGTGGGCTGCTGGTGCTATTTATTTCTGCTGTGTTCTTTCTTCTTCCCGCTACTTCATCTTCTTCATCCATTTAGCGTCGAAAGGCAGGCAATCTCCCAAGCAAAACCCCAGTAATGATCATGTTAGATCACTAGAGCATGTAGACTACCTTCCATGATTTTTCCTGCTTGTATATGGCATGCATAACCTTGGTTTTTGAACGTCTCGAATCGTTACTGCATGAAAAGAAATTAGCGACCACAACCGCTATTCCCACGAAACTGCAACTGTCCAAACGGGCGCTAATTAAGAAGCGACAGTACAACTGCCACTAATTCTTTTAGATAAATAATAATTACAACATGTTCAAAATTCAATAACTATGGGACCGTGTACCTAAAAATCATGTAATGCATATTTCTGGAATCCTGTAATTTTCACTATTTTCCCATGTCTTTAGATTTCTGAAAATATTCTTGAATTGAAAGTAGTACTGTTCATCTCCTAATGAACAGTAAAACGTGGAAATAACTGTACCATTGTATCTGTAAACGTATCGAGTGGATGCATTGCTACGTAAAACGTTAAAAAGAATGGGCGACCAGAACCCCGTCGCCTATTAAAACATGCGCCCGTGTAGATAGGTGCTATTTCTTGAAATTGATATATATAAAAGAAATTGTTATATAACTAGCGACTATCCCTATGTCTCACATAAAAGAATCTGTGCCCATTTGATAAGGTGCTTTTTCCTATATTTTCTGAAAATGAATATATGTAAAGAAATAAGTAAAAGTATTGATGCCTTATATCAAGGCGCAAATTAAAGATATTGCGCCTCTCTGAAGAGTAACAATTTTTTTGAAATTTATTTAATATTCTAGAATTGCATGAAAGGACGCCTGAACAGTGGGCGCTAATTTAAATAGCGACCACTGCCAGGGCACAGTTTTCTTGTGACTGTTTTCCACTCGTGTTTTGATCCATTGACCGCCGGATCTTGACACCACTGTCTCATATCCGAGACTTGGTCCCTGTTTTGGTTTCTATCATTTACACACTAACTCTCGGTGATGATTGGACTCTCCGCGGGATATTCCTTCCTTTGGACCGGTGCTTTTTTCATTGGGACCTCCGTAAGTTTACGTTAGCCTTGGATTCCCTCAGACAGCCGAGCTGGTTATACCATGAAAACCCTGGAACCCTGTTTATCATGTCACTCTGAAGAAACATGACGCCCGGCCCTCATAGAACGCTGTTCTGGCGATTCTGTGAGAAATCTATCTCTGTCTGAATGGGCGACCAGTCCAGCGGGCGCCAATTGAATGAGAGACCGTCTGGATGGGCGCTATTTCCTCAAGCTTGTCATGTTCTGTCTGGAATGAGCAACCAGGGGGTGGACGTCAAATAGAATTGGCAGCCAGTCAATGGGCAAAATTTACTGTTCTAGGGACCGTACGTTGGGCGCTAATTAAGAATGAGTGACCGTTTGAAGTGTCACAAATTATTCGTACTTACAATTCACAGATTTAGCGACCTGACAGTGGGCACTATTTCTTGAATTGGTTGCAGTTGGGTGGGCGCCAATTATCCCAGATTCTCGAATTGTCATGCTTGTCATATGTTATATTGTCCAAAGTTTTATCCTTGAACTCATAATTCTATGATTCTACCATAATAATCCGACATACTTGATCATTGGAACTCTTGGCCATTACTTTTAGTGGAGTTGGTCTAGACACAAAAGGGGCTATGGGTCCAAACAAATTGACACTCAATGCTAGTGTATAAAATACAGGGTGCGGATCTGATCCCATGGGTGAGGCAAAGTCCAAACGTGTGCCAGTATCATGATTGATCGGGTGTGACATTGCACCAAAGATAGCAAAAGTTGGTCTACGACACTTCCACAAGTGATTGTCATTACTCGAATATTTGAACTCTTTTATATGGCCAATCCTACAAAGTGATCGTGAATTGCTCTAATGAAAATGAATGCCTTATTGAAACGACTGTTATTATCTCATCAAGAACTTTCTTGAAAACCTTATTGAAAAGCTTGCTATCTCATCATGGATATTTTTGGAATTATTCTCTCGTCTATGTATTATCGTTATAGTACTTGAAATTATCTATTGTCATGCCTACATTCCTGCACACTATCTCCGGATTATTAATCTAGCTCGTGCCATTATAGCCCTTGATTATGATACATTGCATGACTTGCATGTTCATGTTGAAGTGGTTAATTTCTTAAAGCTATCTTGGAGCTTGAGATATTAAGACCTATTGAGCGTTCTCTCACCAAGTGTTTTTTCTAATGTTTTCTGGTAACGACCTTAGTGATGGCGAGAACGAACAAGATGGGCAAGGGCAAGAGTGAAGAATGCTCTGGCACACTTAGAGGAACCTTCGCGTCTGGTTATCTTATGTCCATGCCAAGATTAGTCCAGTCATGAGTCTATTGTAAATTTTCCTTTATTGAGTCTTTTTTTTTATTGGGTCCAATTTGTAATAAACTTATATTTGAAATGAAATTCTATTTTGTTCAAATTATATCTTGTCTTGACTATGCTTTGATTGACACGATTGTTTATCTGCCACGTTCCGAGCAAATGACACGTTCCGCTGCTATCGGTTTGGGGCGTGACAGAAAAATACATGCCGGCCCCATGTACAGATGAGAAAGCGGTCAGTAAAATAGCGAGGGTTCTTTATCCCTTGAAGCAGCCTCAGGAATCAGCCAGCAAGTATCTCCAATTATTTCGCATTGTTCGGCTAGCGATGCCAAGTTTGAATGGCCGCGAGAGGACAAATAATAATATAAGCCGAGGTGGTCCAACCCCCATCCGTCGGCATATTTAAAGGAAATGAGAAGAGGTTGTGTCACGCCCCGAACCGATAGTAGCGGGAAGCCTTGCTCGGAACGTGACAGCGAAACAGTCATGTTAATAAGAGTAAATAAACAATAGATGAAAAATAATAGCAAAGGCACATGGAGGCCAATATTTGACAAAAATATAATTTTATTAATGCCTGACAATTTAAATTACAATTTGACTCAAATTACAATAATAGACTCCAACAAAAGGAAACAAGAAAAGGGCAATAGGAGACGACTCACAATACTAACTAGACTCAAGAAATAGGAAAAAGAAGACTCCGGTCTCTACGGCTCCGAGTTCACTCGATCACGCTAGCCCGTTCCCAATTTCGAGCGCTCCATCTACTGAGTTACCTGAAAAATGTTAAAGTAGGGAGTGAGCGAGAAGCTTAGTAGGAATTACACTCTATCGCCAAGTAAAATTTAAGTAATTAGTCATTTCATGAATATGCGTGAATGATGTGTAATCATACAATTAAGCGGACTAAATAAGTAGCATGATCACAAGATAACTGACATGATATGGGATTTGAGACATTGCAAGTCAAGATAGCAAGAGCAAGTAACCAGAACTTCATGTGAGTGGCCATATATCAAGTCAAGTCAAGTCGAGTCAAGTCACGCCAACAAGTACCTCACGCTTTCAAGCATGCATAGCAAGTTTCACGAGAATGTGGAATGTCGTAGACTCACACGCTAGATAGTACTCAGTGCAATGCCACACCTAGTCATTACACCTCCCTAGGGTACAAGTACTCTTCGGGTGCTCCTCCCAGGACCAGACTAGGCCCTTTAAAATGATTGCCTTGGCATTGATTGGTTGGATCAGAGATCCCACGAAATCTAGACATCCACAATACTTAATGGCCAAGAGTTCCAAGGTCAAACTATGTAGCAAAGATGATACATGTAGGAAATTAGATTTCTTGAAGGATTTCCAAGAATAAGCTCTACCACTAGAAGAATATACATATAAGTCATTACAGGGAATGACCTTCAAGGAAAGGATTACGAAGTAGACCCATCAAAGGTCACATTCTCGAGGTAGAATAGCTCGGAAACGCTAAAGGGCATAACATGCTATAAAACCACGAAATTAACAAATCCGGAAACTGGCTAAGAGGCGGTCAAGGTACAACCGCAAGAACATGAAAATGGTCTATCTTGGACCGCTAGAGTCATTTTTGGGCCAAAGGATGAAGCCCAGTTAGACTGGATAAAACGGTCGCCAATAGGGCCGCTAAACAGAAGAGACGGTCCTTAATGGGCCGCTAACAAGAATTGCAGTCCAAGGAAGGCCGCAACTAAGTTGGGTACAGCAATGACAAGCAGTCGACTTACCAGGCCCTAGGTCAGCCTGAGACATGGTGGGACCAAATCGAGGTCCAGCCCATACATCCCAGATCATACAAGGGGCTTTAGGTCGACTCTCACAGAGCTAGGTCAACTAGAAATCAAAGGAAATCGACCGACAAACCTGGAACACAAGCCAGAACAGAAACAAGGAAACGGTGACCCTGTGGCCGCTAACATACAGTAGCGGTCCTAGAAGGGTCGTAATAAGTAGAACAGTCCCGATTTTGGGCTGTAGAAACACGCGATCCGATCGAGTCGGTTGGTTCAAGTTTTGGGGGTACAACCCGCCCGGCGTCCTAGTGGGAATCCCAGGCTCGCGGGGGCTTACGGAGGCCTCGTGATATTGGTCCTACTCCGAAGGAAGGAATATCCTGCAGAGAGTCCTGACTACCACAAGAATTAAGGTGTGAAATGCGAAAAACGAGAGTAATCGGTCTAGTCGACACCACCGGAGTGGCACGACCTTCGAGCAAGCTCTAAACTATACATAGCAGAAAAAGAATTTGTGAACTATTTAATTAACCAATCATGTTATTCTACTCTCTTTCCAATCCTTTTTATAACAAATGAATGATGATCATGAAGGGACAAATATAAGGAAGAGAATTATACTTAGATCAAATGTTTCATGAGCCCTAATTATTAGTGCGTTTATACAACGTAATTAACCCTAATATCATGCTGTTAAACAAGGAATGACAGAACATAACATGTTGAAAAATGATCAACATTTTCACTGAAACAAGGATAAAAACAGTCGCTAAGAGGACCGCCTTAAGCATAAGACGGTTAAGGGGAAGACCGCTACCCTTGGTTAGCGGTTAACTTATGACCGCTAGAGCGAAAATGCAAAATAGGAGCCTTGCGATCTATCCGGCGGCCGCTAGGCCCAGCGGTGGTCTGTCGGGCGGCCGCTAAGCCCAGCATAACCCTTAATAGGAAACCAAACAGTCTGTCGGGCGACCGCTAAGCCAAGCGGCGGTCATTGGAAGGGCCGCTACCAGGTCCCCGCCCTGGCCTCCGGCGAGTCCCGACACACCTTACTTGTATCTCAAAATTCGTGCAGTATGGTGAACCAAAATTGGGCAAATCGGTGTCAATATAAAGATAACAAAATTTCGAACATGATAGCAATGATTAATTAGAACATGATAGCAATGATTAATTAGAATTTTAGCCTGCCAAATCTAACATCATGTCGATATAAGTGGAACTAACATGGACGGTGCCCTAACTCAACATGCCTCCGTTCAAAACTGAAATACGATCGCTATACTAAACTAAAATTAGGGCTTTTGGCATAAAAATGAAGAGTACACGAAGACGATCAAGCTAGCATGCTTTAATTAAAGTTTGGCCCGAGAGAAACCTACCTTAATTGGATCGAAAGGAAGACGACGTGCCAAACCCTAATGTGAACCCTATGTTCGCCATCCCACGCCCTCGATCACTCACGTCGGCGGCTGCAGTGGCCAAATAGGATTTATGAGAGTATTAGGCGTTGATTTGTAGAGGTGGGGTCGAAGGAAGAGGCGTGAAGGATCAAGGAGATTGTCTAGAAGAGTCTGCCGCACGGAACTCGTGGTTGACCGAGTCCATGGGTTATCCACCTAAATTCGACGTCTAGGGTTAGGGTTTCCGCTGGATTCGAGAGGGGAAATGGGCTTTAAGGATGCCTATCAATTGGATCTGGTTTGGGCTCGAATGGTCTAGAATTGAGCTCGAATTGGATCGAATTAGGTTGGACTATCAAAAACTCTTAGTTTTGCTTAAAAACCTTAATTCAGGCTTAATTTGATTTTATCTAAGGTCGGCCCGGTTGACAATATTGTTAAACATTTTGTTCCCTCTAATAATTTAATTTTCTATATTTTTATAAATTGGTCAAAACTTTAGCCTATGGGCGAAATTCAATTAATTTTAATTTATGTATATTAAATTCAGATTACCGTGAAAAAATTCGATTGCATCTTGGAATATGAAATTTATTTTATGGTCATGGTAGAAAATAATTATTCCTTTTTATTTATATAATTTGGCCACTTACAAAATAAATAATATCCTTTAACTAAGAGAATTATTGAAGTCTTTAATTGACAAGTTAATTTGGAAAATAACTATTTTAATCTCTTCCAATATATCGGCCTCACTCTTATGTCAGGTTGAAATTCAATTATTCATTCATTTTTGCAAACTTATTTTTCTTTTTTTATTCATTTTTAATTATTCTCATAAGATTAAATTTTTTTAACTTAATTCAAAACATGTTTTTCATATATTTCTTTTTCCATATTCTTATTTCAATATATATTTCATATATTTAATTTTATCATTTATTAATTAACTGGGGTGTTACGGGTTGGCTCAGTATGACTTCGCTAGGGCACCTACTGAAAGACCATGAGAGCGGAGCAGCGCAAACAGCCACAAGGTATTACTATAAAGTGTCGGCCGTCGGTCCTCTCTTCTGATGAAAGTTCTATAAGGATAAAGTCGGTCGCTCTCAGGACGCCAGGAGGCCGTAGGGGCTAGAGGCTCCTCCACTGGCAAGAGGATGTGCTAAAGAACTAATCGTTCGCCGCTCACGCGGCATAAGCCCTGAAGCGTCTTCATGAAGCTATCTTTGCTGATCTCCGGCAGTTTTGGCTCGGTCTTGGATGAGCGTTGCCTGACAGTCTTATGAGCCGCCAGATAAGCCGCCACTTTAGCATTCGTCTGGAGTTTTAATTTCTTAAGATAAGCTGGGTCAACATCTAGAGCCGGCACTAGCTGAGAGTCCAAGAAGTAGTGTTCTGCAATGGCCCAGCATTCTCTTCTCGAGCTCTTATAAAAGCTTGTGCGCACATTCCACCATTTGATATATTCAAAAGTCACACAGGGAAAGCATGCAGGGGCTGAAACTCTGAACGAAATCCCCTCTCGGCGATGAAAAAAGTCCCACCATACGCGAACCTCGTCGTTCGCTACCTGGCCAGCTCGGGCCCTTTTCGGCAACGCGAACTGTGTGGAGGAAGCGGGGATGTGCTGATCATAACCAAAATTCTGACTGAATCGGAATGGGTAGTAAGGCTCCAGCCATAAAATCCCGCTCTTCCGAAAAATCAAGACGCTCAGCCTTATCGACAGTGCCCAGTCGACTAGCTCCGACTCAAGAATTGGCCTTGTGCACCTGGCACCAGAAATGGGGTGAACATACTCTTCTGTTTCATGAAGGCGGCACTCTCGCATCTTGTTCACTAATGGACTTGAGTGGGCAGCCAAGCTCCAAAAATGCAAAACTCTGGGCGCGTCCATCGAAACTTTAGTTAGTTTTCCCAGGATAGCAAAAAGCTCGTCTGCAGTCTGGGTCGGCTCGGCGCTTGCAAACTCTATCATCCTCGGAACTAACTGTGCCAACTGGAGTGACCGAGGAGCAACTTCTAGGAATAATGTGCAAACCCAGGCATTGAGAAAATGAAGTGTACCGACCATCCGCAGATTCCTCGGAAGACAAGATCGATGCAGGTCTCCCAGCATTTTATATATTAAGCACAGTGCAACCGGGCACAATGAAAGCTTCATGCCCCATGCCATCAGACGGGCAGGGTAAATTGCCTCCGCCCTGATCACGCTCTCGTCGCCCTGTGGAAGAGCGAAGGAGCAAATCTAGTGTAGCATCCCCGAAAATTTAAGGAGAATAAAATGAATTAAAAAAATTACATGTGAAAAACAAAGAAGTATTTGAGTTAAATTAAGAATATATGTAATATATATATGTGTATATGTAAATAACATTTGCAAACAATCACTAAGACCAACCATTTTTAATTAAAAGAAAATAACGTCTCAGGGTAAGGCGTGATTTAAATACACGACTTTATGGAAGGTGCTACTTTATGAATTAACGCCCTGAGGGCAGGCGTTGTTTAATTAATTAAAGACTTTTGGTCTAGTCGTCAATTTATAAAAGGATGACCCAACCGGAGTCGTCTTATTCATTCATCCCAAATTAGGAAGCGTTCTGTTTCGGAAAGAGTTGTAAGGGGAAACTGCAATGCAAATCGGATTAACATTAGGAATGCTTTTCCCCAATAGAACTCTAACCTTTTTAGGTCTCTAAAACCCTATAAATACCAACCCTTCGAGCCAATCTATGAACTTTTCTCTCTTTCCTTCACGACGACTACAAGGCGGTTTTAAGGTAGCCGAGACTTCGGCGTTCTTCATGCATCTTCGTTCTACGATATAGGAAGCCCTATTTTATCAAATTATTTCGGAGGGCGGCTGCTGCTGCTGCTGCTATTGCCTTCGATAAGAGTTGTTGCTCTTGTTATTTCCTCCCAGCCGTTCCTTTGTTTTACTGCTGTCAATATCTCTGTTGGAAAAATAGAGTATCGGAATTCCACTGTTTTCTCGTCATCTATCAACCCAATCAACTTCGAGGTAGGTATTCTCTCTGAGGGCTAAACCAATTAATAAAGGTGACATCATAATAGCATGCTTTTATCAAGTTCATATCTTCTATCTTCTTGATAGAAATTATCTTGTATTCCTATCGAGAGCGTGCACATAGGCCAGATGTTTTTGTTAAGTTATAGTAACAGACACCTTCTGTTAAGGCGCATTTTTAATTTAAGACGACCCCTCTTAAGTCGCTATTTAATTAACGCCCGTCCAAATAGGCGTCAATTTACTTGATAATCCCGTATCATTAAAATTCAATAAACCGTAAATCCTGATAAGATAATCAAGGCATGAATATATAATTGGATTACTATTATATTTCTCGATAGAATAAAAGATGACTTTGTCCGTGTCGTTAATTTAAATGGACGCCCGGTGTCAGAGGCGTCAAATTGTGTGAAGATAACGGCAAAAATTGTGTAAAATAAGTTCTCTGGATATTTGAAATCACGACATTGTCTTTACCGTGTCTTTGATATAAGACGCCCCTGAAAAGGACGCGTCTCATTAAAACAGTGACCTAAAGCCAGTCGTCATTTATTTAAAATTCAAAAAAAAATGATCATCGAGCAGTCGTCATTTAATATATGTTATATATGAGTTTTAGTCGTTCATAGGTATAGAAATATCCTGTGGCCATAAAAATTTATGGGCGTACTATTAGGATGGGGACCGAGATAGTGGAAGTGGTTGCACCATTTTTCGTGCCCTCTATCGCAAGATCCCCTGTCTCTCATCGAAAAATTATTTTGAACATATGGTTGGGTAGAGTTTTTCGAGCCGGTCATTTCGGTATATTATAAGCTAGATTCCGACATCGTTGAGTATAGAAACGGGAGGGTTGAAAATGTAAAATTTTGAAATAACGACCCAAAACAAGTCGTTACAAAAAAAAAAGTGACGCCTATAGTACCAGGCATCAGATTACATATATGTATGTTTATATATATATAAGTATATATATATATATCTTGTACGTGTATCTTTGAAAATTCATATTAATTAGAATATGTAATAGAAAATTATGAAAAAAATATATTTGGAATCCTGGTATTTTTCTCCTAATTGTCATATATTCTATTTCCTTAAAGTAATTTAAATAAATCAATGTGCCTTTTTATGTAAGTTTTTGAACTTATTCAATTAAATAGATAAAAATATAAATTCTTGTTAAATAAATTGAGTTAAAAATCATGAAAATTAACGTTCCCCAAGAGGATGCTAATTAATAAATGACAGCACCCACGGGTGTTAAATAATATAAGTTTCTTTAATTATAGTTAATTATAGAATAGGATGGACATGAATTTTATAATTAACGTATACATTTTCTCACCGCTTTCTTCCGTTTTTGACCCATACCTCGGGTCTTTTAGCGCTCTCATCTCACGTCCGTAGATGGAGTCCCTGTAGCATGATTGGTTCACGCATGCACCTCAACTCTCGGTGACATACGAGTCCTCCGTTGGACATTACTTTCCTTCGGACTGACAAGTTAGTCATTGAGACCTCCGTAAGTCTCCGCTAGCCTTGGATTCCCTCAAGGCAGCCGAGCTGGTTGTACCTTAAAAACCCTAGTTCTGATCCATGTTACTTTGATTTTCCGTTAGTCTTGACACTATACTCCTTTGGAATCTTCTTGTCATCAATTTGAGAACATAACCCGTTGACTCTGTATTTGGCCATATCTGATTCTGAAATATTAAAGAGCTCTGGGTCCACGACTTTTCAGTGCTAGGAAGGACGGAAGTCCAATTCTGTAAACCATGGTAAAATTCTGGGTGTGGCAGTGCACCAACGTCTGTATATCTGTTCTGATCTGTTATCTGTTAAATCTGTTATTTTGGAAATTCTGATATTCTGTTATTATGTTATTCTGATATTCTGTTATTTGTTATTCTATTATTCTGTTAAATTCAGTTATTCCGCTAGACTGATTAATCTGCTTATTATTATTATTGAACTCAGTTATATTCTGGCCAATTCTGAAGTTATGTTCATCCGCGCATCTGTCCTTGTTATATTCTGATAACTTGTCCTTGACTCTGTATGGGAATTCGTCCCTATATCTCTTGATCTTGTATCTGCCTTTGACTTTAGTATTCATCTTTCCTGATAGTTGATCATCATGATTTTCTAGTTACATGCATTGCATCGTCATGAAACCGTTAATTGGTTAATCACTTATATTCTACGTGATGAGAGATGTAATTCCTACTGAGCGTTTCGCTCACCTGCCTATCTTTAACGTTTTTCAGGTAACGACATTGAAGATAGTCCATCAGATGGGGAAGGGCCAGAGTGTTGAGTGTTATGGAGAATAGTGTCGGTGTCTTTAATTTTCTTGAGTCTTGTTCTGTTATTTGAGTCTTTTCTCTTTATTAGAATGTAATAGTGAGTCCTTTCTTCACTTATGTAAGTTGAGTCAAGGTATGTAATTGAATATTTGATTCTCAATGAAGGTTGTTTTGGCCCACATTTATCCAGTTTAAATTTTGTATGCTCTGATTATTCACGACTGTATCACTGCCGCGTTCCGAACTACACGTTCCGCTGCTATCGGTTCGGGGCGTTACAGTTTGTGGTATCAGAGCCTAGGTTTATTAAACCCTAGGTCTTGACTATAGGTCGCCATAAGTTCTAGGTTCAATCCTATTATTACCCGGTGAGATTGGGTAGAACTGTGGGTTAAGAATTAAAAAGGAAATTAAGATACTAATAAGATTAGTTTATGATGATAGTTTAGTAAAATTTCACGAGAATTACTTGATAACCTTATATAAGATTGTTTATGTCTTGTAGAACTAGATAGATAACAATGGCCGCCGAACGTGCTCAGTGGCGTAACATGCAACGCACTCTCCAAGGCATGACTCAGGCTCTCCAACGGGTAGCCGAGGGTGGAGCCAATCGTGGAGCTGGAGAGTTACATCGTGAGTTCCGGAGCCTCAATCCCCCTAGATTTAGTGGAACTCCTGATCCTGATATCGCGGAAGATTGGACAAAGGAGATGGAAAGAACTTTCTGAGTAATGCAATGCTCGGATCAAGATAAGGTCCTATTAGCGACATTTCAGCTAGAGAAGGACGCAAGGGCTTGGTGGGAATCCGTGGAAGCCACTCTGCCGGACATTCAAGTAACTTGGGAAGACTTTTTAGAACACTTTAACGAGAAGTATTTCTCGGAGAGAGTTCGAGAGAGAAAGGCATGAGAATTTGCCTCACTTAAACAACGAAGCATGTCTGTGGCAGAATATGAGGCCCAATTCTCAAGGTTATCTAGGTATGCACCTCATCTAATATCAACGGGGAAGATGAAAGATAGAAGGTTCATGAACGGTTTAAGAATACAATACATTCCCCAATTGGCACCATTGGATATACCAACATATGCGGAGATGGTCAAAAGAGCACAGTTATTAGAGGATGCTATGGAATTATCCGACAAAATTAGAGCAAGAATGGAGAAGAAGAAAGGAGGTAATGGTAATAAGAGGCCAAATGAGGGAAACGACGTTCCGAATGGCAAGAAGCCTAAGGAAGCAAAGTGCACGCATTGTGGGAATGATAGTCACAAGTCCGAGAAGTGTCGCTGGAAGAACGGAGCTTGTTTTCGATGTGGAAGCCAAGGACATAAGGTAGCTGACTGTCCAATTTCTAAAGATCAACCTCAGCAGGCAAATGGTCGACATCAAGTACAATTGCAAGCAATAAGACAAATCGAACCTACCAACAATGAAATAGCTGGAGGTAACCCTTAATCTTAAAACCATTAGTGATTTCCTGGAGGATAGAATGAGATACCCTTATTTTGGAATTGAATGTCATGTGAATTTGGGGACCAAATTCTTAAGTGGGGGAGGGTGTAACATCCCCAAAAATTTAAGGAGAATAAAATGAATTAAAAAAATTACATGTGAAAAACAAAGAAGTATTTGAGTTAAATTAATAATATATGTAATATATATATGTGTATATGTAAATAACATTTGCAAACAATCACTAAGACCAACCATTTTTAATCAAAAGAAAATAACGTCTCATGGTAAGGCGTGATTTAAATACACGACTTTATGGAAGGCGCTACTTTATGAATTAACGCCCTGAGGGCAGGCGTTGTTTAATTAATTAAAGACTTTTGGTCTAGTCGTCAATTTATAAAAGGACGACCCAACCGGAGTCGTCTTATTCATTCATCCCAAATTAGGAAGCGTTCTGTTTCGGAAAGAGTTGTAAGGGGAAACTGCAATGCAAATCGGATTAACATTAGGAATGCTTTTCCCCAATAGAACTCTAACCTTTTTAGGTCTCTAAAACCCTATAAATACCAACCCTTCGAGCCAATCTATGAACTTTTCTCTCTTTCCTGCATGACGACTGCAAGACGGTTTTAAGGTAGCCGAGACTTCGGCGTTCTTCATGCATCTTCGTTCTACGATATAGGAAGCCCTATTTTCTCAAATTATTCCGGAGGGCGGCTGCTGTTGCTGCTGGTGCTGCTGCTATTGCCTTCGATAAGAGCTGTTGCTCTTGTTATTTCCTCCCAGCCGTTCCTTCGTTTTGCTATTGTCAATATCTCTGTTGGAAAAACAGAGTATCGGAATTCCACTGTTTTCTCGTCATCTATCAACCCAATCAACTTCGAGGTAGGTATTCTCTCTGAGGGCTAAACCAATTAATAAAGGTGACATCATAATAGCATGCTTTTATCAAGTTCATATCTTCTATCTTCTTGATAGAAATTATCCTGTATTCCTGTCGAGAGCTTGCACATAGGCTAGATGTTTTTGTTAAGTTATAGTAACAGACGCCTTCTGTTAAGGCGCGTTTTTAATTTAAGACGACCCCTCTTAAGTCGCTATTTAATTAACGCCCGTCCAAATAGGCGTCAATTTACTTGATAATCCCGTATCATTAAAATTCAATAAACCGTAAATCCTGATAAGATAATCAAGGCATGAATATATAATTGGATTACTATTATATTTCTCGATAGAATAAAAGATGACTCTGTCCGTGTCGTTAATTTAAATGGACGCCTGGTGTCAGAGGCGTCAAATTGTGTGAAGATAACGGCAAAAATTGTGTAAAATAAGTTCTCTAGATATTTGAAATCACGACATTGTCTTTACCGTGTCTTTGATATAAGACGCCCCTGAAAAGGACGCGTCTCATTAAAAAGTGACCTAAAGCCAGTCGTCATTTATTTAAAATTCAAAAAAAATGATCATCGAGCAGTCGTCATTTAATATATGTTATATATGACTTTTAGTTGTTCATAGGTATAGAAATATCCTGTGGCCATAAAAATTTATGGGCGTACTATTAGGATGGGGACCGAGGTAGTGGAAGTGGTTGCACCATTTTTCGTGCCCTCTATCGCAAGATCTTCTGTCTCTCATCGAAAAATTATTTTAAACATATGGTTGGGTAGAGTTTTTCGAGCCGGTCATTTCGGTATATTATAAGCTAGATTCCGACATCGTTGAGTATAGAAACGGGAGGGTTGAAAATGTAAAAATTTGAAATAACGACCCAAAACAAGTCGTTACAAAAAAAAAGTGACGCCTATAGTAACAGGCGTCAGATTACATATATGTATGTTTATATATATATAAGTATATATATATATATCTTGTACGTGTATCTTTGAAAATTCATATTAATTAGAATATGTAATAGAAAATTATGAAAAAAATATATTTGGAATCCTGGTATTTTTCTCCTAATTGTCATATATTCTATTTCCTTAAAGTAATTTAAATAAATCAATGTGCCTTTTTATGTAAGTTTTTGAATTTATTCAATTAAATAGATAAAAATATAAATTATTGTTAAATAAATTGAGTTAAAAATCATGAAAATTAACGTTCCCCAAGAGGATGCTAATTAATAAATGACGGCACCCACGGGTGTTAAATAATATAAGTTTCTTTAATTATAGTTAATTATAGAATAGGATGGACATGAATTCTATAATTAACGTATACATTTTCTCACCGCTTTCTTCCGTTTTTGACCCATACCTCGGGTCTTTTGGCGCTCTCATCTCACGTCCGTAGATGGAGTCCCTGTAGCATGATTGGTTCACGCATGCCCCTCAACTCTCGGTGAGATACGAGTCCTCCGTTGGACATTGCGTTCCTTCGGACTGACAAGTTAGTCATTGAGACCTCCGTAAGTCTCCGCTAGCCTTGGATTCCCTCAAGGCAGTCGAGCTGGTTGTACCTTAAAAACCCTGGTTCTGATCCATGTTACTTGATTTTCCGTTAGTCTTGACACTATACTCCTTTGGAATCTTCTTGTCATGAATTCGAGAACATAACCCGTTGACTCTGTATTTGGCCATATCTGATTCTGAAATATTAAAGGGCTCTGGGTCCACGACTTTTCAGTGCTAGGAAGGACGGAAGTCCAATTCTGTAAACCATGGTAAAATTCTGGGTGTGGCATTGCACCAACGTCTGTATATCTGTTCTGATCTGTTATCTGTTAAATCTGTTATTTTGGAAATTCTGATATTCTGTTATTCTGATATTCTGTTATTTGTTATTCTGTTATTCTGTTAAATTCAGTTATTCCGCTAGACTGATTAATCTGCTTATTATTATTATTGAACTCAGTTATATTCTGGCCAATTCTGAAATTATGTTCATCCGCGCATCTATCCTTGTTATATTCTGATAACTTGTCCTTGACTCTGTATGGGAATTCGTCCCTATATCTCTTGATCTTGTATCTGCCTTTGACTTTAGTATTCATCTTTCCTGATAGTTGATCATCATGATTTTCTAGTTACATGCATTGCATCGTCATGAAACCGTTAATTGGTTAATCACTTATATTCTGCGTGATGAGAGATGTAATTCCTACTGAGCGTTTCGCTCACCTGCCTATCTTTAACGTTTTTCAGGTAACGATATTGAAGATAGTCCATCAGATGGGGAAGGGCCAGAGTGTTGAGCGTTATGGAGAATAGTGTCGGTGTCTTTAATTTTCTTGAGCCTTATTCTGTTATTTGAGTCTTTTCTCTTTATTAGAATGTAATAGTGAGTCCTTTCTTCACTTATGTAAGTTGAGTCAAGGTATGTGATTGAATATTTGATTCTCAATGAAGGTTGTTTTGGCCCACATTTGTCCAGTTTAAATTTTGTATGCTCTTATTATTCACGACTGTATCACTACCGCGTTCCGAACTACACGTTCCGCTGCTATCGGTTCGGGGCGTGACATCTAGTAAGTCAAATATGTAGCACAATGGGTGACTACATCAACACTAGCAGGATTAGGTCCTCTCTGTTGACCTTCCTTCAGTGAGAGAGGGAAAGCAGTTTGCCGCTGAACCCTTTTTTTCCGCTGAACAGGAGCCGGTGCTATCGAAGGGAAGTCTACATATTTCTGCTCCCCTGTAACAAAATACTGAAGCCAGGCGCCCATCCTCACGCGCCTCTTCTCTCAGAGCTTGCGTGCTTCCCGGGTATCGTACGAAGAGCGTTAAAGAGTATGATACGCCTTCATCAGATATCGATAGGTGAAGCTATTTAGATATCGCCCCTCACCGTCAGTCTGATCTTTCAGCCAATCCGGCCAATAAACTTCCTCATATGGCTCACCGTCAATCGGGAGGCAGCTTAGCTGGGAAAGACTCCAAAGGTCTAATGACGTCTCTCCTTCTGAAGTATAAAAGGTGTTATACTCTGGGCAGAACACCTCAATCATACCGCAGCATAGACCTTTGGAAATGGGGTAACGATACCTTGATGCATACACGCTGTGGTACACGTCGGCCTTAATCAGGATTGGAGCGTAATGTTGCAGGGCGTAGTCGGTGAATTCCACTGCTCCTGCCCAGAAGGCATGGGTGTCAGTAGCCTTCATGTTGGCAAACCAACCCACAGAAATATGGTGCTTGAAGCGCACTGCTAAGCAGTCCAACTAAAAAGGCTCCTCTCTGTATCCCCATTTCAGAGGGGCTAAGAATAGACCAAAAGATGGCTTCTCCCGGTCAACACGACCTACGGCTTCATTCCATCTGGCTGGGATGAATTCAGGGGCTTTGGTCAGTAGCCCATCCTGTGGAGTCAACTCCTGGAGTCTAAGCACGGCATTCCACTTCTTGGGCTCATCCGGCAAATATATGGGTCTTCCCCGCACAATGAAGTCTGTTAAACTATCTCACTCAGCAAGTAGCGCCTACTCAGCCTTCCGAACGAGGAACAAGTCCCACTTCCCTTGAAGATTGAATCGCTTGAGAAAGGTCATCAGATGCTTATCTTTAGGATGGTCCATTATGTACCTGTTACAGCGATCGTACTGGAAGGAGTCACTCCCGATGATTAACAGGCGGCCAGTATCTACTGTGTCAGTATCTGAATCAGAGGACTCCGCAACTACGGCCAGCCGATCATGGCCTCCGTCTAAAGAATCAACATCCCCCCAAGTCACCATTATATCTGCATCAAAAAAAGACATAAAAGAAAGCAAACAGAGTTAGAAAAGGGTTATTGGAAACAAAACTCTGAAAAAAATTTGGCAGAGTCTCCCCTAGCCGGGGAGAGTGACAAAAGAAAGTGGGAACACATCCATTGAGAGATGGTCCCTAAAATAGGCCGTGGGTGTCACATCGAGGCCAAACAGGACACCCAGGGGTGTAGCTCCGAGGACCAACCTACTAGGAGCCTCTCGGGCCGAGAAAGAAGGGGTTTAATCCCAGGATCAATCAACATGGAGCAACGCCCTCACCACATTCGCTGCTGACGCGATCGAGAGAAGAATGCGCCGTCGCCGCCGTGAGCAGAAGGGGAGAAGGAGAGAAGAAGCTAGGGTTGTGAACGGTTTGAAATGAGGAAGAGAGAGAAGAACATGGGTTCTTATAAGGGGAGTCGCAGGCTTAATCTAGCATGAGGGTAGGGCGTGCCGTTTTAGCGCCCTTCCTCGTCGGTCTGACCGATTTTGCGTGCCGACTAAGGGCGCACCAGATTAACAAGGAGACACCGCGTCGTTTTGATGGCAACAAGCACGGCTGTGCCATTTTACAAGCACTTGCCATGGCCGCGCCATTTTAATGTCAAATGCCATCTTCGTGCCGTTTTAAGGCCGTTATGAAGTCACGCCATTTTAACGGGACCACGGCTGCACCAAATCAATGGTCTGTGCTGATCAGATAAAGGGTTTGCTCAGTCGAAGTACATCCGCCGGTCCCGAGTCGCTCATTCCTCACTTGCGACACCTGCGGCTACGGGGCATTTGTTGGCACCCAAAATATAATCAGATGGCAATCATGCCTGAACGACCGAAGGATGCGGCATGCCAAAGTGTAAGAACCAAAGAAAATCAACAAACAAGGGTCCTCTCGGACTGCTTAAGCCTCAAGTCACCTGACAAAAGCATTAGGGAGTCCACGATTCATCACCTCAAAATGGTCGGAAGAAATCTACAACAAACTGGCAATGCCGTACGGCCTGCCCAACAAACCGACATCGACTCGGTCGTGTCGAACAAACCCCATCCTTCGTCCGATCAGGATGAGAATATACCTAGTGGTCCGCCACCTGATAACAGACCTTCCCGAGGTGAAGAAATGTCTCTAGCTCCTCAGAATAGGGTGCCGAGGGCTATGTCAGTGGAAGACCCAAGCAACCCGACTTGGGGGTGTCTGCTTACTGGACAAGCCCGTGAGTGGCCGAAAAGCTGCCCAGGCAGGGCAAAAATACTCCGAGTGGTGACCCACTCGCTGAGGATGCCGCGAATATGAATGAAGCCGGCCTGATAGCACATATCACAGTGCCGAAGGCCATGTCAGCGGGAAAGCCGAGTGACCGAACTAAGGGCACGGACGGCACCGGATTTGGCCAGTCAGTGGCCTGAAGGTTTTCCCGATACTTCTCATGATGGTCCCACATGGCCAAAATGAGATGAAAGTTTGAGCTGACTCCCGGAGCCACTCCAAAATCCACGGATCGACCCGACCCAAAAAAATGGCAAGGATGCGGCCTTAATCTGGCGCGCTCAACACTAATCTAGCACCATTTAAACGGGCGAACAATGCCCCATTCTGGTGGGAGACGAAGCTCCGTCTGATTCCGACGCGCCCACGAGCACGCCGTATCAACCCCAGGGGATTACTCCTCTATAAAGAGGGGGGGCAATCTGATGAAGAGAAGAGGGAGAGAGAAAAAAAAAGAATAAGAAAAAAGAAAAGTATCAAAGGAGGATTGGGGAAGAAGAAAGCTGAGAGGGGGGGAAGAGTTTCTCATGCAATCGTCCACCATTCTTCTGCAGAAGAGAGAGGCCTGGAGCGAAGTGAGAGGGAGCCCATTCCGATACTCTGTTTTCATTACACGAGATAGATGTGGGTTCTCGAGAGTTTCTTTGATCGTCTCCTTCCCCCTCTTGCTAGGATCTCTTGTGGTGTGTAATTAGATGGGTGATGATATGAGCATGTAGTTCCCCATCCCCATTTAATCTTCTTTCCCTTTAGCATTCGCTTCATGTATCCTTCTGATTTCTAATGTGAGGATGTAAAATGACTGGTCTCCATGTGACAACGTCGGGCCGTGTCTGTGTATGTAATATGCTGGTTATTCCTCAAGCTATGTGATGATCTTCAGGTCTGGAAGAGAGTGTTGGCACGTGTTTGAGTATTTCCTTCTTCTCCGTTGCATTTCTTCTCATATTGCCTGTGCGTTGCCGTTTGATTTTTTTTTATCGACGCGAAGTACGCCCCGGGCTACCCGAGGGTCACATTAATGTCATCCCCCCTCTCCGGGGTCTCCTCATTGGATTGATTATATCGAGTATCTCGCGTATCTACCGTAGGTTTCCTCTATTCGTTGGAGACATATGTGCCTCTGCCCACTCCCAGGACCGGTTCCCTCGTTGCCCCTCCGCTCATAACCATGGGATGGAGGGTGGCCGTCCCCATAACGTGGGCGCTGTGCGTCTAATATCGTGGTCATCTTCTTATATGCCACCTACTAACTATTCGAGCATTTTCTTTATATAACCCTCTGCATGCCATCCCTCTCCGTGAGCTCCATAGCTCATGTGCTTATAGGTAACCCCCAAATGCTGATCAACTAACCTCCCTATGCCTAACCTATCATCGATTGCTTAACAGTTGAATGGCTGATCACTGCATTTTTTTTATCCCGAGAAGGATGGGGTGAGGGTCCTTCCATATGGCCCATTTCTCCCCTTCCTATTATACAAGTGAGATGAGGATGCCATTGCAATCACCATGTTTCTTTCGGCAACATCGATCCACTAGCCGGGGAGAGGGACATTCCCCATTAACGTTCCTACTGTTAATCCTCTATAAACCACCATAAGGTCGTAGGGTCCCGTCCTTCCGTGGCGTGGAGTCCCATGGGCCATTAAAGGTGAACAGAGATGGATCCTTTGATCCAACATTAAATCAAATCCACATTCCTCTGGGGAATTGTGGTGGCCATGGGTCACGGAACCCCTTGTAGGCTAGCCCTCGGGGTCTCCTCCCATTCAGGCTATCCCGTTGAATGATTACTGGCCCACGGAGTATTGGTGCCCCTAGTAGGCTAGCCCTCGGGATTTCCATCCATTCGGGTCCGCCGATCACCGTCTTGGCCTCCCGGCATTCAGGAGCTTACCCCAGTCTTTGTGGGTAGGTTTCCACTTTTCCCTCATGACCCTCTAGGTATGGGGAGATGCTGCCCAATTTTAATGTGATTAGTTTGACTAAACTCGGCTAAAAATTCAAATTGTGGTGACCGTGAACATATCTTGGACTGAGAACAGATTGTGTTTGAGTATTAACCTCGCACAAGTCTTGATTTATCATGCATGTAGGACAATCATGACCTAAATTCATTCAATAATCATCACTAATGATTAATGAAAATAGTTGTTAATTGAGTTAAGTTGCAACATAGCTCAAATAAGCCCAGAATTCAAAAAATCCTCCAACAATGACAAAGCCTTTAACTAGCGTGCCCTAATCCAGCGCCCACCCCCATCGTGCTGAATTAACTTCACTTTCAAAACCATAAAATCTTCAACCCCATCCACCCGACACGTGGCCTAATTCGGTGCGCCTCTCGCACACCGCACCGATTTAACCCCTCTTCACATCCCATGCCGCATTTGGTGCCCTTCACACACCACACCGGATTAACCTATTCCTACACCCCTCCACGTCGGATTAGAGTTTAGCCACCGCTTCGCTCCGATTCAACCCCTCACTCATACTTCTATCAATCCTTTTGCTCCTCCATTTCTCTATCATGCTTGACTCATCTAGGTTCCATAACCAATCAATAAAAATCATTGTTGGCTCCAAGTCGTTAGCTGCTTTGGGTCTGCTTTCGCCATGCATCTATGTATACATGAATACCTGCTTGTCATTGTTGCACATTCGTCATTATTACAAACCTCAGTATATCAAATGGTGATTTGCTTAAGGCCAGATCAGGTCTGATTGGAAGCTTTCACTAAGTGTGATGGTGGTCTTCGGACCTACGTTCTCTGCCACGTACCGAGGGCTCAGGATAATGAATGTGATAGAACTGCATGTTTGAGCTTCTGTTCAGTTCCTGCATTATGTGATATCATTCTGTTAATCTGCTTATGCTTATATATATTTACACAGCCCCGATGGTTCATTATCTTGGCAATTAATCAAGGGTTTTCCTCCTTTTTGGAGGATGTAATTAACGTCATAGCCTTTATGATATGACGGACTGTCGGTCCCGACGTGGACTTCACTTTCGTCTGACCAAGTCAGATCGAGCGTATAATAAATCTGTCACTTAGTGACAGGCACGCCTACATAATAAACCTAATAAATCTAATAAAACCAAATAATAATAAAATAAATAAATAAATACTAATAAAATCATAAGAAAATAACAATGTAGTCCCCACAAGCCCTAGATCTAAGCAACAAATGCTTAATCTAGTCCCTTACCACAAAGGTAGGGAAACACAGAAATCCAAAGAGGAAGAAATTACAACGAAAGATAAAAAAGAAATCTCAAGATGAAGAAAGAAAATATCTTTGATCTGATGAGCAGCGTGTGTCTTGAGAGGGCTTAGCACGATCTAATTGCCGCCATCAGACTCTGAGGCTTCTAGTGCTGGAATAAACTTCTTCCTCGATCAGACTCAAGGAACTCCCTATTTTCTGCTTGCTCCAGTCGCTGGGCACTCTGCTGCTTCGAAAGAGAGTCTTCTCGCCCTTTTTTCCACGCAAGTGTGTTCTCCACACGCCCTTCTGATCTTCATGCAAATCACGCCCCTGGGCCGACAAATTGGTTGGAAATGGAATCTTTTTGGGGTCCACACAATCAGGCTTGTTGGTTCCCTCCAAGTTTTAGCGCCTACAGATTATTTCTGGAGAGTTTCACATAAAGATCGTGGTATTGGGTAATTGGACCTCGGATTCGGTGCCCAAATGGATCCAATAGACTGAGCCAGATATGGTCTGCGTCGAAATAAGTCAACTTAAGAAGGCTTAGAGTCGACTTAATATTACCTGATTTTTAGATTTGCTTCTGGAAGCATATTAAGTCGACTTGGCCTTGGTTGGAGTCGACTTGAACTGAGCTACCTAAGGAGATGGCTTATGTTTCCTGCTTAGAGTCGACTTGGGACCTCTCTGAGTCGACTTGAAATGCTCGCATGACTTCTGTGCTTTTGGCAGATTGTCAAAGTCGACTTGATGATTCCCTGAGTCGACTTGGCTTCAGTTGTTCTGAAGTATAGCATCTGGGAGCCTTCTGAGTCGACTATGACTTCTGAGAAGTCAACTTAAATTGCTAGATCTATTCTATGTTCATCTTTCCTCTGCATTTGGCAATTACACTCAACTTTTAGGGTTATTGATGAATATTAAAATTTATTCCTTTGTTACAATGATGTATGGTTTGGACATCATCAAAACATAGACTCCACATTAATGTGGTTGTCTTTCTTGTAAATATTGAATAATTTTGTTAGTCATCTCTTTAAAAATCATGAAAATTTTGAATAAGAACTCATGAAAGCTATGAGGTCATTTTTGTCATGTAAGCATGTTTACTTTGCTTGATTTAGAGTGTTTTGATTTAAAGAAATTTCAAGAATGCTTTGATTGTACATAATGAAAGACATACTCACTTGACTTTTTCATAGTCATAAATATCTCTTTTAGATGGAAAAGGGGATGAAAAACATGAAATTGAATAAAATAAAAAAAGGGGGAGGAAAAGTTCAAGTGTGTTGATTTTCTACATGTTTTGCTTTCATGAAAATATTTTTATGAACATTTCCTTGTGCATTTTATATGAAAAGTTCAGGTGTATTGATTTCCAATGATTATATCTTCATGTCAAATATGAATGCAATGTTTGAAAATGAATGGGCACAGATTTAAGTGCATTTTTGATGATGCCATTAATGTTGTTTGCTTGCTTGATTGAACCCCATCACTTCATTTCATCTGAAAAGGGGAGATTAGTGCATGTGCATGCTTGAGATTATCTATGTGCTTGCATGTTGACTTCGTGTATTTATTTGGAAATAATTCGAGTCTTGCTCCTACCTCTTTGCATCTGTTTGTAATTCTATTTCTCTGACCTCATGTTACTTTGCAGCAATGATTCGAATCTGTCATAATTGTTTGCTGGCATCTTTATGGATAGACTTTAAAGCTTGAGAGAGATTCTTTGGCTAAGGGGGAGAGTGTGAGATTGGACTTTGCTTAGAGTGTATGTGAGTTTTCTGGTATATCAAATGGTGACAAATGGAAGGACAGTGTAGATCTATCTAGAAATTATCACTATGCATGAGAATACACTCTGCCTAGTACCAGAAATCACCACTCTCTCTGTCACAGGTCACTTGAAATCATTCCTATTTTCAGTCATACCAATCGACCTAATTATATCTTCTGTCAACAAATTCATTACACTGTCTTTAGTCTACTTCATTTCAGCCTACCTCTAGAGTTGATCTCTAATCTCTGTCAAGTCTGCTTCAAATTTGTGTTTCATCTCCTACTCAAAATAGAAAAATTGATAATTCATTCAAAGGGGGAGGTTCCAATAATTTATCTGGTCCAATCATGCATCAATAAAATCTATTCATTATCTCATCATTAGTATTGCACTCCTGTCATAAATTTAGGATTGCATTAGAATCCATGATTTAAGTATATCTAGCACATTCATGCATATTACATTTTATGTATAGATTGGAGTCTGCATGTTGCACTCATGTTGCATGAAATATATGGTTTTGTGTGTGCATGTGATGATGTATGTTCTACATATTGCATGTTCTCATAGTGTGCTTGCATGATATTATATATACTATCCGCATCCTTGGCATTTCCAAGACCGTATACTCCCTTGTTAAATAATGTTGCATTTGAGTTATGATTGGTGTGTCTCATGTCACAGACTAAGGGGGAGGAATTTTTAATAAGTGTATTTATTTAGGGGGGGCTGCATAGTTATGTTGTCAATTACATTTTTAGGATACATTTTAAATCAAGATCCCACACTATCTTGCACTCCAATGTGAAAATGAATATTAAACATAAAGATATGGGAATTTCCTCTTAACACTATAGGGAAACAAATTATTCTACATAGAATTTGAAGAGGAAAATTGAATAAGCTCCTGCCTCATAAGAAAGAAAATTTCTTAAATGAAAAATGAAATGAAAAATTAGAAGAAAATTGAAGGCAGAGCAATGTTCAATCTCACTAAGTAGATCGGATGCATGTCACCTGAGACGTGATATGGTTCGCATTGAAAAGTGCTACACTTAATAATCTTTATTCAGAATTTGGTGGAATAGTTAACCTACTAAGTAACCGAGGAGTCTGACATGTGATCCATGTGTCTTCTCGCATAAAAAGGTATGGTTTGAACCTGACTACTCTCGATTAAGAAAATATTTAGGAAAATAGAATTTGAAGTAAGAAAATGGAGGTAGTGTAAGGCACCAATAAACTCAAATTTGAAAAGGAAGTACAATCTTGGAGAGTGTCCCTTTATGTTAATTAAAAAATCCATATGTCCATATGCTTAAAATTCATTTTGCATGTTCATTCACGTACGCAAATGGGAATTTGATTTGCTTTGTATCCTGAAAACTTGATTGATTGCAAGGGCTGTTGCATGATTTCTTCTAAATACTTCCACACTCTCCTTAGTGATAATAATATGTGCATTCTGGTTGTATTGACTCATTTACACTTTTCATACACTTATCTCATCCTCTTAATAAGATGGGGAGAGATATGTTGCACTTACATATATAAATATATATATATATATGCAAGATGTTACTTGACTGAGTGCATGCTTGCATGATCCCCAATGCATCATACTGAAAAATTGGTATCAGACATTAAGGTTTATTTGGTCCCAAGTCATACACCTACATACATGTGCTTTTGCAATCATTCCTATCCCAAAAATTGGCATCTAGGTATCCACCCGTTCAACAATTGGTACAGGTAGCCATCTGTTCAACAATTTATATCAGTCCACAAATTGGCTTTTTCACATAAAGTTCTCTTGGTGTCAAAGTTTCAACAATTGCTCTCATTACACCAATTGGTGTAACGACCCAAGATCCGGATACCGGGTCAAACCTGATATCACTTGGATCCTACGTCAGGGTTAAAGGGATGGTGTGGTCATCCACTGAAATTCTAAACAAAGTAGAAAACAATCTACAGAATTAATGATTATATGACAGGAATAAAATTAACATTTTATAACAATTAAATATAAGTACAAAGTCTAGTCCACAAGTACAGTCTAAAAGAAAAGTAACGTACACTGCCTCGGGGCATACCCCGAGCACTAGCGAGCTGGCTGCTAAAAGACCTCCGACCGAGACGCACCACCTCTAGGAGAAGCGTTGCACCTGAAAAAGTAGGGAGTGTGCCTCATCTCATTGGCTCAATAGGGGTCCCACAGATCCCTACCACAACAAAAGTGGTAAACAAGGCAGCAACAGAAATAACAATAACAACAACAAGAGCAACATTAGTGGCGAAGCGATTAAAATAACCTCAGCAACAACAACGGCAGTGGCTAAAATGATGAAATAGGAAATGACAGAAGCATAGAGTCTCTACACTACTCCTACCCTCACAAGGGAACCACGATCTTGAGTCGAAACCGTCGATCTAAGGAAGGTGGCGGTCACCCTACCGAAAGAACTTACGGAGCCTCTAATGTAGGAAAAGTCCTCACGGATGGGAGCCACTACGAAAACCACACCGCCGAAACATCCTATCACAGCTACCAGAAGAACCCTGACCACGTTGTCGAGAAACCTCGGCCTCGTAGGCGAGAAACCACACTAAAGTTACCCGATTAGAACACATTACCCCTACTCCAGAGAACAACGACTCACGGTCGAGAACCAAACCCATGGGTGACTAAAGTACTCCGCCACTAGCACCGGTTTGATGCGTCCTCTGATGACTTACACCACGCCGACTCTCCCTAACCTGGCCACCTCTTCCAGAGAGTGAGGCAAGGGACTGGGTCAGATACATCCCAGATGCCTTACGTCGCCCACTACGCTCACGCCTGTCGGCCTCTCCCAGAGAGTGAGGCGGAGTCGCAACGACACAAGGACTATTTGGGGTCACGCCCGTCGGCGTGGGTCCACTGCCCCCAACAAAGTGTGCACACACAGACCATGACCTCAAGGTTGGGTCCTCTAAGTGGTTTTACCCTAAGCGGGACTCAGACTGCCAAGGCGAGGGGCCCTACGGTAACCAGTATAAAAATCGTCACATCGGGTACAACTCTCGACAACACGGTCGAAACGTGTCGGCACTCAATAAGCAACCGCTCTCGCCACAGCCGGTACATGCACGTCACTCTGTAAGTTGAGCCTAGTGGAGTACTACTCAGAGGAAAGTCCTACTCACGCATGCCTGAAACCACGAAGTGGCACAACTCAGTATAGGCAAACCTCCTAAGGCCGGTAACGAGAACCAACAGACGCCAGCCTACTAACTCATGCGGGAAAGGACCTCAGCTCACGGTAACCCCAAACGGGGGAGAACACTCTCTATAAAAACAATTCTCATAGGGATTGCCCATGAGGACATATATAGAAATCCTAGATCATGAAGAATCACGTAGACACCTCTTCAGCGAAACTGTATCCCATACGGACACTTCGGGGCAAGAAAAGGCGAACCATGGCACCCCGGGGGCTGACACAGCTAGGCGGCCAACCTCTTGGCCACCCAGTGGCCTGGGCGGCCACACCCTTGGCTGCCCCCTGGGTGGCCAGGCCTTTGGCCGCCCAGTGGTCTAGGCGGCCACCCCTTTGGCCGCCCAGTCCAGAGCAAGAAAAGAGTCTGGGGGGCCAGAGCACTGGCCGCCCAGCAGACCAGGGCAGCCAACTCTTTGGCCACCCAGTCAATAGTGCATGCCAGTCAGTCTCCTCGCCGCCTGCAAACTAGGAAGAGAAGGGGGAAGAAGGGGAGGACGGCCAGGGTCAGGGCCGCCCAGCAACCTGGGCGGCCAGACCTATGGCCGCCCAACAGACCGGGGTAGCCAGACCTACGGCCGCCCAGCTCCAGGGCACAGACGGCCACCCCGTTGGCCGTCTCTTGCCAGGTTTGCGAAAATGGGCCAAACTTCACATGCAGTTCGATCCCATGCCCCATTCGCCTCGCCGCGAAGGGGAAAACAAGGGGAATCCATCCCCGGACATTCCTACCACCAGAAAATCGAATCCTAACTACGATTGGGGCCCAAATACACTGAAACCGTCACTCAACCCCAAAATGCTCATTTTCCCCCAAATAAGCAAAACACCGTCTCTCGCCCTCGCTGGAACTCAGAATCGCAAGGAAAACCCATGAGGGTGCCAGGGATCTGTCCCCCTACCTTTTAGAAGCTTTACCGTCGAAAACCAAGTGAACATGCCGTTCTCCCGTGCAGTCGCCACCCACGGCCGTGAACTCCTCCGCCTTGCCGCACGACATGTCCCTCGGGTTCGTCCTCGCCGCACGCCGCCGTCGCTCCGCCACACGTCCCCTCGCCACCTCCGTCGGCCGCCGGGGTGAGAAGGGAGAGGGACGGAGAGACAGGAGAGAGCGAGGGAGAGGAGAGATGCGAGAGAGTGAGAGAGGTGAGAGAACGGAGGGGGAGAGCGGGGGATTTCAAAATTTTATTTATATATATATATATATATATATATATATATATCCATTTTGATTACAAAATCAGCATGAACCCCAAAAAATCCCTAAAAATTAATTTGAACTCTGAAAAATTCTAGGAAAAAGCTAGGCCGCTCCACGCGTCGGCACGGACCTGAAATAACTCACAAAAACACCGAAAAGGGGGTCCAGAAACCCAATATACATGATCTATGGCCCGCAAAAAAGGATCCAAAAAACTCGGGGCGTTATAGACCTCCCCCCTAATAGAAATTTCATCCTCGAAATTTGGGACAAGCACAGGACTCACAGGGAAGGGCTCACCCCACGGTAAGATCGCACGGCCACAACAAAACCACCTATGAGGAACACCGCCAGACTGACACAACCAGTAGAGCCCTCTCGCTCTACCCTGCCAATTCACACCGATCCTCATATCGATCGGGACCCACGTAGACTGGCGAGTCTGGCATCACCTTAGCTTCCCGAAACTCTCTAGGGCACCACAAAAATTCTACACACTCTGCATACGGAGGAAACACACGAGTCGAGACCCGACTCCACTCCATGACTAGGAACTTCACGCCCAGCAGTCCACTCAAGACACCGGATTTCTCAAATGCTGAACACCGAGTACTCCTCACAAGGAGCACAATCACACTTCAACACCAGGCAACAATCACACTGCCATCACAGCTGACCATAAACCTTCCGCCGACTTCACACCGTCAACATCCATCACAATAAAGGTCAAGACACCTCAAAGCTCGCGGGTCAACACCAGTCTCGAGGTCAACATCCCTTCGGTCACCAACCACATACATGAGACTCACAACAGTCGACCGGTAGAGACTTCACAGTACACAACTCGCATCACACAATGGTCAACCCGAGTGGCAAGACATCAGCCACAGAAACTCATCTGCCAGCCACTGGTTCCACATCCACCAGAAGTCCTTTGACCACTCCTCTCCTGCTCTTTAGCAGGGTCGCTAGTCATTTCATCCGAACACTGGCCACGCACCACTTGAGACCATCTGGGTCCTTCATGGCCCTCCTACCAACACCAAGTTCTCGAGAGGGGAAAGAACAACAAGGTCACTCGCGCGAACTTCGAACTCCTCAAACAGATAAATTCGGGGCCCACCGCCTCTAACAGATCCCAACAGTGGGGCTCCCATTACGCATTCACACTTAGGGCATTCTTTCGTCAAGGAGACAGCTGCACCACCCTACTGCCGTCCAACCCGCACTTGGCAATTCCACAGTTCCCATGAGCTGCCAACCGACACCAACCAACTCTCAGCACCCACCTAAGCCCAACACTGCTTAGGTTAAACAACCGCTTGCTTCGCACATGAGATCTCCTTGCACCGTTCCTCCCGTGTCAGGGGAAACCTCTGACCTTAACACCACAATCCGGTCAGTCGCACTTAGACAATTCGATTAGCTCCCTCGACTACACGTGGCATCCCCGCAGGGTCACATCCTTGACCCCAAACCCCTTATCATGCTTCGAATCCACTTCGAGCGCATCCACACCGATCAAAGTTCGTCAAATCACTACCTCATCTTTGGGTAACGTGCAACTGCGCCTCATCCAGTCCGAATGGCCACATTTTGTCCTCAACACCAATCATGAACCAGCTGCACTCTAGGCCACGCAACATGATTCGCAAAAAAGACTGGCACACAATTACTCACAATTGACAGCTCCTACCATCATGCTGCCCCAAATCTCAACCCTACTAGTGCTACTCAGCACAACACTGCAGCCAACACTCGGCAATCAAGGCCATGCACATTGCCAATACTGCCTTATAACCCAAGGCAACTCTCTACAGTTGACCAAGAAACCTCCAAGACTAGCTTAGTAGTAAAACATTACTACCTTCAGCCACCAATCTGATTCTGGGGCCTGTGGGTTATGGGCCCACCATGCTTCCACTGTGCAACTCTTCAACCCAATGCAGAAACATGGGGAAAAACCTGACATCCGACATAACACGACCCCCAACAAGAAACAACTAATCTAGAAGTATGGGTGAAGAAGCTCACACCCCTCAATTCTGGAATGCAGCCTTCCTTCATGCCCAACAACCCACCTACAACACTATAGAACTCCACACCAACACCCCGGGAGGCCCAACGCCGACCTCACAGCCTAACAAATTGGCCCGACATGTAACCTTACCTAACATGCTCAATACTGACTAAACGATACATACACACCACAGCACCAGGGAAGAGGGCACACCACTCCCGATAGGCAGCCCCACTGCCAACATGCAAGACACACTTGCAACCCCAAAGCAATTAGGGAGGGATACAGACACAATAAAGTGATAAAATCGTAGAATTAACCAAAATACGCTACAAGGAATTAACTAAAAAATAAATAGCGCATACCTTCCAGGAGGTGCCTCCATAACCACCAGGGCCACGCATCATGTGCCCTAGTAAACCACACCTCGCTGCAACAAAATCGCTACCTCAACTAGGATAGCCCCTCGGGGCAATCACGTGCTTTGTGTCCTGCCTGACCACACCTGAAGCACCTCCCAGCACTCGGACACGATCTGCCTGGATGCAAACCGCCACAACCCGCACATTGAGTCTGCTGACCTTCAGCCACACTCTGCCACTAAATCTGGATCGAAGACTGGAGCATGCTCTCCTCAGACGCCTGCCTCTGACCATTAAGCAACTGCCTGTACCTCCATCCTAGTCTCCAAGGATGCCTACCAGAAGGTGAAGACGTCACCACAAGTGGCTCGTTCGAAGGCTGCTGAACCTCCATATGATGATCCTCAACCTGTTGAACTTGACCCGACGAAAACTGCACTGCCTGCGACTCCCGGGTCCTCAACATGTCCGCCTCCAAAGCCGCCGCTGCCTAGAACGCCACGTCCAGACCTCTAAATTGAGTCACAATCAAAACATGCCGCAACTCAGCTCTCAAACCTCGGAGAACTGATGGGTCCTCAAAGCTTCATCTACCATCACATGAGGAACATAATGGCCCAATTCCATGAAACGGTCCGAGTACTGCAATACCGACATCTCATCCTGTCGTAGATTCAGGAACTGGAACATCCTTTCCATTCATAAGAACTCTGGACTATAAGTTCACTCAAAAGCCTCAACGAACTCCTGCTAAGGAATCTATCGAAGTGGTCGAGATTGGAAGGTCGTCTCCCACTCCATGGTCCACCACGAGGAAGTAGGACCATACAACCGATAACTCTTCAGCAGAGCTCTCTCATCATCCACACATTCTATCGACTGGAACACTCATTCCACCGCATCGATCCACGATCTTGCTGCATCAGGATCCAACTGGCCCTCAAATGTCGGTGGCTGAAATTACAGAAACTCCCGTAAAACATGACCTCGGCCACCACGCGACGTACCACCTTCGCCAGCTTCCTGACCACGGCACTGCTCACCCCACTGCTACACAAAAAATTGGTACATGTCGGTGAAAAACTCAACCTGACTCGGCACACCCCGGGCCGCTACCTCTGGAGGAGGGGACTCGCGACCCGATTCCTCACTACTCAGCTCCTCCCGAGCCCTCGCCAGCACCCCTGACAATGATCGGACAAGCCTTCTCGGCACCATCAGACCTTGAACATAATAAAAAAATAAGGGGGGTTAATAAAACAAAACACCCTATGCCAGCTATCGACTATACTGGACTCTCTGGACTCTGAGTCTCCTCAACTATTTTGAATTCCCATGCATTTCCACAACCCTACTCTAATACCACCTGTAACGACCCATGATCTGGATACTATGTCAAACCCGATATCAGTTGGATCCTACGCCGCCACCTACGAGTAGGGAGGCTCGGAACGGTTAAAGGGATGGCGTGGTCATGCATTGAAATTCTAAACAAAGAAGGAATAAAATTAACATTTTATAACAATTAAATATAATTACAGAGTCCAGTCCATAAGTACAGTCTAAAAGAAAAGAAATGTACACTGCCTCAGGGCATACCCCGAGCACTGGCGAGCTCGCTGCTAAAAGACCTCCGACCGGGACACACCACCTCAAGGAGAAGCGCTTCACCTGAAAAAGCAGGGAGTGAGCCTCATCTCATTGGCTTAGTAAGGGTCCCTCGGATCCCTATCACAACGAAAGCGGTAAACAAGGCAGTAGCAGAAATACAATAACAACAACAAGAGCAACAGTAGTGGCAAAGCGATTAAAATAACCTCAACAACAACAACGGTGGTGGCTAAAATGATGAAATAGGAAACGACAGAGGCACAAAGTCTCTACACTACTCCTACCCTTACAAGGGAATCATGATCTTGAGTCGGAACCGCCGATCTAAGGAAGGTCACGGTCACACTGCCGAAAGAACCTACGGAGTTAACGTAGGAAAAGTCCTCACGGACGGGAGCCACTACGAAAACCACACCACCGAAACAGCCTATCACAGCTACCAGAAGAACCCTGGCCACACTGTCCGGAAACCTCGACCTCGCAGGAGAGAAACCACACTAAAGTCACCCAGTCAGAACACACTACCCCTACTCCAGAGAACCACAGCTCAAGGTCGGGAACCAAACCCACGGGTGACTAAAGTACTCCACCAATAACACCGGCTGGATGCGTCCTCTAACGACTTACACCACACCGACTCTCCCTAACCTGGCCACCTCTCCCAGAGTGTCAAGCAAGGGACTGGGTCGGATGCCTCCCAGAAGCCTTACACAACCCACTACACTCACGCCTGTCGGCCTCTCCTAGAGAGTGAGGTGGAGTCGCAATGAGACAAGGACTAGTTGGGGTCACGCCTGTCGGCGTGGGTCCACTGGCCCCAACTACGTGTACACACACAGGCCATGCCCTCAAGGTCGGGTCCTCTAACTGATTTTCCCGTCAGCGAGACTCAGACTACCAAGGCGAGGGGCCCTACGGTAACCAGTCTAAAAATCGTCACATCGGTTATAGCTCTCGACTACCCGGTCGAAATGTGTCGACACTCAGTAAGCAACCGCTCTCTGCCCAGCCAGTACGTGCACGACACTCAGTAAGCTGAGCCTAGTGGAGTACTACTCAGAAGAAAGTCCAACTCATGCACGCCTAAAACCACGATGTGGCACAGCTCGATACAGGCAAACCTCCTAAGGTCGGTAACAAGAACCATCGGACGCTGGCCTACTAACTCATGAGGGAAAGGACCTCAACTCACGGTAACCCCGAATGGGGGAGAACACTCTCTACAGACACAATTCTTACAGGGATGGCCCATGAAGACATATATAGTAATCTCGGATCATGATGAATCACGTGGACACCTCTTTCGTGAAATCTTATCGCATACGAACACCTCGGGGCAAGAAAAGGTGAAGCACGGCACCCCGGGGGCAGACAGAGCTGGGCGGCCAACCTCTTGGCCGCCCAGCACAAGGCGACCCACGCCTTTGGCCACCCAGTGGTCTGGGCGGCCACCCCTTTTGCCACCCAGTCCAGGGCAAGAAAGGAGTCTAGGAGGCCAGAGCACTAGCCGCCCAACAGACCAGGGCAGCCAACTCTTTTGCCGCCCAGTCAACAGCACAGGACGACCAGTCTCCTGCCCTCCTGCAGACTGGGAAGAGAAGGGGGAAGAAGGGGAGGACGACCAGGGTTCTGGCTGCCCAGTGATGTGCACTACACTCGTCATTTAAAAATATCATGTCATAATTTTAAAAATATACCGCACTCACTCACAAAAATAGATTTTAAATTAATGTAAAGTGAGAGTACGGGTCGATCCCACGAGGAAGAAATATTATCTTTTTTTGTAAGTTGAAAACCTCTTGTATTTGTGAAAGCCAAGTTTGAGTGAGTTTATGAAAGAGAAAATAAGAGTGTGTGAATTGAAATTGCTTAAAATTAAATCTACCTAAAGAAGATTAGAGGGTTGAGAAGATAAATTTGGAAGAGGTAGAGAGTGAAAGAAAGAAGAACAATTGTAAAAATTAACTTTTATTGCTAAGAAGAAAGATTACAAGTCTATGAAAATAAAAATTACCACTTGCATAAAATAAAAGAATAAGTGAAGAAAAGAGCCAGGGAATTGGAAGAACAGCGCCGTCCACACGCCGTGCTGAGCCTTTGAGATGGTCGCCCCGCTTTGGAGATGAATGCTCCCTTAAGAGCACCGAAGAAGAAGATCCGCCTTGGGGATTTGAGAAGAATATAGAAGAGGAGGGAGATAGAGAAGAGGAAGAAGATTAAAATCTAAGAAAAATAGTAAAATACAAATACAAATATAGCAAAATAAAAAATAAAATAGCTTTAAAACTAAGAGGAATCAGAAGATGACGAAGAAGAAGAAGTTGAAGATCTTAAAGAGAGGAAGAACTTTTGTGAAGAGGGCAGAGGGATAAAATGATTAGAAGAGGGTAAAAAAGTGAGAAGAATAGTAAAACATAAGTGTAGAAAAATGTGAAAATTAAACTTTAAAAATTAAATTATAACTTGAAAATGAGATAGAATTAGAGGAAGAAAAAGAAGAAGGAAATCTAGATCTTTGAAAAAATAAGAACATTTATGAAGTAAGCAGAGGGATAAAATAAGCAGAAGAAGGTGAAAACTATGGAAAAACGGAGGGCTGCGCGCGCGGATGAACAGTAAATCGTAAAAGATAGAACTTTAAAAAATAGGAAATAAATTAAAAACGAGAGAGATCTAGCTAAAATCGTAGAAGAAGAAGTTGAATAACTCTTAAAAATGAACGAGAAGAAAAGGATATTCCAGTCCAATGAGACGGAGTGCTCAATTGGATGGTCCTTCTAATTCTAAGAGGGGTGTGCCTAATTGCCCTTAAGAAGGGAGAAAGAGAAGAAGAGAATGATGATTTTTTTTCTTTTTCAAATGTTGCAAGTGATAAACAAAGAACTAACTAAATGCAATAATACATGTAAGAGATGAAACTAAGATGAAAGTATGATATCATGATGATTTTTTTCTATTTTCTGATTTATTTTTTTTAGAGATTTTTCTATTTTTTTTAGAAATTTTAAAATTTTTTTAGATTTTGCTGGAAATACATAAAACAGAACTTGTTCCTACGCTTACTGACCTTTACGATACTTAATTTCCAAAAATTTCTGATTTTCTGATTATCTGCTACCTTTTGTGACAGTTTACAGCCCTTCGGCGACGCTTTCTGTTTTTTTGCGGTAGATGATTTTCTCTAGTTTTCAGGTCCAAATTTCCTTTTTTTTGATTTTTTGATTTTTTTTCTTTTTGATGTAAAATAAAAATAGAAAAATTAGTATACAAATATATACATCAGACACAAGAATTTCCAACTATCAAAAAACATTTCCTCCCCAGTAACGACGCTAAAAATTGATGTGCACTACACTCGCCGTTTAAAAATGTAGTGCCACAATTTCAAAAATATACCGCACTCACTCATAAAAAAAGATTTTAAATTAAAGTAAAGTGAGAATACGGGTCAATCCCACGAGGAAGAAATATTATCTTTTTTTGTAAGTTGAAAACTTGTTATATTTGTGAAAGCCAAGTTTGAGTGACTTTATGAAAGAGAAAATAAGAGTGTCTGAATTGAAATTGCTTAAAATTAAATCTACCTAAAGAAGATTAGGGGGTTGAGAAGAGAAATTTGGAAGAGGTAGAGAGAGAGAGAAAGAAGAACAATTGTAAAAATTAACTTTTATTGCTAAGAGGAAAGATTATAAGTCTATGAAAATAAAAATTACAACTTCCATAAAATAAAAGAACAAAGGAAGAAAAGAGCCAGGAATTGAAAGAATAGCACCGTCTATACGCCGTGCCGAGCCTTTGAGATGGTCGCCCCGCTTTGGAGATGAACGCCGCCTTAAGAGCACCGAAGAAGATTATCCGCCTTGGGGATTTGAGAAGAATATAGAAGAGGAGGGAGATAGAGAAGAGGAGGAAGATTAAAATCTAAGAAAAATAGTAAAATAGAAATAAAAACAAATCAATAGAAAAATTGACATAACTTTAAAATAAGGAGGAATCAAAAGATGACAAAGAAAGAGACGTTGAAGATCTTGAAGAGAGGAAGAACTTTCGTGAAGAGAGAAGAGGGATACAACGATCAGAAGAGGGTGAAAAAGTGAGAAGAACAGTAAAAAATGTAAGTGTAGAAAAATGTAAAAATTGAACTTTAAAAATTAAATTATAACTTGAAAACGAGACAAAATTAGAGGAAGCAAAAGAAGAACAAAATCTAGATCTTTGAAACATGAAGAACTTTTATGAAGAGAGCAGAGGGATAAAATAAGCAGAAGAAGGTGAAAACTGGAGAAAATGGAGGGCTACGCACGCGGATGAACAGTAAACTATAAAAGATAGAACTTTGAAAAATAGGAAATAAATTAAACACGAGAGAGATCTAGCTAAAAGCGTAGAAGAATAAGTTGAAGAAGTCTTAAAAATGAACAACTTTGATGAAGGAAGTAAAATGAAAAGACGAATAGAAAGGCATGAAAATAGGCTAAGATCTTCAGCCGGTTGCTCTTGGGTGAGTATTTATAGCGCACATGGCTTCCTTGGGCTAGTTTCCTAATTGGACAAGGATTCTCCTAATTTCTCTCTAATAATTTAGCCACAAGATAATTCCATTAATATTCTTTCTTATTTCTCCGTTCTCACAAATAAGGCATGGCGGCTTGCTTTGACCTGGTCAACAAGAAGAGGGAAAGGGGGCTACGCCCTAGGGCATCCCTTGCCCTGGTTCTGTGACAAATTCACCCCTGGCCCTTCTAGCAAATGCCGAGGGTGTCCTACACACAATATTTGAATTAAATTCATAGAAAATTGTTACATTGTGTATAAAAACCATGAGTGCTCACAATTATGCAAATGGGAAATTAATCCTCATGCAGCATCCCAAATGTATTCAATAATAAATTGTGTAGCAATCTGGAATTTTACTTAATATTAAATTGATTTTTCCTCTTAGGTTGAATTTTGATCAATTTATAAAAATATGAAAAATTCACAATCATGTAGAGGATTGAATTTATTGCAACTTTGTCTTCTGGATCGATCCCAAGGAAAAATGTAATTAAGTTTGAAATCAGAGTTTTTGAGTTGACATCGGGATTTAGATAGAATGATCTTAATCCACCAAATTCGAGCCCAAATCGAGCTCTCACAAGCTCAATCCAGACCTAATCAAGAGGCCCAACCTAGAGGCCCATTCTTTCTTTCGATTCCTGTGCGAAACCCTAACCCTAGCTGCCAGAATTTTGAAGATTTGCTCGTTGAATTCGTCAATCGCGAATATCGCGCAGAGGAATCTCCACGACTCTTCCTCGTCCATATCACGTCCCTAGAATCGACTCTAGCCCTATAAGTTGACGCCTAATACTCCCGAGAACCCCATTTGGTTGTAGCAGCAGTCGATGTGAACGATCGAGGGCGTGGTGCGGTGAGGAAGGAGAAGGTTTTGTCTGCGATTCCAGTGTCGTCGTCCCCCTTTCACTCATGTTTAAGGTAGGTTCTTCAAGGCCAAATGCTAATTAACATATACCATCGTGTGCGCCATCGAGTCCACTTTTTTTTGATACCAAATAGCCCAATTTTTATTGAGTATAGCGATGATGATTAGGTTTTAACCAAGGCATGTCGAGGTAGGGTTGTTCGGTAGTGTTCCCTTATTTAGATTGATATAAGGTAGGATTCTTGTAGGCTAAACATTAATCAAATATATCCGTATTAGGCGGTTTTTCGTCCTCTTTCCATTGATAGCAAAATGCCCAAATCTTATGGATTAAACAGTGAGTTATGATGGCATTTCTGAAGGACAGTCAAGGACTGCCGGAGCGGAACCCGATCTCCAAACCGCGGTTCAACAGAAACCGCGACCTAGGAGCCGCGGTCTCTCGACCAACTGCGGCCTTTCGGTCGTGGGAAATTTAAATTTTTTTGTCAAAATTGCATGAACGTTGTCGTTGACCAATCGCTACCATCTGGTAGCGGTTCTCTCCTGACCGCGGTCATCGCTGTGATTCCTGTTATAACGTTGTGTTTTCCCTGTACTTTATCCTACGTAGATAGCATGTTTCAGGGCTAGAAACGCCGATAATAATTGGGGATTATGAATGAATCATTAATTTTAAAGTTTATTCAAATCATGATCCCTCGATTACCATTATTATCTCATGATTGGACCCTACAAATGAATAGATTAAACACTGCTTAATATGATCTTAACCATGATAGATCTTGCAATATACCCACTATTCTTGATTAAATTACTAGGCTTGTTTGAGGGTCATGCCACTCCGATGGTAATGACTCACCGCTCATACCTGTTTTCCGCGTTTTACACCTTCAATCTTGTGATAATCGGGACTCTCCGTCGGATATTCTTTCCGTCGGACTAGGATCGTTATTACAAGGCCTCCGTAAGTCTTCGCGAGTCTGGGATTCCCACTAGGACGCCGAGTAGGTTGTACCCTGAAAGCCTGTACCGAATGACTCGACCGGATTACATTTCTAGGCAATCCAGACTTAGGACTGTTCTGCCCAATCTCGACCGAAACACAATTCTTAATGAACTGCTACCATGCAGTAGCGGTCGAATCCTAACCGCTTTTTCCTCCTGATCTGGCCTGCCCGCCAGTTTGCCCAGTCGACTACACCTTGTTCCTAGTCGACTTAAACTGATCAAGTCGGCCTATGTCACCTCAATTGACTAAGGTTAGGTGTACTGAACTCTATTTCAGCCTAGCCATGACCCCAGGTCGACTGAGGGTCTTGATTGGGTTGACTTAAACCTCTCTGCTTGCCAGCTTAGAAGCGGTTCCTCCTGAACCGCCTCCATCAGAAAGCGGTTCTCCTGAAACCACGTCTTCACTCCCTGCCTATGTGCGTTGAACCGTTGGTCCATTGGGTCGATGCCAGCCTGAAAGCGGTTCTGTCTTAACCGCTTTCTCATAGTAGCGGCTCGGTAATGACAACGGCTTATCCTTGAACCCATTTTTCGTGATTCTTGTGTGTTGTAGTAGCTTGATAACCTTCCGGTTACTACCCAGTCCTGGTCATGATTTCTTTTAGTGAATCTTGACTTCAAAAGTCATATTCTTATGACTGCCTTTTAAAATTCCTATTGATTGGAATACTTGTTCTTAAAGCTTGGTTACTTAAGCTTAACCTTTGAAATCTTGGCCGGAATATAAGAATGTCTAGATGTTACTTGGGATCGTTGATCCACCACTCAATGCCAACACGTCATATAGGGCCCGGTCTGGTCCTGGGAGGAGCGCCCGAAAGTACTTGTGCCCCGGGGAGTTTGTAATGACAAGGTGTGGCATTACACTGAGTACTTGCTAGCGTGTTGTCTATGACATTCTCTCTTATACAATTGCAACAGTTACGTGACTTGTTATACTTGCATGCTTGATACGGCTAATTCATGAAATATTGTTCTACACTATTCTATCACTTGCTATTCCTTGCATTTCACATACTTTTGTGATCCTCATTGTTTATTTATTCGAGGTGTTATAGCATGACATGATTAAATTGGCTAATCACTTATACATTGCCTATTATAGAACCTACTAAGTGTTCGCTCACCCAATTTTTCCACCCCTTTCAGGTAGGTCTGACGAGGATATGCAAACTAATGGGGATGGGCTCTTGTGAAGCTTGGAGCGAGCCAGTCTAGAAGTCGTGTCAAGTAATGGTCGTAGTATGGATGTGTCTGTTGTGTAGTTGTGTCGAGTTGAAGGTTATAGTTCTGTTTAGTTTACTTTAAATTGAGTCACTTTGTAAGGTTGCTAGTCAAGACCATAAGGTGATGTAATGAAACATTTCTCTTTTATCAATAAAATTTAGTTATTTGCTTTTAATTGTTGCAATTTTGATAGTTGGTCTCTTGTGGCAATTTATGCTCTGATTGACATGATTGACTATAACTGCCGCGTTCCGATTTTCCGCATCGGGGTGTGATAGTTTTGTGGTATCAAAGCCTAGGTTTTCTAAAGTCCCTAGGTTTCTAGAAGTGTCAATAGAACCCATGACCTTGGTCCAGTCTAAGGATCCAACCAAGTGAGATCGGGTAGAAACTTGGGTCAAGCTAACTAATAAATTCTAAAAGAGATGTTGGTAGGTCATTTCTAATTAAATCCCCTATGTTGTAGGAATCTGTTACGATAGCAGCTGAGCACGCGCAGTGGCGAGACATGCAACGCACGGTGTAGGGCCTGACCCAGGCCCTCCAACAAGTCACGCATGGGGGCGCACACTATGGAGCCGGTGATCTCCACAGGAAGTTTTGAGGCTTGAGTCCCCCACGTTTTGGTGGTTCTACAGACCCAGACGAGGCCGAGCATTGGCTGAAAGAGATGGATCAGATCTTCAAAGTTATATAGTGTAGTGACCAGGAGCGAGTCCTTTTGGCAGCATTTCAGCTGGAACGCGATGCACGTGCTTGGTGGGAAGCCGTGGAAGCCACGCTAGGCAATAGGCGTGCGACATGGGATGAGTTTATAGAGCACTTTAACAACAAGTATTTCTCGGACCGTGTGCAATAAAAGAAGGCGATGGAGTTCGCTACTCCGAAGCAGAGAAACCTAATAGTCACTAAGTATGAAGCACCGTTTGCCCGATTGTCTCGCTATGCACCGCACTTGGTATCTACTAAGAAGATAAAGGCCAAGCGGTTTCTGAATGGGTTGAAGCTTCATTATATCAATCAGTTGGCACCGATGGAGATCCACAACTAAGCCGAGATTTTGAGAAAGGCACAAGTCCTTGAAGATACCATGGAGATGACAGAGCGGATCCGAGGAAGATATAAGAAGAGAGAATTAACAACTAGTTCTGGGAATTTCAAACCCATGAATGGCAAGAAGAGGCCCAATGGCGGGTCGGGTTCATCGAGGGATAAGAAGCTAAGGAATGATGATAAGAAGGTAGGTTCAACTACCCCGTCTAAAGCTATTTGTAAGTATTGTGACCGGTCGGGTCACAAGATGGAGGAGTGCTGGCGCAAGCTAGGCGCCTATCTGCGTTGTTGTAGTAGGGACCACCGGATCCCTGAGTGTCCTCTTATCCTTGACCAAGCTACACCGAAAAAGTTGCAAGGAAACCAAAGGTGGTAGGGCAAGCTCCAAGCCCTCTAGGAGACCGGAACATAAGCCACCGAGGAGGGTGGATTAGTTGAAGGTACTCTTATTATTCTCTCTAAGCTAGCATTCGTTCTATTCGACACAGGAGCAACTCATTCGTTTATTTCTCAAAATTTTGCTAAGTCTGTATCTGCGAAACCTGTGTTAATGGATTCTCAATATTTCAACCCCTATCGGTTCAGGTTTGGCTATCAAGTATTATTATCCTTCTAGTGAGGTCCTAGTTAATGGTCAAAATTTGCCAGCCGATTTAGAATGTATGAAGATGAAGTATTATGATGTAATCCTAGGAGCAGACTGGTTAGCAAGATATGGAGCTAGCGTTCATTGCAAATCTTGCTCAATGTCTTTTTATGGGCATCATGAGCTTTCCTTTGTTGGAGTTAGGCATTCTACGGCTGTGCCACTTATTTCGGCACTTCGGGTCGAGAAATTATTAAGGAAAGGATGTCAAGCATTCTTGGCCTTGGTCTCTTTGATCGATAAGAAGGAGTTGGAGCTGAAGGACATTCCTATTGTCCGAGACTTTCCTGATGTATTTCTTGAAGATTTGCTAGGACTTCCCCAAGAGAGGGAGGTAGTTTTCTCTATCGATTTAGTTCCTGGTGCATCACCAGTCTCTAAGGCTCCGTACTGTATGTCCCCCGCGGAGTTAAAGTAATTGAAAGAGAAATTGTTGGAGTGACTGGAGAAAGGGTTCATTCGTCCGAGTACATCCCCGTGGGAAGCTCCATTACTTTTTGTAAGAAAGAAGGATGGTTCGTTGAGGCTGTGTATTGATTATCGCCAATTGAACCAGCTTACTATCAAGAAAAAGTACCCGTTACCGAGAATAGATGGGCTGTTTGATCAGAAATCAGGAGCGCAGTACTTTTCCAAGATTGACCTCCGATCAGGGTATCATCAATTGCGAATCAAGGATGATGATATCTTTAAGACGGCTTTTCGAAGCAGGTATGGGCATTTTGAATTTGTAGTAATGTCTTTTGGTCTAACGAATGCTCCTGCAGCTTTTATGCAGCTGATGAATGGTGTGTTCGGGCCCTACTTAGACCAATGGGTCGTGGTTTTCATTGATGACATTATGATATATTCCAAAAGCAAGGAGGAGCATGAAGAGCATTTGAGGATGGTGTTACAGATATTGAGAGACCATCAATTATATGCAAAGTGTAGTGGAGAGGGGAAATCTAACCGCCCGAACGGAGAGGCCAAACGAGGTCTAATTTGACACGACCAGGCCCAACTCCTTGAAGTGGCAGCCCCAGGGCCCACTTATTATAAGCCTAATAACTTACTTGGATCAAGCACTTCCTAGGCGGCCTTCGGGTTGGGAAGTTCGAGCATCAGTTCGATCGGGAAAGCTCCTTCGGAGCCCAGTATTCCATGCCCAATCCATGCACTCATCGCTTGGGAAGCATCTCCTGGGGCAGTGCCTCATGCTTGGGCCGACTGATGGAAGCTTATCTATACGGCTGTTACGCGTCCCTTAAAAGCTGCGAGCTCAAGGGAATAAGGCAGATAAAGAGCCCGCAAGGAGGACATAACCTCCCCCCGAAACTCCTAAGCTTACAGGGATCATTCACTCAACGAGCCACTATTTAAACTGGAAGAACCCTCCTATGAGAAGATAAGCCAAAAAACCCTTAGCAGCAACCACTTCACCTATTGGTGGAGAGGGATCTCGTGTCCCCATCTTCCTCCTAACTCCTTCCTTCGCACCAGTGCTCTACTACTCTTGCTGACTTAAGCATCGGAGGGTTTTCCCTGGGGATCCATCCCTGGGCACCTCTCACTTGTTTCCCCCCTTACAGTCCATACTCCAAGTGTACGTGGTCATCCTCTTCCCCGCTCAGGAGTAGCGCGAGATCGCCCCTCTTGGCGCCGTCTGTGGGAAACGTACAAAGAGCCACCATGGTGCGAAGAAGTTATAGCAGGAGGACTGCCGGCAACAAGGGAAAAGCCCTGGCGACGGAAGAAGGTGCGCCTTCCCTCCCCACGAAGAATTCCCCGTCGAGCAACCATGCCAATGAAATACCTCCGTCGGTGGCGGGGGAACAGCTTCTTGGCGGGAGTACCGATGCTCTCCAAACCCTCAACGCAAAATTGGATGTCCTCGTGGATCTCATGACGGCCCAGGCGGCCAGGGAGGAGAAGTCGCATCTCCCCCGGAAGAGCCCCCCCCCCGCGGTGATGCCTCCCAGCAAACCACTGGAGGCTGTTTTACCCTCCGGGGGCGGCGGCTCATTCGCAACCAGCCAGGAGGACCATCGCATGCCCCTCCCCTAGAGCAGGAAGCCTCCTCCACCCCGAGGAGGGAGAAGTCTGGAGCACGCCGACCGTTTGCGGATACTAAGGCCCCCGAGGAGTGTCGGGACAGCTTGCAAGTGCGTCCTCCTAGCCCCTCGAGTCAACGACAGCCAGAGCTGTCTCTCCGACTGCGAGACTTTGAGAGGCACTTCGCAGAGCAAGAGCGCGCCCTCTATGCCTTGTAGAAGACCTCTCCTATGGAAGACGAGGTGTGATCCCCGTTCTCCGATTATATCTTGAAGGCCGAGATTTCCCCCAGGATCTCACTTCCGACCTTCAAATTGTATGACGGCAAGGGAGACACGGTCGATCATTACGACAGTTTTGACGCCCTAATGACCTTGCATGGGGTGTCTGACATGATTAAATGCCGAGCGTTCATGATTACTCTGGTTCAGGGCGCTCAGGCATGGTTCAGGGCCCTCACCCCCGGTAGCATCCACAACTTCAAGCAATTCAGGCGAGTGTTCAAGGAAAGCTTCGCCAACAGCGGTCCTCCCGGGTCAGTGGCAGGATTACTGGCCCTCAAGCAGGAACATGGGGAGAAGTTGCGAGCTTATATCAACCGATTCAAATCGGAAGCCCTGCGCATCCCCCGCCTGGATTTTGCCTCAGCCATCACCGCACTAAGCGGGGGCACCTGCGATGAGAACCTACGGCGCGAGCTAGTGCTGCATCCTCCCACCTCCCTCACCGAGCTAATGACTCTGGCCCTGCACCACGCAGAGTGCGAGGAAGTCCTTAGCGCCTGCCGAGGCACGAGAGGCTCGGGTCGGGAAGGGGACAAGAAGCGACCGTCCGAGCAAGGGACGGGTCAAGGAAAAAGGCGGAACCAGGACGGAGACCGCAAAGAGCCGTCCCGAAAGTACGAGTGGTATACCCCTCTTATCGCTCCCGTCTATGAAATCTACAAAGACATCAAAGGCTCGAGTCTCCTCCACCAGCCCGAGCCTATGAAGGCCAAGCACCGCAATCGCCGTAAGCATTGCCTGTTCCACAGCGATCACGGGCATCACACCAGCGATTGCCATCAGCTTCAAGATGAGATCGAGCACCTCGTCCGCCAAGGACACCTATCTCGATACGTGTCCGGGCAGAAGGAAGACTGAGGCACCCCCGACAAAATGGACAATGCCCCTCGGGAAGTCCACATTAATGTCATCACTAGTGGCACGGCATCAGGTGGAGACAACATCCAAGGAAGAAAGCGTCACGTCGAGTGGGTGAGCCGAGCCTCTATTGAGCCCCCTAAGGCCCCACAGGTGAGCAAACCGTAGGCCCTGGTATTCTCTGACCAAGATCTGGAAGGGTTAACCACCCTGTATGACGACGCTCTCGTTGTATCAGCTATAATAAGCCATTGTAACGTAGATAGGATATTATTTGACAATGGTAGTGCCCAAGATGTATTATCCTATGAATGTTTCCTCAAGATGGGAGAGAATCCATCTAAACTCCGCCCGATCCAAACCCCCGTCTGTGGGTTCAACGGTCAGGCAACTTATCCCGAGGGAGCCCTGAGCCTGCCAGTTACTATCGGCACCCCGCCCAAAACTGTTACGGTTATGGTGGACTTCATCGTGATTAAAGGGATGAATCTTCGGCCGAGGTATCCTTGGCCGAATGAAGGCGGTGCCCTCTACCTTTCACCAAAAAATGAAGTTCCCCACCAAGCATTGCGTGGGGGAGGTCCGGGGTAACCAGGCATTGGCTAGACAGTGCTATACAATCTCGGTCGAAGCCACGAGGCCGGAAGGGAAAAACAAAGGGGTAAAGGGAACCGAGGAGGGACCAGCAACATCCAAGCCTGGTAGCGAGTTGCTAACGGTCTTCTTCAACGGTGACCCAACTCTAGGAGTCAAGATCGGAGCCGATCTACCACTTGAGGAACAAGAAAAATATAAAGATTTCCTTGCCTAGTACGTCCAAATCTTTGCATGGTCGGACGAGCATCTTCCCGGGATCCTGGGAGACATGGTGACGCACAAGCTCAACCTCGACCCAACGATGAAACCTGTCCAACAACGCAAGAGGAAGCACGCCCCGGAGAAGCAAGCGTTCATCAAAGAGCAAGTCATCAAGGGGCAAAAGACTGGCCTCTTTTGTCCTGTCCTGTACCCTACATGGCTCGCCAATGTCGTCCTGGTACCAAAGGTTTCGGGGAAATGGCGAATGTGCGTAGACTTCACCGACCTCAACAAGGCTACCCCGAAGGATTGCTACGCGCTGCAAAGCATCGATCAACTGGTCGACTCAACCTCTGGCAACGAATTGCTCAGCTTCCTGGACGCCTACTCCGGTTACCATCAGATCAGGATGGACCCGGAGGATATCGAGAAAACCTCCTTCATCATTGACTTCGGCGTACACTGCTACACCCCAATGCCGTTCGGGTTGAAGAATGCTGGAGCAACGTATCAGAGACTGATCAACCACATCTTTGAGGGACAACTCGTTCAGAACGTCGAGGCCTACATTGACGATATGCTCGTCAAAATGCCGAAGGCCGAAGACCATCTTGCCGACTTAGTCGAGACCTTCGACACCCTCCTGAGGTGCAACATGAAGCTCAATCCCACTAAATGTGCCTTCGGAGTCAGATCCGAGAAGTTCCTAGGCTTCCTGGTAACTCAACGTGGGATCGAGGCCAATCCCAACAAGTTTCAGGCCATCTATAACATGTGGCCACCCACCTACATCAAGGACGTCCAACGCCTTACGGGGCGCATTACTGCGCTCAACCGCTTCCTATCCCGAGTGGCCGAACGATGCCTACCCTTCTTCAAATTATTGAGGGGACCCAAAATGGCATCTGCTACGTTCGCCTGGGATGAGGAATGTTAGAAGGCATTCGCCGAACTCAAGGAATTTTTGGCCTCGCCCCCGATGCTATCCAAGCCGGTCCCGAGCGAAGCTCTACACCTTTACCTACATTGGCGACCCCTTCCACAGTCAGCTCGGTCCTGGTCAGGAATGACACGGGGGTCGAGAGACCGGTTTACTATACCAGCAAGGTGCTTAATGAGACTTAGAGAAGGTACCCCGCAACCGAGAAACTTGTGCTAGCGTTGGTTACCTCAGCCAAGCGCCTTCGACCCTATTTTCAAGGGCATTCCATCGTCATATTGACCGGTGAACCACTAAAGAAGATTCTCTTTCACCCTGAAGTCTCGGGACGCCTCGTCAACTGGGCCATCATGCTTGGGGCCTATGATATTTCGTATCGCCCCCACTCGGCCATCAAAGGACAGGCCCTCGCGGACTTCATCGCCGAAAGCACGATTCCAATTGAAGAAGCACCTCCACCTGCACCCGTGCCCACCTGGGACCTGCTCATCGACGGGTCCTCCAACTCAGCCGGAAGCGGTGCTGGCATCCTTCTCAAGTCCCCCGAAGGAGCAGAGCTGCGGTACACCATGAAATTCAACTTCCAGGCGTCCAACAATGCCTCCGAGTATGGGGCCGTTATCTCGGGGGCTAGGATGGCCCGACAATTGGGGGCCGAGTGAGTCAGGATCCACACCGACTCCCAATTAGTCGCTAGCCAGGTTAATGGTGATTACGAAGCTCAGGAAGGACAAATGATCAAGTACCTCTAGGTTGTCAAGAGGATGGCTTGACTTTTTGAGAGCTTTGAGGTAGTCCGGATAGTCAGGGAGAAAAACTCCCGAGCTGACGCCCTCTCTCACCTGGCATCCTCACTCGACCCCGAAGGTACTCGGTCGGTCTTCCTCGAAGAGCTTGAGCGACCGAGCATCAAGTCTGAGCTTATGACCGTTGACCCAGCACCCCCGAGCGACTGGCGGACCCCCTACATATCCTAGCTCCAGGATTCTCAAGAGCCTCCCGACCCCCGGGAAGCTCAGAAACTCAAGTACCAAGCTCGGCGTTTCGTCATACTGGACGATACCTTGTACCGCAGGTCTTTTTCCGGTCCCCTCCTCAAGTGCATCGACACCGACGAAGCCAGCCGAGCGGTTCAGGAAGTACACAAAGGCATCTGCGGCGTGCACCAAAGAGGAAGATTGCTTGCCAGGATCTTGCTTCGGCAAGGTTACTAGTGGCCCACTTTCCAGTGCGACTGCACGACCTAAGTATAGAAGTGAGACCGATGTCAGCGCTTCGACCATCTGATCCACCAACCCGCCGCAGAGCTCATCACCCTTGCCGAGCCATACCCCTTCACTCGGTGGGGGATCGATATTTTGGGACCATTCCCCACGGCCCAGGCTCAGAAGAAGTACATCATCGTCGCCATCGACTATTTCACCAAATGGATCAAGGCCGAGGCCACCACCAGGATCACCTAATCTGTCGTGTGGAGTTTCATTTGGAAGTCGATCATTTGTCGCTACGGTGTCCCCCGAGTGATCGTGAGTGATAATGGTCGGCAATTTGATTCTCATTACTTCAGAGACAGATGTGTCGACCTAAACATTCACAATCACTTCACTTCGGTAGCCCACCCTCAGGCCAACGGACTGGTCAAGAATGCCAACAAAACTATCTTGAAAGGCATCAAGACCAGGCTCGGCAAGGCCAAGGGAAGCTGGCTCGAGGAATTATCAAGCGTACTATGGTCGCATCGAACTACTCCGAGAACAGCTACCGATGAAACACCTTTCCAGTTGGTGTATGGCACAGAGGCCGTGATTCCATTGGAGGTCGGCAATCCTTCTCTCCGAGTCGTCCACTTCAAATCCGAGGTGAACGAGTAGAAACTGCTAGAAAACCTCGACCTAACTGGTTCGCAAAGGGCTCTTTCTCCCCCAATTCCACCAACCACGAGTGTCCCATTGAAGGGAATGGACCCGTCATTCCGGCAAGAGATTCAAAGCTACATTCGACAGGCAGTGGCCGAGAGTATGCCAAACTCGCGCCCCCACTCGCTAGCCCAATACTGTAAACTCCCTAATGCTTATTTCCCAACAAGTTTCAAGGCTCCTAAGTATAGGAGATATGATGGTACCACCGACCCCCATCACCATCTGTTAGGTTTCCTCATGGATTCCCATCAATGGCTCTACGATCGGGTCCTATTGGTCCATCTATTTCAAAAATCTCTTGAGGGCGAGGCCCTACGTTGGTTTTCCTCCCTACCAGCTGATGATATCATCTACTTTGATATAGTCTCCGAGCGATTCCTCACTCACTTCGGTCATATGTATTCCATTTCTCCTACGTTATTTGACCTAGTCATGGAGAAAATGAAGCCCGACGAGGACTTCATTAACTTTGTAAATCATTGCAGAGTCATGGCTTCTAGGACCAAGGATCCTATTCCTGAGTCTCAGGTCATCACCATGTTGGTGAACAACGCCACCCCTCAGCTTAGGGCCATCTTAATGCTTAGCGAGCTCCACACCTTTCATCAACTCTATAATCGAGCTTGAATAGTTCAGGCCCAGGTAAGGGATTCCACCTTGCCTCCTTTCTTTGAGCCTCGCACAAAGAGTAGGAAGACTCCAGCCGTCCCCACCACCGAGGGCATCACGGTGAATGAGCAAGTCAATGCGGTTAGCCAACCTTTCAAGCCTAACAATCGCCAGGTCTCCCATCCAGCTCAGGCTAGTACAAACTAAGGGCAAGGCAACCCCAAGCCCTATTCCAACGTCCCTTCGCCTCAGAGTTACAACCACACTGGGCCAAAAAGGGCTTCCTATCCTCTATTGCCTGAAACTTTAGGTGACATCTTTTTTGCCCTTATGTCCTCAGAATCTATTCAGCTTCCCCCTCAACAAGATCGGGTCCATCCCAATGCCGACACCTCCAGGTATTGCCCATATCACCGAACTCTCAGGCATGAGATATTCAACTGCTTTCAATTCCGTGATTGGGTACATGACATGAACGACGAGGGGAGAATCAACTGGGCGGATGTGAAGCTTGCCATTGCCAACCTCAAGAAGCCCAACCGGGACCTTGGTATCGCGCAAAACCCATTGCCAACTCATCAGCCAAACAGAGATCCCTCGAGCTCGAGACAGAATGAGCAGGTGAACACTGTAATTGGAATGGAACCAAGGGTGCTTAGAAGGACCCAGATGTGGGGTGTTGAAGGATTCCCGTGTTGGTACGGGAATTTTGAAGTGGAAGCTAATGAGCCATGTGCGAACGTCAACATGTTCACCCAATACCGAAGTCTGATCTCACCTCCCAGTCAGTTTTCAGACACTACTCAAAAGCCACTCACCCTGATTAATGATAAGTGTCTATTTATTATGACAATTCATTGCATGTACACCATTTTACGTGCATATAATTAGTCAATTATGCATATTTCATAGTTAACCTTAACTCCGCATTTAAATTAGAGCTTTCACGCAAATTGATTAATTCGATTATCTTATTTAATAATAAATTAAAGTTGAGGACCATGAGCATTAATTCTCCATTACATAATCATGAGCATTTGAGATTTATGTGAACATTGTGGTAATTTTTATGGACTAAAGTGTAATTATGTGTGTGTAGGACACCGAAGGTAATTATAAAAGAAGCCGGGGATAAAACTGTCACCACTACTTTGACCAAGTCAAAAGCACATATTTTGATTGGAGGGAAAATAAATTTCAAAAGTTTGAAATTGAGGAAAAGAAACACATATTTCGGTTGGAGGGAAAATTGAATTCAAAGTTTGAAATAAAGGAGAGACATGATGAGCCTTGGGAAAGGGGGTGCCCAAAGTCCAAGAAAGGGGGTGCCCACCTACTTTTTCTCTTCCCCATACATCATATTCCACTTAAATTTCAGCCATCCATCTCCTTTTGATACAATCTCCACCCTTCATCTACCCAACTTTCCCTATAAATAGCCCATGACAAGGAGGAGAAATGGAGTTCTTCTTTTGGCAATTTTTCACTCTTTCTATCCCTCTCATATCTTTTAGTTTGCCGAGTTCGCCCTCTTCCGTCCTTCTTCTCCTCTTGCTGTCTTCCTGAAAGTTCTTTATTTTTATGTTCTCTACAACTTCTTCTTCTGCATCATCTTCTATTTCCTTCTGCTGTTCAAGGTATTTTATATTTTTCACTGTGCTATCCTGTTCATATGCGAACCAGTATTTCTCTCTATTCTTCTCCTTATTTCTCCCCCTTCTAGTCATTTTCGTATCTTACTTTCTTCATAATAGTTCTTTGGTTTTAAGTTTTCTACAACTTCCTCTTCTATATTATCTTCTTATTCTTTCTGGTTTGAAAGTTATTTCTCATTTTTCAACTTACTGTCCTATGATTTCACTAATCATCTAAGGTTCTAGCTTCTGTTATTCCTCAGTTTTGAAGCCCTTCTCCTCTTTATTTCCCTCTGAGTTCTTCATTAAAGTTCTTCCTCTCCTGTAGATCTAGATTTTCTTCTTCTATTACTTCCTCCAATTCTTCTGAGTTTACGAGTTATATTTATTTTCCCACTATTTCACTCTCTCATCTTCTTCCTTCTTCATCTCCACACTAAACCTTCCACATTCCTCTCTATATTTCTCTCCAAAGTTTATCCTCCACAACTCTCCTTTCATGGCAGTGTGCACATCAAGATGGGCGACGTTCCAAGGCTCGTGACGTGGACGACGGCGGCTTCTTCATCCATCACTTTCCACGGTGATCTCTTTCAAGGAGGAGCGATCCTCTCCAAGGCTCGGCGAGGAGGAGACGACGGCGTCATCACCATTGCTACTACTATCTTCACATCTCAGGCCCCTCTTTTTGCTATTACTTTTGTGTTATGTTACTTCATTGTAATCTTGTCACCTCTTTGTTGTAAGCTTGTCTTGCACTTCATGTACTCTTTCTTTTAAGTTAATGAAGAGAGTTATTCTTTTGATCTAGTTCTTGATCTTCTTCCATCTCTACCCCCTTCCTCTATCTCTTCTTTTCACTTCATGCAATTAATTTCTATAGCATAGGCGCATAATCATAGATGTTTTTAATTAGGTGTTTGGTTTGTTCTTCATTTCACTATTTTCTTTAAGCAAAGTAAAATCACAAGTGTTTTTTTTAAAAGGTTACAAGATTTTTAACTTTAAAAATCTCTTCTTCCATGTGGATTCGACCCTTCCCGCCACCATATTACATCTCTCTTTCATCTAGTGCGAGTTTGGTTTTAAGATTGTTAGCGTGTATGTAGTAACGACATACATTTTCGCGTGATCAATTTTTGGCGCCGTTGCCGGGGAAGAATGATGATTTTTGATTTAAGAACTTTGTTTTCCTTGTGTATATAGTGTACTAATAAAGCTCTCTTTTCTTTTTTTTTACAGGTTCAAAACAAAATCCAAAAAATTAGAGGTAAGTTTGCATTTCTTTCTTTTATCTTTTGAGTTTGTCATTCATTTCAAAAAAAAAAGGAACGAGGGATTGCACATCAAGTAAGTCTTCAAACCTATTCCTCTCATTTTGTGTCATTTCCTTAATGATTCTTGCATATTGTGGTTAGATAGGTTCACAAAATAATTAAAAAAAACTCTTCACTTAAACCCAATAAAAATCTTCATTCCAAGAGTAGAAATCATACTTTCAAGTTCTAAGTCATGCATCATTTAGGATAGAAGTTCTTTTTCCTTGTTGTTTAACTTTGGTCATTACATTTTAGAGATTGCGAGGGGCAAGGTGAGTTCTTTTCTAGTATGTTTCTTAATCACATGCTCATGCATACGTGCATAGAACCCCTTGTTTGAACTTGATTTGTTGCATATCATTTCTAAAATATTACAAGGGCAACACCCATAAGGAAGATAAGGTGAGGATTTCATCACCCTTCCTTAGCCCACAAATCACAATTTCCTTCATCTTTGCATCACCTAGACCCTAATAAAATTCAGTAGACATTGGCCCTAGGTTCACACTGTGGTTCTTATATTATTTGGGCTTACCCTATTGTGAAAATTGGTGCCTAAGGTAAGACGGTCGGACGGTAAACGCCTTAAGCGGGCTAGTGGTTTGTAATTAGGTCCCTACGAAAGTAGGGGGAGCCTCCCACTACCCCACCCCTTACCTGGCCGGTGGAAATATTGGGGGTGAACTCAAGTTACACTTTAGCCATTTTGTGAAACCCAATTTGTAGGTCTAGGTCACATCTTGGTCATTAGGTAATTTGTGTGATAACTTGTTTATGTTTGTATAAAAAATAAAAAAATAAAAAATAAAAAAAATTCCTCATCTTCTCTTTCTTCGTCCTACTTTGTGTCAAAAAAAAAATAAAAAAATAAACAAAACAAACAAAAATCATCATAAAAAAATCTCTTTCATTTATCTCTCTGTCCTAGTTCATGCAAGGTAGAAGATCTCAACATCCAAACATACTAGGACCCATTCAAGAAATTGAGAGAGTCTCGTATCCAGGGATCGATCTCCAACAAGATCTCATGGCCGACAATCAAGGACCTCACCACCAAAATCTAATGGCCGAAAATCCTGATCCTCCAAAGCAAATGAAGGACTATTTCTTGCCTAATCAATACCAACCGTCGTTCTATGTCCAAGCACCTCAGAACCAGGCGGTTCATTATGAACTCAAGTCTAGTACCATCCAAATATTACCATCTTTCTATGTAAATCCTAATGAAGACCCTTACAAATATCTTGATGAATTCCTTCAGATCTGCTCAACTATTAAAATCTAGAATTTCTCTGATGATGCTCTTATGCTAACTCTCTTTCCATTCTCTCTCTAGGATAAATCCAAATATTGGTTAGGAGCCTTGGATAGGACCATTGATACATGGGCGGAAATGCAAAAAGAATTTTTGAAGAAATTATATCCCATAGGACGAACCAATACCATGACAAGAGTAATTAATGGATTCACACAAAACCCTGGGGAACATATCCATGAAGCGTGAGATAGACTGAAAGATTTATTGAGGAAATGACCCCACCATGGGTTATCAAGATGACAAATTGTACAGGCATTCTATGAGGGTTTGACGGTGAATTATAGACATATGGTGGATGCATCATGTGGGGGAACATTCATGAGTAAGAGCGAAGATGAGGCTTACGATTTATTTGAAATACTTAGTGAGAATTCAATTAGTCATGCCTCACTCTCATCTTATGAGAGAATGATTGGGCCGGCTAAGAGGGGTGGACTCTATGAAGTTAAGAGCCAAGGTGAGTGTGAGAACATGATGGACATTAATGCCTTGACTCAGAAATTGAACAAAATGGATTTGTTGGCACAGAAGATAGAGAAGGTTGATCTTGTAACTCAGAAGCTAGATCAGTTGTTATCTAGGCATGAACCTTCTTCTTCTTTAGCCCCTCGACCTCAACCATTCTCCGCTCCCAGTCATGAAGAGATGTGTGCTCTTTGTTCTAGCCCTGATCATGGGGTAACTGATTGCCCCACAGCAGCCCAACTTCCCCCATTCATCCAAGAACAAATCTTTGCTACTCAGGGTGTCTCTAAGCCTTCTTATGATCCTTATTCCAACACTTATAATCCAGGCTGGAGGAACCACCCGAATTTTTCTTGAAAATCTCAGCAAGATTCATCTACCCAATCTAATCCCTTTTTTCAAAAAGAACCCTTTCAAGCTCAAGCCCACCAACATTACCAATCTCCTTTTCAACAATCTCAGTCTCATCATAATTTCTCTCAATCCAATGCACCTTTCCAACAATATTCTCAACCTCCTTTTCAGCATTCTCAGGCCCCGTATCCTCAACCTCCCACTCAGCATTTTCAGGGCCAGTATCATCAGTATCTTCCAAACCATTTTCAAGCTCAAGTTCCTTTCCAACCTCCTCCTCCTCAACCTCCGTAGCCCAATTTTGATGACAAGTTTGAACAACTCCAACAACTCATCCTTACCCAAGCACAATCCATTTCTAAGTTGGAAAACCAGATAGCGTAACTTGCTGCTAATAACATGAGAAGAGAGGTAGGCCAGCTCCCTAGCCAACCAGTGGCCAACCCCCGCAATCAATAACGTCCTGGCTTCCCTCCAAGAGCTCCCTTTCTTCCTCAACCCAATCAGTCCAATCAACCTCAACTGCCCCCTCCTGTAGGTCCCCAATTTGAGAATGCAAAGGTAATCTCTTCTCTTAGGAGCGGGAAGGTTTTAGATAATCCTTATAGGATTAAGGAAGTTGGTAGTAGTTCGGTTCAAGATGCCCACATAGAAAGTGATAGTGAGGATGAGGAGCTGATGATTGTGCAAGAGAAAAAGAAGTCGGAGGGTGGAGAGAAGAAGTTGGATAAAGGAAAGGCGAAAGTCGATGAAGGACCCCAAGAATATGTGCCTAAGGTCCCATTCCCTGATGCATTGAAGCCTAAAGCTCAAAAGAGAAAGCCGGTCCAACAAGAAGAACTAGTGGAATTGTTTAAACAGGTAAACATCAATATTCCACTATTGGATGCAATCAAACATGTGCCGGCGTATGCAAAATTTTTGAAAGAGCTATGTACATCAAAAAGGGAACCAAAGGCGGTAACACAAAAGGTCCGCTTGTCCGAAGATGTCAGTGCAGTTGTTATGAATCATTTGCCTAAAAAGTTGAAGGACCCCGGAGCTCCACTGATCTCTTGTGATATAGGTGGAATTATATTTGATAGAGCATTGCTGGACCTTGGAGCCAGTGTGAACTTGTTACCCACCTTTATATATGAGCAGTTTGATCTAGGAGAGTTGATACCCACATCTATAATCCTTCAACTAGCGGATCGATCTGTAAAGACTCCAAGGGGACTATTGGAAGTTGTGATTGTGAAGGTGCATGAATGTTATTTCTCGGTGGACTTTCTTATTCTGGATATGGCCTCGTCCCAGGAATTAAAGCACACACCTATCATATTGGGACGTCCTTTTCTTGCTACGGCCAAGGCCAATATAAATTGCGCCACGGGGATGATGGATATTTCTTTTGGAGGAGAGAAGGTTTCTCTAAATGTGTTGAAAGCATCTCAATATCCGGACCATGAGGAGGAATGTAGTGTCATTGATGTTTCTGAAGAAAGTCCAGAAGTTTATGAGGAGTGTCTAGAAGAGGGTAGCATGCTCCAGGATTCTCCACTTTCTAGTGCACCATACTCTAGAGTAGAGCCACTCCCTCCACTTCAAGCTGAACTTATTCTTCCATCTTTAGATCAACTGCCCAGTCTAGAATTGAAGCCTCTGCCGGATCCTTTGAAGTATGCTTATCTAGGTCCTAACCAAACTCTGCTCGTAATCATTGCTTCCAACCTCACCGCTGCTCAGGAATCCCAACTCCTAGATGTTCTTCAGGAGCACAAGAGGGCGATAGGTTGGTCAGTGGCGGATTTGAAGGGTATTAGTTCGGATGTGTGTATGCATTACATTTACTTGGAGGATAATGCCAAGCCGAGCAGAGAGATGTAGCGTCGGCTGAATCCAAGTATGAAAGAGGTGGTGAAGAAAGAAGTGGTCAAATGGTTGGATGCCGGGATCATATATCCCATTTCTGATAGCAAGTGGGTCAGCCCAACTCAAGTTGTTCCCAAGAAGTCAGGACTGACAGTTGTAACAAATGAGAAAGGAGAAGAAGTTCCTACATGATTACCAACAGGGTAGAGAATTTGCATTGATTATAGAAAATGAAATTTAGTTACAAAGAAAGATCATTTTCCACTACCATTCATAGATCAGATTTTGGAGAGACTGGCAGGGCAGAAGTATTATTACTTTTTAGATGGCTATTCCGGGTACAACCAGGTTGCTATTACCCGGAAGATCAAGAGAAGACAACGTTCACATGTCCCTATGGCACATTTGCTTTTAGAAGAATGCCATTTGGGTTGTGTAATGCTCCTGCCACATTCTAGTGGTGTATGATGTCCATTTTCTCTGAAATGGTGGGAGAATGCTTGGAAGTTTTTATGGATGACTTTTCAGTGTTTGGTAATTCATTTGAAGATTGTTTGGAAAACTTAACTCGGGTATTGAAAAGGTGTATTGAGTCAAATCTAGTGTTGAGTAGGGAGAAGAGCCACTTCATGGTAAGAGAAGGGATCGTTTTAGGCCATATAGTTTCAGGGAGGGGAATAAAAGTTGACAAGACCAAGGTAGATTTGATTTCTAATCTTCCTCCCCCTTCTTCGGTCAAACAGATCCATTTCTTTCTTGGCCATGCAAGATTCTACCGCAGATTCATTCAAAACTTCTCCACCATTGCTCGACCACTTACACAATTGCTTGCCAAGGACACTGCCTTTCATTTTGATGAGTCCTATCTAGAGGCGTTCAATTCTTTGAAAGCGGCTCTCACACAAGCTCCCATTCTCCAATCTCCTGATTGGTCGCTCCCTTTTGAGATCATGTGTGATGCCTCAGACTATGCTGTAGGAGCTGTCCTAGGTCAAAGTGTTGAAAAGAAACTCGTGGTGATCTACTACGCGAGCCGCACTCTTGCTGATGCCCAAATGAACTACACCACCATAGAAAAGGAATTGTTAGCTGTTGTGTTTGCCCTCAAAAAATTTTGATCATATCTGTTAGGGGTGAAAGTAATTGTTTATTTCGATCACTCAGCATTAAAATTTTTGATGTCTAAGAAGGAAGCCAAACCCCGTCTCATACGGTGGATTTTGTTACTACAAGAGTTTGATTTGGAAATCAGAGACAAGAAGGGGTTGGAGAATGTTGTAGCTGATCACTTATCTAGGATTGTAATTCTCGAAAGTGCCCCTATGTCCGACTCCTTCCCCGATGAACAAATTCTTTCCATCTCACATACAACAACCCCTTGGTTCGCTCATATAGTCAACTACCTGGCGGTAGGACAAATCCCAGAAGGGTGGTCTAAACAGGAGAAGGATCAATTCTTTTCAAAGCTAAGACACTATTTTTGGGAGGACCCGGAGCTGTTTCACATGAGTCCTGATAAGATCATTAGAAGATGTGTCCCTGAGGAGGAACAACAGTCTGTGTTGAATTTCTGTCATCATTCGGCTTGTGGGGGACATTTCTCAGGAAAGAAAACTGCAGCAAAAGTTTTACGAAGTGGATTTTGTTGGCCCACTTTATTCAAGGATGCTTATGAATGTTCTAAAACTTGTTTGAGATGTCAAGCCGTGGGCAACAATTCAAAAAGAGATATGATGCCGCTCAGTCCCATTCTGGTAGTAGAGATTTTCGATATTTGGGGAATAGACTTTATGGGACCATTTCCACCTTCATTTGGCAATGAATACAATTTGGTGGCGGTGGACTATGTTTCGAAATGGATTGAAGCTATTGCTACTAGGACAAATGATCACAAGGTTGTGATGAAGTTTGTGAAGAAAAACATCTTTTCTAGATTTGGTTGTCCTAGAGCTATCATTAGTGATGGGGGCTCTCACTTTATTCATTTTCAATTCTGAGCTCTGCTTCGCAAATATGGCATCACTCACAAGCTCGCTACCCCCTACCATCCCCAAACTAGTGGCGAGGTAGAAGTGTCCAACAGGGAGATAAAAACCATTCTGCATAAGACAGTTCAGCCGGATAGAAAAGATTGGTCTGAGAGACTAGATGATGCATTATGGGCCTATAGAACTGCATTTAAGACTCCCATTGGCATGTCACCTTGTCGCCTCATTTTTGGAAAAGCCTGCCACTTGCCTGTAGAGCTTGAACATAGAGCATATTGTGACATCAAATAAGTCAACTTTGATCTCATTCAAGCCGGGGCCCAAAGAGCTCTACAACTCAATAAAGTGGAGGAACTAAGAAATGAAGCCTATGAAAATTCAAAAATCTATAAGGCCAAAATGAAAGTCTTCCATGATAAGCATATTCAAAGAAAAACTTTTCAACCAAATCAGAAAGTATGGCTTTTTAACTCTAGGCTGCGCTTGTTCCTTGGAAAGCTCAAGTCCAAATGGGATGGTCCGTTTGTAGTTGAAAGCTTTTGACCACGGTGCCGTCAAAATTTTGAATCCTAAAAATGGTCAAATTTTCACTGTCAACGGTCAAAGATTGAAATCATATTTGGAAAATGATCAGTTGCAAAAAGAATACATTGTCATAAGTGGTCTAGAATAAAATCTTCGTGAGCTCTCATACGTCTGGCTGAAGACGAAAAACTTAGCGCTTTCTGGGAGGCAATCCACAGTTTTTATCGTTTTGACGTTTTTGTTTGAGTGTGTTTTAGTAGTCAGGTTAAGGCCAAGGAGAGGAAGTCGTCTCCATCCATGACATTGGTGGAGGTTTCGTCCCACATATCCGGTTGTCTCTTTCCCACTCCGAAGTATTTATTGATACATTGTTCTATTACTTTCAATTCTATATGCCATTGGAGATAATGTCATTCAAGTTGGGGGGGAGAGAAAAATTTTCATGATGCATATAGTAGAACCTTTAAAGTTCTGTCTGGCATGTCATCGTAGAAAGATGTAAACCCTATTTTGAGTTTCATGATTCATGCTTAAATTAAAAGTAATTCTGGAATAGAAAAGACTAGAGGGAATGATGATGAGAAATTTAGTCAATCTAGCAATAAAAACTGATATAAGAATCCCTTTAAAGTTCATGTGCACTTTAGAAAAAAAAAAGAAATTCACATTGCACACTAATGAAACAATCAAAACAAGCCCCCTATCATTTTAGGTATGATGTCTGATATTCTACACTTCTTAAGAAAAGAGATCTTTTTACAAAGCTTTCTACCAAATTATCCATCAAATAAGTGCAATGGCATTATGAAAAAAAAAGATAGAAAAATAAAAAAAACACCATGAAAAATGTCCCTAATCTTAGTAACCAGGCCTACTTCACCTAAGACGTGTTGAGGTTCGCGTAAAACGGAAAAGGGAACATGGATCTGTAAAACTGGGCTTGCTTCTCCTAAGGCAAGAGTCGAGGTTCACGTTGAGCAGTGAAGGGTAGTGCAACATCATGTGTGGTATAAAAGATCCCAAAGGGATAAAATAATAAGGGAGAGGTGCAGGGTTGAAAGACATTTGCTTGGAATAGCGAATGGGGGATGCAATTATCTAAGCTGTGGATTTGGTAGTTATACATGCACAAGTGCTATTGAACTTTAATTTGAATTCTTAATCATGTACTGTTAAGTTCTTACATAAGGCTAGTGTGCATTAATGATTCCAGATTCCTAATCTTTGGTTGCTTCTATGAAGGGATAACTGGATATGAGAGCATGAATTTTACAAACTCTTGTTAGTCCTAAAAGTCAATTTATTGGCATTGCTAAGAGACTAGCAATAAGTAAGTTGGGGGGTGTGATAAGTGTCCATTTCTTATGATAATTCATTGCATGTACACCATTTTATGTGCATATAATTAGATAATTATGCATATTTCATAGTTAACCTCAACTCCGCATTAAATTGGAGCTTTCACGCAAATTGATTAATTCAATTATATTATTTAATAATAAATTAAAGTTGAGGGCCATGAGCATTAATTCTCCATTGTATAATCATGAGCATTTGAGATTTATGTGCACATTATGGTAACTTTTTTGGACTAAAGTGTAATTATGTGTGTGTAGGACACCGAAGGTAATTACAAAAGAAGTCGGGGGTAAAACTGTCACCACTACTTTGACCAAGTCAAAAGCACATATTTTGATTGGAGGGAAAAGAAATTTCAAAAGTTTGAAATTGAGAAAAAGAAACACATATTTCGGTTGGAGGGAATTTGAAATAAAGGAGAGACATGATGAGCCTTGGGAAAGGGGGTGCCCAAAGTCCAAGAAAGGGGGTGCCCACCTACTTTTTCTCTTCCCCATGCATCATATTTCACTTAAATCTCATCCATCCATCTTCTTTTCATACAATCTCCACCCTTCATCTACCCAACTTTCCCTATAAATAGCCCATGACAAGGAGGAGAAAGGGAGTTCTTCTTTTAGCAATTTTTCACTCTTTCTCTCCCTCTCATATCTTTTAGTTCATCGAGTTCGCCCTCTTCCGTCCCTCTTCTCCTCTTGCTGTCTTCATGCAAGTTCTATGTTTTTAAGTTCTCTACAACTTCTTCTTCTGTATCATCTTCTAATTCCTTCTGCTGTTCAAGGTATTTTATATTTTTCACTGTACTATCCTGTTCATCTGCGAACCAGTGTTTCTCTCTGTTCTTCCCTTTATTTCTCCCGCTTCTAGTAATTTGCGTATCTTACTATCTTCATAAAAGTTCTTTGGTTTTAAGCTTTCTACAACTTCTTCTTCTACATCATCTTCTAATTCTTTCTGGTTTGAAAGTTATTTCTCATTTTTCAACTTGCTGTCCTATGATTTCACTATTCATCCGAGGTTCTAGCTTCTGTTATTCCTCAGTTTTGAAGCCCTTCCCCTCTTTATTTCTCTTTGAGTTCTTCATTAAAGTTCTTCCTCGCTTGTAGATCTAGATTTCCTTATTCTATCACTTCCTCCAATTCATCTTAGTTTATGGGTTATATTTATTAACCCACTGTTTCACTCTCTCATCTTCTTCCTTCTTCATCTCCACACTAACCCTTCCACATTCCTCTCTATATTTCTCTCCAAAGTTTATCCTCCACAACTCTCCTTTCATGGGAGTGTGCACATCAAGACGGGCGACGTTCCAAGGCTCGTGACGTGGACGACGACGGTTTCTTCATCCATCACTTTCCACGGTGATCTCTTTCAAGACGGAGTGATCCTCTCCAAGGCTTGGCGAGGAGGAGACGACGGCGTCATCACCATTGCTACTACTATCTTCACATCTCAGGCCCCTCTTTTTTTTATTACTTTTATGTTATGTTACTTCATTGTAATCTTGTCACCTCTTTGTTGTAAGCTTATCTTGCACTTCATGTACTCTTTCTTTTAAGTTAATGAAGAGAGTTGTTCTTTTGATCTAGTTCTTGATCTTCTTCCATCTCTACCCCCTTCCTCTATCTCTTCTTTTCACTTCATGCAATTAATTTCTATAGCATAGGCGCATAATCATAGGTGTTTTTAATTAAGTGTTTGGTTTGTTCTTCATTTCACTATTTTCTTTAAGCAAAGTAAAATCACAAGTGTTTTTTCTAAAAGGTTACAAGGTTTTTAACTTTAAAAATCTCTTTTTCCCTGTGGATTCGACCCTTCTCGCCACCATATTATGTATCTCTTTCATCTAGTGCGAGTTTGGTTTTAAGATTGTTAGCGTGTGTGTAGTAACGACATACATTTTCGCGTGATCAATTAACCCTCCTCTGATACCACGCCAAGAACCTTATGTCTTTTCACACGCTCAGCCTATGCAGGAGCACCCTCTGGTCCTCCTTAAGCCACCTCAGCCAAAGTCAGTCCCTTCTCCTTCCCCTGTCGATTCTGGAGATGATCCAGCCTCCCTCTCATGCATTTTCGGTTCCCCAGCTCCCCTGCAGCTTATCCGCCCAAAAACTATGGGGCAAGATGACCCAAAAAAGGCCTCGGTGAATGTTACTCTCCGTAACCGCATTATTCCCCCATCCCAAAGGCAGTCCCAGCCAGAGGAAGGGGTCAATCCTCAAGGTCCTCCGGTAGAATATGACATTCTTCAACATCTAGACAGGACCCCGGCTAAGGTTTCCATCTTTGAGCTCATTAAGAAGTCCCCCTCACACCAAGCCACGCTGCTTCAATTCCTTCAAAAAATCATGGTCAATGAAGACCTTCCGGCAAGTGGTGTGACCGGGGCCATCATGGCCCTTACATGTGGACCATCTATTTCATTCTCTGATAAGGACCTCACTCTGCCAGAAAGTAGGTCACTCTCGTTGTGTCTCACAATCTCTCTCAACAGAGTCAAGGTCGACTCCACCCTCATTGACACGAGAGCTTCAATCAATGTATGTCCCATGAAGACCATTCGAAAGATTGGCCTCCAAGAAGAGAACTTAGAGGAGGTATGCACTACCATCTCAGCTTATGACAACTCGAAGAGATGTGCTAAAGGAAACATGACCTTGCAGCTTGGTTTAGGTCCAACAGTCATGACATTTGACTTCTTTGTCCTTGATGTCGATCCTGCATACAAGGCCATTCTAGGGCGGCCATGGATTGAACAGACCCTTGGAATCCCATCAACTGCCCATCAATGCTTCAAGTTTCCTTACAATGGTAGGGTCATCAAAATAAAGAGTATTCCACTGGTGGAAACTTTTAATGCTATCACTTCTGAGTAGATTCTTTTTATGACCATTCCAGATAAGGGCAAGAAACCCGTCCTTTCCATAGAAGGTGCCGTAGGGCCCTCCGCCATAAGTCTGCCAGATTCCCCCTTCCTTCCTCGGCCAATCACACATTCCAATATCCCTCCCGGTAAAGGATGGGAGATCATGGCCAGAATGGGTTTTACCATGGGTAGTGGTTTAGGTCAACTCAAACAAGGCCCCGTGCACAGGAGAAAGCTTAAAGTGGTTAAAGGTCAAGCAGGTTTGGGTTACTCTACAGAAGAACTATCCAAGGATTCTCAAGGCAAGGGTTTGGTTTACGGTCACTTTGTCATAGGGCCAGTTCAGCCAGGAACTCGGCCGAGGCCGAGAAAAGAGTCTGAGGTCCCTCAAAGAAAAGAAATCTCACCCGATTTACCTCTCGAGGAGGACTTTGGTCTCCTCTCCCTCTTTCACCTGGATAAACCCCTGATGAGGTTTTCCCCTCGGGCATCTTCCTCGCTTTAAATAGGCCCGCGCCTGTCCTTTTTATTCCCTTCCTATTCCACCCGCCGTTTCCTCCGCTCCTCACTCATCCGGTTATGGGACAACCCGCCCATAGAGTTTGCACATTCACCCATGACCACAAAAAAATGTCGATTCTCAGATGTGGGCTTGCGAGCTCACTATTGAAGAAACGGCCTCCTTGGAAAATGGATCCATCGGCCAAGGGCCGACACTTTTCACCTTGAAATCCCTTCCACAAACTCCCCTTGTACATAGTAGGGTAAAGTCTAGATCGAGTCAAGGCTTGTACATAGCATCCTTTCCTTCCAGTAAGTCTAGTGTTCATCAGGTTCCAGCGTGATACATTAGTCAGTTGGCTGATAAATGCGCGCAGCTCTGTCAGGTCTCTGATTTTGCATCTTCTCCCATTCCCCTAGGGGCAACTGAACTAGATGGATCTTCAATAGATGACGATCTAGGGGTATATGTCTTAGAAGAGGATGACGATATAGAAGAAGAAGAGCCATTTGAAGATGGTAATGATCCCATAGCTTCCTTCGTTGACGGAACCAAGAAATTTGATGAGCCTAATGTTTCCGTTGATGAATCCACCAAAGAAATCAACCTCGGCACCAAGGATGATCCAAAGAATATATTGATAAGTTCCAATTTGACTGATGAGGAGGAAGTTGCTCTTGTGACGGTTCTCAAAGAATTTCTCGATGCTTTTGTTTGGTCCTACGAGGACATGCCGGGTCTAGACCCGTCTTTGGTAGAACATCGTTTGGTCCTGAAACTCGATGCTCGTGCTGTCAAACAAAAGATAAGGCGACTTCACTCGAAGCTTGCACTCAAGGTCAAAAAAGAAGTGGACAAGCTCCATAAGGCCAAGTTTATCCGCAATGGGTAGCCAACATCATCCCTGTTATGAAGAAGGACAGTAGGGTCCGCATTTGCATAGATTTCCATGACCTTAATCGTGCTTGCCCAAAGGAGGATTTCCCTCTTCCACACATAGACGTCCTGGTAGACAACACCGCCGGCTATGAGATGCTTTCCTTTATGGATGGTATCTCGGGTATAACCAGATCTGCCTAGTGGAAGAAGACCAGGAGAAAACTTCTTTCACCACTCAGTGGGGGACTTACTGCTACGTCGTCATACCCTTCGGATTAAAGAACGCAGGGGCAACATATCAAAGGGCGATGATGGCCATCTTCCACGACATGATGCATGTCTATATGGAAGTTTACGTGGATGACATTTTGGTTAAATCCAAGACTAGGAGTGGCCACGCAGAGATCCTCCAAGCAGTTCTCTAACGGTCATGGGGGCACCAACTCAAAATGAACCCCAAGAAATGTGTATTCAGGGTTTCTTCAGGGAAGCTTTTAGGGTTCATTGTCAACAAGAGAGGAATTGAGATCGACCCTAATAAAGCTAAGGCCACCGCTGAGATGCCTCCTCCCAAGAACATCAAAGAGGTCTGTGGTTTGATCAGGCATTTGCAATTCATTAAGAGATTCATATCTCACCATTCTCAGTGGTGCAAGCCCTTCTACGACATGTTAAAAGGAGAAGCTAAATTTGATTGGAATGACAGATGTCAAAAGGCCTTTGATGATCTGAAGAGTTACCTTCTAAATCCTCCCGTTCTGGCACCCTTGGTCCCAGGTCAGCCTTTATTGCTCTATGTTTCTACCACAGAAGAATCTGTTGGAGCAGTATTGGCCCAATATGATGAGGCCAAGAGGGAACGCGTGGTCTACTATTTTTCCAAACTATTCAGTGAAGCTGAGTAGAGGTACATTGCCATGGAAAGGGCCTGCGCGGCCATTGTCTGGGTCACCCAAAAGCTAAAGCATTATTTCCTCGCACATGAAGTAAAGCTCTTGGCATGAACGGACCCAATCAAGTACTTGTTGGAAAAGCCTGCCCTAACTGATCGTTTGGTGAGATGGCAGAGTTTTCTCAATCAATTCGACATCACCTATGTCAATCAGAAGGCGGTCAAGGGGAACGCCATCGCCGAGCACCTTGCCCATCATCCACTCCCTACATTCTCCCCTGTCAACGAGAGTTTCCCGGAGGAAGAGTTAGGAGCCATCATAGATGGTGAACCTTCGTGGATTCTCTACTTTGACGGTGCATTTAATTCAAAGGGCTGTGGAACTGGAGCTGTTCTCTAATCCTCGGAAGGTATCATCATTCCCCGTGCTTGTCAATTAACCTTCCCTGCCACAAACAATGTGGCTGAATATGAGGCACTCCTTATGGGCTTGAAATTGGCACTGGCCCTCGGAGTTAAGGAGCTCTGGATCATCGAAGATTCCCAGCTTATACTCGGGCAATACCTCAGCAAGTATCAAACTCGAGACCCGAAGCTGAAACCCTATCAAGACCTAGTTGGCAAGGTAGTCTGGTGGTATAGGAAGCTCACCCTTGTACACACCCCTAGGGCTCAGAACATTCTAGCCGACGCTTTGGCGTCTTTGGCATCTTCTCTTCCAATCCCCGGTGAAAAGCCGTCATCCACTGTCATCGTGCAGAGGATGCACATTCCTTCACATTCAGATCCTTGGTTTCAACAGTTCTCTGAGCCTTCCTCTCAAGTCCACGTCATCTCCCATGAACATGAGATCGACCTCAAAGATGACAATCCCTGGTTTTTTGATATCGAGAACTATCTCCGGGATGGTTCCTTCCCTGATTATGCTACCGCCCCTGATCGACGAGCCAATCGTCGAGCCGCGGAACGCTTTGCCATCATAGGTGGTCTCTTGCATCGCAAATCTCTCACAGGAGTTTACCTCCGCTATCTCAATGAGACCGAATCCAGTGCGATTGTTGAAGCTGCACATTCCGGTCAATGCGGTGGACATGTGATTGGCCGCATGGTTGCTCAGAAACTCCTTCGTCAATACTATTGGCCTACCATGCATGAGGATTGTGCCCGGTATGTCCGTCATTACGCTAAATGCCAACTCCATGCGGACAAGGTCCACACTCCATCGTCTTCGCTCCACCCTCTTATAGCTCCTTGGCCCTTCGCCATGTGGGCGTTTGACATAGTCGGTCCCTTAGAGGATATAATCGGAGAAATTTGAAGAAAATCTTTCATCCTCACCGCTACAGAGTATTTCACGAAGTGGGCGGAAGCTGAGGCATTCACGAAAGTCAAAGCATCAACGGTGGTAAAGTTTATCAAGCGCAACATCCTCGCCAGGTTCGGCATTCCCTGTGACATCGTCACCGACAACGGACCATAATTCACATCCCAGGAACTCCGCGACATGTGTGGTAAATATGGTATTAATTTGCATCATTCATCTCCATACTACCCACAAGGAAACGGACAAGCTAAAGCTACAAACAGAACTCTCATCAGGATTATCAAGAAAACCTGCAAATCTCACCATTTCTTGGACTCGCAAGATCGCCTCATCGAGGCCCTCTGGGCTTACCGCACTTTTGTTCGTACTCCCACGTGTCAAACCTCGTACGCACTCACTTTTGTGACAGAAGCGGTACTCCCGTATGAAATATTTGTTCCCTCACTAAGAGTGCAGCTGGATCCCGAGCTCGATCCCGAGCAACACCGAGAAAATATGTTGGCCCAGCTGGAACTATTAGATGAGAAACGGATGATCGCGGCCGATCATGCTTAGGTATATCGCAAGAGAATTGCACGTTATTATGCCAAGAAAGTTTTAGAGAGAAAGTTCAGGGTATGTGAACTGGTTTTAAAGAGGAAGATCACTAAAACCACTGGTTTCAAAGCAACATTTCAAGAAAATTGGGAAGGCCCTTTTGTCATCAAAGAAGTCTACTCAGGTAATGCTTACAAATTAGTAGACTCCAAAGGAGTAGAGCTCACATATCCATGGAATGGGGTATATCTCAAGAAATTATATTCATGAGACCTTGTACATAACTATTCAAAAAATAAAACAAAAAAAAAACAAAAAGTGTCCTTTTAATTATTGTACAGAACAAGAAAAGAAAAAAACAACAAAAAATGACAACAACAAAAAGAAAATCGAAAATGAACGCCCGGTGACCATCATTCTTTGCATCAACCATTCATGTTAGACAGGGACCGTCAAGATGTGGTCAGTATCGGGTCTTGGTCTGTCAGAACCGTGGAGATCCCTGCCCGACCACGTCGGCCTATGTTTATTAGAAGGAAAATAACTTGCACACACTCACGTATTTTACATCAAATGGGTAGCATCACCTACGATAAGGGCTCGCCCGAAGGTCTCTAGAAAAGCAACACTCTTGTGTTCTTCTTCTCTTCGACCAAATGAGACAATCGGCACCCTTAAAAGACTGAGCATCAGAGGACCAAAGCACAAGATCCTTAAGGCAAGAGTAGGATCCATCCCCTTGAGCCTGGGTCAGAGCACGAGAAGAGGGCAGTGTCCCCGCAGACATAAAAAGGGGAATTCAAAAATAAAATGACAATATTCTTCTCCCCAAGAAAAAAAAATAAAAAGAAAGAAAATTTATGTATGCATGTATATGTGACAAAGTCACATGAAAAGCCTGGTCATAACTGTGCCTGACTTTATCAAATGAAACCCCTCCCATTCAAAAAAAGAAAATCAAATCAAAGCTTTCCACACCAGGGGCATTTAACGTCATAATGCTTGGGGTATGGTCCGAAGTTGCTTGAAAGGAGAAAGTCGAGTAGGCCCTCAACTAGCTCGCTGGGTTAACGGCTTTGCCAGGTCCTCTCAGGAGGTTTACCCCCTACGTTCTTCCTTGTCCCCTCAAAAGATGAAAGCTTGATGGAGGTCCTAAAGGGTGATCCTTGTCAAGGTTGCAACCTTATTTAGCGAAAATACAAATATGGTTGTCCACTTTGAAAAATAGAAGCCATTGCTATGAAGGGGTCTCTGTGTTTCTGGCTGGTCAAGACCCCTATTTACCACCCTTAATGCTTTCTCATGTTACCTCGAGCTTAGGTCAATGCAAGCGCGTCACCTATGGGTGCGACGGCGTCTGATTCCGGGTCAGCGTCGCGCGGTTGACCGTTAGGGTTCCAAAGTGTTCCATCATATACCATCTAGAGTTGTGAGGAAATAGACCCGAGTCAGGCAAATCATTTACCTCGAACGCTTTTTGGTTGTATCCCTGTGGTCGGAAGCAATTGGGAGCCTAAGCGTGGCATGACGACATTGTCATCAGGATAAGACTTAACCGGCGGGACCATCATTCGAGGAGTCTAGAGGTCCAAATCAACCTAGATGTGCACTCAGGATACCTGGGAGGTAATTTAAAAAACCCCTATCTCCATATAGGTCAGGTGCCCCATGGGTGGTCACCAGGCGTTCACAAAAACAACACAAAAAGCACAAAACACAAAAAAAACCTATATCATCAAAATCAAAAAAAATTTCAAATATATTCCTTAAAAAGTGCATAAAATCGTAAAAAACCAAAAAATATGTCTTGCATCCGCATGTGCATACGCATGATCATATTTCCTTTTGTTCGCATTCTGCTTGCTTGCATGTGCAAATCACGTTTACTTTTCTTTATTTCAATCTGGTTAAATAAGATTTAGCCCTCTGACCCTGCATCAAGAAAGGTATTATCTACTTTTGGCAGGGGGCTAAAATCATACTACACTAACCTTTTCCATGTTAGTGCGGTTGAAACTGGTGAAAAGGAAGATGACATCGAAAGTCAAGCCAAGCCAAGTACACTGAAGATAGTTCATTCCACTTCCAAAATATGCCCATTACATTCTAGCGATACAACATTTTAGGGGCATACCCCCAGTGTACAAAAGGGGCAGCTGCTACCCAACTGCGTCTCTCTCTCTCCTCCTAATCTGCACCGGTGTGAGGTCAGCTCCGCCGACTATCAGCATCGTCTCCGTCTCCGCCCCTCATGTCTCGCAACCTCGATGGCCGTGAAGCCCTCGAACCTGACGCGACTGGCTGGACTGCTCCCTGCTCTGCAGGAGATGGCATCATGCTCATAAGCTCCTCCATTGTGAAATGCACGTCTTCTAGGGACTGTAGTGACTTGAAAGGAGTCGCGGGCCTAGCTCCCTCTCCTGGGGCACCTCTGCCCTGGTATCTCCGCAGCACTCGCCGCCACAGAACCTCCAACTAGTCAAGGGCTTACTACTCCCGAATTGCCGTCGCCATCTCTTGAGCACGTGCCTCGACTTCTCTTTCCTTCACCTCGGCAAGGTGACCCTGGAGTCTCTCAATGGAGCTCATCTCTAGCTCCTCTATACGCGCATCTTGTTCCCGACGAACAGCCAGGGTGGCTGCCAATTCCTTCCTCTGCAGAAAAGGAATCATCAGGTAAGGCAAAACAAAGATGTAGAAAGAGAGGGTTGCCTTCAACTTGAGTGTTAGGTTCTCACCATCTCGGCCAGCTCAGCCTCTCGCTCCTTGGCTCGCTCAATGACCCCCACCAGGCGATCCTCCAGCTCCTCTCGGGTGTCGACTCGGGACGAAGGGCCAGCCTCTCCACCCTCTCCAGCCCTCACTCGCACATAGGACAATTCCCCTCGCTGGCAAGACAAGGGGCAATGGTTAGTCAAATGCAATAAATTCTGAGCTTAATATCAATCAAGTTATTGTTGGCTCACCATCTCTCGGATCTCATGTCGCAAGTTCACGATCGTCTGGTTAAGGACGCCTATCTGATCTGTGAGTATCTTCACAGCCTCAGTCTCAGACATCTGCACATCACATCTGCAAGCTCACTTAGCTACATTGCTTAAACGGAAGCATCACATTTGAAAGCTAAAGAGCAACTCACCGCTCAGGTGTCGAGACGAAGTTGTCTAGCATACCGGTCCTGGTAATCCTCCAAGTAAGTCTCACTACTCCTCACGGTCCGGTCATGCTCCAGTGAGGGTCCTTTCTGTAGTGCCTCTGCCTCTCTGCGATAGCGGGAGGCCCAGTCCTGATCACTTGCTGAAGTCCATCGGCGTCCCCGGTCTGACTCATGCTCGGCTGGAATCGCCACTGGCAGTTGATGCCACCCCAACGTCCTCTGCACTAGGCGAAGGAAGAGCGGCTCCCTCAGGTTCACACAAAACAACACTGTGTCCCTATGGAACCAAGCTCGCCCCTCCCTCACCCACGGTTTGGGGGTGATGTCCTCCACCGCGTAGGGAGTCCAAACCACCTGCCACATTAAATTTTTGAATGTTTGGCTAATCTGAGTACATATAACAAATGCTGGAAAACCCTTACTCTATAGCCAAAATACTCACCTGGTGGGGAGGGTACTCATCCAAAGCCATCCTAAGATCAGTGAGTCTAGTGGCCACCAGACGCTGGTCCCGGACCATCTCCCATCTAGCCATTAGAGGGACCACCTACATCAGGGCTCGCGGAATCGTGCCGCGACCTAGTGGGAACCGAGTATACCCCCAAATCTGAACACAAGAAAATAATCCGTCAATCAATCAAATTTGGAATCAACATAAGCAAAGGGGTAGACTCGTACCTGTAAGAAGGGAGTGAAGCCACCCAGGTTACCCGAACCTCGGCGCACAGGCTCCAATTGGGCGAAGAGGTGCACCAACATCGCTCTAACCCACGCGAGTTGGGGTCCCTGCTCGAGATCCCATACTAGCAAGAGATATTTGAGATTCACCTTGTTCGAGGCCGTAGCGAACAGTACTCTCCCAAAGAAATATAATAAGAACAGTCTCAGCTCCTGCTGCTCACTCCTCCCTTGGGTAATAAGTCTCTGTCTCACTCGCCCTAAGTACGCATCCAAGTCCTCTAGGGGTCCCTGCACCACTCTCACGAGCCCCATCGCAGCGCTGATCTTCCCGAGGGGAAGAGTGGTCACCGGTCTATCCGACCGAGCCAGCTGTGGACCGAGCAGGTTCTCGACCTCCTCCCGTTAATTTCTAAGCTCTCGACCAAGCACCCGGTTCCCAGCCACCGGCAACCCTGTCAAGAAAGCAACATCTTCAAGGGTGGGGATCATATGTCCCCATGGCATCACGAAGGCTCTGCAACTGTCCATCCATCTCTCTCATGGCGCCGCCAAAAAGGTAGGATCGACAGGGAAAGGTCGGATCCTAAAAAATGGGCCAAAACCCATTTGATCCACTCTCCCTCGCTGCCTAGGAGGTAAGGCGTGCTACCAAGCCCATACCAAGTCCCACGACACCCGGGCTCTAATCCTTCTCGGACCCTGCACACAACAGAAGAAAACACAAGACATTCATTAGATCTTCCAAACCAATCCACCTCATTCCATTTTTTTTCAAAACTTCACTGCTCTGGGAGTAGGGCGGCCCAAGGTTTAGTCGTCCACCTCCCTGGGTGGCCAAAGCCCTGGTCGCCCAAGTCCATTAGTGGACGGCCAGCACCCTGGCCGCCCAGGCAGTGGACGACCACTAACCTGGCCGCCCACTGGTTTCCCTCCCATCTGACGTCTCCATCCTCCCATTCAATTCCCATACACACAATTAGGTCTATGAATGAAAGAGCAGGGCCATGGGACTTACCCTTTCACGCCGTCCTCCCTCCTCTTGGTCGGCTTCGCCCTCGTCCGGACCGTCTTCTTCCTCACCTTCATCGCCATCACCGAGGTCGGCCGGCCCCTCGTCGGGGATAGCCTCGCCTCCCTCGCCATCGTCCTCTCCGCTCTCCTCCAAGTTAGCAGAAGCCGTAGCCGAAGAAGATGAGCCCGTCGAAGCTTGTGCCTCCTCTTGCTCCTCGCTCTCACTTGAAGATGAGGGATCGGGTGCTATGTCAAGCCGAGTCCTCCTCCGCCTCATTTGCACAAATCTAAGAAGCTAGGTGGCTAGAATCTCACTCACGGGAAGGAAGAATCAACTCTCTCAACTCCCTCTTCTATAGACATCCAAGACGAAGGACACCCAAATGAGAGGCCGGCCACCTCTTTTAAACCCTTAATGCAGAGGGCGGCCAAGACCCTGGCCCCCCAGCCCCAAGTGGTGGCGGCCAGTGCCTTGGCCGCCCTCCTTTTGTTCAGCCAAAAAAAAAAGAAGAGAGAAAAATGTTAAAAAAAATTAATATAATTCCATTTTCACATAAAAAACCAATTCATATTATTTCAATTTCATCCATTCACTCTCATGATCATCAATCAACCATCCATCAAACAAAACAAAAATAGTTCATTTATTTTCATACATCCATTCGCTAACTAAAAAGAGAAATGCTAAACAAACGTCAACTAAGTGCACCGCCTCATAAAGAACTCATTCACGACCGGTCTGAAACTTTGTAGATAGCCCACATAATGTTTTAGATCATCTTTGTCCTCCTCAATGTCAATCCTGGCTTTCGCCATGGCGACATGATGTCTCCACATCTTCCTGATCCTCTGAAGTCACCGTCGATCCACGTCGATTCCCAGAAGGCATTTTGTAATCAATGTCCCCTTTGAAGCAGCCCATGGGATCCATCTGGGCATCCCCACCTGGCGGTGGCAGCGGTGTGCCTGGTATAACACTAGATCCTCGGCCCCCACAAGCCATAACTCCTGCTTTGGTGATCCACGCACCCTAAATTCTTCATGTCGATACATCATTGGCACGAACACGAACTCATCTTCAGGCAGGAAGTTCAGGTAGTCGCGCCAGTTATCTCTGGTCTTCAGCAATGCCATCTTGCATATCACCTGATCCGCAGGACCAAAGATAGCCCTCGCCTGGTAGATGGCACTCTTCTAGAAGATCCGGGAAGTAGTAGTCACCTCGTCATCAAAATCAAAGCTCAAGTGGATCTCCATCCACATCTACAGAAGGTAGAGACTCCCCATGGTGCCGCCACCCAATATCATCTGAGTGAGCCCGCAGTACATATAAGCCACCACCGCCCGGGAGAGGGAGTGTCCCGTCCATAGGAGAGTCAGTGGTCCCACGAACTCTCTTCTCAACACGTCGCTCGACATAGGGAAGAGCAATGCCCCACCCAAGCACAATGTTACACCATGCATCAGTCGATCTGCTTCCATGGTCTTATCCTTCACATCACCTAAAAGCCAACCTGCTAAGCGGTCGACTAGGATCCCTCGCTGGTCTGTCATCCGACGAACTTCACGCTTATCTCATACGATCTATGCTAAGATCTCATCCCAGGGAGGAAGGTCGATCAGCTCACCCACCTCCAAATCATTCCACTTGAAGATGAAATCAAGCTCTTCTACCAGCACTGAGGCCTTGAACTCAGGGAAGACAAAAGTGTGGGTATCTGGATGCCACAACTCAATCATTGCTGCTAACGATTTCCAATTCCACCTCATGTTGCTGAAGCGCTTTGCCATAATGATCAGGCGGATTAGATGCCATTGGTGCATAAATACCCTCATGGCGGGCGTAATTGCCGCCATTAAATCATGGAGCCAGCTGTAGCGGCGGGCTGGCCTAGCCCCAAGAAACGCAGGCACTGGCTACACCATTTTAGAAGGAAGAAGAGAGAAGGGAAATCAATAAATAAGCTAAATCAAGCGAAATACCACAAAAAAGAAACAAAAAAGAAAACAAAAACTTGCACTCTTATCAAACCATACCTTGCCCTTCTTCACGAGGTTGCTTAAATGGCCAGGCACTTCACAAAGAATGCCTAGCTCATGGCCTCCCGACGGGGTGGAAGAAGATGCCATGCCTAATCCCATCCTTAGGATTGCTCCCCGGGCCTCAATTCCTTATTTGACGATGGAATAGGAATGCCTTGACGGGGACTTCTTGTAGCCCAAGAGTCCTTCCAAGCTCAGACTCCCAAAGCGGTTCGGGATAAGAGCAGGAGGGCGGCCAAATCGCTGGCCGCCCATCCCATGGCCTGGGCGACCACAACCCTGGCCGCCCAGACCATGAGAAGGCCGCTAGTCTGGCCGCCCTCATCCCCGCTTGTGAGATATACATCCTTGTTATGTGTTATGAAGGTTCATTAAATGAAATATACTTATTATTCTATTGTTGTTATCATTGATGAACTTTGCTAATGTGTGCTGATGCAGCTACAGGTCTCCACAGCTATGGGACCGGAAGGCGATGAGGCCCCATAACCTTGCATTATAGGTAGAATGCCAGAGGCTAATAGCATCGGACGTATAAACTCTGAGTTCCTCTTTAAAAAAACCATGAAGGGTTTATACTCCTTAAGCTATTTGATGGCCGCCTACTGCTTAAACCCGGGATGACGGACTTCCTGGATTCTCGACTATGCTAAAATAAAATGCGGAACGATGGACCCCTACCGGGATCCGGACCACGTCTGTCACCGAGCATGGGATGACAGACTTCTTGAACTCTGGACAGATTGGTTCGGAGGCAGGCAAATAAATCCTCCGGCTTTGCATTAGATAGGTTTTTTGCTTTAAACCCATCATGCATCATATAGGCCTTTTTAGCCCTATTTGAAAATGAAAATAATATATATATATATATATATATATATATATATGTGTGTGTGTGTGTGTGTGCATGAAAAGATAAAAAAATGCATGCATCTCATTTTGGGAGCCATGATGCAGAAGCAGGGAAACCGCGTCACTTTGACCAACCTGTGGACCTTTGGCCCCCGCATTCAATTTATCGAGTCCCTCGATTTCGCTGAGTTTACACGAATGAGTCTACGTGATTGCACTCCGATTTGACCAGCAGCAGATGTGTTTTACGCAAGATCGTTTTAAGTATTTCGTGATTCAACGAGTCATTGAAATCCCATATCCTGATCTTTTATTTATCCTTATTTTATGTCTTGTATCTCCTTGAGCACTGGATTGCGTTCATCCCCTCAAGTCCTGCAGCGCCATGCTAGGGGGTCCCATGTGACTGCAGATACAAGTCCTCTTAGATTAATTGTCCTTCCTCCCCTTTGCCAATGACTTATTTGATTACCTAATGCTTATGCGATCCTGCATGAAGCCTGTTTTCTACTCGAGAATCTCCTTGAGCATGTTGCCCTCATTAGGCTTGTTTCTTTTCTGAAACACCCATTTATCAGTCCGCCAGGCTCCCCTGCAAAACGGGTGTTCCGGAGGGACATTTATAGATTCCTAATTTCGGACATCCCGCAGATCCCCAATGGACCTTCATGTGAATGACACTTAATTATTTCACTTGGTTTATCTATGTCCTGAGTTTTAAAGCCCAGCCCGTAGCCTTGAGGCTATTGGGCCTCGTCCATTTAGGGGCCCAAGGACCATGGTCTGGGCGGCCAAAGAGTTGGTCGCCCCCAGTCTTGGGCGGCCAGATCGCTAGCCACCCTCCCCAACTGGGTGGCCAGAGAGCTAGCCACCCTCCCCTTCAAGAAGGTCAAGTCAATGGCCGCCCTCCTGGTTTTACTTGGTCAGTGAATGTGGCTCGGTTCGTGAGCACGTTCTCCCGCTCATTTTCTAGGATTTTCCCCTACGATCTCAAGCCTCCGATGGGGAAGAACAAAACCACCAATTTCCATGTGATTGGAAGAGGGGGGACGATGGTGAGTGGCGGAGGATTTTGGGGTTTTTGTTTTCGTTTTCTTTCAGGTCCCGAAAGAAGAGATCCGCAGAGAAGGATTCGGCGGAGTCTTCCTCGGAGGGTGAGAAGAAAGTCGCACCGGTCGTCTTCCTCCCGTGCCTTTGATCTGGTTTGAATTTCAGAACTCTTATTCCCCACTTCTTGTATCACGGTTTCCTGGTACGTACATCGCATATGCATATAGTATAATCCCTTTAGCTTCTACGTCTAGAGGTTTCCTTCCAAAACAAACGGGGAGGTGGGTGGTCGAAAGTCTCGGCCATCCCTCCTTCCCACCACCCCTAGGTACTCTTGTCGCCAACCATCCCATTTTCCTAGTTCTTATTAGAGTAGATGCTACATTTATCACTTTGTTAATGGCTTCTTTCTTTCTTTCACTTTGAGCTACGTTGTTTAACAAGACTTCAGCATAAGGGACATAGTAGGGCTCCGCGTCTTTGGCCATTCGAGGATGAGGAAGAGGGACCCCATCTTCTCCCTATTGGATCATCTCCCCACGATCATCATCCATATGAGGTTAAGGTAAACACCTCTGGCGATCATGATTTTCTAATGCTTTTATTTGTTCCTCTGTAGGTACCCAGGCCCGGGAAGGTTTAGGAGATCACCACGCGGGGTGTCCATCTCCAAATCAACCCCATCACCAATCATATCATCCAGCACATTCCGGGATGCCTACAATGACCTCTCCTTTGGATATTCCTTCCAACGGACTAGGAAATTTGGTTTCAAGGCCTCCATAAGACTCCGTGAGCCTGTGATTCCCACTAGGACGTCGAGCTGGTTGTACCATTAAAGCCCAATTGTCTAGAAATCACTTATACCGGAGTTTTATATTCTGGACCCTTAGCGGCCATCTGGTTGACAGCCAGAGTCTGCTAGCGGCCATTCACTAGACCGCTAACGGATCCTAAACGGTTCTCCACTAGACCGCTAAAGACTCCAGATGTCTTGTTTTCAAAATATTGAACTATCTTATAAAACGGTCCTATACTAGACTGCCATGATCAAGAAACGGTCCAGTAAATGACCGCTAGTTTACTGAGTTGATTAACCCGGGGTTTGACTCAAGAGTTGATTTTCCTATATTCCTAGATTGTCCAATTGATTATCTAGAATCTGTCACATTATTCCAAAGATACCTAAGTAATTTTGGGAGTTAAAGAATGTATCGTTATGCTGCCGGTCTACCGCCATAGCATAATATACTTTAAATCTTTCTTTGATATCTTATGTCAACTTTGGTACGTTCTATACCTTGGTTACTTGATCATGAAACTTGATATTTGGAATTGAGTTATTGGCCGTACTTTCTTATTATACTCGTGAAAGTAGCTTGATTTATACGTGAAGATGCAGTTCGTGCGCTGATTGTGTCCAAGGGCTCTATGCTAGTCCCCTCGACTGATTGTCGAAAACATACTATAATCCATGGGGTATGATGCTACTGGCGTCGCATTACGCTGGGAGTACTTTCTTTATAAATAAGTGAAATTCACGAGGAATCTAAGTGGCTATCTTATGATTGAATTGCTACATGCTTGTTACATGACATTCTAGTGCATAGCCTGTATGGTTATAAAAAGTGGAAAGTGAAAGTGAAAGTGCATTCTTGAAACATGCAATCATATTCTTGTTCGTGAAAGGCCAAGTGACGTTCTTGTTATATTCAACTTGATCTTGTTCATATATCATTTCTCATCATCTATCATGATCTTATTGTCGCTTGCTTTATTCGTATGTTTTATCGAATTTACATGATTTATCTTATTTTCTAGAGCCGAAGTGTTAATTACTTAAATATTGCCTTCATGTTGATATGAAGATACCGACTGGGCAAGTGTGCTCATTACCCTACATTCCAATCTTTTTCAGAAAATTCTAGCGGGTTAGATTCAGATTACTCAAGTGATGGATCCGAGAGTGATTGATGGTTCGAGAGAAGCCATAGTTAGTCTAGTCAAGAGTCAAAAATGTAATTTTCACTTTATTGAGTCTTTTAGTCAACCAGTCAAGATCATGTACTAGATGATTATTATCAATAAAAGTCAGATTTTTGATCAATTATTGTTTTCATTCATCTTATGTGTAAATGATTTACGCTCTGATTATTATTGTCACTTGAGGCTTCTCTTGCCGACTGTTCACGTTCTTGAATATCTACAGCTGTAATAAAATCTCGGGGTGTGACACAATCTCTCCTCCTGATTGAGAGTTGGGCATGGAGGAGATAGATGTGTAGACTGAGAAGCAGAGTTCGAAGGATAAGAAGTTGAATAGTGAGGTAGGGGAGAGGATGCGGGTTGTCCTCCATAGTGGGCTTGATCATGAAAGTTGTTTGAAGATGGAGCCCAATTTTGAAAGAATTGATCTGGAGGATTTTAGGCCGAGCCTCGATAAGAATTCGAAGAATTATTATATTGTCCTCCCCAATAAGAATCATAAGAAGGGGTGGAGAGTCCTTGAGCAATTTGGGCTTGTTCTTGGGTGCAAGACGAATCATAAGGCCCATGAAAGAATTGAGTGAATTGAATATGATCTTGATTAAAGGAATGCAACTGGGCCCCCATGAGTGATGGGCTTTCATTGTAGGCCGACCAAGAGTATGGGCTTTCGTAGTGGGTCGGGCCCGGTTAGGTGAATGGTAAAGGTTGAATTTGACCATTATTAACATAATGGGCCGATCTGGCCCACATGTCATTATGATCTTGGTAATAAGGTGGAATGAAGGAGTTTGAATTCATAGGCCAAATGATGGATCAAAAAAAATGGGCCAATAAGTCCACCTTATTGAATTTGCAAGCCCAACTCAAAAACATGAATTTTTCACCCATATTTATTTATTTATTTATTTATTTTTAAAAAAATACAATCAATAACTATATGAAGAATGTATGCAACATGATGGTTTGTTTAATTTTTTAACTTCCAAGGGCAAACTAACTTTGGGGTGCTTCTTGATACAACCTGCCCGGCGTCCGTGAGGGAATCCACGGGTGCGGGGACTTATGGAGGTGTCTGAAAAGGAGATTCCAGTCCAATGAGACAGAGTGCTCAATTGGAGGGTCCTTCCAATTCCAAGAGGGGTGTGCCTAATTGCCCTTAAGAAGGGAGAAAAAGAAGAAGAGAATGGTGATTTTTTTTTCAAATGTTGCAAGTGATAAACAAAGAACTAACTAAATGCAACAATACATGTAAGAGATGAAACTAAGATGAAAGTATGATATCATGATGTTTTTTTTCTATTTTCTGATTTTTTTTTCAGAGATTTTTTTGATTTCTTTAGAATTTTTAAAAAAATTTCAGATTTTCCTAGAAATATATAAAACAAAACATGTTCCTACGTTTACTGACCTTTGCGACGCTTAAATTCCAAAATTTTTTGATTTTTTGATTATCTGCTGCCTTTGGTGACAGTTTGTAGCCATTCAGCGACGCTTTCTGGTTTTCTGCGATAGATGATTTTCTCTAATTTTCAGGTCCAAATTTTCTCTTTTTTTGATTTTTTGATTTTTTTTCTTTTTGATGTAAAATAAAAATAGAAAAATTAGTATATAAATATACACATCAAACATAAGAATTTATAACTATCAAAAGTCATTTCCTCCCCAATAACGGCGCTAAAAATTGATGTGCACTACACTCGTCGTTTAAAAATGTCGTGCCACAATTTTAAAAATATATTGCACCCACTCACAAAAAAGATTTTAAATTAAAGTAAAGTGAGAGTACGGGTCAATCTCACGAGGAAGAAATATTATCTTTTTTGTAAGTTGAAAACTTGTTGTATTTGTGAAAGCCAAGTTTGTGTGACTTTATGAAAGAGAACTTAAGAGTGTGTGAATTGAAATTGCTTAAAATTAAATCTACCTAAAGAAGATTAGGGGGTTGAGAAGAGAAATTTGGAAGAGGTAGAGAGAGAAAGAAAGAAGAACAATTACAAAAATTAACTTTTATTGCTAAGAGGAAAGATTATAAGTATATGAAAATAAAAATTACAACTTGCATAAAATAAAAGAAAAAGGGAAGAAAGGAGCTAGGGAATTGGAATAATAGCACCGTCCACACGCCGTGCCGAGTCTTTGAGATGGTCGCCCCTCTTTGGAGATGAACGCCGCCTTAAGAGCATCGAAGAAGATTATCCGCCTTGGGGATTTGAGAAGAATATAGAAGAGGAGGGAGATAGAGAAGAGGATGAAGATTAAAATCTAAGAAAAATAGTAAAATGGAAATAAAAACAAATCAATAGAAAAATTGAAATAACTTTAAAATAAGGAGGAATCAAAAGATGACAAAGAAGAAGAAGTTGAAGATCTTGAAGAGAGGATGAGCTTTCATGAAGAGAGGAGAGGGATATAACGATCAAAAGAGGGTGAAAAAGTGAGAAGAACAGTAAAAAATGTTAGTGTAGAAAAATATGAAAATTCAACATTAAAAATTAAATTATAACTTGAAAACGAGACAGAATTGGAGGAAGCAAAAGAAGAACAAAATCTAGATCTTTGAAACATGAAGAACTTTGATGAAGAGAGCAGAGGGATAAAATAAGCAGAAGAAGGTGAAAACTGGGGAAAAATGGAGGGCTACGCATGCGGATGAATAGTAATATATAAAAGATAGAACTTTGAAAAATAGGAAATAAATTAAACATGAGAGAGATCTAGCTAAAAGCGTAGAAGAATAAGTTGAAGAACTCTTAAAAATGAACAACTTTGATGAAGGAAGTAAAATGAAAAGACGAATAGAAAGGCATGAAAATAGGCTAAGATCTTCGGCTAGTTGCTCTTGGGCGAGTATTTACAACGCATAGGGCTTCCTTGGGCTAGTTTCCTAATTGGGTAAGGATCCTCCTAATTTCTCTCCAATAATTTCTCCACAAGATAATTCTATAAATATTCTTTCTTATTTCCCCCTTCACACAAATAAGGCATGGCGGCTTGCTTTGACTTGGTCAACAAGAGGAGGGAAAGGGGGCTGCACCCTAGGGCATCCCTTGCCTTGGTTCTATGACAAATTCACCCCTGGACCTTCAAGCAAATGCCGAGAGTCTCTTGCATACACAACATTTGAATTAAATTCATATAAAAATTTTATATTGCACATCAAAATCATGAGTGCTCACAATTATGCAAATGGGAAATTAATCCTCGTGCCCCTCAACCCCTTGATATTCATTAATTATCCATAAATTAAGTTAATTTACATAAAAGGCTTTGATTCAAGTGAGGTGGAGTTTAGCTATAAAATATGCATAATTGTCTAATTGTGTGCACTTAAAGTGATGTGTGTGACATGAATTATCATAGAATTATGAGCACTCATCACCTAGCAACATGGGCGGCCAGACCTATGGCCGCCCGCAGACCTGGGTGGCCAGACTTGTGGCCGCCCAGCTCCAAGGCACAAACGGCCACCCCGTTGGCCGTCTCTTGCCGGGTTTGTGGAAACGGGCCAAACTCCACACAGAGTTCGATCCCACGCCCCATTCGCCTCGCCGTGAAGGGGAAAACAAGAGGAATCCATCCCCGGGCATTCCTACCACGGAAAAAATGAATCCTAACCGCAATCGGGGCCCAAATCGGCCGAAACCGTCACTTGACATCAACATGCTCATTTTCCCCCAAATAAGAAGAACACCCTTTCTCGGCCTCGCCGGAATATAGAATCGTGACGGAAAACCCACGAGGGTGCCAGGGATCCGTCCCCCTACCTTTTAGAAGCTTCACCATTGAAAACCACACGAAAACAGCGTTCACCCACGCGATCGCCACACACGGCCACGAATGCCTCCGCCTCGCCGCACGCCACATCCATCGGGTTCGTCCTCTACGCACTCCGCCGCACTTCCCCTTGCCACCTCCGTCGGCCGCCACGCTGAGAAGGGAGAGGGAGGGAGAGATGGGAGAGAGTTAGAGAGAGGAGAGATGCAAGAGAGTGAGAGAGGTGAGAGAACGGAGGGGGAGAGAGGGGGGTTTTAAAATTTTATTTAATATATATTTTTTCCATTTTGATTACAAAATCCGCATGAACCCCAAAAATTTACAAAAAATCAATTCGGACTCCAAAAAATTCTAGGAACATGTTAGGCCACTCCACGCATCGACACGTACCCAAAATAATTCTCAAAAACACCAAAAAGGGGGTCCAAAAACCCAATACAAAAGTCTGAAACTCACTCGGACACAATCCACAGCCCGCGAAAAAGGATCCAAAAAACCTCTAGCGTTACAATTGGTATCTTTCTCATACAATCTTCATGCATTGCAAAGCAAAAATTAAAAATCTAAAAATTTAACTAATGAATGCATAATTAAAGAGCTTGCATATTGTCTCATCATTGATTCTGATTACTATATCTTGTTCAGGCCTATGTCTGACTTTGATCTGATCACATCCTTTTCATCTAGATCTCCATATCATGTCTTGTTCACACTAAGTTCATCTGATCATGTCTTGTTCATGCCTATGCCTGATGTCTATACACCTGACTATATCCTCTCTGATTACTTTCTCTAACCCTACACATTTGCTTCCGTTGATCCCCACCTTCACGTGAATGCTCCTCTACAGATTTTCTCCATGTCTTTTGTTTTGCTGATGTCAAAGGGGGAGAGTTTTTGTGAGTCATTATTTGCTAGTTCATTAGGGGGAGAGTTTATAATTGAGTCAAGGGGGAGAGCTTGCAAAGGGGGTGAATTCAGGTTGTTTTGACTGAAGTGAAAGTTTAATGACTCATAGTTGAACTCATAGTTGCCATAATGACTCATAGTTGCCATCATCAAAAAGGGGGAGAATTTTATGTATGTGTGGTGTTAGGGTGCAGGAGCGTGATCTAGAGGGGGGGGGGGTTAATAGATCCCCTTTTTAAAATGGCTCAAATACAAAACTCTCACCCACAAAACATAAACTACACTAGAATTGGATGAGTAACTGAACAACGAGGTAGAGGTGCTAAACACACTTACCAAAATATTTCCCCAAATAGAAATAACGTTGGACACTTAGATACCGGACTGGTGCTGAGCAAATATCACAATAATGAACTAAAATACTTAATCGCACACACAACCTGTGATTCTACTAAGCACACAGACAAACATTTCGCAGCTAATGTGTTTATGGAAGGATAACAGCAGATGAACTTAAGAAATTAAACCACACAAGCAACCTGCGAAGGGGGGTAGAGGATATGGAATAGAACGCAAGACAAACCATGGTGGATAAGGTTTTTTAGATGGTTCGGTCTGCTACCCACAGACCTACGTGCACCCCCCACTCAAACCTGAGTGAGGCTTCTACTGACTAACAACTTGAACTGCTGAGCATCACAGCCTGCTTACAACGCTGAGCAACACAGCTTGCTTCCGCTGAGCGTCACAGCCTGCTTAACCTAAGGAACAGGTCCTCACTGCTAAGCCTCACAGCTTGCTGTCCAAAGATCAATTCCCTGCCGCTGAGCAACACAGCTTGCTGTCCAGAGGAACTAATCCTCTGCAACGCTGACACACAGCTTGATATACGAACAAGAAACAAGAAAAATGTAGCACATGAAAATAAGAAATGAAAGCAGGAAAGATATAGCTCTCGCATGAGCGAATTGGCATGGATCTGATCTAGAGGCCAACAACGAGCAGATCTTCAAGATACTCTGGCTGCTTCTCAATCACTTCTCCCTTGAGCTCTCTCACTCTCTCTCTTTTTCTTCTCACGATCTCTTTTCCCATCTACTCTTTCACTTCTCTGAAGGTCTCTCTTTCTTAGATAGCTACGCACTCTTCTTGGTAGCTTTAATTCTATTCTTCTCACCGTAGCTCTCTTCTTCACAGCACCTTCTGTAATAGCTTTCTTTAGTCGCAGCACCAAGCTAGGAAGAGGATGCTTCCTATTTATACAAGAACAGGGGCTCCGGTGATTTGATTCCATTTCCTTTTCATTGGCGTGAATCTTGTGGTCCCCACAAGATTCCATCGAGGGCATGTAGAGGGAACACTCCCGCCCAAACTATTTCTGGAGAATCCTTGACCACATGTCAGATGGACGTAGATTGGTTAATTCACATGGCATGATGATGTGCTAAGCTTCATCTTGGATCACATGGCAATCATTGCTTCCTGAGATGCATGCCAGTTATTTTTCTTTCTTGAGATCACGTGCCAATAATTTACTAACAGTAGGTTTGAGTTCCCTTATCGGATTTGGAACTAAGTTAAGGATTCAAATTTGAATTGTCTGAAGCAACGACCTCACCTTTAACCTTTAATATAGTTGCATCGACCTTTGAGTTAGTGCATCTAGGCACTATTCTGATGCTATGACCTTCTGGCTTAAGGTAGTGTTTCTATGTGCACTTCTGCTGCTTCGTCCTTCTTTTGATGATGCTGCTTTGTTGAGCTGCTATATGAGCTTGCTGTTGTTGCTGTCTACCTTGTGTTCACTGGTTTGCCAACCTTAGCTGCAAAAGAATCTAGTTTACCAGGATTGCTTAAGACTTCTAAAGACTCCAGATCCACGCTTGATTGTTGGGGCATAACAGTTCTGGATCCAGTTGAAGATAGATTCAATCTGGTCTACTGAAGCATTGATCTGATAGCTCTGCCAATTCTAGGTGCATCGACCTTTCTTTATTGCTCAGATCTTTTTGGCTATGACTTTTCTCTATTGCCTTGACTTGTCTTAACAGAGCTACATTGACCTTAGTTGATCTGCAGCATCCAGTTCCCAACTACTACATCGACCTAACTCTTCAGTGCTCAGACCTTGCTGGTTGGAACTTTGTTCTTCTGCCTCGACCTTCCTCTTAGGTGCACCGACCTCCTCACAGATGTAGCACTTGAGTTGTTCTTTTGCTTCGACATGGTTATTGAGTGCACCGACCTGTTAACCTTAAGGTACTTATAAGCATTGACCTGATAACCATGAGGCACCTTAATGCATCGACCTGTCGATCTTGAAGTGCAGATGTGCATCGACCTTAGTGTCATTAGCTAACATTGGTGCACCGACCTTACTTGCAGGAAGTGCTTCTTCTACATCAACCTTACTAGTCCAAAATGCATATGTGCATCGACCTTCTAATGCAAAATGCATATGTGCATCGACCTTCTGGATCAAACTGCAAACATGCATCGACCTTCTGAACTGGGGTAAATATATCCATCGACCTGACTACCATAAAGACCAATGATACATCGACCTTACTAGCAGGAACTGTTTCTTCTGTTTCGACCTTACTAGTAAAGACTGATGCTGCTGCATCGACCTATTTGCTTTAACTGTGGCCGCTGCACCAACCTGTCTTGATGTGGGACGGGACGCGACTCGATGACAGTTTGGATGCGAACCTTGGACTCTAGGTAAACTCGCGACTCGTCCCTAGGGAGGGAAGCGTGCGGATGTGCGCGGTTGAGAAACCGGTAATGAGCTAGGGTGATCACTCTCTTTTTCGTGCCCGGATCGGGTCACGGGATGGGTTTTGGTCTCTCTCGCAGTAGTGATTGAAAGTATTTAATGAGCTAGATTAACCTATCACTCGCAAGCAGTAGCATATAGAAATATACGACGCAAGCAAAGTGCCAAAGAGGGGAGCGGAATTGCTACCGGGCATGGGGAAGGCGACCCCGGCCAAGACTCGTATTCCCAGTACAAATAATTCATAATAATTACAGAAATGATTTTATTACCCACTCCACGCAGGGAGGTAAAGGGTGGTACAATGACATCGTGATTATCGAACTCCGGTTGACGGGCGGCACGTCCGTGAAGCACTCGGGTCGGCAGCGGCTTGCCAGATCGGTTCGGATCTGCTCGGGCCCACAGGACAGCAGGCGGGTCCGGCTGTTGGGACGGCGGCGTCCGGGCATCTCCTTGCTACGGCAGCCGGTAGGGACGCTTCTAGAAGGTTTTTGGTCGATCCTCGAGAGCGGCGATCGCTGGTTCAGAACCGGGGATTTATGGGAGAATTAACTCCCAACTCTGTTCTACAGTCCTGTCTCGGGATAGATCTGCGCGACATGGCAAGAAGAATTGTTGCGCCCAGATATGGAGGCGGATCGAGGCAAGACTGGCGCCGTTGGACAGAGGACTCAAAGGGCTACAACATAAATTAATTTCACAACCATCGAGTAAATGGATTGGAAATGAAAAACTCTGTGGGTTGTAGTTGTTTCTGGCTCGGAATCCAGATCACACAGGACAAAATGGGATCTGTCTAAAAATGAAATATGACCCAAAGGAAAACGGTTGATCTGGACTCTAGGAATTTTATGGGTGGAAGGGGGGGACGTGAGGACAACAAATAAATATTTTAGGATTTTTTGGAGATGGCTAACATGGCGGGGAAATATAATAACAGACTACTATCCCGCAGATCTGCTGATGGGCAGATTGTCAGGGGTGGAACTAAAAGATTGGAAAAAATAGCAAACGACGTCTGATTGACATAAAAATTGAACTGGAGATGGGGGACGACATGGGGAACAAACCCTCAAAATTTGAGGTTGATCTGATATCTGGATCTGGAGATAAAACTTTTTTCTGGAGCTTCAATTCTGCAGGTCGCATATCTGGACAGCAGGAGGAAGGTGGAGTTGTGGCGGCTCGACGGTGGCACGAACGGCGGTGGCTGAGATTCACACCCAGGGGGAGGGATAGAACTTGGAACCCACCAAGTTTATGGCTTCGCACCATAGAAATCACAGCAGTCTAGCTACAAGGGGGAGAGAGGAGAGAGGGGCGCCCAAGGCTCCAAGAACAAATTCCTAATTTTTTATTCATTAATTCCCCAAATAATGAAAATACATGAGTTTTATAGACCTAACTAAATGACCATCACTATCCTCAGATCTAGGGTTAGGGAGGGGCAATTAGTGGATGAGAATATTTAATTCCTTTTCCCTTCTCCCAAGTGGTCAAAACATAAAAAAAGGATAAATGGCAAGTGGGCATCTTGGACTTTTCTTGGTCCAACTTTGAAAGGTCTTTGTCTAAGCCCACCTTGGACTTTGAACCAGCCCCACATGGGCCCTAGAGCCTAGGTGGACTAATGGGAAAGAAGGTGGGCCTGATAGTTCACAGAAAAAGTGAGCTAGAAGGGGGGATGAATAGATCACTCCCAATTCAGAGAATTCGAGAAACAAATTATGTAATCTGAAATGCAATGAAGAAAACCTTCTAGACTGACCACGTAGCAGACAGATAGATGAAAGCTTATCGAGAAAGACAGTTGTGATGAAACAATGATCGAACAGTTGACGTGCCAAAGCCAATTTGAGAGATCAGACAACCAATCCACAGCGATGAGACAGAGAGCTTTTTAAGGTGGTTCGATTGCGATCCGCAATCTATGTCCACCCCTTACTCCTCTGGAGTAAGGCTTCCTTGCACTAAGCAATCAAGAACTACATACTCAGTCTGCTGACACCCACTGCCTGACAGCTTGCCCCGAGGAACACTCTCCTCGCTCTTCTGAAGACCAGAAGAATCACTGGAGATCCAACCTCCCTTCCTTCACAATCAGAAAAGGGAACCCCATGAATTGCTCCATGCAACTCACGAACCAGAGGATCATTGCTCTCTTCCTCCAAACACGATGGAGGGAAACCGGAGTACCTCTCCCTTCCTCCAAGTGAACTTAGAGGGTAACAAAGTAGAATTGAAAAGGTGAAAAACTAGAAGATGAAAATAAACAAAGGAAAAAATCACCTAGAAACAATAACAATGTAGCTTCCGTAGAAGTAGACTCTCTGACTCAAGACTGGCGATCACTCAGGCTCTTCTCTTTCTGAACTGGTTCTATCTCTTTTTGACTTTTCTCCTGGGCTTTTCTCTCATCTCGAATGGGAGGAATTTTAGCACTGGCAGAGGCTTCAGATGTTCTCTTTTTTCTTCTATTCATCTCAGCTCTCTCTACTCCTTTTTCAGCCTTCGATCCTCTTTTATAAGCAGACGATGGGCGCGTGGATACCATGTCTCTCGCCCAAACTTTCACGCAGATCTGATCCTTTGAGGTTCCACGTGTTAGAATCATGGTGCTGTAGTAGTCCATGTGAGAGGATCATCTGGTCTGCTCCTTGGATCACGTGCCATTAACCTCGTACTTTAAGTTCCACGTGAGGTAGTTTCGGAGGTTGCTCAGTACATGCTCGACCATATGACTGACTTGGCAATCAAACAGTCATAACTGTTAGCCCTTTGATGATATGCACATACCTATATATATATATATATATATATATATATATATATATATGCATGATGCAAATATTGCACTGTCCTTTAGACGCTCAAGGGAAACACACTGCACTGACCTTCTATAAGCTCAAGCAGAAAACACATAGACCTTAGGTAGTATATCACAAAGGATGCACCGACCTTCTATATGCTCAAGCAAAAAACACACAGACCTTAAGTAGTATATCACAAAGGATGCACAACCTTCTATATGCTCAAGCAAAAAATGCACAGACCTTAGGTAGTATATCACAAAGGATGCACCGACCTTCTATATGCTCAAGCAAAAAATGCACAGACCTTAGGTAGTATATCACAAAGGATTCACCGACCTTCCATATGCTCAAGCAAAAAATGCACAGACCTTCGGTAGTATATCACAAAGGATGCACCGACCTTCTATATGTATGATGATAACTATGCACTGATCTTAGCATGCGTGATAAGAAAATATGCACTGACCTTGCATGTAGACAAACAGGGTATGCACCGACCTTGGTTCGCACAAGGGCAAATGTGCACCGACCTTGTATCACACAAGGAAAGTGTGCACGGACCTGGTTTAGTGCAAGGCAAAAACTGCACCGACCTCCTTTATGCTTAATGCACATGTGCACCGACCTTGTAAATACACAAGGCAAAAGTGCACTGACTTGATATGCTGTAGGTTCAAGGCATTGGACTCTCTCTCTAACTTTCTAGTGAGAGAAGCTCTGTGGTTCTTCTCGCCCAGTTTCATCCTGCTGGTTCGCCTTTCTGCCGGCCATGGCCGGCGCGGCCGGACCGTCATCTTCCTTGGTGTTACCTTTGGGAAATGCTTCCTCCCAAGCAGGTAACCGACGGACATTCGTGCAAGCCTTAATGGAATCCAAGCAGAGGCCTCGGATTGCTATTCCGGTGAAGGAACCTGCATTTATAGACAGAGGCGAGCCTGCAGTATTCTTCTCCAAAGAAGAGGTTCAAGCATCTATTCGTTTCTTATCATTCCCTGTTGTGGCCAAATGTTCATATGGCCGGCCATCCTTTGCTGAGATCAAAAGCTGCTTGATGCAGCACCTAGATCTCAAGTCTGACTTTGTAATTAGCAAGCTTAATCCTAGACATCTGCTTCTCCATTTTGAGTGTGAATCAGATTTTACTAAACTGTTGATACAAAAGAATCTGTATATCAAGGGATTTCTCTTTCACTTTTTTCGCTAGACGACGGATTTTAGCTTCGATGCAGATCCGCCCATGCTGCCGGTTTGGATAGGATTTCCAGCTCTTCCAGCCAATTTTTATCATGAAGACTGTCTGCGTTCCATTGCTAGTAATTTTTGGTTGGTTCTACGGATCCACGAACATACATTGGCCATGACTGATACTTCTGAGGCTTTGGCCTGTGTAGAGTTGGATTTATCTGCCCCGCGCAGGGATAGGCTCTGGATAGATCTGGATGGTGATGGGTTTTGGCAAGCAGTTAGCTATAATCGTGTCCCTGCACTTTGTTCTTTTTGCCATAAGCTCGGCCACTCTGCTAGAAATTGCAAGAAAAAGCAAGTCAGAGTTGCTCATACTATGGTGGCAAAGGATCAAGAACATTTAAAGTCTAAATAGGCATTTCGGCCTAGACAGATGAACCCCACAGCTGCTCGACTTAATGTGGCAATGGAGAATAGTTTTGAGCCGCTCCTTCAGTCAGTGGACCAAGTGTCCCAGCATGTGACCTCTAATGTAGTTGGTCCTTTGGACGTTTCCCAGGACCTGGTACAGGAGATAAAAGAACCTGATGTAGGAAAGATTGAAGAAATTGTTTCAGTTAGGGGCTTGGAAAATGTTTTTTCTGTTGATGGAGAAGATCTCATTCCCCCTTTGTACAAGGAGAATGCAGTTTTAGATGATGTAACCTGTCAACAGATACATGATATTCAGATGATGAAGCCGAACCTGGTCACTGAGGCCTCAGCAAATGGCAATATAGAGAAGCTCCCAGGCAATGAAAAGGAGCTTGAAATATTACTTGTTGGTAAGCTTGTGGCTGACAAAGCTAACACAGATAATGAACTTATGCAAATTAAAGTGGATGTGAAAGAAGGTGGAAACCCAAGTAGGCCTTCTGATTGTGGAATCATTACCAGATCTAAAGCTAGATCAATGGAGGATATTAATCTGGAATCCTAAATGATCCAGCCCATTATTGTTTGGAATATACGAGGAGTGGGGAACTCCTGTTCCCGCAGAAGTTTAAAAATATAGTACTTTCTAATAAGGCCTGCTTAGTGGCCATTTCGGAACCAATGCTTCCCTTTAATAAAGCCTCCCAGCTGGGAAGATTTCTCAAACTTAATGGCTATGCTGGCAATAATGCAGAGGAATCGAAGATATGGATTTTTTGGCATGACAGCTTTTCCCTGGAGGTAATTGGTTCTTCTTCACAATATATTACCTTGGGGCTTAAAACGGACAATTCTTTTAGTGCATTTTACACTTTTGTATATGCTTCTTGTGATTCTCGAGTCAAACAGTCTCTTTTTAGTGACCTTGCTCTCTTTGCTACCTCGGTGTCGGTTCCTTGGTTGGTAGGAGGAGACTTCAACTGTGTAGCTAAAGTATTTGAAAAGGTGGGTGGAGATCCCCCATCCCTGGCTTCAATGCAAGCATTCAATTCTTTTACATGTTCCTCTTGGTTAATTGATGACGGTTTCCAAGGCTCTTGTACGACTTGGTCTAATAACAGAATTGGTGCTGCAAATATTCGTGCAAGGCTTGACCGGATACTCTTTAACAGTAACAGCCTTACAGTGGCTCCTCAACTAGTTGTCCATCATCTTCCAAGGGGTCCTTCGGACCATGCCCCTTTACTGATATTCATGGACAATACTAAGAAAAATCTTGGCAGGTTTATCTTCCAAAAAATGTGGTGCTCTCATGCATCATTTAATCAAATAATTTCGAGTGTGTGGCAGCAGGTCCAAAATAACCATCCCAATGCATTGGTTAGACTCTCCTCTAAACTAAAAGCTGTTAAATACTCCCTTTGTCAATGGAATAGGGATGTTTTTGGGGATATATTTCTAAACAAAAGCCAAGCTGAAGCAAAGGTAGTGATCAAGCAAACTTTATATGACACTGATCCCACTATTGCTACTAGAGAGTCTCTCTGCAGCGAATGCAATGCTTCGTCAGGCCCTGGTTAGGGAGGAATTATTCTGGCATCAGAACTCCAGGGTGGACTGGGTTGAGAATGGAGACAGAAACACCTCATTTTACCATGCTGTTGCTTAAAGTAATAGAAGGAGGAATTGCATAGCTAGGCTTAGAGTTGGTTCCCCTGCTGAGTGGTGCAATGACCAGGTTTCCCTTCAGGCCCACGCTGAAGTTTTTTTTAAATAGCTCTTTTCTTCAGAAGAGCATGCGGTGGAATCTGCAAATTTGGATTGTATTCCCCAGCTGATTACAGAGGCTCAAAATCTATCCTTATGTGCCCTGCCAGATGATAATGAGGTCCAGAGTGCAGTCTGGGCTTTAAAAGCCTCAAGCTCACCTAGCCCGGATGGTTTCACAGGAGAATTTTTTATTTCTTCCTGGGATATTATAGGGAAGGATGTAGTTGAAGCAGTCTGTGCATTCTTTATGGGCTTCCCTCCCCCACGAGGTATTTCTTCCTCCCTCATTACATTAGTTCCCAAGGTGAATGAACCAAAATCATTCAATGACTTTAGACCTATCAGTCTATGCAATTTCTCATACAAGATTATATCCCGGATCATATCTGAAAGGCTGGCTCCATTGATGCCCAATATAATTTCACCAGAACAAGGGGCTTTTGTGAAAGGCAGATATATTATAGACAATGTAGCTCTTGCTCGTCAGCTTGTGGTGGATCTTAATAGGAAAGTTAGAGGCCATAATGTGATATTTAAATTAGATATGACAAAAGCATATGATAGGATGGAATGTGACTTCATTCTTGCAGTCATGAGAAAAATGGGTTTCAGCACTAGATTTACATCTCTTATTGGCATGTTGCTATATAACAGCTGGTTTTCTATCAACTTCAATGGTATGATTACTGGGTTTTTTAAGTCTAGCTGGGGCATTAGACAAGGGGACCCAATTGCACCCTTTTTATTCATCATAGCATCGGAAGTGCTCAGCAGAGGGCTTTCAGCTCTATTTCAATCTGGTCACTTAAAAAGGTATAAAGGCCCAAGAAATAGTTTACAGGTCTCTCATCTATTATATGCAGACGATACACTTGTCTTCTTAAATGCAAGCAAGCATAACATCGAGGTATTCAAATAGTTTATTAGCTGTTATGAAAGAAGCTCAGGGCAAAAAGTTAACATAGCTAAGAGCTGTTTTATCCTTTCATCTAGGGCACCAGTCTCTCTAAGACAGTCTATCCGAACATTGACTGGTTATAAATACCAGTCAGATGGTTTGAATTACCTGGGTATCCCAGTCAAAAGAGGCAGATATCTATGCTGTGACTTTTAGTTTCTCATTGAAAGAATTCAAGCTAGGCTAGAGGGTTGGAAGTCAAAACTATTATCTGCTGCTGGCAGGGTGGTTTTAATAAATTCTATCTTACAAAGTATACCAGTTTATCTGGCATCAGCTTGCAATATTCCTAAGAAGGTCCTTCACTTCATTGAGAGCCAATGTGCAAATTTTTTTTGGCATGGAGACCTAAATACTAATCGTTGACATTGGATTGCATGGTCTATTATACAGAAACCAAGGCTTGAGGGAGGGCTGGGCATCAGGGATCTGCAATGGGTGCAAGTTTCTTTGGCAGTTAAGATGTTATGGAATATCCTTCATGGGTCATCCTTGTGGTCTTGCTATACTTGGAGGAGGTTCATTAAACTTCATTTTGCTTGTTGTACCAAGCCTTTTCCTATTGGAATGCCTAAAGCAATATTCGGACATGCGAAGGATATAATTCTACAACATAGCAGATGGTTTGTAGGCTACGGATATGAGATTGACTTCCTGAGGGATAATTGGACTGGAAAAGGCCCTCTTTCCAGTGTCACCTCTGCTAGTAGTTCATTTAGAAATGCTGATTCTTCTGTGATTTCTGTTAGAGAGGTTCTCTTAGACCCTCAACATGCTACTAGGGGGTTTTGTTAGTGACCCTGCATCCCTGTTCAATATTCAGCTGACCAATGAGGCAGATACATGTGTATGGATGGGTACTCTAAAATGTAACTTCTCTATTAAATCAGTTTATAATACAATCAGACCTAGAGGCCATAAAAGGTCAGCATGGGCAAAACTGTGGCATTCTGCCATTGCCCCAAGAGCAGCATTATTTACATGGAAGATCCTCCATCGAGCTGTCCTTGTGGATAGCAGGATAATGGATTGTGGAATCAATTTAGTCTCTAGATGCAATTGATGTCTCTTCCCTAGCCAAGAAGATCTTGACCATGTTTTCATCTCTAGTGAGCTGGCATTTGACTTGTGGGGCTGGGTTGCTCCCTTGATCAGGCATAGGGCCTGGTTAAGTGATCATATTATAGTCCGACTGTGGAATATATTAGCTGTCACTAATATGCAATCTGCTTTGGGTTACATTGGGATGTTTGCTGTTATTCTGATGGTCTGGGAAATCTGGAAGTGTAGATGTGCCGCTAGGTTTGAAGGTATTCCTTTTAATCTTGCTGCCATCAAAAGAAGAATAACTGTTGCTATCTCGTTGGCACTGGACAGGCTAAAATTCCACAAGCCTATATCCTCTATTCATCTCAGTAACTTGGCGGCATTCAGTCTACACCCTCAGGTTGTTGTCAAACAGCCAATGGCTGTAATGTGTAAATTGGCCACTCAGGGTTATACCCTACACATAGATGGGGCATCTAAGGGTAATCCAGGTAAATATGGGGGAGGAGGCTGTATAAGAGATGCTTCTGGAAGGCTAATGATTGCTTTTGCATTCTCCTATGGCACGGGCTATAGTCTGTTAGCAAAAACAAGAGCACTCCATGATGGACTAGCTATTGCAAACCAATGTGGCATTAGTTTATCTAAAATATATTCGGACTGTGCAGCTCTTGTGAAGGCTGGTAGAAAGGGAGAAGCCCCAAGCTGGATGGTAACACAATCGTAGAGGCAGACTTGTTTCCTTCTGGTGGGAAGTGGCTGTCAATTACAACACATATTTAGGGAAGGGAACCATGTGTTGATTTGTTTTTTTAATTAGATCCATATCCCGCCCCCTTTAAATACATACATGCATAAACATGTGAATCAAAGACAAGGGGGTTGAAAGGATGAGAAATACTAACCGTGATCGCCACCAAGGTTCCAACAATGCCAAAGGATGAAGAAGTGTAAAGAACGGCGCCGTGTATCTTGGAAAGAAAACTTGATCGCGCTTGAAACGGGGTGCGGGGAACTTGTGGATTCAAACCTCCTCTCCTTCCAGCCGGCTAGAGGAAGAGGGCCTCATGTTGTTTTCATGCTCTCCTGCAAAACAAAGCCAAAACAAGGACAAAAAACCCATTAGAACATGAAGTGTAGCATCGATCCTGCAGTGATAAAATAGGGGTAGAAATTGAGGGCAAACTCACCGGGGGGAGGTTTTTAACCCCTGTGGAAGGGTGGAAGAGATAGGTGTGTGTGTTGTGCATGCATAGGATTTGAAATCACGAAATTTGATTGAGAGAATAGAGAGAAATCGTTGATGCGAAACGGGAAAAAATACATGTGCAGCAGAAAGTGCAGAAAACTGTGATGATTTGTGATTTTGAGAGGACTAGAACTAAGAGTATATACCATGAAATCAAGCCCAGAAGGATGGAATGAAAAGCCAATACTTCCCTCTTCAAGCCAAGGTCGAAGTTCTGAGTTGGCAGTGCAGCATGGCTTCGCCCCACGTCCGAAAAGAGCCCCCCGTCGCGACTGCGAACTGGGCAGTTTTTATAGAGTTTTATAAGAAAGCCTCATCTTCTTATCATGATTCCTGGAGATAGAGTCCAAGATAAATCGAGTTCTCTAGATCAAACTCGAGATAATACTAAGGACAAGAGATAGGAACAAACGGGGATCAATTCGGAGGAGGATTCTAGAAGATATGGCTCTTGGAAGGTAGCCCCGGAGCCTTATCTGCAGAGTTTTAGTTGAACTAGGATACTTAAATCTTGATCTTTTGAGCGTGATTCTGAGCAAGATAGCCAATAAAAATTTGGAGTTCTTCAGACTGAATTCAAGATAATACCAAGGAGAAACCATAGGAATAAACGGCGCTCAATTCGGAGTAGAATTCAAGAAGTTATGGACTCTATAAGAGGGCCACGGTGCACAGAAACGGAGCAGAGTCCAGTACAAATTGGACTCTCAGTGTGATGTAACGGTCTATCGTAAGACCGTCAGATGATGTAACGGACTAGGGTGGGTCCGTCACACTCTGGAGGTCGAACGGGATGATTTCGGGCAAGTTTGACTATGACGCATCTACAGTAGACCGTCACAATGCTCTGACGGTCTTACGATAGACTGTTACACTGATGTAACGCACCTACACTAGACCTTCACATCGATGAAGGCAGATTCTGGGCAGACTGCGCGTGACTTTGGGAATTGAAGCATAGCTCTCAAATGGGGCAGAACTAGTGAAAGTGGTAGAAAAAGAAATTGTAGATAACTGAGAGAGGAACAACTTTCATGAAGAAAACAAGATGAGAAAATGATTAGAAGAGGGAGAAAATGGGGCTGGAAGAGAGAGGAAAATTCTGAGACATAGGTGAACATCACAACCTGCTGGAAAAATGTAAATAACTCACAATCGGGGCAGAACTGGACAATGGCGTAGAAGAAGAAATTGTAGATCTTTGAAAGATGAACAACTTTGATGAAGGCAACGTTTTGAATAGAGGACAGGAAGATGGTGAAAAAGGACCACTTTCAGGACTGTACAGTGAGAGAGAGCCGATTATTTGAGGGAAGCTGACCTAAATGGGCCGTACGTCAACTTGGAAGCCGGAATTTGCCAAGATAAGCTCCAGGGCTCTAGGAAATCATGATATGCAAGACTCAAATGATATGAAATGGTAAAAATGGGCTTGAAATCCATCCGAGAAAGCTCCAAAATAATGGCTAATTCGGGACATCAAAAAAAGATGAATAAGAGAAATGACACAACTTGTGGGCTAAAACGGGTGTCAACACCATGTTGCAGACTCTCTGGCATCATTGGCATGTAATGCTTCAAGTAACTCTATTTTTGTTCAAGAAAGGGATCTCCCAAGGGCTGCTAGAGGAGCCCTTAGGGTGGATAGGGCAGGTTTGCCTACTTTTAGGTTTTAATTCTTACTGATTTCTTTAAGTTTCTTCTTAGTCTTTGTTGTTTTGCAAAGGCTTTATAATTACCTCCCTGCTATTCAGGGGTATGCCCCTTAGTTCATGTACATCCAATTTAAAAATAAATAAAATCTAGGGCCCTGGTGTAGCCTGGGGGAGTGAGCACATTCTCCCTCTTTGAGGGGGGTGCACTCGACCAGTACCTACTCCAGATTGGCCAGTGTTTTGTTAAAAAAAAAGACTTGATATGTTGTAGAACCGAGAATGCACTGACCATCTATATTCATAAGGCAGAATATACACCGACTTTGTATGCATATAGCTAAAATCTGCACCGACCTCTATCATGCAGGATGCGAAATATGCACCGACCTTCGTCATGCGTAAGACACACTTGCACCGACCTTAGTCATGCAGGATGACAATATGCACCGACTACAATGCATGGACTCATGAAGGCTTCAGCCATGTTCTATTTAACTTTTGACTTATGGTGTTTGACATTTGACTTATGATGTTTGACATCATCAAAAACACATGGATGCAACAGTCTCCCCCTTTTTGATGATGGCAACACTATGAGCCAAACAAAATTAATGCTGTCAAAAAAAATGCGGATGATCAGTCATGCATACAAGGTCACACACTAACTCCCCCTGACACACTGTCTTTACACAAGACAGATCACACTAGCTCCCCCTGACACTATGACTTCCAACCAGAACAAAAAAAAAGTTCTCAAATACATACATTCTCAAATCCATATCCATTTTCTCAAAACCAAACCAACCATATCCATTCTCCCCCTTTGACATCATCAAAAGGAATGTAGGGAGAAAATAAGGTACTGCTAAGCTGGTGAGACCAGAGGCAATCAATTCACGTGGTAGAAAAATTACATATGCAACCCTTAAAGATCCAAGTAAGGTCATTGAGATGAGCTGAAAGTCCTCGAGGCTAATAAGCAGGAAAGACAAAGAAGAAGATTCAAGATTATAATCGTACAGATGTAAGAATAAGGACCAAGGTGAGATAGTTATGCCAAGAGAAAGCTGTCTAAATGCTGTAGAAATCAAATAACTGGATGCTCATCTACTGCTGAATGGTCCAAAGGTATTGAGGATAAACAATCTACAAATTTTTCAAGGGTGAGAGATTGTTTCCTTTGCTGAGCAGCGAAATAGCCATTAAGTAATTTTGGTAAATCACACATTGATATATGAGAAGACACCTTGATCAGAGGCCAGAATTCTCAGTTCCTTAGTGTGATAACCGTATTACTTCTCTTTAGAGAACAGAGTTAGCAATAGAAGTGTCTTTTGTCGTGAGGAGACACCTTGATCAGAGACCTGAATCCCCAGTTACTCAACACTTTAATGCTATTGCTCTGTCATGAATTTTAAATTTTTAGGAACCTTTTAAAACAAAGATATTTTGGCACTTCATGACATAGAGAGTGTTTCATTTCTTTGATGAAGTGTCTAGTTTCTCGGTAACAAGAACATTGCTCTGAAATGTTGAAATACACCTAAACAAATTGATTTTGTTTGTTATATGATGTTTGAAGACAATACCAGATGTACTAATTCTTAGAGGGTTTGCTTCAAGAAATTTAAGTTTCAAACATTTAGGAGATTTCATGACATAAAAATGTCAACAGTGATCCATGTTCATTAATGATGTAGGAAGACAGTCTTCAAGTTCTCTATCTAGGTCTTTGCAGGATTATTAGAGAGAAGCTTTTTAGCTAAATGTCAGTTAATCAAATTTGGAAATTTAAGAGAGTTGAGAGTTTCTAGCCTTTTGTGAAAACAAAAACTGCATAAGGTTCTCAATAAGCTTTGTGCAGTGTCAAGATCTCTCCAAGTCCTTTTGAATCAGTCTCCTAAGACCTCAAACTGACAAACAAGCAACTCCCCCTAACACCTTGACTAACTGATGAACTTAAACCTATCAGCTTCACACATGCAGATGCCTTCTACACAAAGGCATACCTAGAATACCTCCCCCTCACAATATGAATCAGATAAGCAGAGAGCTGGAATGCACAATGTATTGAAATGCAGAAAAGTAATTTTATAGACATTGAATCTGATCTATATGTAAATGAGCCTGTGGTACCAGGTGGAGAACGTAGGTCAGAAGACCTCCTCACACATGATGTGGGTTTCCAGTCAGAAGAAATATGACCTTCTCCCAGCTTATCATTCGATATACCAACAGGTTATGCATGCCAAAAAAAATAAAAAATAAATGACAGACGCTGGATGAAAATTCATGCAAATGAGGTCAGCATGTAGCTCAACATGGGCACAGATGCATGGATGCATTTTATTCCAAGATTCAGAAATTCAGGGAGTTTTATAAATCCCTAGTTCTCTCCTGAAGGTGGTGAATTTGTCATTGTCCAGAGGTTTAGTAAAGATATCAGCTATCTGATGGGCAGTGTCTACATGGATCAATTCAAAAGTGTTTTTAGAAATCTCATCTCTGATAAAATGATGTCTGATTTCAATATGTTTGGTGCGAGAATGTAAGACATGATATTTTGCAAGATTTATGGCACTAGTATTATCACAGTATATGGGTGTGCAGCCCAGGTCTACTTGGTATTCCTGAAGCTGGTGTTTAATCCAGATCACTTCTGTACCACAGCTCCCTGCAGCTACATACTCAGCTTCTACATTGGAGAGGGCCACAGAGTGTTGTATCTTCGAAGCCCAAGAAATTAAACACCCACCTAGAAATTGACGGTGTCCACTAGTGCTTTTCTGATCTAGCTTACACCCGGCATAGTCTGCATCCGTATATGCAATTATATCTAAGATGTGTGATGCAAGATACCATAATGCTAAAGTGTGTGTAGCAGATATGTATCTAAAAATTCTTTTTACAGCAACTAGATGCAATTCAGGAGGCCTAGATTGGTACCTAGCACACATACCTACACTGAATTGTATATCAGGTCTTGAGGCAGTCAAATAGAGTAGAGATCCAATCATACCTCGGTATAACTCTGCATCAACTTCTTTACCTGATTCGTTTGCATCTAATGATGTATTGGTACCCATTGGAGTTGTGATGTGCTTCAAGTTATTCATGCCAAACCGCTTGAGGATGTCCAAGGTGTACTTGGCCTGGTTCATGAAGCATCCATCCTCCAGCTGCTGTACCTACAAACCAAGGAAGTATTTTAATTCATCGACCAAACTCATTTCAAATTCAGTAGACATTAATTGAGCAAATTCATTGCATAGTTCAATGCATGTTGAGCCAAAGACTATGTCATCTACATATACCTGAGCTATGATGAGATCCTTACTCAAACTTTTGGTAAACACGGTTTGATCCACTTTACCTCTATTATAGCCCTTGCTGATCAGAAATTCTGTCAGCCTTTCATACTAGGCTCGAGTAGCCTGCTTTAGACTGTATAGAGCTTTATTTAACCTGAAAACTTTGTTAGGATGCGAAGACAATTGAAATCAAGGAGGTTGTTCTACAAAGACTTCTTCTTTAATAAAACCGTTTAAAAATGCACTTTTGACATCCATTTGATGAAGTTTTATGTTTTTTGAACATGTAAAAGCCAATAAGATTCTTATTGCTTCCATCCAAGCAACAGGGGCATAGGACTCATAAAAATCAACCCCAAATTCCTGACAGTAACCCTTAGTTACTAGTCTGGCTTTATTTCTTGAAATTATTCCATCCTCATTCATTTTATTTTTGAAAACCCATTTTGTTCCTATAACATTTGTATTTTCAGGTCTTGGAACTAGTTCCCAGACAATATTTCTTTCAAATTGACCTAGCTTCACACTCATTGCATTAACCCATGATTCATCATTCAAAGCCTCATCAACAGATTTGGGTTCAATCTGTGACACTAAAGCAACTAGGTCTTGATTATTTACATTTCTAAGAAAAGACCTTATCCTAGGGGGATCTCCTAAGTTGCCTATGATGTTATTCACAGGATGATCCTTCAAGAATCTAACATTAGTTGAGGTCTCACCTGTTTCGGCTGAGCTTACTTGATTTGGAGCATTTGATGCTTCAGGTGATTCAGGTTCTTCCTCCACCATCTCCTCTAGAAAATTTCCATCATGCCTTGAACTCCTGCCATCATCATCCAAGTTAGTGACAATGTTTTCTTCATCGAATATAACATGGGGAGATTCTTCTACTGCTTGGTCTTGAACATTTAAAACCCTATATGCCCTAGTTGTGTTAGAGTATCCTAGAAAAATTCTTGGGGTACTCCTTGCATCAAATTTATCTAGGTCCTTTTTATTATTGTTATCAATGATGCATTTTGAACCAAAAATCATAAAGTATGAAACATTTGGCTTCTTACCTTTCAAGAGTTCATAGGGGGTTTTCTTATGGATGGGTCTTACCAAGGCTCTGTTGATGGTGTAGCAAGCAGTGTTAGCTGCCTCTGCCCAAAATCTTCTGGGTAGCTGACTCTCCACTAGCATAGTTCTGGCCATTTTAATGATTATACGGTTTCTTCTCTCCACTATGCCATTCTGCTCTGGAGTCCTAGGAGAGGAAAATCTGTGAGTTAGTCCTGCATTGTTACAAAATTCAGAAAATATAGAGTTCTCAAACTCTCTTCCATGGTCAGATTGAATTATGAAAATTCTGTGAATTCCTTCTTGTTTAACTTTATTGAAAAACTGTTCAAACTTCTGAAAAGTATCACTTTTATTTGCTAAGAGAAATAACCATGAAAATCTGATAAAATCATCTACAATCACAAACCCAAATCTCTTCCCATTTAGACTCTGAGTCTTGGTTGGGCCAAAGAGATCCATATGTAAAAGCTCCATTGGCTTGGAGGACAAAGGCTCAGATCTGAGCTTAAATGATTTACGGGTTTGTTTGTCTAGAGCACAGGCATCACAAATTTTTGAAATGGAACTGAATTGAATCTTAGGCATGTCTCTAACTAAATCATGTTTGACCAGTTTATTCAATGTAGAGAAGCTAGCATGTCCTAAACGTCTATGCCAATTAAATGCATTATTTTCAAGATCAGCAGCCAAACAAAGATTTGATTCAAGTTTTTCATTTAGATCTACAATGTATACATTATTGACTCTAAGTGCTTCAAACTTGACCTTGTCAGAATTTATTTCAAGAATTTTGCATGCATTATTGTCGAACACAACTCTGTGACCCTTGTCACATAACGGACTAATACTAAGCAAGTTGTGTTGAAGACCCTCTACAAGCAAAACTTTTTCAACAGAGTTTGTGGAAGACTTACCAACTGTTCCTATTCCAACAATCTTACCTCTATTCTTACCTCCAAATTTGACCAGACCCCCTACCTTCATTTTTAGTTTGCTAAATTTGGATCGGTCGCCTGTCATGTGCCTGGAGCAGTCGCTATCTAGATACCACCTGTTGTGCTCGGCTGCTAGGCTAACATGTAGAGGGACATATCAAGCAAAGTAGTTTGGAACCCAAGATAGATTGGGTCCAAAGACATTGTTCAAATCTCTAAGCAAAAACTTTGGAATCCAAAACTGTTTCAGAGTATTTTTCTTATACATGTTGTTAACAGTTTTGTGAAAAGTATGATTGGGATTCTATCCACTTGGCCTACAGATGTGGAATCTGTTCCTGTTGTTGGACTGTTTATTCTCCGAGTATCTTTTGTACCCATTCTGTCTATGATGGACATATTCATTAGAGTTTCTGTGGAACGGGATTTCCCAATTTTTCTTATATTGACCCATATTTTTATAGAAGAATGAATTTCTGTTCTGGGTCATATGTCTTGATTTGTAAAAGTTCTTGTTCGGGGGGGGGGGGGTACACACAGGGGCTTGCCTAGTTGAGTTCTTTCCAGTTTTAGATTGTTGTCCAACATGGTTTGACGAATCATTCCTTCGTTGTTAGACATTCTGAGCATTGTTGGAGCTGGATGGTGTGTCTACTTTTTCTTTCCTTTTTCTGGACAGAATGTTATTGTTGTGAATTCAAAGGGTTTCTTGTGTGTTGGGTTATAGCCTACACCTTCTTTGTTGAAATTAACCATAGCACCTAGCATGTTATCCAAGTTCGTTTTTCCTTGAACAAAATTTTCTAGAGTTCTTTAATTGTCTTCCAGTTCTTTTTGCAATGTTTCATAATTTTCCTGAAGTTCAGAATTCACCTTCCTAACAGCTTCATACTTTTCAATGATTAAACTGTTTTCACTTGGGCTTTCTTGAAGTTTTATCTTGAATTCATCAAGTTGTTTTCGAACTCCTTTGGTTTCAGACTTAAGGTTTTCATTTTCCTTTCTGAGAGAGTTCATCTCTTCTAATTCTTCCTTGACCTTCTGATTTTCTTTGTTAGTTTGAACTTGTTCTTCAGTAGCAACATTAAATTTTCTCTTTAACACCCTATGGTCTTTACTCAAAGCATTAAACTTATCTAATAGTTCTGCATAGGCATCTTCCCAGTCATCAATTGAGAAATTCTCAAAAATGTTGGTTACCTCTTCGTCACTGTTGGCCATAAGGCATATTCCTTGGTCATCTTCTTCTGAAGAGTTGGCCTCAGGGTCTTCCTCCTCGTCACTCCACGTGCAAACCATAGCCTGAGGTTTCTTCTTTTGCACCTTGGAGCTTTTCTTCTGGAGATCGGGGCATTCTCCCTTCATGTGTCCAGTCCTCCTACAATGAAAGCATGTGATCTTCTTAGCATTCTTATTTTTATCATTGTTAGAATCAAAATGCTTACCAGAAGTATGTGATCTTTTTCTTCTAAATGTTTTTCCTTTAGTTCTTAAGAACTTCCGAAATTGTCGAGTCAGCATAGCTTGCTCCTCTTGATCTAGGTCTGAGAACCCGTCAGACTCCCCACTACTACAACTATTGCTACTCCCACTGCTACTACGGGACACCTTGAGAGCAATGTTCTTGCCCTTCTTGTCACTTCTTTCACCATGTCTTTTAAAATTCATTTCATATGTCATTAGGGATCCTATCAGCTCAGTGACTGTCAGTTTTGACAGATCCCTAGACTCCTCTATCACAATGGCCTTAGTGTGCCATGCGGGTGTTAACGACCTAAGAATTTTCCAGACTAGATCCCCTTCTGAAACCTGTTTCCCAAGCCCTTTAAGACTGTTAGTGATAAGCGACAGCCTAGCATACATTTCTGTAATATTCTCCTCGTGTCACTAGCCCAGTAGGGGTCACGCGGATCCCCACTAAAAAATAACGCAGTAACACGCTAAAATAGCAAGTAAACATCATGAGTAGTAAAGCAGGAAAACTAAACTACAAAGCTGTAAAAGAAAATCAGAATAGAAGGAGCAGCTACAGCTACAAGAAAAGGGAAAAGCCATACATGAACGAAGACATGGCTGTCAAACTAACCTCGGCCTCCCAAACTACTCCAGACAGCAATAGGAAGGCGAACTATGATCTGACAAAGTCAGGAGTTGTCCATCTGTCGAGCCTACAAAGATAGGCAAAAAGCCTAGAAAGGACCTAGATAGACACAGATGGTCTAAAGCATACACGACTCGATTATCGTGCACGCTCTTCTAGACACGACCACACACACACACATGACTAGAACGTCGTCCACATGACACAACACTGACATCGGGCAAGACCACGAGAAGGCTAACCCGAAAAGGTCACAACAAGCGAAAAATGCGAGAGTCACGTGTCACGTGACGGAAGCACCTCCTCACTAGAAGAACAGCCAACTGCGTCCACTGACGTCTTATGCCGTGCCTACAAGTGTCTGTCTACGCTGCCAACAAGACGACAGAGACGAGGACACTATCTGAACAGAACAAGAACTACAGTAACGAGTGACTAATCAGGGTCACGCCCGTCGGTGCAAGCCCTACGCCCCTGACCACGTGTGCACACACAAGCTCAATGCCTTGATCCAGGCCTCTAGCTAATTTTCTCCCCCAGCAGGATGCTACTGCAAGGCAAGGGAGCCCACGGAAACTAGCCTAAAAATCGTATCTCGGGAACTGCCACGCCACCACTTCCAGGTGGGTCGACACGCTGTAACGCATCGTAAGGCTACGACTAGTGGAGGCTCACTAGACATAGAGACTCAAAACACAAGTGCTGAAGTACAGACAAGCAAGGAAGCACTGTTGCACGTACTATGAAGCACCAAGGTAGCACAACGACTGCCAACATACTTAGGATAGGGCAACTAGACCTGTAGACACAACGATCCTTGAGTCAGAAGACTCAGGTCAAGATCATCGTACCAAGCAGTACAAGCCTCCAATCTGTCTAATCCTAAGCCAGAAGAAACAACCGTAGAAAATGACACACAGAGACCTGAGGGATTAACAAGACCCTCAGCACACCTAGACACGTAAACCGAGGTAAGATGATACCTCGAGACATCTAGAACCATGTCTCAGACTGGATGAAACTGCTGAAACACACACAAGGTTACCTGTCAACCACTGGGCCACCCTGGGTTGAGCGGAACCAGACAATGACTACTCTATAGTAGGAAAGAGAATCCTACTTCAAGCAAGAAAACCTCATGGCTACCTTCTAATGTAGTCTTAGCCCTCATAGGATGTCAAGAGACATCCACGGGACAGTGGGAAGACCACAAGGTCAAGCCAAGACATATCAGAAACCAAAACACCGGTAAACCAACCTCTGGGAGACGAGCGATCTATCCCTCGGCCGCTTAACGACATAAGTAGTCAAGGAAGAAGTCATCGCACTCACGGAGGTACTAAGGACTCTGGCGGTCAAGGGTTGGGCCACCAGGGCACTGAGGGGGTCAAGGAATAGGCCGCTAGACATAGTTGACCCCGAACCGACTTACCCCGTCAAACCACCGTAGCGGTCTAATATAGACGCGCTACATGGACTTGGCGGTCAAAGAATGAACTGCCACACTAACCGCCCTAAGACATAGACCTAAGACAAATGGACCTGTAGCGGCCTAATAGAGGCGCGCTACACGACTCTGACGCATGAGGATTGGGCCGCTAGAGCCAACCGACTTAAAACATTGACCCGGTCACACATAATGTGGCGGCCTAAGAGTGGCGCGCTACAGTGCTCTGGCGGTCAAAGATAGAACCGCTAGAGCGAACCAACATACGCGAACATTGAGAAATGACAAGGCTGTGACGCACCAGCATAGGGGCGCTAGAGGCACGTGATGGTCGAAGAGTGGGCCGTCATGCTAACCCAGCCTAGAACTCACCGACACGCCCAACGGTGTGGTGGTCTATCGTAGGGCCGCCAAAGACTGTGGCGGTCTCTGGAATAGCCGCTAAAGCGACACGGCGGGAAAATAAGGGAAAAGGCCGAATTGACCCGTTCCACGCCCCATTCACGCCAAAATGCATGGGAATCGATACAGGATGACGAGAAAAGCCTTCCACAAGCCGGAAGGACCACATGCAACAGACGAATCGAGAGATCGGGGTGATTTCGACGAATCGACCCTAATCGGGTCACCGGGGTTCCCGGACTTCTACCGGCCTCGAATGATGACCAATCACGACAAAACTTGCGGGAATGGGATCCAGACATCCCAACGGTTCGTTTGATACTAATTTTACTAAAAATGTCGCCATTTTTTGGTAAACCCTATGAACTCCTAAAATCATGGTTTTCGCTAAACTCGCCCAAACTCGCCCATTCTAGCATCGGACAACACGAAACTACAGGAAAACGTGCAGGAAGAGTAGGTGATCCATCTCCTTACCTCCACCGAAGAAACCGTGCGTCGAAGCGACTAAACCGTGCAGAAAATCACGACGCGAGCTCGACCGTCAGCTTTGAATCCACCGTTCGGGATCGCGCCAAAACCGATCCGATCCTCGCCCCATCGCGCTCCGGACCATCCCCACGGCATCACCTTTACCTGCCCGAGCCTCATCTGTCTGCAGCCGGAGCCGGAAGGGTGAGAGAAGAGAGAAAATGGGGGAGAGAGGCGGTCACGACGGCGAAATGAGAAGGGAGGAGAGAGGACGGAAGGAAAAAGGAAAAAGGAAAAAGGAAAAGAATTATGAAATTTTCCTAATTTCCAAAAATTCGATAATTGGCCCGAAAACGGACTAATTCATAAAAATATGTAAAAATAGTCAAAATGATCATCTCGATGAGTTTATCGCAACTGCAGCGTCCACGAGTCGATGAACTGAGAAATAAACTCACTGCAGGGTTCCGTAACTAGTACGAGAGAAAAACCCACACAGATCGTAAAACTCAACCCAGGACCCACAAAAGCGATCCGAAATTCTCCGAAGAAGATCCGAAAGACCTAATAACAATCTGGTAAGAATCTAGGGCATTACATCCTCCCCTCCTTTAATAAATTTCATCCTCGAAATTTAAGGACTAGCAAAGGAGAAGCAGTGAAGAACAACCCCAAGACACAACTTGAAATAGTGCGAATCTCGAGAAACACAATTCAGAGGGACATAGTCATTCCATAATCATAAGTACAGGCTCTGGATCGAGCACGACACAAGTGAACACAAGTCGGACACCTTCGAAACAAGGCAATGTCGTTTACGTCTCACAGGAAAGGAGACACGACCCATGCCACGATGACAGCTATCGGGAAAACAAAACGACAAGGAATCACGAAACCTAATGCCAGCGAAAGACTGTACTGGGCTTTCAAGACTTTTTGACACTATATATCTCGGATTCCCATGTACTTCACACAACAATGCTCTGATACAACCTGTGACGACTGTTGACACCCATTTTTAGCCTGCAAGTTGAGTCATTTCTCTTATTCATAATTTTGATGCCCCGAATTATCCATTGTTTTGGAGCCTTCTTTGGATGAATTTTGAGTCCATTTCATTATTCCATTCTATTTGAGCCTTGGAGATCATTATTTCATGGAGCGCTGGAGCTTATCTTATCACCTGTTGGCATTCCAAGTCAACTTACGGCCCATTTAGGCTGGCTTCCCTCAAGCATTCAACCCCCTTTTGCTACGCAGTCTTGAAATCGGTCATTTTTCACCCCCTTTCTTTCCTCTTTTAAAAATATGTCTTTACAAAAGTTGTTCATCTTTCAAATCCCTACAATTCCTTCTTCTACGTCATTGGCCAGTTCTGCACCGATTTCAAGTTATTTACACTTTTCCAGCAGACTGCACTGTTCACCTATGTCCCGGTATTCTCTCTCTCTGTTCTAACCCTATTTTCTCTCTCTTATGATCATTTTCACATCTTACTTCTTCATAAAAGTTGTTCATTTTTAAGTTATCTACAATTTCTTCTTCTACCACTTTCGCTAATTCGACACCGTTTTCAAGATATGCTTCAATTTCTAAAGTCGCGCGAGCTTGACAGCTAAACGGTCAACAGTTGACCGACCATGAACAGTAACTTTTTTATTTTTTTATTTTTTTTATTTTTAAAATGTCATAAAACAGTCTTCTTAAGACTGCCTCACTCGAAAAATGGTCCTCGGATGATCGTTTATCTATTTTTGTGCGAAAAGTCCTCCGGTCGCCCCCAGGTTTGGGCGGTCTACTTCTAGACCGCCCAATTCAATAAATGGTCTATCGTGTGACCGTCAAACTAACAGAGAGTCCAAAAAGTCCTGAACTCCATCTTCTTCGCCGCCGGATTCTAAGGCCGAAACCTGTGCAACGGGGCCTCCTTGTTACGGCTCTATCTTCTAGAATACTCTACTAAATTGAACCCCATTTGTTACTGTGTCTTCCCCTTTGTATTATCTTGAATTTGGTATATGGAGCATGATTTTTAATTGACCATATCTCCTGGAATCTTGGCCGCAATATCAGGTTTTTCTACTTTTCGTGCAACAAAAACCCTGTAGATTAGGCTCCGGGGCCACCTTCCATGGACTCTATCTTCCAGATCCTTCCACCAAAAAGAGTCCCATTTATTTCTAGCTCTCATCCTATCTATTATCTCGAGATTGATCCAGATATCTCGAGATTTGGTGTACTCTATCTTCTGGAATCGTGGGAGAAAGTTGTGGTTTCACCACTTTTCTATATAAACATGTCTAGATTTCCTGTGCGATGGGGGCGTGTTTTCAAGGCGACGGCGAAGCCATGCTGGATTTTCTACTCAACCCTTCGACCCTAGACTGAAGAGAGAAGTATTGTCTTTCCATTGATTCATTATTTGCTCGATTTCATCATCGTTTGCCCTCCTAACTTCGCCCCTACTTTTGGCAAATCATCGCCGTTTGCTATTTTCTGCTACAAAGTTCGCGACGGGGGCCTGCTCATCAAGCCGGGGCGGAGTCATGCTTCATCCGTTTTGTCCTCCTTCGACCCCATCTTGAAGAGGGGAGTATTAACTTCACGTTGATTATATGTTTACCTTATTTCTCATATCTTTTCCCCCTCTTTCAAGCCCCAACTTTTGAGGTTTCACCACACTGTTCTGCACTTTGCTGAAACTCAGATTTCTTGCGACGGGGGCATGTTTGCGTCACCGGTGCGAGGCTGTGGGGCACTCTTGATCCATCCTTTCAACTCCAGGCTCTAGAGGGAAGTATAATCTTTATGTTCCTTGGTTTTGGGCTCATTACCTCGTCATCTTCATACATAATTTGTCCATGAGTTTTACACTTTCATTCTATTTTTACACTTAGTCATTTTTCTCCCATGTTCTGCACCCTTCTGTTTTCTTAAGTTTTCCACCCCATTTTTCACTGCTATCTTCCCCCTTTTAAACTCTCCTTTCTGCCCTAGTTTCACCACAACATTCTCACCTTTCCATAGCATCCACTCTTTCCTATTTTGGTGTTCTATCTTGTGAGATATTCATCATTCTTTGAGTCCATTTTGTGCACTGTTCTTCATTTTCTGCACAGTCCGCATTTTTCGCCAAATCTCCGGTGTCATAACTTTCTATCCCAACCTCCTTTTGGAGTGATTCTTGTTCCTAATTCTTCACAACATTCAGGTCTTCTGTCATCTAAATATTCTCTACATTTTGACATTATTTGCCCTACTGTTTGCATCAGTCTTTGCACCCACTTCACACTGTTTGCACAGTCTTTCTTGTGGCATGCACTTTTGCACCTTGTTTATCTATGTTCATCATGGCATATTAAATCAATTTCTTCATGTTAATCTCATCACAATATACACACCTATTGTTTGCACCCTTCCATAGGGGTTAAAAACCCTCTCCCGGTAAGTTTGCCCTCAATCTTTCATGCTACTTTATGCACTTGGGCAGATTTCTACACTTAGTATTTTCTAATGGGTTTTGCCTCTTGTTTTGTGTTTGTTTCGCAGGAAAGCATGGAAAGTGAGGCCCTTACCTTCTAGCCGGCTGGAAGGCAAGGAGAGGTAATCCACATAGTCCCCGCATCTTTAATATTAAGCGCGATCATCTTCTTTTTTCCAAGGTACACAACGCACTTAGTTTCCTCTTTCATATCCTTTGGCGTTGTTATTCCTTGGTGGCTATCACGATATTTCTTCTACATCTTTGTCGCCTTTTCTCTATTGTATGATCATGCTACCATGTTCACGTAGTCACATATTCATGCTATTCACTTGATTTGTGAACATATGCCTTCATGCCTATTCATGTGATTTGTGGGGTCGGCACGCATATACACATCCACATTTTCCACATCTACACCCCTTTTTTGGCGATCACGGTGGGACCTCTAGTGCCCATCGCTTGTCTCATGCTTTGCTACGATTTTGGCGTGTATGTCCATGTTTAGATAGCATTTCATGTTCATATTGTTCACTTTGTTTGCATCCATATTGTTATGTTCACATATGTTCATTATATCTTGATTTGTTAGATTTAGGTTAGAAATTGCATGCACTCCGATGCACATAGGGTCATACATATTGCCATATTGTAGTTGCATTCCCCCTCGATAAGTGATCCTCTCGCTCCCATATTCCTTGGGCTCGACTAGGTGATCTTATCCGGGACCTCCATAAGTCCCCGTGAGCCGTGGATTCCCACACGGATGCCGGGCCGGTTGTACCTTTCGACCCCTTAGGCTTGCATTTGCATACGTTGTGAAGGAGTTAATCATAGTCAAACCAAAGTTTGGACCTTATTCCTTATATTATACCTATCTTGAGGGAATTAATCTCAAGTCAAATCATTAAAAGGCCCACCCAAAACTTTGACATTAAAATATTTTCCATCATATTAACTTGTTTGACTCGGTGAAATCCTTCATATTGCTTGTGTTGTTTGGGCTTGTCCAAGCCCATTTGTGTTATTCTGTGTTGCATCCCCATCATCCATATAAATTTTGTTGTTAGGCCCATTTAGGATTGCCAATTTTTGTGTGTCCAGTTCCATTGTCCTAGGTTGTCTTGCATTGGTCCTTGCATTATTGGGTCAGCCCCCCTCCTGTTCTCTAGCCCATTAAGCCCTTTACTTCTCTTATTGTATCTCCCTGATTTTCTTGTATTAAGTCTCCATTTTTCCCCATGGAACATTCTTCTCCTGTGCATTATCCCTCCTCTTCCCTATCCTCTTACTCTCGCGTGGATTCCTCTTCCCATGCGGGCCCATCACCTTATTCATTTAGTGGGCCCCTTTCCTTTAATGGGCCCTCTTATTCTCTTAATGGGCCCCATGTTGCTGCTGGCCCAATCAGTTCTTGTTCTCATGTGCATGATTCTTCCAGGGCCCCATATCCTTCCATCCCCAGAGTGGGTCTCTCTCCTCAGGCTGGATCCCCTTATTCGGCCCAATATCATAATCTTGGTCTAAACTCACGCTCTCTTGTTTAGGCTGGCCTACGTCCTTCTCGGTCTCTCCCCACCGAGGAGATGATCACTCAAGCCCAGCGCCAGATTGATGAACTGCAGCGTCGAATCAATCCCCAATCTTCTTTGAGTGTCCCACTCGCATTTGAAGGTCTTCAGCTTCCACCACGCTCGCAAATTCCTACATATTGTCGCTATGGTGGAGTAGGTGACCCCTATGTGCATTTGAAGGAGTTTTTATGTGAGTCAGCCCAATTCTAGCACGATCAACGCTTGATGGCTTATTTATTTGGTCTATCTCTAGAGGGCTCGACTTGGGATTGGTTCTTCACATTGTCGCAAGAGCAAGTCGTGAATTTTCAAGTTGTGCGACAAAGATTTATTCAGCAATATCAAGACCAGGTGGGGCCCAAGTACTCCATGGTGGATTTGGCCCAGGAGAAGATGAGGCCCGATGAGGAATTCTCAGTGTTTGCCGACCGTTGGCGTCATTTGGCCGCTCAATTCCAGGGGCATATTCCGGAGGGCGAGCAGATCAAGATGGTTATTGCTAACGCAACGCCCGAATTTAGGTGTATCTTAGCCCTCAATGATGTCACATCCTGGCAACAGCTTTATAGCCGAGCTCGCTTCATCCGCCAGCAACTCCTAAGTTCCCTTGACCCCGTGTCTCTTTCACCTCCCGCGCCCACATATGCCTCCCATCCATCATCTCCCACATACCCATGTCCCTCCACATATCTTTCCACCAGTCAGCCTTCCTCTCCCACATACCCATATACCTCCACCTGTCAGCCCTCCATGAGTCGACCTGCCGCCATCCACAGTCAGCCCTCCGCCTCCACATATGTGTCTCTGCCTATGTCTTCCCCTCCGGTCAAGGGAACATCGCACCCCGAGCAGGTAGATGCCGTCCACATATGTAATGTCCCAGAACTTTCGGATCCTTCTTCCTGGGTCCCGGATCTGGTTTCTCGGAGTGTCTGGCTCCGTTGTGTCTGAAATTTCATTTCGGGCATCTTTTGTGTTCGAATCGGCGCGATCCGGAGTTGTTTCGGAGGCCCGGAGGCATTCCGCGGCTTTTCCGCGCGTGTTTTCCGATTTCCGGTGTGGGTTTCAGTAATTCCTTCGGAAGCTCGCTACGGGTGAACCGTGTCGTTCACCTAGGCACGAGTGGTACCGTTGCGATCGGTGCGTTCCGAGGATCGCGGGGGTATAATTTTCTATTTTTTGGAATTTTCCAGATTTTTCGGATTTTCTATAAACCCCCCCACATTTTCTCTCTCTCCCCACTCTCTTCTTCTTCTTCCTCCTCCTCTTTTTCCCCACCGTGACCACCGCCCTCTCTCCCTCTCTCTCCCATTCAGACGCGGTGAGCCCTGCTGCCGTCTGCAGCCGGAGAAGGGCTCACCGCGTCCGAATGGGAGAGAGAGGGAGAGAGGGCGGTGGTCACGGTGGGGAAAAAGAGGAGGAAGAAGAAGAAGAAGAGAGTGGGGAGAGAGAGAAAATGGGGGGGGGGGTTTATAGAAAATCCAGAAAATCCAAAAAATTCTGAAAAATAGAAAATTATACCCCCGCGATCCTCGGAACGCACCGATCGCAACGGTACCACTCGTGCCCAGATGAACGACACGGTTCACCCGCAGCGAGCTTCCGAAGGAATTACCGAAACCCACACCGGAAATCAGAAAACACGCGCGGAAGGGTCTGCATGCTGAGCCTCTATCACCTGACGACGGATAGCAGGAGTGATAGTCAGACTCGTAAGCACTGCCAACCCTGGCTCCTGGGGGATCTTGAGCCTGAAAGATACTTCGGGCACTTGTTCCCAGAGCCTCCACTTCCTCAACATCAAGGCACTGACCGCAACCTTCCGACTCAAGGCATCGGCAACGACATTCATCCTGCCCGGCTGATAAGACAGGGTGAAGTCATAATCCTTCATGAATTCCATCCAACGCATTTGTCTGAGGTTCAGGTCTCTCTGCGAGAACACATACCTCAAACTCTGATGGTCAGTGAACACCTCGAACTTCTCACCGTACAGATAATGCCTCCAGATCTTCAGCGCGAAGATCACCGCCGCCAACTCAAGGTCATGAGTAGGGTAGTTCTCCTCGTGGGGCTTTAGCTGCCGAGATGCATAAGCCACCACTCTACCATGCTGCACCAACACAACACCCAACCCAACGCCGGAATCATCTGTACACACCACGAAACCTCCCGATCCAGAAGGCAAAACCAACACCGGAGCCGAGGTGAGCAATCTCTTCAGTTCCCTGAAGCTCTGCTCACACTCCTCGGACCAAACGAAAGGCACATCCTTCCGCGTGAGCCTAGTCATCGGGCCCGCAATGCGAGAAAAATCCTGGATAAACCGGCGATAATAGCCCGCAAGCCCCAAGAAACTCCGGATCTCCGTCACCGACCTCGGCCTTGGCCACTGTATTACTGCCTCGACCTTGGCGGGGTCCACGGAAATGCCATCACCAGAAATCACGTGCCCCAGAAAGTGCACCTCGCTGAGCCAAAACTCGAACTTGCTGAGCTTCGCAAACAACTGGTGATCTCGCAACGTCTGCAGCACTACACCCAAATGGTACCCATGCTCCTCAGTAGACTGCGTACCAGAGTCGGCAGAAGAGTTATGCTAACCGTAGGAGGCAGCCCCTCGAGTTCACCGTGGGCGATCATGTGTTCTTGAGAGTTTCTCCGATGAAGGGGGTGATGCATTTTGGACGGCGTGGGAAGCTAAGTCCCCGCTATATTGGTCCTTTCGCGATTGTGGAGCGCATCGGTGAGGTTGCTTACCGGTTGCTGTTACCCTCTGAGTTGGCGTCGGTGCATGACGTGTTCCACGTCTCGATGTTGCGGAAGTATATGCCCGATGACTCTCATGTGCTCGAGATTTCTGTTTGGCCTGAGGTGACTCCAGATCTTTCTCTCCTAGAGTTTCCGATCCGCGTGGAGGATAGGCGAGAGCAGCGCCTGCGGAACAAGGTCATTCCCTTAGTAAAGGTCGTGTGGCAGCGACACTCTGGTGGTGAGACTTCTTGGGAGCATGAGGACGAGATGCGTCAACAGTTCCCATACCTGTTTGAGTGAGTCTTCCTCTTCTTTCCCCTGGGGTTGTTCTCAATTTCGAGGATGAAATTCCTTAAGGGGGGAGGGCTGTAATGTCGCGGACCTTTCGGATCCTTCTTCATGGGTCCCGGATCTGGTTTCTCAGAGTGTCCGGCTCTGTTGTGTCCGAAATTTCGTTTCGGGCATCTTTCGTGTTCGGATCGGCGCGATCCGGAGTTATTTCGGAGGCCCGGAAGCGTTCCGCGGCTTTTCCGTACGTATTTTCCGATTTTCGGTGTGGGTTTCGGTAATTCCTTCGGAAGCTCGCTGCGGGTGAATCGTGTCGTTCACCTGGGCACGAGTGGTACCGTTGCGATCGGTACGTTCCGAGGATCGCGGGGGTAAAATTTTCTATTTTTTGGAATTTTCCAAATTTTCCGGATTTTCTATAAACCCCCCCCATTTTCTCTCTCTCCCCACTCTCTTCTTCTTCTTCTTCCTCCTCTTTTTCCCCACCGTGACCACCGCCCTCTCTCCCTCTCTCTCCCATTCGGACGCGGTGAGCCCTTCTCCGGCTGCAGACGGCGGCAGGGCGACGGCGCGGACGCGTGGGCGGTGGCGAGGCGAGCTCGTGGGCGTGCGGCGAGTGTGGGAAGCGTGAAGAGGCGGGGTTTCTAAAGGCGTTCTTCGTGGTTTGTGGATGATCCGGCGGAGCATTCCCTCCATTGAGGTAGGGTGACGTTCCTTAGCCTCTTGCCGTTCATTTCCGTGGTTTGTAGGTCGCGGGGAGGCCGAGAGGGGGTTGATTGAGTGGGTTTGGGGTTTTCCATGATTTGGGGAGGGTTCGCCCGATCTATGGTTTTAGCCCGCGATTTCGCGTTTTGATGGCTTAGATGCATGCTAGGGGTCCCCAGGGGTTTTCCCCTTTGATTTCCCCCTCTTTGGTGGAGGCACGGGGGCGTGGTCGAAGTTTTTGGGCGGTTCTGCCGTTTTCACCATCGGGTGAGTGTGACGGTCCTGGAAGGACCGTCACACGTTGTAACGCGCCTGGGAGGGGCCGTTACATGCCCTTTATTTTGCCCTAGGGGGGTCAGGGACAGTGACGATCGCCCGATTGACCGCCGTTTGTGTGTGACGTGCCTGGGCTAGGCCATCAGGGGCTTTTCGACCGTTGGCTTTTTACCATTGGGGGGTCAGGGCATGTGACGCACCAGACCTGGCGCGTCACATCCCTGTGACGGTCCAGGGTGGGTGCGTCAGGGCGCTTTTGGTGTCTTAAACCCCCAGGGTGGGTAACGCACTTGTGTTGGACCGTTACTTGTTGTGACGCACCTGGCTAGGCGCGTCACAGTCTGTAACGCGTCCTGGCAGGCGCGTTACATCTGCCCTTTGCGCTGGCGTGTGTGGAGAGTGTAACGCACCAGGGCAGGCACGTTACATTTTGTAACGCGCCAGGCTAGGCGCGTTACTCCCCACGCTCCTCAGGCCGTGCGACGGTCTGCGTTGGACCGCCAGTTGAGTGTGACGGTCTCGTCTAGACCGTCACAGCCGTGTGACGGCCCTAGGGTGGACCGTCAGGTTCCTGGCTGGCCCAAGAGGGTTGCAGCCCCGTTTTCTTGTTCGACTTGGGTCACCGTGCGACGGGACCGGTGCGGGGCGCGGTTCCCGTACGTTGTCAGGTTCGGACGTTGTTTTTCGTTGACTCGAAAGTCTACTCCTTTGTGACCCTCCACTAGTCGTAGCCTGCTTACACGCGTGTGTTCCCACCTGGGAGTAGGTGGAGAGGCTTACCCTGAGGACGATTTTAGACTGGTTATCGTCGGGCCCCTCGTCAAATCAGAGTCCAGTGCCAGGGGAAAACCAGTCAGAGGGCCAGACCTAGGACGTGTGGTCTGTGTGTGAACACGTGGTTGGGGACAGTGGATGCACGTCGACGGGCGTGACCCCAGCTAGTCACTTGTTTGTGGTTACTTGTACGGTGTTTGCGCCTTTGGTAGGAGCTACCACGTCAGGCGGTTCACCTGCGGCGCGGTGTAAGACGTCAGGGGACGCTACCGGCTGTGCTTCTAGTGGGTGGTACTCCTGTCGAGTACGGAGTGACAGACTGTCAGTCGTGTGTTTCTGACCTTCGGGTTTTGCCAGGTCAACCGTTGGGTTTCGGTCTTCTCACCGTGGCACGTGTGTCGGCTTGCGTGCCGTAGGGCTTGGTTCTGTAGAGTACATGGCTTTCCTTCCCGAGGTACTCTCCTACCGCTAGTGTAGTGGCTTCTCATTTTACGAGGTAGGGTTCGAGTGATCCCTACTGAGTATTGTTCCGAGACTCATTCCCTGCGTGTTTTCACCGTGTTTCAGGTGAGGCGCCGCCCCGGGGGAGCGCGTCTGGGGTGCAGCGTGGTGCGGGTGCCCAGAGGTAGTGCCAGAGGTCAGAGCCGAGGTATGTCCCGTGTAGCTGTACTTTTCTTCTTGTCACTGTACTAGTCGTGGACTACTACTACTGCTGTTGTTGTAATTTTCTATTGTGGACCATGTAAAATGTTAATTTATTTCCTACTTAATATTATAAATTGTTTAATTACTGCAATTACTTGTGATGCTTGTGTAGTTTCCACACCATCCTTTTAACCCTTCTGAGTCTTCGGGCTCGTGGGTGGCGGTGTGAGTCTCGGGTTATCGGGCCTTCCCGGTAATCGGATTCTTGGGTCGTTACAACATACCTCCCACCTCCCTTTCCGCTCTACATATACCATCACCAAATCCCTCCACAACTAACCACGCACCATTACCTCCGCAACCTCCTCTTCCTTCTCCACTTCCATCTCCATTACCTTCCCATACCCCTCGGCATCCACCTTGCCCGAAGTGGGCTCCTTATCTTTTGTTGCCAGAGTGTTTTTCAGATATTTTCAGGGCTTTGATAGCCACTCACGTATTGCAGCTCCCTCCGATTGTGCCTTGCCGAACCGTGGTCAGGAATATTCTTCAGTATTGTGAGTTTCATCGCCAGCAGGGGGATTTGGTTGAGGATTGCCCTGAATTTCAAAAAATTATTTATGGCCTGGAAGATATAAAGAGGATCGATTGGGCCATCATGCATGAAGTTATTTTAGGTCTCCACAGTAAGCAGCAGCAGCAGCAGTCGCCGCCCAGGCAGCCATCTCCACTACAAGACCAGGGGCACCCATGTGGTTTATTATCTGGTATTGCACCCGATCCATCATCTATCCCCTTTCCTACCCCATTACCTTCACCATCTCCTACCCCATCAGCACCACAAACCCAAGCCTTGGCTCAGGCTAGTGCTCCCGTTTCCACCAGTTCTTCCACTCCTGCTTCTATTCCCAAGGCCACTCGATGTGTCGTGTCAATACGTCGAAGAGTGCCGCAACTGGCCGCTTCCTCCACTTCACCACCACTTCCACCCTCTCCTCCACCTCCATGTCCACTACCCCCATCATCCTCATCACCATCATCCTCATCATCTCCATTGCCATCACCATCACCACCATCTCCACCACCTGTGCTTCCATCACCTCCTCCATCTCCACCCTCGCCTCCATCTCTGCCATTATCTTCGCCCAGGCCTGAGCAAGCCACGCCTTTGCCTTTACCTTTTACCTCCATTTTGCCTCTTCCACCTTGTCTTTTACCTCCACTCGAGCCTGTCATTGCCGCTAGCCTTCCGCCACTCGCATTGCCTTTACCCACACCATCTAAGCCTATTACCCCCACTTCCTCATCTCCTTTCACCCCACGGAGCGGGTGTGCGCTACCTCTGGTACCCCATGGAAATGACGAGCCAAGTCAGGATAGTTTGGTGCTGGTCATACACTACAAGATTCAGGATTTCATTTGCCGCATGCTAGTCCGAGTCCCGATCCCTGGCTATTTTGGGGAGGATCAGCCTGCACTTCCCATGACGGTTGCCAAGAAGAGTTCCCTTGCGTTGGTGCCAGTTTCTGCTAAAGCGAGGCCGGTGGCAATCTCTTTGCTTGCTGGAGGGATCACTCTTTATGCTGGTATTACTTCTCGCTTCATTGGTGTTCGGTTCACTGGCCAAGAAGGGTTCTCTACTCAGATCGTGCTAACCCATACGGCTACTAAGGATTTAATGGATTCCATATTCAAGGGGCAATTAGCCATATTTTCAAGATGTTCAAAGGTCATTCTACACATTTCATGTAACCTCTCTTGGTCTATCGATAAACCAGCCATGTCAACGTCACGCATTACTCTCCCTCAGTTTCATCCTTCCCTTCTATCGAGGGGGTTATGCTTCACAACTGATTACCGAGGGGATTTGCCGAATCTACATGTTTTAGTGCCGAGTGACAAGACTCCATGGTTTTCTAATATTCATCATTCCGAGGAGTTGGTTGTTCAAAAATGTCCATCTACTGTTGTCAGCACGGGATGCTTGGGGGCAACCGCCCCAATGAAGCTTCATGTTCATAATCGGGCTAGGTCGTCTGCTAGATGGGCCCGTTATGTAAGAAGATATTACAAGGCAGGGTGCCCAAGAATTCGAGCCCGCACTAGGCAGGTCTATTACAGGCCAAGTTCTGCTAAGAAGAGGCAGCGGCGCAGGTTCAAGAGCCGCCAATTGTGCACTCAGGGGCCCACTTCTTCCTCTTCCTCTTCCTTTTGTTCATCCTTTCTATTGCTTAGCTCCAACCCTTGGGTGGTGTGCTTTTCTTCCTTTAATGCCAGATCCCTGATTTTCTCCTCTCCTCCAGATCCTGGGGCATCCCCTTCCTTTCCCACGGGATCTCCGGGTTCTACTTCTCATTCTCTTTCCCCGACTATGTCGACTGACTCCACATCTCCTTCCCCGACCTTGTCGGGTGATTCTAATTCCTTTTCTCCGACTGTGTCGGATGATTTTTCTTCTCATCTTCTTACTCATTCAATCTCACCCTTTCGGGGCTCTCACCCTTTTTCTTGCTATTTTCGAGGCTTTAGCCCGCCTTGATCTTAGTTAATCACTGGTTATTCTGTACTTGGTTCCTTGTTATCAGGGCCTCAGTGACTTAATGAGGGAGTTCTATCCCTCGTCTCTCTTCTTTTTTTATCCCTCCTTCGTCCAGTATGATGTTTGCCACTCCTCTATGTCGAGGAATCCAATCCTTTGCCCTCCTTTCATCCTTTATCCTGACAAGCAAGGAAAACAAAGTTCGTGCTCCTCAAAGTTCGATGATCGAGATCGCTTCAGGAGGCCGGTTTCCACGTCTTGGATCTGCAAAGGTATCTTTGATTTTGTGCCAGAACATGTAATCATTGCTATTACTCTGTTATTTCTGCACGCGCTTATAATGTTGGTTCCTTAAAACATGGTTGAGTAGCCTTAGGCTTTAGTTAGTTTGCTTAGTCAAATGAGTTCGCTTCTACAGCATCCCTTAGGCTGGTGATAGCTCCGCGCTGGGAGTCTAGTTTCTTTCCCAGATTGTTGAGAGTGACCTTTGAGTATGGATTTTTTCACACACTACACGGCAAGCCATAGCCGATCTCTCTGAGGCGCACCGTTGCTGCTTTGGCCATACTTTGGCTATGCATAAAGGTCTTTTCTTTTCTCTGCTCGGCCAAGTGCAGGGGAAAGAGATGGATGGATGAGATGACCAACCTAGGTGCTCCCTAATACAGGAGAGGTCTCAAATAGGGGTAGTCTTGACCCTCAAAAGTGAGCTTTCATGCTATATCTGGCCAATAAGGGCTACCAAAATGAGAAAATGAATCAATATGTAAAATTATGAATCAAAGGCATGGCAAGAGTGGTAGTACAGTTCCCCGCGGGACGTCATGAGCCCAGTCGCATGCGTGCCTGATAAATATGGGTCTAAAAATCAAAGACACAAATCCCCGGCGCAACAGACCTACTCTTTGAGGGGTAGTGCCCTAGAAGGAAGTCGAACTCTGATATCTCCCATCCTACATAAGGCTCGTCTCTAATTATTCTTCCACTTCTCCCTCTTAAGCTGGGTTGTATCCCAGGTATGGCCTTAGTGGGGCACCGTTCTTTAAAGACAGTTGGTTGTGGTGAGCCACCATCACATGCACGCCCTACTTAAGGGAAGCCTTTAATGAGAGGGGTAGGAACGACGATCCCTAGCCAGTAGTTTAAGCCTGTCTTGGGTGCTGCAGATTGATATTTCAAAAAATCTAAAAAATGAGATATTATCAAAAATTCAAAAAAAAAGAATGAGGTATTTTCAAAAAAATCTAAAAAAATGAGATATTGTCAAAAATTCAAAAAAAGTGAGATATCAAAATCCAAAAAAATGAGATATTATCGAAAATCAAAAGAAAAAATCAGATATGTCAAAATCCAAAAAAATCAGATATTCTCAAAACTACAAAAATCAAATATGTCAAAATATATAAAAAAAATCAAAAAATTACAAAAATATAAAAAATATGTCTTTTATTTTTATGCATTTTTTTATCTTAAGGACAGATACGTAATCCGTTTGCTAAGTGTGTAGGTTGCAAGTACTCATGCATTCCTTGCTATATCTTTTTGCTCTGCCTCCTATCCACATCTTTGATCTGTTCTCTCCTTCAATCTTATCTCTTGATCTATTCTGAAGCTTGTGTCCTTCTCAGCTTTATCTCATCATATCTTTATTAGAGGGCTCTGCCTCACGATTATGAACCTGGCGGTTCTGCTTCATTCTGATCTTGGGCTTTGATTGAAGAGTGTATTTTTCATGTCTTTTATCTCGCCGTGTCCTTGTCACGTGTTTATGTCCCTTCGTGTCGTCCCACGCATGTTATTTTGTCCATCACCGCGTGTTGTTGGTTGTCTTACATATGTTATTAGTTGTCCCTCTATGTCCCGTGTTGTTGTCCCACGTGTTCTTGTCCTAACCGTGTGTTGTCCCCACACGTGTTCTTGTCCTAACCGTGTGTTGTCCCACTGCATTGTTGTCTTGTCTCACTATGTTCGTCTTACATGCATATTGTTGGTTCGTATCTTGCATATGTTGCTTGTTCGTTCATTCTTTGTTGTGTTATGCTGCCTTTCGTTCATTTGTTTGTCTCGTTATGTTCATGCTTGTTTGTTCATGTTGTTGGTTGTCTTATTTGAAAATTCATAAAAACCAAAAATCAGAAAATCTAAAAAAATGCCGTTTCACCTGCACAGGTAAGTCAGGTATGGCTCTCTATCCCTTCTCATTGTTGCATTACTATATGGTATCTACATTATTATATCCTCTCAAGGACGGAGTGGTTGCCCGTGTGTTCTGGGATCTGATATTCCCCTTTAACAAAAATGATGATGATCTAGGAGCATACGGTTAATCGTTGGATAGGCCGCTCGGTTGAGTCGGGTGGGGGATGATGGACTCTGTCTCGCACGCCGTGGTTGCGAGATGACTCTTGACCCCATCTTGGCACGGTCTAGCAATATTATCCTTAAGTACTTTCTATTTTATACTTTCTATGCATTCATTTTGATGATTTCTTTATTTTAGCCTAGCATGCATCATGTCATTTTGAGCATTAATGCCTCGTCATCTTCTCAATGTTTCTCCCCAACAATGGTTAATTACGCTTCAGTTCTCTTGGATAAGAGATCCCCATTCTATTCTGAGTTTGAACGATTTCTCTGATCCTCCCGCTTGGTCTGGTTGGCTAGCGTGATTCCTGTCTGGAGCTTAGTATGCCTCCTTTTTCATTTTCGTTACTGCTTATTCCGATCTTCTCATTGGTCTGAGGGATTGTGTCCCCCATGAGGTTGATCATGCATTTCCCTTTTCATTTAGTTTAGTTCTCCAGACATGTCTCATCTGCGTCAGCCATTTCGGGTGGGTAGTTTGGCGTTTTCGGGAGAATTTCTGTCGCTTGTTGGTTAAAATGGGTGACTTTTACCTTGATGCCCGCTTTTCAGTCCTCTCCGCTTCATCTCCAATTCACGTCGCTTTCACTTTCGCTCCATCTCCATTCCATTTCACCTCCGCGTCGCTTTCGCTCGCTCCCTTGCAAAGCGGACATCAAGGAGGGGCATCTGTTGACACCCGTTTTTAGCCTGCAAGTTGAGTCATTTCTCGTATTCATCATTTTGATGCCCCGAATTACCCATTGTTTTGGAGCCTTCCTTGGATGAATTTCGAGCCCATTTCATTATTCCATTCTATTTGAGCCTTGGAGATCATTATTTCATGGAGCCCTAGAGCATATCTTATCACCTGTCGGCCTTCCAAGTCAACTTACGGCCCATTTAGGCCGGCTTCCCTCAAGCATTCAGCCCCCTTTCACTGCGTAGTCTTGAAAACGGTCCTTTTTCTCCCCCTTTCTTTCTTCTTTTCAAAATGTGTCCTTCACAAAAGTTATTTATCTTTCAAATCCCTACAATTCCTTCTTCTACGTCATTGGCCAGTTCTGCACTGATTTCAAGTTATTTACACTTTTCCAGCAGACTACACTGTTCACCTATGTCCCGGTATTCTCTCTCTCTATTTTAGCCCTATTTTCTCTCTCTTATGATCATTTTCTCATCTTACATTCTTCATAAAAGTTATTTATTTTTAAGTTATCTACAATTTTATCTTCTACCACTTTTGCTAATTCGGCACCGTTTTCAAGATATGCTTCATGTTCTAAAGTCACGTGAGCCTGGCAGCTAAACGGTCAACAGTTGACCGTTCCTTGAGTTGAACGGTCACAAGGTGACCGTCCAACACTAAAACGGTCAACAGTTGACCGCCCATGAACAATAACTTTTTTAATTTTTTAATTTTTTATTTATTATTTTTAAAATGTCATAAAACGGTCTTTTGAAGACCGCCTCACTCGAAAAATGGTCCTCGGATGACCGTTTATCTATTTTTGTGCAAAAAGTCCTCCGGTCGCCCCAAGGTCTAGGCGGTCTACTTCTAGACCACCCAATTCAATAAACGGTCTATCGTGCGACCGTCCAACTAACAGAGAGTCCAAAAAGTCCTGAACTCTATCTTCCTCGCCGCCGGATTCTAAGGCCGAAACCTGTGCAACGGGGCCTCCTTGTTACGGCTCTATCTTCTAGAATACTCTACTAAATTGAGCCACGTTTGTTGCTGTGTCTTCCCCTTTGTATTATCTTGAATTTGGTATATGGAGCACGATTTTTAATTGACCATATCTCCTGGAATCTTGACCGCAATATCAGGTTTTTCTACTTTTCGTGCAACAAAAACCCTGCAGATTAGGCTCCGGGGCCACCTTCCATGGACTCTATCTTCCAGATCCTTCCACCAAAAAGAATCCCATTTGTTCCTAGCTCTCATCCTATCTATTATCTCGAGATTGATCCAGATATCTCGAGATTTGGTGGACTCTATCTTCTGGAATCGTGGGAGAAAGTTGGGGTTTCACCACGTTTCTATATAAACCTGCCCTGATTTCCTGTGCGATGGGGGCGTGTTTTCAAGGCGACGGTGAAGCCATGCTGGATTTTCTACTCAACCCATCGACCCTAGCCTGAAAAGGGAAGTATTATCTTTCCATTGATTCATTATTTGCTCGATTTCATCATCGTTTGCCCTCCTAACTTCGCCCCTACTTTTGGCAAATCATCACAGTTTGCTGTTTTCTACTACAAAGTTCGCGACGGGGGCCTGTTCATCAAGCCGGGGAGGAGTCATGCTTCATCCGTTTTGTCCTCCTTCGACCCCATCTTGAAGAGGGGAGTATTAGCTTCACGTTGATTATATGTTTGCCTTATTTCTTATATCTTTTCCCCCTCTTTCAAGCCCCAACTTTTGAGGTTTCACCACACTGTTCTGCACTTTGTTGAAACTCAGATTTCTTGCGACGGGGGCATGTTTGCGTCGCCGGTGCGAGGCTGTGGGGCACTCTTGATCCATCCTTTCAACTCCAGGCTCTAGAGAGAAGTATAATCTTTGTGTTCCTTGGTTTTGGGCTCATTACCTCGTCATCTTCATGCATATTTTGTCCATGAGTTTTGCACTTTCATTCTGTTTGTTTCCAACTGCAGGTCTGCCAAAGAGATTTGGGATGGGCTAAGTGAAGCCCAAGAAGAAAGATGGAAGAGTGATTGCCTCGTGGCAAACAAGGAAAATGAGTGCCAAAGCGAGGAAAACTCTAAGGTAAACTCCGATGATGATGATGATGATGAATTGAGCTATGATGAATTGTTAAATGCTTATGATGAACTGTTTGATAGATATAATGCATTAAAATCTGAAAACAAAAGGTTGAAAAAGAAACATGACAACTCTTCATGTGGGAAATGTATTGAGCTTGAAAAACTAGTTGAATCTCACATGCCTGTTGAAGAAGAACTCAAAGAAATTATTAAAAATCTGAAATCTAAAAATAAATCTTTAAAGGATGAAATTTTGGAACTTCAACAAATAAAAGAAGACAATAAAAAGCTGAAAATGTTGAATTCCGCCATATATGAAAAACTGCTTCTTCTGGAAAAAGGAAAAGCTACTTTGAATGCTGACAAATCGGAAAAGTTGGAGGAACTTGTTGTGCCCCTTGTGCTTTGATGATTATGTGGTGTTTTAATGATAGCAACATAAATGAGTCACCATATTGTTTTGCTAAGAACATCACATTGAATGATAGCAACATGAATGCATATGACTGATTTATTCTATGGAGAATGCATGAGTGTGTTATATCTGATCTGTTCTGTGGAGAATGCATGAGTGTGCTAGCTCTGTGGGTCGACCCCCTTCTTAGATGGGTCGACCCCCCTCAAGTCTTTACATCAGATTCGCATGTCTATACATCTCGTAAGTAGTTCAGATGGCATCAACGCATTGAGTCCACGAGGTTGACGCAGCCTTGAAATGCCTCAGATGGCTTTGAAGATAAGGCTGGATGCGTTGACGCATGGTGTCACTGCATCGACCCACTGAACTGACCCAGATCTAACTTCACATCAGGGTGAACTGCTACGTCGACGCTATCACGCTGTAGCGTCTCTATGCATTTCTGAAGTCTACACATCGTTTAGTTGCACGCCACTGTGTTGAGAAAGTCTACACATCAAATTGCCTTGCTTCATGCATAAGTCTATACATCGGTTGTTCATCACACACAAAAGTCTGAACATCGTTCATGAAGTCTGTACAGCCATTGCTTAAGGCAAGTCTGCACATCGAGCTGAAGGCTGACTAAGTCTATACATCGTTCGTCTCACATAAGACGCAAAGTCTATACATTGTCTTGGCCGTCGTCTGTCTGCTCTCTGCTAAGTCTGTACACTGTCTCACTGTTAAAGTCTATACAGACTTCAGTGTCTCATTCAACGTCTCTCCTTGTGTCTCACTATTCAAGTCTATACATTGAGTGAACATAGTCAGAGCTCTCAAGTCTATACACTGGCAAGTCTGTACATTCGCCACCATGCATTAAGTCTCAAGTCTCAACATTGGCAAGTCTGTACATCGTCTTGTTTATTCATCAAAGTCTGTACAGCCTCCTGCATTGGACTTAAAGTCTATACATTTGGGAAGTCTATACATCGGACTGTTCATGCATTCATCTCAAGTCTATACATCTGATTGTTCAGCTTGTGGCTAAGTCTGTACAGTGTCTAGTGTCTCTTGCAATGTCTGTACACTGCATTGGCATCTTTACTTACGTGCTGAACTGAGCAAGTCTATACATTCTTAATCTTTACCTACGCTCAGTTCCACCAAGTTTGTACATTGGGCTCTCACTCAAAGTCTGTACAGCGCCATGTTCATATGCTTCCAAGTCTATACATTGCACTGTAGCTAGAACTGTGTAAGTCTGTACATTGGTGCTTTGCCAAAGTCTATACATTGTGAACCTTCAAGTTTGTACAGACTTTGCTTCGCTCAAGTCTGTACATCGTCCAGTTGTCTTTGGCAAGTCTTCACATCATGAAGTCTATACATTCAATTGCTTTGCTGTGCTCAAGTCTGTACAGCCTTTCCCTTGCAAGTCTTTACATCGTTCATGAAGTCTGTACGACAGACCAAGTCTGCACATTGTCTTTGCTGCACGCATGACTAAGTCTATACATTGTGCCTTGTTCAAAGCAAAGTCTACACACTCCATTTCTCACTTCAGGTAGCAAGTATGTACATTGTTCAGAATGTCAAGTCCATACAGTCATTGTGCATTCATTCTTGATGTTCATACTTTGCGTGATGCATTCTGCATAACACACTGCCAAGTCTATACAATGCCATTTGTTCATGCATGTTAGCAAGTCTGTACAGCCTGTGTTCACAACACAAAGTCTGTACATCACTTGCTCACACAAATGCCAAGTCAATACATTGGCTTTGCTTGCACGAGCTGAAGTCTATACATCGTGAATGCATCGTCTCGTCAAGTCTGTACAGGTTCTGCATAGAATGCATTCAATAAAGTCTACACATTGCATCTTAGCATGCTTGCACAGCACAAACGAAGTCTGTACATTCATATGTGCATTGTGCATTGCTCTTGGCAGAGTCTGTACATCACTTGAACATTCACTGCACTCTAACTCTATACACTGCTTCACTCATTGCACGAAGTCTGCACATTGTGTTGCTTTGTTCATACTTTGGTTTGCTAAGTCTACACATTGATGCACGTTTACTTCTGCATATTTGAAGTATGTACATAGCTTAAGCTCTGCATATTTCAAGTCTATACACTACTGCTGAACGCAAGTCCATACATTGCATAACGTCTGCACATTACACACTGTAAAGTCCATACATTCCTGTCGCTTTGTAAAGTCTATACAATGCATTGTGTATACTATGAAGTCTGTACGGGGGTTTCAGTCTTAAACTGATAATCCTATCCGACTATCTGACAGGGATTCTTTGCAGAGCCTAATGAAGGCACGTGATCCAAGGAAGGACGAGGTGTCCAGATTATGACACGTGGATGCAGCCCAGCCAGGATGCTGCCAGGTGGTCGAAATGTCTCGGTTCTGGCAAAAGCCTTTGGGCGGGAGATGTGGAGAGCACACGCCAAATTCCTACTGCTCTATATATATGAAGCTTCTTCCATCTGAAGAAGACTGATCGTGAGACAGAGAGCTCTAGCAGAAGAGATCGAAAGAAGCAAAGGATAGCCTGCACGATCCTGTGAAAAAGAAAAGAGAAGCAGAAGAAGCAGAGAAGAAGAAGAGAAAGAGAGAGATAGAGAGCTCGAGCAGAGTGTGAAGTGAAGAAGAAGAAGAAAGAGAGAGAGAAGAGAAGAACAGATAAGATCGTTCCTACTGGAAGTTGGATCAGATCCACTCCAGTCAGCTCTTTAAGAGCCACATTTGTGCTTTCATTATTTACACCTTTCAGTCGCTGTTGCTACTTGCTTCTTATTTTCTTTTATACCTTTCTTCAAGCTGTTTGTCAGCGGGGCAAGCTGTGTTGCTCAGCATTTGCAGTGGAGGATTCCACTGGATGGCTAAGCTGTATTGCCCAGCGGAGCAAGCTGTGAAGCTCAGCAGGCGAGGAGGATTCCTCGGACAGCAAGCTGTGCGGCTCAGCGGATTGTATGGTAAGCTGTGATGCCCAGCTGTTCAAGCTGTGAGTCAGCGGAATCCACACTCGGGGTGAGTGTGGGGTGGACGTAGGTCTGCAGGACCGAACCACCTAAAAACCCTCTTGTTCTGTGGTTTGAATTCTTATCTGATTGGCGCTAGATGCATGCATAGGCACGAAGATTGTATTCAGTTCATTGCTGCGCACATTAGATGTTTGCTTAGGAGCATTCTACATGTTTGCACATTGGTTCAACAGATTTGATTAGCTTTTCACACTGTGTGTTTGATTAATTCCGTAATTACACACTGTGTGATTTTTAATTGGGCGAAAGTTTTTAAAGGATATATTCATTCACCCCCCTCTGAATACATAGCACCGAACCCAACACTTGGTATCAGAGCGGGTTGCTGTGCATAGGATCTAACAATCCGCAGCAAATCCTACATTTCTGGTTGGTGCATTTCAGAGTGTGCTTCCTGTGTTCTGTGTTTTGTTTCATCGGCTTTGTGTCTTTATTTGCTTATCTGATTTCGGTGCACTCATTATATCTCGATGGCTAATCCTCTGATATTCAGAGGTAATGATTTTGATTCTTGGTTAGACAAGTTTCATCGGTATGTAAAATCAACTGATCCTAATCTCTGGAAGGTAATGACTCACGGTCCATACAACTTATTAAAAGATAAATCTAGATAGACTGAGAAGGATAAAATGAAAGATTCTGTCAATACTAGAGCATTAGTTTTAATGAAAGAATCAATTGACAGAGCTCTAATCTCATGTATTTCTTCTTATAGGTCTGCCAAAGAAATTTTGGAAAAACTAAAGCTCACTAGGAATCACAACAAATGCTTGATGGCTGATCAGAGAAATGATGATGATGAGACCTCATCTCAGGTAAGCTCCGGATCAGATGGATACACTTTTGATAAATTGATAGTGATGTATGAAAATTTGTTAACAGTATCCAAGAAATTAAAATCTGAGAATAAAAGGTTGAAAAAGAAAATTGATAAATGTGATTATAATTCATCATGTGAAAAGTGCCCGGAAGATAAATGAATTATATGATAAATGTCTATCTGAGTCTCACTTGAATATGAAACAAATGTGCATGTTGAAAAAGGAAAACCATGAAAGTATCAATAAAATCTCCGAATTAGAAAGTCAGCTGAAATTGAAAACTAATGAACATTTGATGAACTTGGAAGAGTTGGAAAGGATTAAGTTTGATCTGAAGAAATCGAAAGTTGAGAATGTAGAAATTCAGACAAAGAATAAAAATCTTGAAGCTGAAATAGAGAAAATCAACAAGGAAGCAATGCATATCTCTTCTGTAGAGTCAAGTTGTGATATGTGCTCAGCTCTAAGAGAACGTAATGAAGATCTCTATAATGAAAATGAATGGATGAAGAAACAAATTGCTGTGTTTAAAGAGGATCACATAAATCTGCTTATTGAGAAAACTAATGTGGAAGAAAGAGAAAAGGAACTAATTGAAAAGTTGGAGCTTATGTCTGGAAATGGAAAATGTAATGAAGGAGTCATGAAGCTATCTGAAGAGAACAAAGAACTGAGGGAACAAAATAAAAAACTGATGGTTTTAAATACTGTTTTCTCACAGAGGTTTCTGACTATCGAAAAAGAGAAATCTATTTTTAAGGAAGCTCAACCTCAAAATTTTGAGAAGGAAAACACTGAACTGAAAGTTGAAATTGAAAAATTAAAGTGTTTAAACACTGGCTTATCTGAAACACTTCTCACATTAAAAAAGGGAAAATTCACTTGTGATGGAGAATCACAAAGGGTGATCAGTCTAGAACAAGAAAATGAGAAGTACAAAACTGTAAATAAAGTCTTAAGTGAATGTGTCAATTGCAGTGAACAGGAGATAACCAGTTATGAGCTTCATATAGCATCCTTGGAAAATAAAATTCATGATCTGAAAAAATTCAAAAATTGATTCTACTAAGAATGAAAGAAAAATGAAAGCTGTCATGAAAGGTAGAGATGATAATTCAAGAGAGGGGATAAAGTGCAGTTCTGATGTTAAGGAAATCACTAAAAACCAGCTATACACCACTTTTGTGCAAAGCTCTGATGTAGCTGGTACCTTAAATCAATCCCCAAAACAAAACAAAAATCTGAAAACACCTTCATCATCTGTCTTTCAATTTAAGGCACAGAAAGCTGAAAAATAAACAAGAATTGTGAACAAAGTTAAACAATCGAACAAGAATGGAAAGAAAGATGGGGTTAGAAATGTCCCTACTTGTGTCACTAAATCTGTTAGCTCTGCTGAATGTAATGAGTCAATGCAAAATGCTCATGCTTCATTTACTCATTCTCATGCATCTAGTCAGTCTGTTAGTAATCATGTTGTAACGCCCCGCCTCGTACCCGGTTCAGTATAACACTCCCGTCGGATACGAGGGGCGACGCCACAGTGGGAAAATACCCAACAGAACGGAAGACGGGTTGAGAATGCACAAATAAAACATATAAATTTTTACAGCGGAAGAATATAACTTTCCATTAGCAATGTCCAATATCATAATAGCCAAACAAATTAAAGTCTTACAAATTTTATTTTAATATCCAGAATTGAAACTTAAAGTTTACAAGAACTAACAAGTAGATCCAACAATGGGAAAAGAACTACTAAGATCACGCCCGCGCCACCAACTCAGGCTCACTCGGATCTACTTCCTCGCTTCCACCAGCAATCTCGCCTGAAATATCAAGTGTAAGTCTACGGGTAGACTTAGCAAGAAATAGAATTCAAACACGTCTATTGTACCAGCATAACAAATTAAACTATCATAATTTAAACCACAAGTTGTAACAAAGACTATATCGGTGTACTATGGCATAACTAATCGTAATATGCAGGAGTGATATCCAAATATGCAGGAAGAAAGATTGAAGAAGACATGAATCAATGTAGGTATTCATAAGTGGAGTTCAAACCTCAGTAGAATTTGCAGAACAAAGACAGATAACAGATACAGATATAACAAAAAGCCCAAAGGCCATATTTTTATCACAATTCCGATCTGAGGTAGACAGAAGAGGCAGAATGACCCAGACACATTGCCCAAACTACTATTAGAAGGTCAGAAATAGATACAGATACCAAATCACCTAGGCAATGGCGATGAGGTCTTGATTACAGCGCAGAATCGGAGGAAGATATTCCCCACCTTGACCAGTGAACAAGTTCACCTCCAGGATTTCACCCCCGTGCCCTCGGGGTCAGAAGGACCTCCCCATAGGGGCATTTCTACAGTTTGGCCCCAGACCCTTCTATAGTAGCAGTGTCCATATGGTCAAATGAGATCAATAAACAAGTTAAGAAGAATTTGGATAGATTCTAACTCGAATACAAACTGAAATGGTGATACTAACGCATGGATGGAATATGAAATTTTACAATGCTTATACTAACTCATAAGATAGAGTTTTTCAAACAAAATTTATCCTGTAAAAAAGTTTAAACAGCCATGGTGGAAGTCAATTTAAAATCAAACCAAAATATGCAATTCTAGGATAATTTTGTTATCAAATTAACATGGTTATACTAACCAATTCCAGGATAACATTATTATCAAATTAACATGCTTATACTAACTGGTTCCAAGATAACACTGTTAACATGGTTATACTAACTAATTCCAGGTTAACATTATTATCAAATTAATATGCTTATACTAGCTAATTCTAGGTTAACATTGTTATTAAATTAACCTGCTTATATTGACAATCATTATTAGCAAGTTATATTTACAATCCAGGATACCACAACTCCAAGGCATTCGCATTTCCAGAGTATTAACATGTAATTCCATGGTGTTAATACACAATTCCAGGATATTAACAAAATGTTCCAGGGTATAATGAATGAAAATAGTATAATTCTATATTAATTTATTATCGCACTAACAATGCTAACAATGTTATACCATAAATAATTCCTAAAAATAGTATTAAATTGCTAACATATTGGTGATCACTTTTGTCTTCTATGCCTAATGCTAATAAAATTGTTTGTAAGACCTAATCAGTGATTTAAGCATGACTTAAATCACCATTCACTCGGAAAACACTATTCACGTAGAAATTTTACTATCTTACAAAAATGTAAAAAAAATAAGAAAATGGTACATCCGTATTTATAGAACACTTTTGTTAAGTATTTTTAGGAAAAATCTATATTTGGATCTATACACCTTTTAAGGTAAGTTTAATAACATGGTTATACTAACCAATTCCAGGATAACATTATTATCAAATTAACATGCTTATACTTACTCATAAGATAGAGTTTTTCAAACAAAATTTATCCTGTAACAAAGTTTAAACAGCCATGGTGGAAGTTAATTTAAAATCAAACCAAAATATGCAATTCTAGGATAATTTTGTTATCAAATTAACATGGTTATACTAACCAATTCCAGGATAACATTATTATCAAATTAACATGCTTATACTAACTGGTTCCAAGATAACACTGTTAACATGGTTATACTAACTAATTCCAGGTTAACATTATTATCAAATTAATATGCTTATACTAGCTAATTCTAGGTTAACATTGTTATTAAATTAACATGCTTACATTGACAATCATTATTAGCAAGTTATATTTACAATCCAGGATACCACAACTCCAAGGCATTCTCATTTCCAGAGTATTAACATGTAATTCCATGGTGTTAATACACAATTCCAGGATATTAACACAATGTTCCAGGGTATAATGAATGAAAATAGTATAATTCTATATTAATTTATTATCGCACTAACAATGCTAACAATGTTATACCATAAATAATTCCTAAAAATAGTATTAAATTGCTAACATATTGGTGATCACTTTTGTCTTCTATGCCTAATGCTAATAAAATTGTTTGTAAGACCTAATCAGTGATTTAAGCATGACTTAAATCACCATTCACTCGGAAAACACTATTCAAGCAGAAATTTTACTATCTTACAAAAATGTGAAAAAATAAGAAAATGGTACATCCGTATTTATAGAACACTTTTATCTTCTTGAGTATTTTTAGGAAAAATCTATATTTGGATCTATACACCTTTTAAGGTAAGTTTAATAACATGGTTATACTAACCAATTCCAAGATAACATTATTATCAAATTAACATGTTTATACTAACTCATAAGATAGAGTTTTTCAAACAAAATTTATCCTGTAACAAAGTTTAAACAGCCATGGTGGAAGTCAATTTAAAATCAAACCAAAATCATAACAGATTAACCCAAAACAGTACTGCTTGCACTTAACCAAACTACCCTCTTACTTAATTCTAACAAGTTTAATAAGCTATCCATGCACAATAGAGATGGTTGAGATACTAAACTTGTCTTAAACCGTGGAGAACAGGGAAGCCTCTGCAGGATCCATGAACTCTCCAGAGCCTTGCTTCCCTCCCGTAGATGGCGTTCTGAACAACACCCAGCCCTCTCTCCAGGGCTTTAACAAAGTCCCAAGCACTCAGATTGGATGAGGCAGGCTGGCAGGAAGGAAAAAAGAACGACATCCCACATGCTCCCGTAGTGCATGGGCTACCCCATGAGGACCCTCCCCATAAACTTAATCACTCATGATAAGGTGGGGGGGGGGCATGGAGTTACCAAAAGGGGATGGTAAGAAGAGAGTTATGTTCTTATGAATGTGAATGGCACTATTCACCAGCCCAAACTAAAAATCATAACTATTTATCTAAAATGAATTTGAGAAAACTAATAACTACCCATTTCTAATCATCATGGGCCCCATCTAGGAAAAATATAAAATAAATAAAAACTCTCAAAAATAAAACCCAACCCGAAATATGAATAGTAACAATCTTAATTAATTAATCTTAGTGTTAAGGTGTAATTAAGCAATTTGGGCAAAATTTAGACAAATGTGGATGGTGAGATTCAAACCTTGGACCTCAAGGTGAAAGGGCAAGTGTCTTAACCAACTACTCTAGGAATTCAATTGTTACATGAATGACTCTTTGTTTCTACTTTCACTTAAACCTTCTATAGGGGTTTTTATAAGTTATATGTACATATATTTGAGATACTAATTTAGTTGAAATATTAATAATACTAATAATGATAATAATAACATTATTATTATATTATGTACATTTTATAAGGGGTGCTACACCACTCTAATTCAATCAAATCAATTATTTCTTAATCAAATTTATTATCATAGAACTAAATCATGATAAAATTTATTGGGTACTACACTCTCTCCCCCTTAAAAGAAACTTCGTCCCGAAGTTTTACTGAAGTACATACCGAAGAGGTGGGGATATTTCTTCTTCATCTCCAATTCAAGCTCCCACGACGCCTCCTCGTGAAGCGCATTACCCCACAGAACCTTTACCAATGGAATGGACTTCGATCTGAGAACTTGTTCCTTGCGATCCAAAATATGGATTGGTTGAACTTCAAATGACATATTCGGTTGGAACTCCAAACCTTCATAGCTGATCACGTGGGATGGATCATGAACATACTTGCGGAGCATGGATACGTGAAACACCGGATGAATGGCCACCATTGATGGGGGTAAGGCCAACCGGTATGACAAGTTTCCTATCCTGTCCAGAATCTCAAAGGGTCCAATACATCTAGGTTGCAGCTTCCCACGCTTTCCAAATCTTGAAACTCCTTTAGTTGGTGACACCTTGAGAAAAACATGCTCTCCAACTATAAATTCTAGATCCTTCCTTCTATTGTCTGCATAACTTTTCTGCCGATCTTGGGCTGCCTTTAATCTCCGCTGAATTTGCTGAATCTTATCTGATGTTCCTTGTACCACTTCTGGTCCAATTAACTGCCTTTCACCAATTTCTTCCCAACACAGAGGAGATCTACAGGGTCTTCCATACAGAGCTTCGAACAGGGCCATGCCTATACTTGCATGATAACTGTTATTGTAGGCAAATTCTACCAATGGTAGATGTCGCTCCCAATCTCCTCCCCAGTCAAGAACACAGGCCCTTAACATATCCTCTAAGGTGCGAATGGTCCTCTCAGACTGACCATCTGTCTGGGGATGGTATGCCGAGCTTAGTTTCAACTGGGACCCAAAAGCATTTTGTAATCCTTGCCAAAATCGGGACGTGAAGCGAGAGTCTCGATCCGAAATAATAGACTTCGGCACACCATGCAATCTGACAATATTATCAATATAAAGATGAGCTAAACTCTCCATAGATTACTTCTTTTTCATTGCCATGAAATGTGCAGTCTTCGAGAATCGATCTACGATCACCCATATAGCATCATTACCCTTTGCTGATCGGGGTAACCCTGTGACAAAGTCCATGGTGACATCTTCCCACTTCCATTGTGGTATTTCAATCTTCTGCATTAACCCAGACGGCCTCTGGTTTTTAGCCTTTACTTGCTGGCAAACCAAACATCTGGATACAAATTCAGCCACATCCTTCTTCATACCCGGCCACCAAAAAGACCGTTTCAGATCTTGATACATCTTCTTACCACCAGGATGAATGGAGAACTTTGACCTATGAGCTTCTTCCAACACTTCATTCTTTAATTCACTCACATTAGGTACACACATTCTATGCTGAAATCTGACCACACCATCTTCATCTCGAGCAATCCCAGATTTACCAATCATACCTTGCAATTGGGGATCATTTGGCTGAGCTTCTAATACTCGCTCCATAACCGTTGACCCAATACATAATTGAGCAATAAAGGCTTGGCAAAGCTGAGACTCAACTGATGTCATAGAACACACAACATCTTTTAGCATTTTCCAATCCTGCTGCATTAAAGTCCGCTTCCTACTGAGCGCATCGGCTACAACATTAGCCTTTCCAGGGTGATAAAGCAACTCAAAATCATAATCTTTCAAAAATTCAACCCATCGCCTTTGCCGTAGATTAAGCTCTTTTTGAGAAAACAGGTACTTGAGACTCTGGTGATCAGTGAATACCTCAAACTTAACCCCATAAAGGTAATGTCTCCAGATCTTCAAAGCATGAACAACAGCAGCCAATTCTAAATCATGCGTAGGGTAATTCTTCTCGTGCTCCTTCAACTGTCGAGAAGTATAAGCAACAACCCTACCATCTTGCATGAGAACACATCCAATCCCGACCCTAGAAGCATCAGTGTAGATGGTAAACATATCAATGTTATTTGGTAGGATCAGGAGTGGTGCTGAAGTTAATTGGCTCTTCAACTCTTGGAAGCCTTGTTCACATTCCTCGGACCACACAAATTTCACTCCTTTTCTTGTCAGCCTCGTCAATGGTGCTGCGATAGAAGCAAAGCCCTTAATAAACTTCCTGTAGTAGCCTGCCAACCCGAGAAAACTCCGAATTTCAGTGGGGGACTTCGGAGCTTCCCATTCAAGCACGGCTTGAACCTTAGCTGGATCAACTGCCACGCCACTACCTGATATTACGTGGCCAAGAAAATGAACTTCTTTCAACCAGAACTCACACTTACTGAACTTTGCAAATAGCTTGTGTGCCCGCAGAGTCTCCAAAACAATCCTCAAATGCTCTTTATGTGATGCTTCATCAGGGGAGTAAATTAGGACATCATCTATAAACACAACCACAAAGCTATCCAAATCAGGCCTGAACACCCGGTTCATTAAGTCCATGAATGCTGCAGGAGCATTTGTTAGACCAAAGGGTAGAACCCGGAATTCAAAATGGCCATATCTGGTTCTAAAGGCTGTCTTGGAAATGTCTTCCTCCTTGATCCGGAGTTGATGATAACCTGACCTCAAATCAATCTTCGAGAACACCGAAGCACCTTGCAATTGATCGAACAGATCATCAATACGTGGCAAAGGGTAACGGTTCTTGACCGTCACTTGATTGAGCTTCCGATAATCAATGCATAGGCGAAGTGATCCGTCCTTCTTCTTTACAAATATGACTGGGGCTCCCCATGGTGAAACACTAGGTCGAATAAGGCCCTTGTCTATAAGTTCTTACAATTGCTTCCTTAGTTCTGCCAACTCAGCAGGTGCCATCCGATACGGGGCCTTGGATATAGGCGTCGTACCGGGCACCAAATCAATAGAGAATTCAATCTCCCTCATAGGCGGCAATCCAGGTAGATCTTCAGGAAAGACATCAGGAAAGTCTCGGACTACCTCAATTTCACCCAGCTGTGGAGACTGAGGATTCTCCGTTGAGGTTACCACCAGAGCAAGATAAGTATTACCACCCTTACTTATTAGTTGAGCAGTCTTCATAGCAGATATTATAGACTTCCCCGACTTATTTTGAGGCAAAGGATGGAAGAACTCCCTCTCGCCAGGAATGCGAAAGACCACTCGCTTTTTCCGGCAGTCGATAAGAGCATAATGCCTCTCGAGCCAATCTAGCCCAAGAATAATATCATAGTCCTTCATCTTTAATAGATAGAAGTGACCAGACAACTCCTTCCCTCCGACAACTACGGGTAAGGAGGGATAGCTCTTCTTAGTGGACAAAACTCCAGCAGGAGTGTGCACTTGAAGGGACACATCCAATATTGATGGTGTCAAACCCAAATCATCAGACAATATCTTGGAGAAATGTTCAGACACAAATGAATGAGTAGCACCAGTGTCAAACAAAACTCTAGCATAGAAACCTGATACAAGAAGTGTACCTTCTGACACGTCCTCTGCTTGCTCCACATCCTCTCCAGCCAATGCAAATACTCGTGCCGGTGCTCGGGGACGCTTAGCTGACTTCATTGGTGCTGCAGCTGCAGTCACTGCAGGAGCTTGAGCTGGTGAAAACAGCTGCTGCTTCGGACAATCCCTGATCTTGTGCTCCGAGCTTCCACACCTAAGGCACTTCCCAGTTACCATCCAGCATTCCCTACCTCCATGACGTTTCCCACAATGCTTGCATTCACTCTTGATATCCATTGCTGATCTACCTGCACCACTTGCTTGTGTAGAAAATGGTTTCATGGTTGATTGAGGATACGATTGAGTAAAGGGTTTCTTCATGCAATCCTTGCGTTGAAACGATGATGACGGCCTCTTCAGTTGGGTCTTCTTTTCTTCCTGGTACAGCTCCATGTCACTTTCCTGCCGACACGCCGCACCGAGAGCCTCTTCCATCGAGTGGTGGTTGAAAGCAACCAGTTTTGTCCTCAATGATGATCGAAGACCCGATACGAACTTCTTCACCTTCCTCCTCTCATCGGCCACAATGTGAGGTGCATAACGCGCCAACTCAGCAAAACGAGCTTCATATTCCAGCACGGTCATAGACCCTTGGGTCAAAGTGAGGAATTCTTGCTCCATTTTATCTTGAATATGCTCGGGAATGTACTTCGCCCGGAATAGGTGAACAAAGTCATCCCAAGACACCTCTCTAGCCCCATCTTCAAATTGGTTCCTCAGCATAGAATGCCACCAAACATCTGCACGTTCCTCCAGCATAAAAGTTGCCAAGTTGACCTTCTCGTCATCACAATGTATGCTTCGAAAAATCTTTTCCATAGACCGCAGCCAATGCTCTGCCACTAGGGGTTGGCTCTCCCCCTTAAAAGAAGGCGGGTTCATCCTCCGGAATCTCTCCATAGCTGACGGTCCTTCAGCCACCCTTGGTACTACCTCTTGATGCAGTTGAGCTTGGGCCTGAGCTTGGATCTGAGCTTGCAAGTCCGCCTGCGCATTTGCCTGGGTCTGCATCACTTGAACCAGTCCTTGCATGAAGGTGCCATAATCAACTAATGGCGGTGGTGGTGGCGGCGGAAATCCTTGTTGACCGCCCTCTGTTTCTCTCCTCGGCTCTTCATCCTGAGCGGAACGACGACGAGGTGCCATTTCCTGAAAGAAAGTGATTAAGTTCGGCCACGTTAACAGCCTTATTAGTGTTACCCATCTATTAGTTTTACTCTTTAATCGTGTACTAATGGAGCTATTTAGATCTTGGGATATAGACTTAGCTGATGATCTTATTCATGTAGACTCAACCTGTGGGCGCTCTGATACCACTTCTCTGTAACGCCCCGCCTCGTACCCGATTCAGTATAACACTCCCGTCGGATACGAGGGGCGACGCCACAGTGGGAAAATACCCAACAGAACGGAAGACGGGTTGAGAATGCACAAATAAAACATATAAATTTTTACAGCGGAAGAATATAACTTTCCATCAGCAATGTCCAATATCATAATAGCCAAACAAATTAAAGTATTACAAATTTTATTTTAATATCCAGAATTGAAACTTAAAGTTTACAAGAACTAACAAGTAGATCCAACAATGGGAAAAGAACTACTAAGATCACGCCCGCGCCACCGACTCAGGCTCACTCGGATCTACTTCCTCGCTTCCACCAGCAATCTCGCCTGAAATATCAAGTGTAAGTCTACGGGTAGACTTAGCAAGAAATAGAATTCAAACACGTCTATTGTACCAGCATAACAAATTAAACTATCATAATTTAAACCACAAGTTGTAACAAAGACTATATCGGTGTACTATGGCATAACTAATCGTAATATGCAGGAGTGATATCCAAATATGCAGGAAGAAAGATTGAAGAAGACGGGAATCAATGTAGGTATTCATTAGTGGAGTTCAAACCTCAATAGAATTTGCAGAACAAAGACAGATAACAGATACAGATATAACAAAAAGCCCAAAGGCCATATTTTTATCACAATTCCGATCTGAGGTAGACAGAAGAGGCAGAATGACCCAGACACATTGCCCAAACTACTATTAGAAGGTCAGAAACAGATACAGATACCAAATCACCTAGGCAATGGCGATGAGGTCTTGATTACAGCGCAGAATCGGAGGAAGATATTCCCCACCTTGACCAGTGAACAAGTTCACCTCCAGGATTTCAACCCCGTGCCCTCGGGGTCAGAAGGACCTCCCCATAGGGGCATTTCTACAGTTTGGCCCCAGACCCTTCTATAGTAGCAGTGTCCATATGGTCAAATGAGATCAATAAACAAGTTAAGAAGAATTTGGATAGATTCTAACTCGAATACAAACTGAAATGGTGATACTAACGCATGGATGGAATATGAAATTTTACAATGCTTATACTAACTCATAAGATAGAGTTTTTCAAACAAAATTTATCTTGTAACAAAGTTTAAACAGCCATGGTGGAAGTCAATTTAAAATCAAACCAAAATATGCAATTCTAGGATAATTTTGTTATCAAATTAACATGGTTATACTAACCAATTCCAGGATAACATTATTATCAAATTAACATGCTTATACTAACTAGTTCCAAGATAACACTGTTAACATGGTTATACTAACTAATTCCAGGTTAACATTATTATCAAATTAATATGCTTATACTAGCTAATTCTAGGTTAACATTGTTATTAAATTAACCTGCTTATATTGACAATCATTATTAGCAAGTTATATTTACAATCCAGGATACCACAGCTCCAAGGCATTCGCATTTCCAGAGTATTAACATGTAATTCCATGGTGTTAATACACAATTCCAGGATATTAACACAATGTTCCAGGGTATAATGAATGAAAATAGTATAATTCTATATTAATTTATTATCGCACTAACAATGCTAACAATGTTATACCATAAATAATTCCTAAAAATAGTATTAAATTGCTAACATATTGGTGATCACTTTTGTCTTCTATGCCTAATGCTAATAAAATTGTTTGTAAGACCTAATCAGTGATTTAAGCATGACTTAAATCACCATTCACTCAGAAAATACTATTCACGCAGAAATTTTACTATCTTACAAAAATGTAAAAAAATAAGAAAATGGTACATCTGTATTTATAGAACACTTTTGTCTTCTTGAGTATTTTTAGGAAAAATCTATATTTGGATCTATACACCTTTTAAGTTAAGTTTAATAACATGGTTATACTAACCAATTCCAGGATAACATTATTATCAAATTAACATGCTTATACTAACTCATAAGATAGAGTTTTTCAAACAAAATTTATCCTGTAACAAAGTTTAAACAGCCATGGTGGAAGTCAATTTAAAATCAAACCAAAATATGCAATTCCAGGATAATTTTGTTATCAAATTAACATGGTTATACTAACCAATTCCAGGATAACATTATTATCAAATTAACATGCTTATACTAACTGGTTCCAAGATAACACTGTTAACATGGTTATACTAACTAATTCCAGGTTAACATTATTATCAAATTAATATGCTTATACTAGCTAATTCTAGGTTAACATTGTTATTAAATTAACATGCTTATATTGACAATCATTATTAGCAAGTTATATTTACAATCCAGGATACCACAACTCCAAGGCATTCTCATTTCCAGAGTATTAACATGTAATTCCATGGTGTTAATACACAATTCCAGGATATTAACACAATGTTCCAGGGTATAATGAATGAAAATAGTATAATTCTATATTAATTTATTATCGCACTAACAATGCTAACAATGTTATACCATAAATAATTCCTAAAAATAGTATTAAATTGCTAACATATTGGTGATCACTTTTGTCTTCTATGCCTAATGCTAATAAAATTATTTGTAAGACCTAATCAGTGATTTAAGCATGACTTAAATCACCATTCACTCGGAAAACACTATTCACGTAGAAATTTTACTATCTTACAAAAATGTGAAAAAATAAGAAAATGGTACATCCGTATTTATAGAACACTTTTGTCTTCTTGAGTATTTTTAGGAAAAATCTATATTTGGATCTATACACCTTTTAAGGTAAGTTTAATAACATGGTTATACTAACCAATTCCAGAATAACATTATTATCAAATTAACATGTTTATACTAACTCATAAGATAGAGTTTTTCAAACAAAATTTATCCTGTAACAAAGTTTAAACAGCCATGGTGGAAGTCAATTTAAAATCAAACCAAAATCATAACAGATTAACCCAAAACAGTACTGCTTGCACTTAACCAAACTACCCTCTTACTTAATTCTAACAAGTTTAATAAGCTATCCATGCACAATAGAGATGGTTGAGATACTAAACTTGCCTAAAACCGTGGAGAACAGGGAAGCCTCTGCAGGATCCATGAACTCTCCAGAGCCTTGCTTCCCTCCCGTAGATGACGTTCTGAACAACACCCAGCCCTCTCCCCAGGGCTTTAACAAAGTCCCAAGCACTCAGATTGGATGAGGCAGGCTGGCAGGAAGGAAAAAAGAACGACATCCCACATGCTCCCGTAGTGCATGGGCTACCCCATGAGGACCCTCCCCATAAACTTAATCACTCATGATAAGGTGGGGGGGGGGGCATGGAGTTACCAAAAGGGGAAGGTAAGAAGAGAGTTATGTTCTTACGAATGTGAATGGCACTATTCACCAGCCCAAACTAAAAATCATAACTATTTATCTAAAATGAATTTGAGAAAACTAATAACTACCCATTTTTAATCATCATGGGCCCCATCTAGGGAAAATATAAAATAAATAAAAACTCTCAAAAATAAAACCCAACCCGAAATATGAATAGTAACAATCTTAATTAATTAATCTTAGTGTTAAGGTGTAATTAAGCAATTTGGGCAAAATTTAGACAAATGTGGATGGTGAGATTCGAACCTTGGACCTCAAGGTGAAAGGGCAAGTGTCTTAACCAACTACTTTAGGAATTCAATGGTTACATGAATGACTCTTTATTTCTACTTTCACTTAAACCTTCTATAGGGGTTTTTATAAGTTATATGTACATATATTTGAGATATTAATTTAGTTGAAATATTAATAATACTAATAATGATAATAATAACATTATTATTATATTATGTACATTTTATAAGGGGTGCTACACCACTCTAATTCAATCAAATCAATTATTTCTTAATCAAATTTATTATCATAGAACTAAATCATGATAAAATTTATTGGGTACTACACATGTTGCCAGGAAAACTCAAGTACCATGTCATTATTATGACAAGATGGGGCATGTAATGGATGATTACAGACTGTTGATTGATGATGAGCATGCTAGTGAAGCAATGCATTCTAGGAATTCACTTGATAGAAACCATGCCACTAAGAAATCTAATGCATCTTGTTATTACTGTGGTAGGCGTGGTCATCTAATGAATGCATGCTTTACAATGAAAGAAGACAACAATGTGAACTCTAGATTTTTCACACATGCTCATGGCCCATATAGATATAAATCTACTTCAGGCCAGCATATTATCTGTTTCACTTGCAACAAGCCAGGGCACAAGGTAAATGAGTGCTGGATTGAAAACTATTGGGGTAACAATAACTCAAAAGGCAAGCACCTTAGGTGCTTTGAATGTGATAAGCATGGGCATGCAGTCAAGGACTGCTGGTATGCTCGGGGAAATCACTTTAATTCCAAATTTGTCAGATTCCCTGCAAATAGAAATTTTTTGGGTAGAAATAAAGCTATTTTTAAAGGAAAGACACTTGTATGTTCTGAATGTGGAAAATCTGGCCACCAAGCTTCTGAATGCTTGTGGGCAGGTAATGGTAAATCAAAATTTCATGCAAGTAACAGAAATCTTCATGCTAACTCACATAGATTCCATGATTATACAAATGTTCACAAAAAGAATTCAAGAGCTGTTACATCATGCAGATACTATGGAAAATATGGTCATTCCATGGATAGTTGTTACATAATGGATCATGATGATAACATGGCTAAAAGATTGTCCAGAACACCTGTCAGAGTTAACGCAGGACCCAAGACTGCTTGGGTTCCTGTAGGATCAAATTGATTAACATGTTGCAGGTGTGCTTTGGAAGCTGAAGAATAAAGGGGTTAATAATCCAAGGCACTCAAAAGTGAAACCCCCAGAAGTGGACTATTCAGGTTAGTTCTGAAAACTCAGTTTAAATTCTTTCTTCTGAAGTTGTGTCCTTTAGATGATCGCATATCATAATGATCTGTCTATGCTAAATTGATTTATCTTGAAAAGTTGATTGCTCTCGCATGATGCTATCTGAATAAAGAATGCTCTGATGTTTGAATAAACATTCTGCATAGCATGTTAAATCTGTGTTTGCATACTCTTTCATGTTCAGCATTGTCAGGTTTGGATTTTCTGAACTCTCCTCATACATGATTTGCATATTGATGATTGTCTGAAATTGCATATGCATACATGTAGTGAATGCATTGCACATCATCATATTGAAAAACTCCAAAAAGAAGTAACTGTCTACACATAGGACTTCTTTGCACTGCATATCTTTGCATAACCCTGGTATATCAAATGGTAAGATACTAAAAGGCAGGGAAATCTACCTGGAGGTTCTTACTATGTGTGGGATGGTCCTTGAGACCAGGTACTCCGCCAAATACCAAGGGTCAAGTTTTCATATAGGCAGAGAAAGTTGCATATCATGTTGATTTGTTGGTGCTAAACTGAAGCTTTCTGAAATATGAATTGAACAATCATGCTTATGGTAATTCTCTTCTGTCTAATTTGCATGAATCATATCTGAATGCAAAATTTGATATCATGTGATGTGCTTTCAATACACTTCATGCACTTAGTCAGGGGGAGTTTAACTTGTTCTGATTAACCATTCTGCTGCTCATGCCTTGCTATTTTCATGATGAATCTAGACAGAGGAAATTTTCTGATCATCTCATTCACTTTCACATGAAATCCTCCTGTCTAGTTTATTGGATCTTCTAATGATCTCAGTTTACTTCAATTGATTCTCTACTGCCTTCACCAAAATAGCTGATCTGTCTGAATTCCAGACTCAGCTACTGTCTATTGATAAACTCTCTTCTAATGCTCTTCTCTATTGGTGATTGACTCTTCCACCAGCTTATACTCATCCTTCATATATCTCTTAGCTGGTGTGACTGATTTGTTTCTACTGTTGATTGTTGGTCAGCTAAATTTATTGTTCTAATCTGAGGAACTTAAGCTGCATGTCATGTAATTCAGTCTGAGAATTTTGTAGAAATTCCTATCATATAGGTTTAAGAACTACCACTGAATCAGACTGATATAAGATTAATGTATTCTCAGATTTGTAATTAAATGAAATGAAAATATCTGAATGATAATGTTTAATAAACTTTAACCACATGTGTCATGTAAACCTTAGACTCTCTCATCTGATATCTGAAAATTTGAAATCAAGGCTACTTTGGTAGAGATACATAGAGTGAGTGCTGTGGTTAAACATTAACTTGAGAAATGTTGACTAAATGAAAAATTGTGAATTCAGAGCAATGACTTGGTCACTGAGAAACTGGATTCTTTATCAATGAAATAAAGTAACTCATGTCATGAGGTGCCATAGTTATCTCTGATAAAAATTTATCAACAAAACCTGACAGAGCAATGGCTTATTTGTGTTGAGTAATTGGGGACTCTAGCCTCTGATCAAGGTGTCTTCACATGTAAAAAGACACTCATATTGCTAACTCTATTCTCAAAGTTGAGAGGCAATGACAGTTATCACACTGATTAACTGGGTCACTTCACCTGAGACGTGTTGTGCCTCATGTAAAAAGGTGTTGATCAACCTAAATTGCTAAGGAAAAATATAATGTGCTTCAAATGAAAATATAATGAAAATTCTGTCAACTCATATTCTTGGAAAAAGTGTTTAGCATCAATACTAATCTGTGTAACTCTTGAAAGAGTCATTGAGATCATGTGTGTAAGATAAAAGATGATTGTTTTTTAGTGTTTTCTGACTAATTGGTTCGCCCTTATTAAAACTTGGATTCAGAAATGAGTATTGAGTTTAATTTGACAAATTTGGTATACATCATAATTAAATCAGATTGGTTAAGTTGCCATTTCATAACCCTTTATGATAGAAGAGTCTATTCTTCTTAAGACTTATTGAAGTGGTGCAAGCGTTAAAATCCCTCATGATCAGATTTTTTCCAGATAGACTTATTGAAGTGGTTCTGTGGACTTTTCACATGTTTCATTATGTTCATGCATATGTGAGGTGCCACAACCAGAGTTCAGATTGTTTGTATTGACAGATTTCAGATTGATTTATTGGATAACCAGAGTTCATTCCTGCACTTCAGGGGGAGTTATGGGTCATCTTCTTTTAAGGGGAGAGTAGTACATCTTGCATGTTGATAGGGGGAGAGCTGTTTCATTGTCATAAGGGAGAACCTCATTTTAATGAACCATGATTCATTCTCTAACTTTGTGTGCTGAATTTTATTTCTCAAACCATTTCCTATCTTTTTGATTATGTCAAAGGGGGAGAATAGTTTGACGAGTCAGTGTGACTCATTATGTTGCCATCATCAAAAAGGGGGAGATTGTTGTGCCCCTTGTGCTTTGATGATTATGTGGTGTTTTAATGATAGTAACATAAATGAGTCACCATATTATTTTGCTAAGAACATCACATTGAATGATAGCAACATGAATGCATATGACTGATTTATTCTGTGGAGAATGCATGAGTGTGTTATATCTGATCTGTTCTGTGGAGAATGCATGAGTGTGTTATATCTGATCTGTTCTGTGGAGAATGCATGAGTGTGCTAGCTCTGTGGGTCGACCCCCCTCAAGTCTTTACATCAGATTCGCATGTCTATACATCTCGTAAGTAGTTCAGATGGCATCAACGCATTGAGTCCACGAGGTTGACGCAGCCTTGAAATGCCTCAGATGGCTTTGAAGATAAGGCTGGATGCGTTGACGCATGGTGTCACTGCATCGACACACTGAACTGACCCAGATCTAACTTCACATCAGGGTGAACTGCTACGTCGACGCTATCACGCTGTAGCGTCTCTATGCATTTCTGAAGTCTACACATCGTTTAGTTGCACGCCACTATGTTGAGAAAGTCTACACATCAGATTGCCTTGCTTCATGCATAAGTCTATACATCGGTTGTTCATCACACACAAAAGTCTGAACATCGTTCATGAAGTCTGTACAGCCATTGCTTAAGGCAAGTCTGTACATCGAGGTGAAGGATGGCTAAGTCTATACATCGTTCGTCTCACATAAGACGCAAAGTCTATACATTGTCTTGGCCGTTGTCTGTCTGCTCGCTGCTAAGTTTGTACACTGTCTCACTGTTAAAGTCTATACAGACTTCAGTGTCTCATTCAGCGTCTCTCCTTGTGTCTCACTATTCAAGTCTATACATTGCATGAACATAGTCAGAGCTCTCAAGTCTATACACTGGCAAGTCTGTACATTCGCCACCATGCATTAAGTCTCAAGTCTCTACATTGGCAAGTCTGTACATCGGCTTGTTTATTCATCAAAGTCTATACAGCCTCTTGCATTGGACTTAAAGTCCATACATTTGGCAAGTCTGTACATCGGACTGTTCATGCATTCATCTCAAGTCTATACATCCGATTGTTCAGCTTGTGGCTAAGTCTGTACAGCGTCTAGTGTCTCTTGCAAAGTCTGTACACTGCATTAGCATCTTTACTTACGTGCTGAACTGAGCAAGTCTATACATTCTTAATCTTTACCTACGCTCAGTTCCACCAAGTCTGTACATTGGGCTCTCACTCAAAGTCTGTACAGCACCATGTTCATATGCTTCCAAGTCTATACATTGCACTGTAGCTAGAACTGTGTAAGTATGTACATTGGTGCTTTGCCAAAGTCTATACATTATGAACCTTCAAGTATGTACAGACTTTGCTTCGCTCAAGTCTGTACATCGTCCAGTTGTCTTTGGCAAGTCTTCACATCGTGAAGTCTATACATTCAATTGCTTTGCTGTGCTCAAGTCTGTACAGCCTTTCCCTTGCAAGTCTTTACATCGTTCATGAAGTCTATACAACAAACCAAGTCTATACATTGTCTTTGCTGCACGCAAGACTAAGTCTATACATTGTGCCTTGTTCAAAGCAAAGTCTACACACTCCATTTCTCACTTCAGGTAGCAAGTATGTACATTGTTCAGAATGTCAAGTCCATACAGCCATTGTGCATTCATTCTTGATCTTCATACTTTGCGTGATGCATTCTGCATAACACACTGCCAAGTCTATACAATGCCATTTGTTCATGCATGTTAGCAAGTCTGTACAGCCTGTGTTCACAACACAAAGTCTGTACATCGCATGCTCACACAAACGCCAATTCTATACATTGGCTTTGCTTGCATGAGCTAAAGTCCATACATCATGAATGCATCGTCTCATCAAGTCTGTATAGGGTCTGCATAGAATGCATTCAATAAAGTCTATACATTGCATCTTAGCATGCTTGCACAGTACAAACGAAGTCCGTACATTCATATGTGCATTGTGCATTGCTCTTGGCAGAGTCTGTACATCACTTGAACATTCACTGCACTCTAACTCTATACACTACTTCACTCATTGCACGAAGTCTGCACATTGTGTTGCTTTGTTCATACTTTGGTTTGCTAAGTCTACACATTGATGCACGTTTACTTCTGCATATTTGAAGTATGTACATAGCTTAAGCTCTGCATATTTCAAGTCTATACACTGCTGCTGAACGCAAGTCCATACATTGCATAACGTCTGCACATTACACACTGCAAAGTCCATACATTCCTGTCGCTTTGCAAAGTCTATACAATGCATTGTGTATACTATGAAGTCTGTACAGAGGTTTCAGTCTTAAACTAATAATCATATCCGACTGTCTGACAGGGATTCTTTGCAGAGCTTAATGAAGGCACGTGATCCAAGGAAGGACGAGGTGCCCAGATTATGACACGTGGATGCAGCCCAGCCAGGATGCTACCAGGTGGTCGAAATGCCTCGGTTCTGGCGAAAGCCTTTGGGCAGGAGATATGGAGAGCACACGCCAAATTCCTGCTGCTCTATATATATGAAGCTTCTTCCATCTAAAGAAGACTGATCGTGAGACAGAGAGCTCTAGCAGAAGAGATCGAAAGAAGCAAAGGATAGCCTGCACGATCCTGTGAGAAAGAAAAGAGAAGCAGAAGAAGTAGAGAAGAAGAAGGGAAAGAGAGAGATAGAGAGCTCGAGCAGAGTGTGAAGAGAAGAAGAAGAAAGAGAGAGAGAAGAGAAGAACAGAGAAGATCATTCCTACTGGAAGTTGGATCAGATCCACTCCAGTCAGCTCTTTAAGAGCCACATTTGTGCTTTCATTATTTACAGCTTTCAGTCGCTGTTGCTACTTGCTTCTTGTTTTCTTTTATACCTTTCTTCAAGCTGTTTGTCAGCGGAGCAAGCTGTGTTGCTCAGCATTTCCAGTGGAGGATTCCACTGGACGGCTAAGCCGTATTGCCCAGCGGAGCAAGCTGTGAAGCTCAGCAGGCGAGGAGGATTCCTCAGACTGCAAGCTGTGAGGCTCATCGGATTGTATGGCAAGCTGTGATGCCCAGCTGTTCAAGCTGTGAGTCAGCGGAATCCACACTCGGGTTGAGTGTGGGGTGGACGTAGGTCTGCAGGACCGAACCACCTAAAAACCCTCTTGTTATGTGGTTTGAATTCTTATCTGATTGGCGCTAGATGCATGCATAGGCACGAAGATTGTATTCAGTTCATTGCTGCGCACATTAGATGTTTGCTTAGGAGCATTCTACATGTTTGCACATTGGTTCAACAGATTTGATTAGCTTTGCACACTGTGTGTTTGATTAATTCCGCAATTGCACACTGTGTGATTTTTAATTGGGCGAAAGTTTTTAAAGGGTATATTCATTCACCCCCCCTCTGAATACATAGCACCGAACCCAACAGAACTTAGGAATGAAATAGAAAGCTTCAGAAATTTGAATGAAAATTTTGAAAATAATAAAACAATGGGTAAAATGGTTGGTGAAAATGCGAGTTTTCAAATGAAAGAATTTGAACACACTTCTATGAACAAAAATTCATTTGAAAAACTCCAAAATGAAAATAGTTTGTTGTTGACTCAAATTTCATTGCTTGAAGGCAAATTGAAAAGTCTTGAAAAATTTGAGAAAGGAAAATGTGTAATCACTAATGATTGTGACAACTTGAAAATTCTTGAACAAGAAATTGAAAGTCACAAAACTGTTAATTTCATGTTAAATGAGAAAATTGCTTTATGTGAACAAGAGGTTGCTAACTCGCACTTGCAAATTTTGAATCTACAAAATGAAATCGAGAGTTTAAATGAATCTTTGCATTCGTGTGATAAACTAATTGAAAAGCAAAAAGATGTTGTTGAATGCTCTTGTGTGCGTGAAAAATTTTCATCTGTTAAACATGATCATGCAACAAATAAAAGAAAAAATGTTTCATGCTATTAATGTGGTAAATTCGATCATGACATGTATGCCTGCTTTTTGAGAGAATTTGATGACAATGAAGCATTGAAGTTACAAATGAAAACTACTGATGAGCCTAAAAATCTTGAAAAGCTCATGAAGAAAAACTTCAATATTCATTGTTACTATTGTGGTTTGCATGGCCACGTTATAGAAAATTGCTTTACAAAGAAAAATGATAATGCTTGGTCCATCAAGAAAAACCTTTCATGTCATTACTGTGGTGGTTTTGGACATAAGATGAACAACTACTCTTTAATTGTAAATGATGAAATGTTGTCCATGAAAAGAAATTCTTCGCATTGTTTTTACTGTGGTGAGAATGGTCATTCAATGGATGACTGTTCTACTATGTGATTGGATGATGATTGGCATGCTAAGTAATATAGAAAGTCATTAGTTCATGCTCGGACTAACCCCTCGGGACCCAAGATGGCTTGGGTACCCAAATCTTCGAAATGAGAATCTGTTTTGCAGGGGTGCCTTGAGGTCAAGAAACATCAACAAATAAAAGACTCTCAAGGTGAGAAACAAAATGGTTTGTTTTGAAGTTTGTTTCACCTAGGTTTTCCTTGACAAATCTGAAAAGGTAAAAATTCTATTTGAAGAAAAAGTTTGTAATTAAAAAGTTACATTTCTGTCTCACTGACTCTTGTCAACTTCTGAAATGTTGAGATCCTTCAATTTTGATGAGTAGTTGACTTGAATGATTTTTGTTGAACATCTTGTGAATAAATTTGGTTTTGAATGCTTCACCTTGGATATACATAGTTAGTTTTCATACACACCTTCATTTTAGCTTCCCAAATAAAAATTTGGTTTTGAACGCTTTACACTATGCATAGAGTCCTTCACACACTCTGTTTTGCATCTTGTAAATAACAATTCAGTTCTTGAATCCTTCAGTTTGAACATAAAAGTTTTCATGCATTCAATCACTTCTTGTAAATAACGGTTCACATGTGCATACATAGTTCACTTATGCATACACAGGTTGCATACTTACTTTCATGCACATATCGTACACATCTTTGCATAGTTGTGAATAGGAATAATTTTTCAATCATCTTTTCAAGTTACATGCATATACTTGCATATACTTCATACTCGTGTGCTTGAATGCCATGATTATCCGGTATATCAAATAGTGTTAGTGGAAAGGTGGATCAAGTCCACCTGGAAGCTTTCATCACGTATGAGTGTGGTCTTCGGACCTAAGTACTCCGCCAAGTACCGGTAATCAACTTGCTTGAAAATGTCAGTTCAGTGCTTGTTTGAATGTATATAATATACAACCACTTTTTGACTCCTTCTATGACTCATCCCTTGCTAAATGAAATTACATTGATTTAGTCATGTTTCTTATATGACATATATTAAGGGGGAGATTTTTTATAACTGTGCATACATTTAGGGGGAGACATTACTGTGTTGAGACTTATTCATCTTTTACATTCAATATAACCACCCACACAAAATGCACCTTTTTGAGATAATGATTCAATCTAATAAGGATTACTATTTTTTATTATACACTTTAGAGGGCTATTGATTCTCTACATAGAAATCACATGTCTCGTGAGGAAAAAGCTGTTTACCCCTTCAAAAATTTGTATAAGTGGAAGTGGATCCGAGTAGCCGGGAATCCCCCCTGAAATAAAGAAGGAAACTCACGTCGAAAGGAGAAACTAATCCATATAAAAATAAGTGTGATTTGCCACCGAGTAGCTGGGAAGTGCCCCTGAGATAAATGGTACAACTCGCGTCGAAAAGTGTCTCATCCACATCATAAGAAGTGACGAAACTGAGTAACCGGGAATTGCCCCTGAAACAAAGGGCATGACTCGTGTCAAAAGGTTAGTCACACCATTTTTAGTAATTAAAAATTGAGGTCATACGTAGCTACCAATATTCGAGCATTGTGTATGAAAGTGTACGGATGAGAAGTTCTTTTTAGTGTTCTTTAGAAAATCTGATTTTCCATATTGACTTGATTTTCATTGATCAATCTTCACTTATGCACCTTGGGTTTGATTGTTTGAATGTCGCTTATGAATCAATTGTCGTTCATGGTTAATGTAGTACTTTATTTATGTAAGCACGACCTTCTTAGTATTGTTCATGCATTTCATATTCAACGATCAATTGCATTATCCTTACACCCGTCCCGAAGGGACTTGCATGAGTCTATAACTTGTTATGCATGCTTGAGTGTCTGAATGCTTGATTCGTTTGATCATCTCATATCTCATTCCATAGGTTGCATCCATAGGTTATACGTGTAGATATCAGGTTAAATAACCCATTGTCAGTTGGTTTTTGGTACTTGACAATCTGGGGAAAATAACATGCTTTTTAGCACTATACATTTTGTGCATACTTAGGTTTCATCTTTGCATATAGTTTCTTTATACTACATATATATATTTAGTCATACATATAACAAAAACTTACAAAAATTGAGCATTTGCACTTATTTCACAAATCTGCTAATTGCACATAAAATTTCAAATTCCTGTTTGGTTTTGGTCTCCACACCTTCCCTTCATGGGAGGTTAATTGATGGGTTTGTGCGCTCTTGTCTCACTCGTTTTTGAAAACTACATAGTTACTCCTGAGTCCCCCATCCTTTTGATAATGTCAAAGGGGGAGAGAAATTTGAGTGGCCACAATATATTGTCATCATCAAAAAGGGGGAGATTGTTAGGTTCTGTACGTCCCCTCGTTGTCTTTGACAATGATTTTGATGATTCCAATATATTGTATGTTTTATGCTTAATGGCATTTTCAAGATAAACAAGCTAACACGATGAAATCTTGCTTTGCAGGTGGTTCAAATACAATGCTCCTTCATGGATATATCCTTATGTTTACCTTGAACTTCATTTATAACTCATGTTTATGAACTGATCTTAGCTTGCATAAAGATTTGAGTGAGTTGCTCTGGAATGTGCTTAATATGATTTCAATATGCTTTGGACTGTCTAAAGCAGTTTTTCATTCCTCTTGGGATGGGTCGACCCCATGGGTCGACCCCTGGCTATTTGAGCCTCATGTATATATATCATTGATGTCCTTGCATCTCCTGAAGATTCTCATGGATTTATACTCCTGGAAAGTGCAGGAACAAATTTCCCACATTACTTTTGATTCCATGGAATTTGATGTTTGAATGGACTGTAATTTGTCTTAACTGAATTTTCCTTATTCTGGATATGAATTTAGTTGAGCTGAACTCTGACCCTTGTTTTCTTGGACATGATGATTTTAACCTTGAATATGGTTGTTGATTATGACTAAACTTAATTGTCTTGAACTGAACTTGGAATTCCTCATGCTGAATTTGATTGTCTTGGTTTGGTCATGGAACCTATTGTGCGGCCATGCTTGAAGCTTGTCTTATGCATGTGAGACTATATGCTTTGTCATATGAATGGCCACTGTTAAAGGTTTTTGAACTGAAATTCATATATACTTTCACTTAACTTTGATTCAATCATAAATGAGTTTAGTGTATGAGAAGGACACTTGCCTTGCTTGAGACTGAAAGAATGCATTGAGTGGTTTATATGATATGGGTTGATTTGAGAGTTCAAATTGCTAACCTTGAGATTGAGATTAATGAGAATTTGTACATGTGCAGGTTCTAAAAGGAATTAATCTTCAAATCATGGTAATGGTGGTAAGGACACACTTGTAGGTTGATTTTAAAGTGGATGAAAAGCAATAGTTCAAATCTAGAAAATACAGGTACAATTGGAGCTTTTCACCCAAATGATCAAGGGAATGGTAAGAACACATGGATATTTGAACTTCAATGTGAATGGATTGAATTTGTGTTTAAATTAGACTTGTATATGGGTATCTATGTCATATGTGCTCAAGTATTTGTTACTTGAACTTTGAATGATTGTAATGTGATATTTCAATGTGTTTTAATGAACTTTTCTACTGTCAGTAAAAGTGTCGACCTCAGGGGTCGACACTTATTTGTGGAGTCTCTGCCTTGCGTTGAAATATAGGACGCTAGCAGATTGTGTCGACCCCAGGGGTCGACACTTTCACCAAGTGTCTGCTATTTTGCTAAGGCAGAACTCTCGTGAAAAAGTGTCGACCCTGAAGGTCGACACTTTCAGGTAAGTTTGCTCAATTCTGTGAAAATAGAATGTTCGTGAAAAAGTGTCGACCTCAAGAGTCGACACTTTTCACCATTAATGTTGTGTCTCTTCACAGGCCAGAACTCTCGGTGAAAAGTGTCGACCCCATAGGTCGACACTCGTATCTCAGTTTTATTTTTATATATGTTCTGGCAGAACTCGTTGAGACGAGTGTCGACCCTAGAGGTCGACACTTTGTCTGCTACGTCCGGATCGGGTTTTCCAGATTGGTTTCGAAATGCCCATTGTTTGATCTGATTTGCCTTGGCTTTTACCCTAAAACCCTTAGGGTTATACCCTACCATTAGGAGTCCTTTTGAGAGGGTTTTTAGAGGGGCTATTGTGTCTTTTGATCTTCTAATTCTTGCCCCTTTATAACCTACGATTTTCCATCGGATGAATCATCCCTTGTGCTAACCTTGCCCTATTTGCTGCAGGAGGAGAAGAAGAACGTGAAGCAGGGTGACAATACTACCTGGAGGAGGAAAAAGAGGCTGGAGTGATCGTCTTCCATGACCCTGAGCTTGGATCCGGACGGCGCTGCTGCTGCTTTCCACGGTTTGCAAGTTTGGGCGTTTCTATCTCAAGCTCGGCTCCTTCCACTCTAGTTTATCATTCCCAGCGCACCCTACCTATTGATTGAAGGGATCCATGGGACATTCAAGGGGAGATGCTACAAATATGATGTTGATCTATTTGTGATGTCCCTTTTATTAAATACATAGTTATAAGCATATTGATTCATTTGTTCTTTGTGGTTGCAGATATGTTCGGAGCTTGAATTTAAAGGAACTTCATTGAAACTTCAAGAAGGAAGACCGTCTACTCCGACATCTTGCAGATTCAATTCTCTCCAACCAAAGATTCAAGAAAGATCTTTTTATAGCTATTGGAGAACTAAAGGGAAAACTTTCCATATCTCTTACCCATTTCTTTGAGATGGTTTTCTTGATATATATTTTGCAGTGAGCACACATTGTATATCTTTTTCATACTTCTTAACATACAAACAACTGTGTGTGTGGACGGAGCTGCGTCTCCGTGTGGTATACTGTCCGGGGTGTGTTCCCCGACTGTGTGTGTGTGTGTGTGCTGTAGTGGCAGCGTGTTGAGGCAAGGCCTCATGTGTGTATTGCTGCGGAAGCAGCGTGTGTGTGGTTGGGGTTCGTCCCCGTGTTGCTACGAAAGTAGCGTGTAGTGAAGCCTCACCCGGTTGGGTGAGGGGTGGACGTAGGGAGCCCGTCGTGGTCCCGAACCACCTAAAAATCTTTGTGCCTTGTGTGATTGCCTGTGTGTCTGTCATTTCTTCTATCTCCGTTCACAGGTACATTATATAGATTTTTACTCACTGCACCACTGCACATTGCTACCTCCGTTATCCGTGTTAGACATAAATTCATCTGTCTGTTGCACTGTTATTACGAGTAAGATCGGAAAGATCGAGAGAACTTTTTAGATCTCATGCTTGTTTAGGTTAATCAACGCAGTTTACTTTAATTCTATTGTGTTTAGTTAAGAAAGTTTTTAAAATCCGCCATCACGGTAAGGGGACAATTCAACCCCCCCTTCTTGTCCGCCATCTCTCTGGGCCAACAATATGGCCCTTCATGAACAAGAATGTAACGAGAATGTACTAGCAATACCACGTAGTCATCATCCAAACATCTTTTACTTATGAGCAAGTATTTGGTGAATTTCTGTGGAATATCATGTATCAAGCAAGAAAGTCATGTACAAGTATTTTCATGATGCCCGTGGACCTTCACTTATTTATAGAGAAAGTACTCCCAGCACAATGCGACGCCAGTAGCATCATACCCCATGGTTTATAATAGTATGTTTCCGGCAATCAGCCGAGGGGACTAGCATAGAGCACTTGAACACAATCAGTGCTCGATCGCATCTTCAAGTATAAATCAAGCTACTTCAACGTTTCAAGTAATAAAGTATGGCCAATAATATAGCAAGTTCAAATAAGTTCATGATAACAATAGTTCAATGAATGAATGCTTCAATTAAGAAATGCGGGGTCAAGAATGACTTAAAACAAAGTTATGCTCATGGAAATAATTCGGCAGCATAACGGTACATTCCTTATTTTTCATAAATTAAATTAAGTATCGTGAACAATATGACAAGTTCTAGATGATCAATAGTCCATCTAGGAACTTTAGAATATCAACCCTTGGGTCAAACCTCGGGTTAACGTATGCAAGAACTGTGACGGTCAATCAATGGTCTGTTACATCAACGTGACGGTCTATTGTTGATCCGCTAGAATGGCTGAATCCAGAAATAAATAAATTGGACTCAGTAAATGTGACGGTCGTATATTAGGACGTTAGATGAGCATTACGGTCTAATATAGATCCGTTACATATCCAGAACTAGAAAACATCAATAGTGCTTTCTAATAATTGGGCTTTCATGGTACAACAAACTCGACGTCCTAGTGGGAATCCTAGGCTCGCGGAGAATTACAGAGGCCTTGAAATAAGATTTCCTAGTCCATTGGAAGGAATATCTAATAGAGAGGTCCTCAAGTTCAATAATGTGTTCCTAGAGTGCAAAGTGTGAACTAATGGCCATATACCGGAATATATGCCATGTACTTTAAAGAAAATGACTCTATAGAAAAGAAAGAATGTGTAATGATGTGAAACCATTATAAAACTCCGTCAATACAATACTGAAAATCTTAGTTTAAATTCAAAACTATAGAGTTTAGGCAATGAAATTAGCACAACTTAAAATAACTCAAGATGCTTTAAACATGTAATTTCCTATCAAGAATCAATTAATAAACTCAAGGTCATGAAAACAGGTCAAAACTTAGATAACTAGGCTTATTTATAAGTAAGTTTGACTATCCTCAGTCCTATCTTGGGTTATCAGAAAATAGCACTCTGACGGTCTAAGACAGACGCGTTATACATCTGTGACGGTTTATCGTGGGGCCGTTACAGTATTGTGACGCATTAACTTTGGCTCGTCAGAGACAACAGTGAAATTTAAATATAACAAAGGGTGTGACTGCTGATCGTAAGGCCGTTACAATCATGTGACGGTCTTACCTTAATCCGTCAGAGCTTCTGCTGACAGGATATAGAAGGTAAAATACTGAAAATATGTCACGGCTGGAAATCAAAATACTTAGAATATTCCAGTCATGAGAAATGAAATATAGGCCAGCTACATGCATGGTTTCAGTGAATCAAGAGAATATATATATTTTATCTTCAATTAAGGCTAAATAATATGCATGTATGCCTGAACCTATTAAAACATGAAATTCAAGGCCTATAGTGCATGAAATCAATCAAAATTAGAGGGCTTTTATCCCTAACATGATGTTCTTACTGTTCATGAGATGGCCTACCTCTTTACTGAACTTTAAACATCGAATTTGGGACTGCAAGTCACACCCTAGTTCTTCTCTTCCTCTAAGTTTTCAGTAACTTCATGTCACTCTAACTCCTTGATCTATTGACCTAAAGATGTGAAATTTGGAGGGTAAGAAGATGAAACTAAGGGGAACAAAAAGTTCTAAAGAATCAAACCATAAATACCTCGTTTTGATGTTCTAATTCCCTGATCTTCAGTGGACCTCTGCTCAGATTCCTGGGTTGCTATGACAGAACCAGCAACTTTAGAAGCTTTTAACTTCTTGTGTAGTTACTCTCTTAGCACGAAATTTTGAGAGCTATTAGTCTAAAGTATTATAACCAAAAAGTTCTAAAGAACTTACCCGAAATTATGACTCCTTCCCTTGATTCCACGTGAGCCAAAGTAGGGGTCACGCAGGTCAAATCTAGGTCCTATTTATAGGGTTTTAGCTAGGGTTTGAGGATTAGATCGATTCTAGAGTCCTTGTTAAAGCTTAGATCGACTTTTGAGAGTCCTTAACACCTCTACTAGTCTTCCCATCTCGATCCCTAAGAGATAGACTAGCAAAAATCTAATCTTTTTACTCTTTCTTTACTTCACGGAACTAACAGAGCGTAATGGTCGAAGGTGCACGTTACCTGACTGTGGCGGTCGCACGATAGACCGTTACATCAACTGGACAAAGAAATTCTCCTTAATTCAAACTCCTTGGTTAATTATCCACTAAATTATCCTTTTAAAGTGTATTTATCCCAATATTTCATGGATAACTTAAATAACATTCTATAATATGGGCCAAACTTAATGGGCTTGGTCCATAAACCTATTGGGTTTCAATTAAATAGGCTGGACTAGTTATTTAACATAATTAGGCCTTATAATCCTAATATTGATTCATTTATTAATCTATTTTGGACTTTATAAATTCCTAATAAATTCCAGAAAAAATTTATAAAAAAATTTAAAAGTTATTTATATAAATTTTGGGGCACTACACCCTCTCCCACTTAGAAGAATTTGGTCCCCAAATTAAATATATATATGGATTGTGGAGAGTGTACTTACAGTTGAATAGTTCCGAGAATCTTTTTCGCATGGCTTCTTCTGTTTCCCTAGTTGCTTCAGATGGCCATGATTTCTTCCATTGAATCTTGATCATATGAATAGCTTTATTCCTTAGTTGACGCACTTCCCTTTCCAGAATCCTTATTGGCGTTTGCTCGTACGTCTTATCCTTATGAATCTCCAAATTATCATAAGTGATAACATGGTCAAAATCATATACATACTTTTTCAGCATAGAGAGGTGAAATACGTCATGAACTCCTGCTAACTGTGGAGGTAAAGCCAGTCTATAAGCCACCTCACCGACCCTTTTAAGAATTTTAAATGGGCCAATGAACCTTGGAGTTAGCTTGCCTTTGATGCCAAATCTTTGAATACCACGACCTAGAAAAACCTTGAGATACACATGGTCTCCTACTAGAAATTCTAAGTCACGTCTTCGATTATCAGCATAAGATTTTTGCCTATCCTGTGCCATCTGCAATCTTTCTCGAATGAGCTTGATTTTCTCTGAAGAATCCCAGATAATGTCGGGGCCTAGAAATTGCCTTTCTTCTATTTCATTTCAACATATTGGTGATCTACAGCTTTTTCCATATAAAGCTTCAAAGGGTGCCATCTGTATGCTGGCTTGATAACTGCTATTATATGCAAATTCTACCAGAGGCAAGTGATCATGTCAACTTCCTCCAAAATCAATAGCACAAGCCCTGAGCATATCTTTTACCACCTGATTTGTTCTTTCCATCTGACCATCAGTTTGTGGATGACATGCTGTGCTGAAATTCAATCTAGTCCCTAGTGAATGTCGTAGACCCTTCAAGAATTGTGATGTGAATCGAGGATCTCTATCAGATATAATAGTGACGGGGACACCATGTAATTTGACAATTTCTTTCATGTATAATGCTGCTAGAATATCCACAGACCATCGACTTTTTATTGGTATGAAGTGTGCGGATTTAGTCAATCGGTCTATGATCACCCATATACCATCGTGTCCTCCTCTGGTCTTAGGTAAACCCATGATAAAATCCATCCCTATACTCTCCCATTTCCATTCGGGAATATTAAAGGGGTGTAATTTACCTACGGGTCTAAAATGCTCTGCCTTAACTTGTTGGCAAGTGAGACAGCGAGACACGAAATTAGCTATTTCCCTTTTCATATTGGGCCACCAGAAATTTCTTTTGAGATCTTGATACATTTTTGTACAACCAGGATGAATGGTGTATTTGGAATTATGCGCTTCATCCAAGATCAATTTCTTCGTATCCTCATGATCTGGTACACACACTCGGCCCTTAAATAGAAATATTCCGTCATTGGCAATAGAGAAATCCAGCCTCTGTTCTATGTTAACTTTAATCTTTAGTAATACATGATCATTGTCTTGTAGCCTGACTAGATCTTCTATTAATGTAGGTTGAGCTCGGATATTATCTATAAAATAATCTTCTTCCTTTATATCAATATCTAAGTTCAACTGAGCAGATTGAGGAATAAGATTAGTCATACTTATCATAAGACTTGATAGCATTCCCATTAGTTTTCTGCTCAGTGCATCTGCTACTGTATTAGCCTTGCCAGGATGGTATTGAATAGCAAAATCAAAGTCTTTAAGATATTCTAACCATCTCCTCTGCCTCATATTAAGCTCCTTTTGAGAGAATAAGTATTTCAAGTTTTTGTGGTCCTAGTAGACCGTAAACTTCTCTCAATAGAGATAATGACGCCAAATTTTTAAGGCGAAAATAACAGCTGCCAATTCCAAATCATGCACAGGATAATTTTTCTTGTGACGTTTCAATTGTCTTGAAGAATAACAGATTACCTTTTCATTTTGCATAAGGACGCACCCTAAGCCAATGCCGGACGCATCCGTATATACTTCGAATCCACCACCTTCCACCGGTAGTGATAGAATAGAAGCTGTAGTTAGATGATTCTTAAGAGTTTGAAAACTCTTTTCACATTCCTTGGACCAGATAAAAGGATTTTCTTTTCTTGTGAGTCTAGTTAAAGGAACTATAATTTTTGAGAAGTCCTTAATGAACCTCCTATAATAACCAGCTGGACCCATAAAGCTTCATACTTTTGATACAGTCGTTGGCCGGCTGAAATTTCTGACAGCTTCAACTTTCGAAGGATCCACATTGATACCTTCTTTTGAAATAATATGGCCTAGGAACGAAACTTCCTTGAGCCAGAATTCACACTTGTTAAGCTTGGCATAAATTTTATGTTCTCTAAGTGTTTGCAAAGCTATTCTCAGATGTTCTTCATATTCCTCTTTTGTCCTGGAATATACCAGGATGTCATCAATGAAGACAACGATGAACTGGTCCAGATATGGCTGGAAAACATTGTTCATAAGTTGCATAAATGCTGCTAGGGCATTTGTTAACCCGAACGGTATTACCACGAATTCATAGTGGCCATAGCGACTTCGAAAAGCCAATTTATAAATGTCTTCTTCTTTAATTCTAAGCTGATGATAAACTAATCTGAGGTCTATTCTAGAAAAATACTATGCTCCTGAAAGCTGATCGAAGAGCTCACCAATACGCGGCAATGGATACTTGTTTTTAATTGTAAGTTGATTCAGTTGCCGATAGTCTATGCATAGCCTGAGAGAGCCATCCTTCTTCTTCAAAAATAGAACTGGCGCACCCCAAGGGGATGTGCTAGGTCTGATGAAACCCTTATCTAGCAATTCCTGCAACTACCTTTTTAGTTCCTTAAGTTCCGTGGGGGACATCCTGCAAGGGGCTATAGAAACAAGTGCTGCTCCTGGAATGAGTTCAATAGTTAAGTTTACTTCCCTCTCGGGTGGTAAACCGGGCAATTCGGGTGGAAACACATCGGGGAATTCATTTACAATAGGAATGTCTGCTAGGGTAATTTCCTTGGACTCGGTAACAATGACAGAAGCAAGAAAAGCTTTACATCCTTGCGAGATAAGTTTAAAAGCGTGAAAAGGGGATATGATAGTGGGATGTTTCTTATACTTGATGCCAAGGAAAGAAAATCTTGGAAGACCGGGTTTTCGAAAGGATATAATCCTATTTCGACAGTTAATATCAGCATCATGATCTATAAGCCAATCTACCCCTTAAATGGCATCATAACCTTTCATGTCAAGGCATACTAAGTTTGCGGGGAGATTGTGACCTTCTACTATCACCTCACTATCAGGATAATATTCGGTAAGCTTAGTTCCAGATCCTAAGGGTGTGGTAATAGCAAGATCTGAAGGTAGAGGAACTGATGCAATTGGTAATGTTTTTGCAAAAGTAGTGGAGATAAATGAATGAGAGGCACCAGTATCAAATAGCACAAATGCAGGACGGGAACAAATTTGAAGAGTACCTTCTATAAGTCCACCATCTCTAGGTGCTTCTTCTTCTTCTAGAACAGCGTTGAGGCGAGCCTGCCTCATGTGTCCTCCACCAGACGGTTGATCCTTCATAAGGGGGCAATCCGGCATGCGATACTCCCTACTTCCACAACGTAGACAAGCACCAAGGTGCTTCTAACATTCTTCAGCCGAATGGCCAAACTTCTCGCAAAAATTGCAAGCCGTGGCGACTTGCTCCTTCTCCTCTTTGACCTTTTTATTCTTCTGGGAAATTCCACCGTTCCCATTCCTAGATCTCTTCTTACTATCACGGCTTTTGTGAGGTTCCGTGATGCTAAATTTTTATTTGTTATAACACCGATCAGATCGTCGGCTGGATTCTTCTCCTTTTCCTTTCAATTTCTTGACCTTCTCTAAGGTCCTTTCACATAAATATGCCCGCTGTACCAATTCTGCATAAGTACGGATGTTTTGGGTCCCGAGCTGCTGAATAAAACCGGGTCGTAACCCGTCCATAAACCGATTAGCCTTCAATAGATTGATACTGATTAAATGCGGTGCATAAGGTGCTAGTCTGGAGAATTAAAGTTCATACTCCGCAACTGTCATCATTCCTTTTCGAAGAGAGGCGAACTCCATAGCCTTTCTTTCTTTCACATGCTCAGAAAAGTACTTAGCACGGAACAAAGTGAGAAAACCATCCCATGTATGAGGTGCATCGGCCGGAGGTGCCGGAACCGACTTCCACCATGTACGGGCATCCTTGTTGAGTTGAAAAGTTACAAGATGTACCTTCTCTTGATCGGTGCATTGGATGACGTCAAATATACGGTTCATCTCGTCAATCCAGTTCTCTGCTTCGTCAGGATTAGAAGAACCATAGAAACGCGGAGGGTTTAAACTCTGAAAATTGCCATGTAAGTCATCAGCCCTTGCCCCTGTGCCTGCCTGGGCCATAGTTTGCAATGCCTGAGTAAGGCCGGCAACTGTTTGTTACATGCCATTCCAATCTACGCGATGAGCCATTTATAAAATAAGATACCTGAGATAAATATAACAACTTGTTATTTCTAGTGGAATTGGAAGAAAATTAATGTTAAAGCTAATTAACTATCTTATCCCGGGCTCTACCCAATTCTCACATGGGTATGAAAATTTCTTCCTTAGTTCATAGGTAGGGGTCCTTAAACCTTGGACTTATCCTATGACATGATTCTTCTCCCTAAGTCCTGAGACTTAGGCTCTGATACCAACTTAACTGTCATGTCCCGAGCTCTTATTACAGCGGAACACTAGCTCGGGGGAAAACGTGAATAGCCGGCATGGTAAGCCTCTTGCAACAAAGCACGATCAGAGCGCAAGACAATCACACATAACAAATGTAATTGCACAATGATTTATTCAAACTTCAACTTTCATTTCATTATCAATCAAATATTCAAATACAATCACTAATTGAACTTTCTTCATCATACTAGACTCAAAAAATAAGAAAATTACATAGACTCAATTTAAACAATGTAGACTTCCTAAGTCTTCACTCATTCTTCATTCACTCTTGGACCCGCTATTTGAACGTTCCGAATCCGATCCCGACTCACTTTCATCTCCTGAAAAGATTAGAAATAGGTAATGAGCACACTTACCCAGTAGGTATCTTCGCATCAACATGAAGGCACTACTAAAGTGATTAGCATTTTAGCTTTAAAAATAAGATAAAATCATGCGACTGCGATAAATCATGTGAATAACCAAAGTAACAAAAGACGATCATTTAAGATAGAATGAGCAAGTATGAACTAGCAAGAATGTAACAAGAACATGATATGGCCCTTCATGAACAAGAATGTAACGAGAATGTACTAGCAATACCATGTAGTCATCATCCAAACATCTTTTGCTTATGAGCAAGTATTTGGTGAAGTCATGTGGAATATCATGTATCAAGCAAGAAAGTCATGTACAAGTATTTTCAAGATGCCCGTGGATCTTCACTTATTTATAGAGAAAGTACTCCCAGCGCAATGCGACGCCAGTAGCATCATACCCCATGGTTTATAATAGTATGTTTCTGGCAATCAGCCGAGGGGACTAGCATAGAGCCCTTGAACACAATCAGTGCTCGATCGCATCTTCAAGTATAAATCAAGCTACTTCCACATTTCAAGCAATAAAGTATGGCCAATAATATAGCAAGTTCAAATAAGTTCATGATAATAATAGTTCAATGAATGAACGCTTCAATTAAGAAATGTGAGGTCAAGAATGACTTAAAACAAGGTTATGCTCATGGAAATAATTCGGCAGCATAACGGTACATTCCTTATTTTCCATAAATTAAATTAAGTATATTCAACAATATGACAAGTCCTAGACCATCAATAGTCCATCTAGGAACTTTAGAATATCAACCCTTGGGTCAAACCTCGGGTTAATGTATGCAAGAACTGTGACAGTCAATCAATGGTCCGTTACATCAACGTGACGGTCTATTGTTGATCCGCTAGAATGGCTGAATCCAGAAATAAATAAATTGGACTCAGCAAATGTAACGATCGTATATTAGGCCGTTAGATGAGCCTGGCGGTCTAATATAGATCCGTTACATATCCAGAACCAGAAAATATCGATAGTGCTTTCTAATAATTGGGCTTTCATGGTACAACCAACTCGACGTCCTAGTGGGAATCCCAGGCTCGCGGAGAATCACAGAGGCCTTGAAACAAGATTTCCTAATCCATTGGAAGGAATATCCAATAGAGAGGTCCTCAAGTTCAATAATGTGTTCCTAGAGTGCAAAGTGTGAACTAATGGCCATATACCGGAATATATGCCATGTACTTTAAAGAAAATGACTCTATAGAAGAGGAAGAATGTGTAACGATGTGAAACCATTATAAAACTGCGCCAATACAATACTAAAAATCTTAGTTTAAATTCAAACTATAGTGTTTAGGCAATGAAATTAGCATAACTTAAAATAACTCAAGATGCTTTAAACGTGTAATTTCCTATCAAGAATCAATTAATAAACTCAAGGTCATGAAAATAGGTCAAAACTTAGATAACTAGTCTTACTTATAAGTAAGTTTGACTGTCCTCAGTCCTGTCTTGGGTTGACAGAAAACAGCAATCTGACGATCTAAGATAGACGCGTTATACATCTGTGACGGTTTATCGTGGGGCCGTTACAGTATTGTGACGCACTGACTTTGGTCCGTCGAATTTGTGCCTCTCTCTCTATTTCTCTCTCTCTCTCTCTCTCTAAAGGGGGCGAACCCCATTCTCTCTCCTCCCCACCCCCAAATTCGAAATTCACTCTCTCTCCTCCCTATTCACCTCTAATTAAGACCCTTCCCCCTTCCCCATACCTCCCATTTAAGTCCCCTCCAACCCCTAGGTGGAATCCCCTTCTCCTAGGCACCTCTCCCTCCTCCCAAGCAACCTTTCCCCTTCCCCATACAACCTTTCATTTTTCCAAGGGAGAACCCCTTCTCCCAAGCACCCCTTCCCCTCCCCAAGGCAACCCTTCCCATTCCCTAGGCTCCCATTAACCCCTCCATTAACCCCCATTCAAAACAAAGGAGAGATCTCTCCTCCCTCTCTCCTTCCCAACCCAAATTCACATCTCCCCCACCCTCCACTTGATAGACCACCTCCCAGCCCCCTTTCTGCCCTTCCCACACCTTGAATCACCCCCTAACAGACCCCCACATAGTCAGGTGTCACCCCCACACCCATCCACCCCATCTACTCCGTCTCCCATCACCTTTCATCACCGTATCCATCTCAGTTCGCAGGCAGCAGTTGGAGACTGACTTGCAGAGACTGCCCCGGTGCTGTCCGACGTCATCTGGAAGTGCACCATACATCGCCGGAAAGGTCTTCCAGTCTTCTTCGCAGGTGAGGTGGAATCGTCTCGTTCTGACTTCACTACAGATCGTGGTTCCCATTCTCGTCCGACTACATAACCGAGACCAGAACCTGGACCAGAGTTACAGTGCAGAAGCTACCAAGACCACACCCCTCAACTTCTGAAGGCGCCACTTGGCTGCGAGCTGATACCACAAGGAATCTACCATCACCAACAAGCGGCGTCCCTTTCGGCATCAGGAAGAGCCTTTTCCAATTTTTCTCTCCTGGGCGCGCAGAACAGATCGTTCAGGTCCTACCCTGACCCCCCCTTACTCAACAGACTCCTCCTCGCCACCCTGACATCGTCTGGTGCTCTACTTGGTTGCTGCTCGAAGAAGACTCGTCCACGGTCGTCCTCGACTTGGTCTCGCATCAATCGGACTTCAGGAGCGGTCATTGTGACTACATCCATCTGCTGCTGCACCCTGGGAACAGTACGAATCTGAGCGCAGGGGCCCTGTTCCAGAGCCTGCCCCAGCCGGTGACGACTTCAGGACTGCCCACAAAAATTTAAAAATGTGTCTGGATCCGTCAGCGTCGTTTCAGTGCCAGTCTCGTCGAATTCTGAGTTCGGAGGAGTGCACAGTGACGACTACACCGACCCCCTATCCTGCTATCCTAGACCTGGGCAGATTCGGCGGGGTGCTTCATCGGCGCTAATCAAGCATAACTCCTTTCCCCGCCTGGCCGGCTTAGCGCCCCTCCCTACGTGGAGGTAGTATTTGGTTTGTAACCTCATTTCCCCACCCCTACTCCACCCCCTCTATGAGGGCGTAGTTATTGTACTAGCAGGTAAGCGGCCGAAGCGTCATCGGCACGGCATGCAGGTAGCCCACGCTTCCCCGCTCGCCCTCGTCTCCGGCCGGGATCGGCATCCTCACGCCGATCAGGTGAGCTTCTGGCCACTTCCTCTGCTGGTTTTACTTTTGCTTGTCTTAGTATTGTTTCTAGTTGACCGTCGGCGGTGAGGTGAGCGCCCGATCTCAAACGCCATTGAATTGTGTGAACACCGCGGAGTGAGTTGCGAGTGTGATACTACAACCCACGCCCTCGGCGTGCCGGCCGCCCTTGAAATTGGGCATCCCTGGACCATTGGGGACCATCCCTAGCTGGCCATACCCTTGGAACCTTGAGGTTCTACCTCGGACCCTCCCCATCATCGCCGGTCCGCCTACGGACCCGGGTGTGCGCGACGCGGGTGAACCCGCTTGAGTGGGTCCGCCGTTCGGTTCGGTTGCTTGCAATTCTAGGTCCGAGGGGTCGTGTCTCATCAAATTGGTATCAGAGCATCATCATCCTTAGGCGTGTTGCATCAATTGGTATCAGAGCATCATCATCCTTAGGCGTGTCGCATCAATTGGTATCAGAGCAAGTTTTAGACTTGTCTCTACGAGTATAGTCCTAGGGCATTATCAATTGAGTCTCCCTTGCATCATATTTTCCATCACTCCATTGCATGACCACCCTAGGGAGATGCCCCAAATATCCATGGACCGATTTTACACTGTCACTAACAAGATTCATAACTATCTTGATACCCTCACCACCCGACTTGACCGGCTCGAAACAAAAAGGAACCACAACCCTAGAGCTTGGTCACCTCGAGATGAATTTGGATGTGAAACCAAAGGACCCAGATACCCATGGGAAGAGATGAGGATTGAGATTAAGAAGATCTTCACTCCCTCTTTCCCTCCCAGTCAACCAAAGACCTCCCTTAGGGTCCAAACTCCACCACCCCAAATAATTCCAACCCCGATCACCACCACCATTCAAACCAAATTGGCCACCACCCAACCCACAAATCCTCCTCCCACCCCTTTCCAAAAGGAACTTAAGGAGGTGACCGAAGTCTATGAGGCTCCCCTAGATTGGAAAGAAGAATATGAAGCCCAATTGGGTCAAGAGGACTCATTCCTTCCCAAAGAAAACCCATTGAGCCAAATTGGGTGCACCCTTCCCTATGAGTTACAAGATGCCCAACCTAGGCCTCCACTACTACCCCTCCCCATTCTATCCCAAGTCCCCCATTACCCACCACGCAAAGAGCACCACATGCCAGTCATCATCACCCCACCCACAAAGGACCTACTCACCTCTTTGGTAGAGGAAACCATGATCCCCACACCCAACCCCCTAGTAGGGAACACCCCAGAACCACTCCCCATCTTGGAGGAAAGTCATTGCCAAAAAGAGGAAGAAACTTCACCTTTCATGCCACCCCCAATTTGGAGTGAACTGATCATAAGTGGGCCCTTGGTTAGATGACTTGTGGAAAGCCGGGCTCACCCTATCCTTCCCCTTGCTTACCCTTCCATGGAACAACACCTCCCCATAGTACCCTTATCCACCTATCACACCACAATCCAATCATCCTATCAAGTGGAAACATTAGGGGATCTACTTAAGGGTATAGCTTGGCAAATGGAATTAACTGGCATGTGGACTACAGTAGCCGACCGACCTAGGAGCCTTGACCTCCTACACCTATGTGTCAGATCCATCTCCTCCATTTACACTGTGGGTTGCTACACTAGCGACCTTCTTTTACTCCTCCCTACACCCGACGAGCCCGTTGCTATCCACAAACTAGAGTTGCTTGTCTCGGGTAGAACATCTAGTCCTCCATTCATGGCCGACCATCCCACCAAAAACTTTGGTCTAATCACTTTACTAGAGGAGGAGAGTCCGCCATCAAATGGTTGTGAGGACCATGAGGACCTAGAGTTCCTCTCCTTAGGTGACCCTTACCATGACCCCTTCAATCCCCTCCTATACCCCCCCACCTTACTCACCACCAACCTTTTCCTACCCCAACCGACCTTATTGGACCAAGCCCACTCTATTTTCCTAGACCCCTTTGACCCCTATGAGTGGAAACTCTCACACCAAGCCATATACATAAGAGAAACCATTTGGATGGGAATGCATGTGCCACTACATTTTGCATCATTTGGTAGGGCTAGTAAGCCCAGTCATCTCATACATGTCACGCACACTTTAGGCCCAATGCATGACTGGCTCACATTTGGATGTGCTGGTCCTCCCTCATTCATCATTGATCATATGCATGTTAGGAGCATCTACGGGTGTCCAGGTCCCCCGGCATTCATCACCACTTTGTGTGATAGGTTCTCCTACAGATACCATGGCCCTCCTACCATTGTTATGAAGCCCATGCATGATAGGGCCACTAGTGGTTGCCCCGGTCCACCTAAGTTCATCAAGGTCCACATGGCATCACAGCATGATAGGTCAATTTACGGTTGCCCCGGTCCACCTTTACACACCAAGCTCTTTACACCCACACCGCATCATAGTGCATGGCATACGCATACACGCAAGCAATTCGCAATAAGCAGTGAGGTTCACAAAGAGTGGATAAGAGCTCGCGAGCGCCACTTGGAATTTCAAGTAGGCGATTTGGTGATGATGGCATCGGAGTGGCTCTACCTTAGGGTCACCTCCCATTCGAGGGCACGAGGACTTGGACCTTTCCCTGTTCCTAATGGCTTTGGCAACACAACTTGTGGATTGAATTTACCAATGGGTTATGGGATTTGCCCCACTTCTCACGTGGCAGACCCGGCACCCTATATGGGCACCGCGGTGGATCCTAGTGAGTGCTTTGAGCCTATACCTTCCTTTAAGAGGGACACCCCGGAGAGCCACCACAAAATAGCCTTGAGAGCCCGACGTGTGCACATAGGGGCAATACTATGCAAGCAGGGTTCCATCGCCAGCAAGAGGGTGTGCCCCAGCCACCTTGAGAGGATGAAAGACCGTCCCCTGGTCGCAGATGCGGGTTGAGTTTGGAGGTTGAGGGTCGCCCTGAGCTGCTTTGGAGGACCGCTCCCCCAGTGGGCCCATACTCGACGGAGTCGAGTTCTCCGCACCCCGGGGGTATGATGAGGACATCACTAGCTTTCCCCTTTGTTCGGGGATCCAGATGCTTGCCAGCTATGCTACATCTTGTCCGCCACTATATTTCGAGTCATATGATGTAATTTTCATTTTCTTATCATGTACTTTTCCTTTTATTTGAGTCCAATACCTAGGTTAGGTAGCTATTTACCTAAGTCTAGAGTCATTATGTTGGTTAATGGGCCCAATTATATGGGCTAGGCCCAGGGGCGCCCCCTTCCCCTTGGTTAAGTGTTACTAGTCCAAAAGTCAGGGACTTATGTGAAAATGTAGGATTCCTATAAATAGGACCCCAATCCCTCATTTGGAGGCTAATGAAGTATTGATAAAATTGCCACAAGAATTTGTGCCTCTCTCTCTAGCTCTCTCTCTCTATTTCTCTCTCTCTCTCTCTATAAAGGGGGCGAACCCCATTCTCTCTCCTCCCCACCCCCAAATTCGAAATTCACTCTCTCTCCTCCCTATTCACCTCTAATTAAGACCCCTCCCCCTTCCCCATACCTCCCATTTAAGTCTCCTCCAACCCCTAGGTGGAATCCCCTTCTCCTAGGCACCTCTCCCTCCTCCCAAGTAACCTTTCCCCTTCCCCATACAACCTTTCATTTTCCCAAGGGAGAATCCCTTCTCCCAAGCACCCATTCCCATTCCCTAGGCCCCCATTAACCCCTCCATTAACCCACCATTCAAAACAAAGGAGAGATCTCTCCTCCCTCTCTCCTTCCCAACCCAAATTCGCATCTCCCCCTCTCTCCACTTGCTAGACCACCTCCCAGCCCCCTTTCTGCCCTTCCCACACCTTGAATCACCCCCTAACAGACCCCCACATAGTCAGGTGTCACCCCCACACCCATCCACCCCATTTCCCACCCCATCTACTCCGTCTCCCATCACCTTTCATCACCGTATCCATCTCAGTTCGCAGGCAGCAGTTGGAGCCAGACTTGCAGAGACTGCCCTGGTGCTGTCCGACGTCATCTGGAAGTACACCATACATCGCCGGAAAGGTCTTCCAGTCTTCTTCGCAGGCGAGGTAGAATCGTCTCGTTCCGACTTCACTACAGATCGTGGTGCCCATTCTCGTCCGACTGCGCAACCGGGACCAGAACCTGGACCAGAGCTACAGTGCAGAAGCTACCACAGCCACACCCCTCAACTTCTAAAAGGCACCACTTGGCCGAGAGCGGCTACCACAAGGCATATACCATCACCAACAAGCGGTGTCCCTTTCGGCATCAGGAAGAGCCTTTTCCAATTTTTCTCTCCCGGGCGTGCAGAACAGATTGTTCAGGTCCTGCCCTGACCCCCCCTCACTCAACGGACTCATCCTCGCCACCCCGACATCTTATGGTGCTCTACTTGGTTGCTGCTCGAAGAAGACTCGTCCACGGTCGTCCTTGACTTGGTCTAGCATCAATCGGACTTCAGGAGCGGTCGTGGTGACTACATCCATCTGCTACTGCTCCCTGGGAACACTACGAATCTGAGCGTAGGGGCCCTGTTCCAGAGCCTGCCCCAGCCGGTGACGGCTTCAGGACTGCACACAAAAATTCACATATGTGCCTGGATCCGTCAGCGTCGTTTCAGTGCCGGTCTCGTCAAATTCTGAGTTCGGAGGAGTGCACAGCGATGACTACACCGACCCCCTGTCCTGCTGTCCCAGACCTGGGCAGATTCGGCGGGGTGCTTCATCGGCGCTAATCAAGCATAACTCCTTTCCCCGCCTGGCCGGCTTAGCGCCCCTCCCTGCGTGGAGGTAGTGTTTGGTTTGTAACCTCATTTCCCCACCCCTAGTCCACCCCCTCTGTGAGGGCGTAGTGATTGTACTAGCAGGTAAGCGGCCGAAGCATCATCGGCGCGGCGTGCGGGTAGCCCACGCTTCCCCGCTCGCCCTCGTCTCCGGCCGGGATCGGCGTCCTCACGCCGATCAGGTGAGATTCTGGCCACTTCCTCTGCTGGTTTTACTTTTGCTTGTCTTAGTATTGTTTCTAGTTGACCGTCGGCAGTGAGGTGAGCGCCCGATCTCAAACGCCATTGAATTGTGTGAACACTGCGGAGTGAGTTGAGAGTGTGACACTACAACCCACGCCCTCAGCGTGCCGACCGCCCTTGAAATTGGGCATCCCTGGCCCATTGGGGACCATCCCTAGCTGGCCATACCCTTGGAACCTTGAGGACCAACCTCGGACCCTCCCCATCATCGCCGGTCCGCCTACGGACCCGGGTGTGCGCGACGCGGGTGAACCCGCTTGAGTGGGTCCACCATTCGGTTCGGTTGCTTGCAATTCTAGGTCCGAGGGGTCGTGTCTCATCAAATTGGTATCAGAGCATCATCATCCTTAGGCGTGTCGCATCACACTCACTCGCTCATAGCGGTGACTAAATTGACCGAGCTAGAATTATAACACACTCATGCAGCGGGATATATAAATATATACGAGTAAAGTAAATTCCTGAGAGGGGAGCGGACACGATACCTCCACGCTACCGGGCGTGAGGAAGGCGACCCCGGCCCGGACTCGTACTCCTGGTACAAATAATTAACAATAATTATAGAAATGCTTTTTATTGCTCACTCCACGCAGGGAGGTAAAGGGCAACATGTGGGACCCGGGAGTAGCGAACTCTGGTTGACGGGGAGCAAGCCGGAAGGCTCTCGGGCCGGAGACGGGCTGTTGGTCTTGCTCGGTTCTGCAAGGCCCGTGGGATAGTAGGCAGGTCCGGCTGCTGGGACGGCAGTGCTTGGCCGTCTCCTTGCTGCGGTGGCCAGCTGGGACGCTGCTGAGGGGTTGTTGGTCGACCTCCGGGAGCGGCGGTCCCCGAATGTGAGCCGGCGTATTTTATCGGAATTATCTGGCGGACTGCTCTACTGGCCTATCCTTGGGACAGAATTGCGCGCCTCCACGAAAATAATTTTTTCGCCCAGATTCGGAAGCTGATCGAGGCGAGATCAGTGCCATTGGACAGAGGACTCAAAGGGCTACAACATAAATTAATTTCACGACCATCCATCAAACAGATTGGAAATAAAAACCACTGATCCCCAAGTATTTTTGCTGGTTCAGATTATAGACAGTTAGGACAGAACAGGACCTTTCTGAAAATGAATTTTGACGGACAGGGGACTGGTAGATCTAGATCTTAGGAATTTTATGGTGAATAGGGTTGGGAGTAAGGATCACAGATGCATTCTTTGGTAATTTTTGGAGATGGCTAAGGGGGTGGGAAAAATATAATAACAAGACACTATTCCGCAGCTCTGCTGATTGGCAGACTGTCAGGGGTGGAACTAAAAGACTGGGAAAAATAGCAAACGGTGGCGGATTGGCACGAAATTTAAAATGGGCGGAGGTAACAACAAGGGGGATGATCTCTCAAAATTTCAAGATCATCAGATTCACGGATTTGGCGGACCAACCTTTTCTCTTAGCTTCTATCCTGGATCTCGGAATCCTGGACAGCACTTCAAAGAACGGGCTGTGGCGACTCAACGGCGGCACGAACGGAGTCGGCGGCGGTGGTGGCTGGAAGTTGCATCCAGCGGACGAGGTAGAGGTTGGAATCACTTCCAAAATATGGCTTCACACCATGGATTTCTGCTGCACTCTCTGCTGGAAGAATGGGAGAGGGAGGGGGTGCCCTTGGGCAATTGTGCACAAATGCAATTTTTCTCTTCATTAATTTTATGAAATATGGAAATACAAGGCTTATATAGAAATAGATAAAAGAACTAAACTATCCTTAGATCTAGGGTTAGGGAGAGGAAAATAAGGGATAGGAGAATTATTCTCCCATGTGGTCAAATGACCAAAATAAATAAATACATATAAAGGTGGTAAAATGTGGGGAAGAATATTTAAATCTTCCATATGGGGACAAGAGAGGGGGCGCCCCCCTCTTGGGGTCAACAAGAGGGGCTGGTCATCTTGGACCATGGACCAGCCCCACATGGGCCCTAGAGAGTCCAGGTGGCCCAATGGGAGAGGGGGTGGGGGTCCTGTCGGGCATACGCGGCCTTTTTGCAAAGAAACCCAATGATTTCTAAAGACTAACCCATTGGCTTATAATGTCACACAATTGCAAACCCAATTAACCCATGGATATAAATGTAAAAAAAAGGATACAACTGTAAAAATAAAATGTTAGTGCCCGGTGTTGATTCCCATCACCAAGCCTCGGCCACCACTATAGTATCCAGCTCGGGCCTCCAACCTCGTGTCCCCGTCAAGCCGGCACCTGACACGTGTTTCCACCCCCGGGTGCCTGGCTTCCTAGCACCCTGTTCGGGCCTTCAGGTCTGATCCCCAGTCGAGCCGACTCCCCGTACGGGTTCTTCCACCCTGGGCCAAGTCTCCCCAATACTCTGCTCGAGTCTTTCGACCCGAACCCCGAAAGAGATGTTATCTGGCACGGGTTCTCAACCCCGCATTCGAGACTCCTCAGGGTCCAGACCGGGCACACAGCCCCATGATTTCTCAAGGTCGATTCCCAGTGTGGACCCTCCACGTCGGGCCCCGGGCCTCTCAGCTCCACTGTGGGGTTCTTCCTCTTACCATCCAGTAACGCCGTCTCCCGGCACGGGATTGCCCCTATGGGACATGACAATTCCTATGTCGGCCGTGGTCCCTTTGTCCCACACTCCAGCTTCGCTAGCACTCGGTACAGGTTCACAACCGCGGGTCACTGGCACCTTAGCATTTTCAACAACGTTGCTCCCCGATGCAAGAGCGTCATCTCGAGCTTTGGCAACCCTTCTATCGGCCCAGGGAAGAGCTTACACCCGAGTCACCCATCCACCGACTCTCGATGCGGGTCCCGTACCCTGGGGGCCGATCTCAGTACTTCCAATTGACAGCTCCATGCTGCCAGTGACCGTAGACCGGGTCTTCTCGGTCTATCACCTTGGGGCAGGGTCTTCCTCCGCTCCCTAGAAGAAGAGTCACCACGGCCGTAAAGGCAGGCGACTCGTCGCTGCAACCAGCAACTCTGGTATGACTATTCTTGTCGGTGACCTACAGATTCCCCTCAATGGAGGCGAACCAGTCATACCTCAGGAACAGACCATTCCTACGGTTCCTACCTCCAACCGTTTCGACCTCCTACGGCAAACGCAAGAGGACAACGCGAAGCTCAGAGGAGCGGGTGCCTCGGTAGCAGGCCAGGGGCACCCACACCAGCCCGATCTATAGACTCCTAAGTCTCGTCGAAGGAACAACGACAAGGGAGACCTGATACGTGTAGCGGAAAGTGAGATAGAAGGGGGGGATGAATAGATCACTCCCAAAATCAATACAACACAGACCCGATTTCTCAACCCCTCAAATTACAGTGAAAAGGATTTCGAAGATAGGCAACAAAGATGACAGGTGTAAGAAATGAAATCGAGAAAGCCGCCCACAATGAAGCAATGTGACAAGTAGATGGAGAGCAACACAACGTAAACAGGTAAACCACAGAAGAGACTGGGAATTTTTTAGGTGGTTCGATTGCTGTCCACAATCTACGTCCACCCCTTACTCAAGAGAGTAAGATTTCCTTGCAATATAGAGTCGCACACAGCAGACTCAGTCTGCAACAACCGCTGCCAAACAGCTTACCCTGAGGAACAACCTCCTCAGTCTTCTGATCAACCAGAAGAAAACACTGGAGAACCAATCTCTCTTCCCTTGCACGCAGCAAAGGGGACCTTGTGCAGTTACTCCCAAGCAACTCACACAACCAGAGGATCGAACCTCTCTTCCTCCAAGACAATGGAGGGAACTGGAGAACCTCTCCCTTCCTCCGAACAGTGGAGGGTAACAATATGGAATGAAGATAAAGAAAAACTTGAAAACAAAACAATCGATGAACGATAATCTTCTCTAGAAACCAAAAGCAATATAGCTTCCGTAGAAGCAGATCTTCACAATCACAAACACTTCTCTCTCTCAGAAAATTTTTTCTCTCAGCTCTGGATGGAGTGGGCTTTCTCTGGTTTTCTCTGCTCTCACGCTGCTCTTCTTTCTCCCTGTTCCATCCTCTTTCGAACCCTTTTCCACAGCATATATATATATCTGATCCAGAACCTTAGGCGTGTGGATACCACATTTCCCGCCTAAAGATGTTGGGGTACGTGTGAGAATGTTCTGGATGTCTATCTACCTCGGATCACGTGCCATATTTCTAGTGAATGCATAGACAAATTGTCAGAGAAGAAATGAATATTTGTCATACATTTAGCACAATTTGTATTGGTGTATAGAGTAAAGAGCCAGAAACTGCACTGAATCAAAAGAGTAAGCATCGGCTAAGACGGGCATGACAAGCACCGACCTGGAATGAATCAGAAGATGCACAAATCTACGTTAGCTGTCTACAGGACTTGCACCGAGTCTAATAAGACATGAAACAGGAACTGCACTGACTTCGTTGCTACAGAGAGGTGTATAGGCTTGACTATGCACCGAACATGAATATGTTTTAAGCAAGGCATGCACCGAGACGGGATATGCAGTCCAGGCAGGAGCTGCACCAAGATGGCAAGAGGAAGTACAAGACAAGGCTTGCATCGAGATGTATTTGCACTGAGATGAAGGAATGACCAGCCTGACCAATGCATTCTGGTCAAGAATTGCACCGATTCAAAAAATTTTAGCGACCTCAAGAGGTGAGATGCAGAGACAGAATATGCACGGACCTTAATGCTCACGACCTAGACAAATGCACAAGGACAACATATGAATAGCAAAACCTGTGCATGACCAAGGACTTGCACCGAGGCAAGTACTTTATGTGAAAGATGCAGAACTAGCACTGACTCAATATGCATTAAGCAAAAGAGCGAATAATATGTAATGCACGGACCTAAATGATGCTATTAGCACATACCCCCTCCATGCTTAGAAACAAATAAATGTGTCGGAAAAGAACAAATTGATCTAGAGATAAAAACAAATTGATTTATAGTGTGAGACATCATCAAAATCGTAGAGATGTAACAATCTCCCCCTTTTTGATGATGACAACACTATGAATCAAGTAATATTAGGGCATTAAAAATAGTCAAGAGCAAGCGAATCATGCAGACAATCCAAACATAACTTCTGAGACTCTTCTCTCTCCAAAACCACTCCCTGAGACTCTTCTCTCTCCAAAACCACTCCCTGAGACTCTCTCTCAGAAGACATGTTCACAGTAGCAAGACCTCTGTCAGATATTGTATGACCTCTCTCCCCCTTTGACATCATCAAAAGGAAATGAAAGATATATGAAGTTACTAGAGACATGAGGAAGAAGTACAGTGACTTCTTAGTGTAGAAAGACTCATGAGCATATCCTACGAGAATAAGTGTGGTGCTAAACTCAAGTGAAGATTCTTGAACTCCGGTAAACAATAAAGAATTAGAATGAGAGGAAAGTTTATCCACATACATGGTATATGATGTAGAGTAGGGATGAGCAAGTATGGCAAGACATTGCTGAACAAACAACAATCCTCAATAGACGACAAGAGACAAAATCAGAGAAGGTGTTCTCATGGTATTGAGGACAAGCAATCCAGTAAATTGCATAAAGACAAGGGATTTTATGATGATTTTCAAGAAGACCAATGAGTAAGGTGGTAAAATGCACTTTTGACATTAGGGAGACACCTTGATCAGAGGCATGAATCCCCAGTTACTCAATATGAGTACCTATTTACCTCTCCTTTTTGAAGAACAGAGTTAGTAACTGTGGCTTTTGACATGAGGAAACACCTTGATCAGAGGCCAGAGTCCCCAGTTACTCACCACCTTGTCACCATTGCTCTGTGATGATCAGAAATATTAAGGTCATTTTGCAAAAAAAAATAAATTTTTTTTAAACATTTGACACCTCATGACATAGGAATTACTTCACTTCATTGATGAAGCTCCCAGTTTCTCAGTGATCAAACCATAGACCTTTGTTCATTTAGTTGATCCCTTATGTTGTGGAGATGGAATGATTGAAGACAATACCAGAAGGACTGTTTCTTTGAAGTGAATCTTGAAGTCTAGATTTCAAGTTGTTCTGGACAGATATCAAGACATACAGGTTTTAGCCTGAACCGGAATCATTGACAATGTAGGAAGATATACTTTGAACACTTAATCCAAATCTCTGATGGACTACCAGAGAGAAGATTCTAGCTGGACTTTAGTAACACAGACTTTTAGACTTAAGAGATGAGTGAGATTCTACTGTTTGAGAGAGAACCGCACTCATTCAGTCATGAGAACCAGCAATGACACACATCTGGTCAGTCTTTTGAATCAGTCAAAATCACTACCTATCCAGCTCCCCCTTAAACGAAACACTAAAGAAAACTAACCAGCAGACACACAGAACTCCCCCTCACAATAAGGATAGACTTCTCACACAATCTCTTGCCAAGATAGAACAATTCAATATCAGGATATTAGCAATTAAGATAATTTGAATAAGCCTAATTCTCTCCTTAATGTGGTGAATTTGTCATTGTCTAGAGGCTTGGTGAAGATATCAGCAATTTGATTAGCAGTGCCTACGTGAATCAGTTCAAAGTTGCTCTTAGAAACCTCATCTCTTATGAAATGATGCCTTATTTCTATGTGTTCGGTGCGGGAATGCAAAATAGGATTTTTGGCTAGGTTGATGGCACTGGTATTATCACAATAAATAGGTGTGCACCCCAGGTCTACTTGATAGTCCTGAAGCTGGTGTTTAATCCAAATGACTTGTGTACCACAACTCCCTACAGCCACATATTCAGCCTCTACAGTGGAGAGGGCCACAGAATGTTGTTTCTTGGAATCCCAAGACACTAAACACCCACCTAGAAATTCACAGTGACCACTAGTACTTTTCCTATCTAGTTTACACCCGGCATAATCTGCCTCTGTGTATGCAACTAAATCAAGTGTGTGTGATGCCAGAAACCATAAACCAAGAGTGTGTGTAGCAGACAGATATCTGAAAATTCTTTTCACTGCAGCTAAATGCGATTCAGTGGGTCTACATTGATACCTTGCACACATTCCTACACTGAACTGTATATCAGGTCTTGAGGCTGTCAAATAAAGTAGAGATCCAATCATACCTCGATAGAGCTTGGCATTTACTTCTTTACATGTCTCATCTGCATCCAGTGAGGTATTGGTACCCATTAGTGTTGTAATGTGCTTCAAGTTGTTCATGCCAAACCTTTTGAGAATTTCCAATGTGTACTTGGTCTAGTTGATGAAGCATCCGTCTTCTAACTGTTGTACCTGCAAGCCAAGAAAATACTTTTGTTGACCTACCAAACTCATTTCAAATTCAGCAGACATCAATTTAGAAAATTCATTACATAGTTTAGAGCTAGTTGACCCAAACACAATATCATCTACATATACCTGAACTATGATGAGGTCTTTATTTGTACTCTTGGAAAATAAAGTTTGGTCTACCTTACCTTTGTGGTAGCCCTTGCTGATCAGAAATTCTGTCAGTCTTTCATACCATGCTCAAGGAGCCTGCTTTAGACTATACATGGCTTTGTTTAACCTGAAAACTTGGTTAGGTTGGGGAGAAAACTGAAATCCGGGGGGTTGTTCAACAAAAACCTCTTCCTTGATAACTCCATTTAAAAAGGCACTTTTCACATCCATTTGTTGGAGTTTTATATTCTTGGAACATGCGAATGCTAACAATATTCTTATTGCTTCCATCCTAGCAACAGGTGCATAGGACTCATCGAAATCAACTCCAAATTCCTGACAGTAGCCCTTGGCTACTAGTCTGGCTTTATTTCTAGAAATCATTCCATCTTCATTCATTTTATTCTTAAACACCCACTTAGTTCCTATGACATTAGAATTTTCTGGTCTTGGGACTAACTCCCAGATATTATTTCTTTCGAACTGTCCTAACTCCTCACACATAGCATTAACCCAAGATTGATCAGCTAAGGCCTCTTCTACTGATTTGGGTTCAATTTGTGAGACCAAAGTAATTAGGACTTGGTTATTAACATTCCTAAAGTGAGACCTACTTCTAAGAGGATCTTCAAGGTTGCCTAGGATGTTATCTATTGGGTGATCTTTAAGATATCTAACATTTATTGAAGACTCACCTGTTTCAGCTGGCCCTTCCTGGTTGGGAGGATTTGATGTTTCATTCGGCTGAGCCTTCTCTTCTTCTTTGTCTTCTAGGAATTCCCCATTGTGCTTGGAATCCCTGTCAGTATCTTCAATGTTAGTAGCACCTTTTGCTTCACCAAAAATGATGTGTGGAGACTCTTCAACTTTCTGATCAGTTATGTTAAAGACCCTATATGCTCTTGACACTTCAGAGTATCCTAAGAATATTCCAGGACAGCTTTTAGAATCAAACTTATCTAAGTCTTTCTTGTCATTATTATGGATAAAGCATTTAGCTCCAAAAATCTTGAAATGAGCCAAGTTTGGTTTCTTACCTTTTAATAGCTCATAGGGGGTTTTCTTGTGAATTGGTCTTACCATGGCCCTGTGGATTGTATAAGTTGTTGTATTGGCCGCCTCTGCCCAAAACTTTCTGGGTAGTTGACTCTCAATCAGTATGGTTTGGGCCATCTCCACAATAGTTCTATTTCTTCTCTCCACAATTCCATTCTGCTCCGGTGTCCTGGGAGAAGAAAACTTGTGTGTTAGTCCCTCTCTTTCACAAAGACCAGAAAACATGGAGTTTTCAAATTCACCTCCATGGTCAGATTGAATTGAACAAATCTTATGTTTTCCTTCTTGTTTGACCTTATTGAAAAATTGTTTAAACTTTTGAAAAGCATCATTTTTACTGGCTAAGAAAAAGATCCATGAAAATCTACAGTGGTCATCAATCATCACATAACCAAACCTACTTCCATTAAGACTCTGAGTTCTAGTAGGACCAAAGAGGTCCATATGGAGAAGTTCCACTGGTCTAGAGGACAATGGCTCAGATCTTAGCTTGAAAGACTTTCTGGTATGTTTGCCTAGAGTACAGGCATCACAGATTTTTGAAATAGACTTAAACTTGATTTTAGGCATGCCTCTTACTAAATCATGCTTGATCAATTTGTTCAAAGTAGAAAAACTAGCATGACCAAAACGTCTATGCCAATCAAAAGCATCACCTTCAGAATTAGCGGATAAGCAGAGATTAGATTCAGACTCAACATCTAAGTCTGAGAATGATCTAGAACCTTAGGCGTGTGGATACCACGTTTCCCGCCTAAAGATGTTGGGGTATGTGTGAGAATGATCTGGACGTCTATCTACCTCCGATCACGTGCCATATTTCTGGTGAATGCACAGACAAATTGTCAGAGAAGAAATGAATATTTGTCATACATTTAGCACAATTCATATTGGTGTATAGAGTAAAGAGCCAGAAACTGCACTGAATCAAAAGAGTAAGCATCGACTAAGACGGGCATGACAAGCACCGACCTGGAATGAATCAGAAGATGCGCAAATCTACGTTAGCTGTCTACAGGACTTGCACCGAGTCTAATAAGACATGAAACAGGAACTGCACTGACTTCGTTGCTACAGAGAGGTGTATAGGCCTGACTATGCACCGAACATGAATTTGTTTTAAGCAAGGCATGCACCGAGATGGGATATGCAGTCAAGGCAGGAGCTGCACCAAGATGGCAAGAGGAAGTACAAGAAAGGGCTTGCACCGAGATGTATTTGCACTGAGATGAAGGAACGACCAGCCTGACCAATGCATTCTGGTCAAGAATTGCACCGATTCAAAAAATTTCACCGACCTCAAGAGGTGAGATGCAGAGACAGAATATGCACGGACCTTAATGCTCACGACCTAGACAAATGCACAAGGACAACATATGAATAGCAAAACCTGTGCATGACCAAGGACTTGCACCGAGGCAAGTACTTTATGTGAAAGATGCAGAACTAGCACTGACTCAATATGCATTAAGCAAAAGAGCGAATAGTATGTAATGCACTGACCTAAATGATGCTATTAGCACATACCCCCTCCATGCTTAGAAACAAATAAATGCGCCAGAAAAGAACAAATTGATCTAGAGATAAAAACAAATTGGTTTATAGTGTGAGACATCATCAAAACCGTAGGGATGCAACAAGACCGGCAACCCGACTTGAGAAGAATTTGGATCACCATGGAAGAAGCACAAGCCATTCGGAGGGCGCGTATTAGAAACCCCCTGCGAGCGCTCAGACGCGACATCAGGCAGGACGCGTCTGATCCCTTAATCGCGCCGTCTTACGACGCCCAATCATCCAACGTCCCCCGCCCGGGCAAGCGGAGGCAAAGACTCGGTGCAACGCATTCCGAGTTCTCTTCAGGCCGACGTCAGGAGGGAGGCTCCGCTGCAATGCACCTCGGTCTTTAATAGACTGGGGGCACCCGTCCGCCCCGAGGAACACCCTCAGAGGAAGCGGATGGCCCAGTTCATCAACGATGCGGTTCGGGTGTTCGCCTGCAATACCACGGGACACCAACCCGACACCCAGTATGATGACCTGAACCAGCCCCTGTCCCATTTCAGGAGGCCGCATCATCAGGCCCAGTAGCCTGCCCCAACAGGTCACATTGGCACTTTTGTCAGACCACAGGCATCAAAACGTGCAGAAGATGTCCTAGCTGAGGACCGTGACCCACTTATCAACACGGAGTCGGTCAACAATGATCCTCCTACAAATGAGGTTGAAGAGGTGACCCTCGAGACTCTCATGAAAGAGAACCAGCATTTGAAGGCCCTCCTGCAAGATATCCTTCAGGAACGGGACCTTCACCCTCAGCAACCTGCTAGGCCTACAGTGGAAGCATCGGCACTGCCGGCTGGGCGGGATGGTGCCAACACCTCAGTGGCAGTTGCCCGAACCCCAACAATAGCACGGTTTGGCATGCCCTAGGTCGAAGCTCAGCCATGAGCATCCAATATGCCAGTGCCAAAAAATCTCGTGGCACAATGCCAGATGATTGAGCGGATTGTCGAGACAAAGCTCGCCCAGTATGGTAAAGGGGTTGCCACTATAGATCTCTATAGTGTGCCCTACCCGCTTCACCACTAGTTGAAGAAGCTTCCTCCGGAGTACGCCAACCCCCGAAGCTACAGAAGTTCGACGGGCAAGGGTCTCCAACATGAACACCTAGCCTACTATGTTACGGCTGTGGGCGAGTTAGCGTTGGATGAATCATATCTCCTCCGCTACTTCGCTACTTCACTTGCTAGAACGGCCTTCCAATGGTATTCCCGCCTGAAGCCCAACTCAGCCATCGACTGGGCGGATCTCCAGAAAAAGTTCCTTGACCGCTTCCAAATGGCTGAGCGAAAGATCTCTCTAGCCGAGCTCTGCTCTCTCCAGCAGAAGAAGGGCGAGAGCACCCTCGAGTTTATCAAGAAATGGCGAGACCTCAGCATGAGGTGTGTCAACCCGCCAGTCTAGGAATATGCCATCACTATATGCGGTCGAGGCTTGGCGACCGAGGTCAGCAAAAAGCTTCTCGGCATCAACATCAAAGGCTTTGACTAGCTCAACTCGACAGTCGTCGAAATACAGATGTTCTTCACCGATAACCCGAGCAATACTTCAGCAAAGGGTAAACAAATGCGAGAACGCCAGCCCCATAAGGAGGTGAACGTCATCAAGTCCACCCCCACCGCCAGAGCCAGTAAAGAGGCCGAACCAAGCGGCCCTGACAAAAAACCAGCAAACAAGTCGGCTGCTCCCTCTTTCTCGAAGCATATGAAGACACCCTTCTCCTTCAAAAAGGAACATACAATGATGCTCTTCGACCTCTGCATGGCCGAGAAGATTGTCAAGCTGCCAGAAATTCGCAAGCCAGAGGAGGCTCTGAAGATTGACGACCCTAGCTATTGCCCATATCATCGCATGCTGGGTCACCCAATTGAAGATTGCTATGTCTTCAAGACTCAGGCACAGAAACTGATCCGAGATGGTCTCGTTAAAATGAAGAGTGATCTCTTCGATCCTCTGCAACCATATACGTGGTCCAGGCCCGCTAAAGCAGCGCGTGTGGTTCACTACTCGACCAATGTAATCCATATGATGACCGCATTCTCCCTCTCCGACATCGAAGCACGGGAGCCCAGCACCAATCAGGGCAAATGTTCACTCTGGTATCAGGGGTGGAGGCCCTGGCATGATCGCGTACCCCTCTCCTTTTCTAAGGAGAGGACCCGACGACTCTTTGATGTCCTCTTCGAGAGGGGGAAAATCATGCCCTGTGATCCATCGGCGGACTACACCCACTGGGACTTTAGTCACCCCCAGTACTGCGCTTTCCATGCCAGAATCTGTCACACGATCGAGTCTTGTGAAGAAGTTCAGTACCTCATCCAGGAGCAGATCCAGTGGGAGCAGATCGATGCTGAGGGAAATTCCATGGCACTCATAAGACTTCAGCAAGCTGTCCAAGAAACCCTGAGCATCGTCGGGGATGCGCTGGAGCGGCCAGATCCCCCTCAAGAAAATGGGCACGGGCTGCCTTACCAGCATACTCCAGAATGGCTCAAGTTTCGAACTGATAACCGAGAAGCGCTCGAGTGATTACGAAGGCGTAGGGAGCAGGACGCCAGTCAAGAGATGGAGCCGAGCCACTTCTCGGCCAACGTCATCCATCCCCCTGTTACTCCGTCCTCTCCGGGCTCCCAGACACCACCAGTCAACCAACCGGCCCCTGCCACTTCGGCCTTGCAATGGCGGCCCTGACGGGAGTTGGAATATCTTCCCTTCTCCGAAGAAGACACTGCCAGGCTTCTCTGAGTCCTTCTTGGCCGAGAGAATGTTCTGGTGGGTGAGATGACGATGGGCTCCTCGGGTCCCTCTTGCTCTCTCCCTGTCCTACCTCCGTTTCTAGCATCCGATGATAGGAAGGGGAAGCAAAAGTAGGGTGAGGTCCTGGCCCAGCCGTGTCATGCCCCCTCAGCCGGTGACCCATCTGGTCCTCCCCGCTCACCCTCTTACCCAATCCAGATCGCAAAGAAGACATCTTCGGAGTCTTCAGCGACTTTGACTCGTACAACGGGCCCATCGCCAAGAGGCCCAGTCAATGCACAGAGTCGGGGTAACTACCCAGAGCGGCAATATCCTACGGCACCTTCGATTGCCACCGGACCTTGCTCTCAGCATGATCACAATGGCAAGACTAAGGAGCAAGATAACAAGCACATCTCCCAGTCCACTTATCAGCAAAAGACACCGCCACCACGGGTAAGGAATCAAACCGCGCATATATCTTCGGACACTAGTCCCAGCGTACCGGCTCAACAGAAGACACCTCCCACGCCACCGTGGCTAAGGCATCAAACTGCGCATACGTCTTCAGACGCCAGCACCAGTCTGCCGGTTCCTCATAGACTTCTATCACCACCGCGGCTAAGGCATCAAACCACGTACACACCTTCGGACGCCAGTTCCAGTATTCCGGCAGACCAGGAGTTGCAACTTGAGATAATCGAGCAGGCGATCAATGCCACCTTCCAGATACAATAAGCGGAAGGTGCCTGGATTGAAATTCAGGTGAAGAAGAGTCGTCGACCTCACCAAGAAATAGGGAAAAAATAGGAGGAAGAACCTCAAAAGATGGCTCAAGAAACAAGCTGAACAAGCGGATGCCCTACAATCACCAGTCGAGCCAACGCCACTCCAGAGGCTCCAGCGGCTCATTGATGACCTAGAGGAATACGTTCCTCCTCATCTTACTGGTGCTCTCCCACTCGACAGCTATATCTCGTGGGAAGAAATGTAGAAGCGAGCTCGCCTCAGAAACTGGGTCCAAGAGATGATCCAAAAGCTCAAGAACGGCGAAAGACTCCTGATCCCCGACAAGCTCTTCTTGTGCTATAAAGACAAGGAGATTACGACAGAGCAGCTGGAAGAAATGCTTTGGAGCTGCACCTACAACATGGTGGCCATCCCACCTCTTGATAACATCAACGCTTCTCGACGAGGTGAGCCAATGGCCTCCTGAACTAGACAAAGAACCACTGCCCCGCTCGGGCTACAGCCGGCTCCAGAACACTCTGGCCGTAGTCGAGGTTGTGGCCGGGGACGTGGTACAGGTCGCGGGAGAATTCCCGAGCTCCCCCTTCGCCCATCCACCTTCTACCCGGAGCAAATCATCCTCTTTCGAGGAGAGGAACCTGCCCCCATTCCGAACGTAGAAATTTGGAAGGGACCCCGCATCTTCGATCCTTCCGGCATTGAAGAGATTGTTGTCGGCATCCCAGTCCCTGCACTAGCTCCGACTTCTTCTGTGGAACAAGTAGGAATGTCCGGCAAGGATGAGCCAGCCCGCCAGCAACTCCGAGAAGAGCCGTCATTGGCACCCCTATTCCAGGAGTCCACGAGTGATCAGAGTCAGTCCAATCCCGGTGGTAAAGGCAAAGCAGTGCAACTCCCCGATGGGGAGCAGCGCAGAAGCTCACAGAAAGCTCAGCCTGACATACTACCCTCCTTGGAGGATGCTCGAGCCCGAGCCGACCAGAAAGTCCTCCACCAGATGAAGCACTTCCCCGCCAGCATTACAATTTGGGAAGCCATCACTTGGAGTAAAGAGCTAAGAGAAACACTTATCAAGATACTCCAAGAGCCAGAAGCTTATGAAGCACATGTCACGAAAATGAAGGCATCTGCCTATGAAGCCTTCACGGCCATCATCTCCTTCACCGAAAAGGACATGCTGCTATCCCCTCCGTGCCACAACCGTCCTCTCTGCATGAAGGAGAAGGTCAATGGGCATGATGTGAACCGGATCATGGTGGACGCTGGTGCCGCTGTCAACATCATGTCGCTTAAAACATTCAAGACTTTATATCTGACCCCGTACCTCCAGAAGGTTCAAGCAGTCAAGATATCTGGCTTCAACCAAGAAACCAAGGATGTCCTCGGCCGGGCGGATGTCGATCTGGTGCTCGATGATTTCACCTCCAAGGTGACATTCTACATCATCGATGCTAAGATATCATATAAGGTGCTACTGGGCAGACCCTGGCTCCATGAAAATTGGGTCATCCCATCAACTCTCCACCAATGCATCAAGTATACCAAGGGCGGGGAACAACACATGGTTTTCGCAGACCTATCACCATTCACTCCAGCGGAATGCAATCTAGCCGACGCTGTGCTCTACTTCAGGGGGATTAGTCCATACCCCGTGATCAAGAGCAAAAGCAATGGTTGGCTCTCAGAGGAAGATGTGATGGAGACATCAAGGCCCAACATGAAACTTTGGAGGACGCAGAGCTGCATCAGTGGAGCATCTAGCACGCTTACTCTTTTATTACCTTTTGTTAGTTTCATTTAGTGTCATGTAAGCTTTATTGGGCCAATTTAATGAGGCTCAAAGGGCCACTAGTGTGTTTGTTTGGTTTAGGGTCAATGTTTGCTTATGCTTACCACCTAGGATAGTAGAGTCTTTTATGATTTTTTGAGGACAATTGTGGTCATTGGTGGACCCAGGCTTTCTCCTATAAATAGGGAGGCCATGGGCTCATTAGAGGATAATGAAGAATTGGAAAAATTGTGTTTTGAAAGATTCCTCTTCAGTCTCTCCCTCTTGCACACCCCTCTCTCTCTCTCTCTCTCTCTCTTGCACACCCCTCTCTCTCTATCTCCTCTTTCTTCCCCCTTGGTCGAACCCCCTCTCTCCCCTCTCTCCCTTGGCCGCGGCCACCTCCTCTCTCCACCTCCCAACCCCCTTGCCGCATCAGCCACCCTCCTTATTCTCCTTCTAAATATTCCCCCTCTTCCTATTTTCTCTCCCCCTCTCAAGGCAATTTGCGCCCCCACCTCCTCATCTCTCTTATCCCTTCCCCATCTTCTCTCAAACTCAATCCCAGCCCTCCAATCCCTCCTATTATTCGTCCAAAAGATTCTAATCCTCCCTAGGATTTCTACTCCTTTCAAAAAAAATACCTAAAGTAATTAATATTTTCCCTCCAAAGAAAATCCCAGCCGCGCCCTCCTTCTTCCCCAACCCACCATTGCACCACCCTAAACCCTAACCCTAGCCACCCTCCTCTGCCTCCTCTACAACTCCCAGCCCCCTCACCCCAGCCCCCACTACCCCCACGCATTCCCCTTCTCTCAGGTTCATTACGGTGGCCCCGGGATCCCACGGCATCGCCCCCCCATCCATGGAGTTGAAGCTTCCTCTGCTCTGCTGCTAGTGGATCTGAGATAGAATTTAAGCCCCTGTTGCAGAAGCTACACAGATGTCCACGGCATGAATCAGAGCGAGCCCTCTTCTGTGGGTTTGTTCTACTTCGAGTCTACTTCACTCCAGAAGTGGTTTTGCGGTGTTTCGGCATCATCATAGATCATGGCACCCATTCTCGTGCGACTGCGCAGAGCCTACGCGACCCTGTTAGCCCAGGTTGCAAACCAAGGTTGCAGACCACATTATGCCTCCCCTGGTGATCCTCCGATCGTGACCATTCTCTAACGCGTTCCCTTCAACATCCCGGAGCATCTCCAGGTGGTTTCATCGCCTTTGGAGCTCCGAGCCGGTCGTACCGCCCCGCATATCCCAACTGCACCTGAGTGCTCACCCAGAATCCAGAGCCTCGCCATAGTGACGACCAAGCCCCACTCGGTGGTCAAATGATGCTCAAATTTTGATGGTACGTAGAGCTTCTTTTCAGGCATCCTTCCCCGCTAGTCTCACTTCGTTCTAAGCCCCGTGGAGAGCGCACCATCCTTTGCACATCTACCGCGCAGGCCTGTCCTACAGGACAGATTCACGCAAGTCATCTTCCTCGACCTGCCCCACCTTCCTGAGCCCTCAAAATGACGCCAAATTTCCATAAACACAACTGCACTTCACCAACTTCGTCTGAGCACCGACGGCACCTTGTTCGGACCTCTGTGCACTGTGTGCCAGCAGTAGCAAGTTAGTTCTATCCTGCATAACTGCCCATAGGGAGCCGACTGGTTTTCCCCTCCCCATGATCCCCCCTCCTGCGTGAGGGTAGTTGTTGTTTGATGCATTCCATCCCTGATCTCCCCCCTCCCTGCGTGGAGTGGTTTATGTGATTGTACTAGTTGGTCCGACGGAAGCTTCATCGACGCAGCATGTCCACTAGGTGCGCACGAACCCGGCTCGCCCTCGTCTCCAATCTGAGCCGACCCCTCGGGTCTGGCTTGGTACGTGTTGTCGCCTCGCTTCATCATTTATTGCTCTTCTTATATTGGTTCTTACCTACGCCGTTGTGAGTGAGTGCCCATTCCATATTTTCCACATACGGTGTGATCTTGCTGTCGGTGAGTTGAGTGTACATCAGAACCAGTCCCTCGACACTGGTCTGCCTGGTTGAGCCCAGGTGCCTAATCCACTACCTTCGGTTGGTCTCTATCTACCCCTTACAGTTCGGATCACGTCTGACGCCCCACGGGTCAAGACCCACCTCCCATCACTCGATTCCCCTTTGAGATTTCACCACGCGTGAGTGCTTGTCGTGTCGTCTAGGCCTTAGCGCTTGGTTGTGCTTGCTCGCATCCTAGGTCCTAGTTTCAATCGGGATTCATCCCGTGTCAAGATGATGATGATCTCTTCTCCATTGATGAGGAGAAGGCTAAGCTCCATATATCGGCTATGCCTCAGCTCCAAGTCAAACCCAGATCGCCCCGAGAGGTGCAAGATCGACTTTGAGGCCAACCTTATTAGTCGAGCTATCGGCCATAGTATATGCTTGCCGCCAGACTGCATCCAGTTCCCATGTGCATGAGAAGAGCATAGCGTTGAGTCGCTGACGACATTTACTGTCACCTTCTAGCGACAACATAGAAACAAGAAGAAGGCTAATAGGGACAAACCCATTATCTTCTATAAGAGAGACATGGTTCCTCAAGCCCCTCCAAATGACGGCTTCGGCTGGTCCAAACGAGCCGATGATACCCCTGAAGCAGTCCAAGTACTGGATGACCTACCGTCGCACATTCGAGAATGTGTCTGAAGCGACACATCCCCCAATGGCAAGCTTCCGCATAGTGAAGATATTTCCACTAGCTGTGGACCCCTTCCCAGGTCTAGGGGCAACCCCATCCTTTCATAAGGATACCAAGGGACTTGGCTACAACCAAGACCTGGACTTCTATGTCTACTACGCGGTCAATGTCGTAGGCATAACACAGCTAGTCGATGACCAGGCTAAAGTCAAGGCAATATTTGACAGTTCCGTGGATGATGAAGAGGAGATCCTGATCTCGATCCCCGTCAAAGTCAGCACTCCAGTCCAAGCAGTCGAGGAATCTCCCTTGCCTCCCTGCAAAGATATCGTGGTTGAAGAAGCTCCTCCTGCCACTTAGCCGGTCGAAGGACTCGGTTCAACAAACTCTCCTGATGAGGGGGGGGGGGTACAGAATACTAGCTGTGAAGGATTGTCAGCTTTGGTAGGCAACTCGAGGGAAACCTCAGCGCTCTAGTTGACAACTTCTGGCCAGAAACTGGCGGCCTAGATCAATCCTTGATGGATTCCAGCAACAACAACTCTCCAGTCCCATCGGCGTCAACCAGTGGTTTCGAAAATCAAGAAGTACATGAAGCTGACACCGATGATGAGGATTTCATCGACTTCCAACTCACTCCTCCCAAGCTAGAGGACGGCGGCCAAGCAACCGTTGATGAACTTGTTGAAATCAACTTGCGTGAAGATGAAGCCCCCCAGCCCACGTTCGCCAGCGCTCTCCTCACCGAGGCAGAAAGGCGGGACTACAAGTAACTCTTGCTCGACTATGAAGACTGCTTCGCCTGGACGTACAAGGAGATGCCAGGGCTAGACCCCTCCGTAGAGAAGCACGAGCAAGCTATTTCTCCCTCAGTCACCCCAGTTAAACAACCACAGTGGCGCATGCGCCATGAGCTAGAACTCCAGGTTCCAACCGAAGTCAATAAAATGGCGGAGGTCGACTTCATCGAGCCGTGTATCTACCCGATCTGGCTCACCAACATAGTCCCAGTCAAGAAGAAAAGTGGTCAAGTCCGCATCTGCGTCGACTTCGAAGACAACAACAAAGCCTATCTGAAGGACGACTTTCTAGTTCCGATCATAGAAATAATGGTCGACATGACCACCGGACATGAAGCCTTGTCTTTCATGGACGGGTCATCCGATTATAACCTGATCCGGATGTCCCTCAAAGACAAGAACCATACAGCTTTTTTATCCCCCAAAGGGATTTTCAACTATAAATGCATGCCCTTCGATTTGAAGAATGCCAGCGCTACTTACCAAAGAGCCATGACCAAAATATTCGATGAGATGCTGCACAATATCATCAAATGTTACGTTGACGACCTCGTCGTCAAGACTAAAAAGTGCGAAGACCATCTGCGTGATCTACGACAAGTCTTCGAGCGTCTCCGGTAATACGGGCTCAAGATGAACCCCATGAAATGCACATTTGGCATATCCAATGGCAAGTTCCTCGGCTTCGTCGTCCGATACCAAGGAATCGAGGTGGACCACAGCAAGATCAAAGCGATCTGAGAGCTCCCACCACCCAGCAACCTCACCGAACTCAGGTCCTTCTAAGGAAGACTGACATACATCCGGAGGTTTATTTCTAACCTCTTTGGTCGATGCACGCCTTTTAGCAAGCTGATGAAGAAAGACGCCCCATTCGTATGGGACTCGGAATGCCACGCCACTTTCGAACAGATGAATGAGTACCTCCTTACTCCCCCAGTCTTGGGGGCACCAGTCAAGGGCAAACCCCTTATACTTTATATCACTGCCATGGACGCTTCGCTACGAGCTCCATTGGCACAAATCAACGAAGAAGGTAAAGAGTAGCTGCTCTACTACCTCAGCTAGAAATTGATCGGTGCTTAGTACCGCTACTCCCCCATGGAGAAAGTTTACTTGGCATTGATATTCATCGTCAAGAAGCTGTGGCATTACCTCCTGTCCCATCGAGTCGAGCTCATATCTAAGCACGACCCACTGAAGTATCTCCTCCGACAGCCCGTCCTCTCAGGCCGACTGGGAAGGTGGGCTCTCCTGCTAATGGAGTATGACATTACTTATGTCCCCAGAAAAGCAATCAAGGGACAGGACATGGCTGAATTCTTGGCGGCCCATCCAGTGCCAGACGACTCACCTCTCAACACGGAGCTCCCTGACGAGGAGTCCCTTGCTATCCAATCACAACAACTGGTTGAACAGAGCGGAGATGTCTTGCATTACTGGCATCAAAGCGCTCTCACAGCCATTGTACCCTACTAGGAGCTCTAATTCGATGGCGCTTCCCAAGGGATTACCTGGAATAACCATGATCCAGCCATCATGGCAGGTGCCAACATAGCTTTCCTGACTCCTCAGGGCAGAGTTTTGTATAACTCTTGCGCCCTCATGAAGTCCCTGACCAACAATGAGGCCGAATACGAAGCTCTACTCATTGGGCTTCAGATGGCTCTCGACATGGGCATTAAATGCCTCAAAGCCTACGGGGACTCTCAGCTAATAGTTTGGCAAGTCCTCGACATCTATGACGTGCGGAAGCCTGAGTTGGTCCCGTACCACGCCGCCTTCACCAGACTAGCTCAGAAGTTCTATTTCTTTGAAATGGATCACATTCCCAGAAGCAGCAATGGCCAAGCCGATGCCCTGGCAAAATTGGCTGCGGCTATCAAGCTCCTGCTCGAGGGCGAGGTCGACATCATCCTCAAGTGCAGAAGACTGATGTCGAGTTCACTCGAGGGCGACGCCGATCTTACCGTCTACGAGGTCCATGACCTTGACCAGAACACTCGTCCAGAAGATGAAGATTGGCAGGAGCCTATCATCATGTTCAAGAAAGGGTGGCTCCCTTCTAACCAAGCTCAGAGAGTCCAGCTACTCCGACGAGCAACATCCTATGAGTTGATTGACAACTCCCTATACCGACTCGTCCACGATAAGGACACGTCGATTCTCCTGAGATGCGCTCCCCAGCCGTGGCTTGAGCCATCATGCAGGAAGTCCACTCCGGATTGTGCGGCGTGCACCAGGCCAGAGATCGTATGAAGCACAACATTAAGCTCAAAGGCTTCTATTAGCCAACCATGTACGCGGATTGCACCCAGTATGCTCGTACATGCCATCAATGCGAAGCCTTTGGTCCAGTACCCAGAAGACATCCTAATCAACTGCATCCCACAGCCCCCACTTGGCCATTCGTTGAGTGGGGCATGGACATCGTGGGGCCTTTCCCACCATCTTCCAAGGGCCATAAATACATCTTGGCCACCACCGACTACTTCTCTCGATGGGCGGAAGCCCTTCCCTTGTGGGGGGTCACCGACGAAGTGGTCGCCAAATTTGTCCGGTACAACATCATCTACTGATTCAGTACTCCCAGTTGCATAGTATCCGATAATGGGACACCATTTAAGAATAGGGTCGTGTATCAACTAGCGGCCAAATTTCACATCGACTGGAGAACCTCTTCGGTCTACAACCCTTAGGCCAACAGCTTGGCGAAAGCCTTCAACAAAACCCTCTGCTAGTTCCTGGCTAAAATGGTTGGCAACTGGAGACGTGATTGGGGTGAGAAGGTCTTCGAGGCACTATGGGCCTACCGGAGGATCTACAAAATCCCTACAGGGTGTTCGCCATTCTCCCTTACTTACGGGGCAGAATCCGTTACCGCGTGGCGATCCACACCGGCCTTGCCGGCCCTGACGAAAATGAATACCAGATAAGGCTACAAGAGCTCGCCGATCTAGAAGGCAAACAACTTGAAGCCTACAAACACCTACAAGTATACCAGGCCCATATGGCACGAGCCTATGATAAGCTCATCAAGTAGCGAGCCTTCAAGCAAGGCGACCTCGTCATGATCAATGAAAAGGAAGTCATGGTAGGGCACTCCCGTGGAAAACTACAGCCGAATTGGCGAGGTCCATACATCATCCACAACGTCTATGAGGGTGGGGCTTACACGGTCGTCGACCACATGGGTCACAAACCCTTCCCACCTCTCAATGGAAAACATATGAAGCTATACTATGCACCAGAACATGAGTTTACGCGCCAGCTAGACTAAGGTGCACGTCCCAGCTACTACCAGCAAAATCGGCCTTCCCCTGTGGAGGGTCTAACCAGTCATTCCTTACAATCTCATGTTTCCAGCCAAGCAATAGGGCCAGCCAAGCCCTCTCAGAACCACCGCCAGGCATTCTCGAGGATCACCCCCCCCCCCCCCCCCCCCGCCTTCATCCTTGCCATGACAAGAGCAAGGACACCGGATGGGAATCAACATCGGGCACTAACATTTTTATTTTACATTTGTGTCCTTTTGTTTGTATTTATACCCTTGGCTAATTGGGTTTACAATTGTAAGGTATTATAATCCAAAGGGTTAGTCTTTAAAGTCTTTAGGTTTCTATGTAAAATGCTAGTGGGTCCAGCAGGGTCCCCCACCCTCTTTCCCATTGGTCCACCAAGGTTCTAGGGTCCATGTGGGGCTGGTTCAAAGTCCAAGATTAGACTTGGACCAGGGGGGACAAAAAAATGAAAAATTCAAAATTGATGGCCCTGAAGTCAAGGGGGCGCCCCCTTTTATTATTGTTTATTCCATGTTGTAATTTTATTTTATTTGGTCATTTGACCACATGGGGGAAGAAAATGCTATCCCTTATTTACCCCTCGCTAACCCTAGATCTAGGGGTAGTTAAGGTCATTTGTACATTTCTATATATCCCTTGTATTTCCATTTTTGATAGAATTAATGAGAAGAAATTTTAGAAATTGCTCCAAGTGCCCAAGGGCGCCCCTCTCTCTCTCCTACCCCCTTGCAGATGGATTTCTACAAAATTCTTGAGGTGTGAGCCTCCTCCCCTCCCCCTCTCTGAGTGTGAAGCTCAACACCGCCGTCGCCGCCGTCATCGAGCCCCCATCGCACCGCAACCGCCGTCGCGTCGGAATTCTATCCACATCAGGATAGAAGGTTGAAGCCCAATTTTTATCTCCACATTAGGAGATTTGATCGAGCTACAATTTTGAGTGTTTGTTCTTCTTGTTATCCCCAGTCTCCATTTTAAATTTCGTGCCAATCAGAGGTCATTTTATATTTTTCCCATAATTTTAGTTCCACCCTTGATAGTATGTTAGTTTGCAGATCTGCAAGATAGGAGTCTGTGCTTCTACTTTTTACACCCCCTTATACACCTCCACAAATCCCTAAAAAAATCACACGTGTTCATAACATCCCCCTCTTCCACCCATAATTTTTATAGAGTCTAGATCAATCGTTTTCCTGTCAGTCAAAATTCATTTTCATGGAAAACTATGTCTGTCCTATGTGTCTATCAGTCCGAGCCAGCAGAAAATCTTTGTGGAACAGTCATTTTAAGTTTCAATCCATTGACTTGATGGATCTTAAAAATGTTGTAGCCCCTCGAGTCCTCTATCCATCGGTACCAACTTTGCGTCGATCTGACATCGGATATGGCCGCAGAAATTCTTCTCGTGGAGACGTGCAGTTCAGATCTGAGGACAGGCCAGCAACTCAGTCCGAGAATTAATTCCTCAAAAAATACGCCGGCACACACTCGGCCGCCGCCGCTCCTGGGGATCGATCAGCAACCTTCTAGCAGCTCGCCAGCAAGCCGCAGCAGCAAGGAGATGCCCGGGCACCGCCGTCCCAGCAGCCGGACCCACCTGCTATCCCGCGAGCCCCGCAGAACCGTGCCGACCAGCAGCCCATCTCCGGCCCAAATTGCTACCCGTCAACCCGAGTTCTCTACTCTCGAGCCACACATTGTAGCCCTTTACCTCCCTGCGTGGAGTGGGCGATAAATTCATTTCTGTAATTATTGTTAATATTTGTACACCGGGAGTACGAGCTTCGGCCGGGGTCGTCTTCCTCACGCCCGTAGCGTGGAGGTAAACTCACCTCCCTCTTTATCGCATTTGCTCAATTCATATATTTTTTAATGCCGCTGCTAGAGTGATAGGACAACTAACTCGATATTTACTTTTTATCACCGCTACGAGAGTGAGTGAGTGAACCCGTCCCGTGACTCGATCCCAGCACGCGAAAAAGCCGATACCCAAGGGTCATTGCCAGTTTCTCAACCGCACACGATCCCACGTTTCCCTCGCTTAGAGTCCTCTGCGAGCTAGAGTCCCAGGTTTGCGTGTCCGCCCCGCATCAAATTGGTATCAGAGCGGAAGGTTGAGTCTAGGGTAGTATTTGATTAAAAATAAAAAAAAGAGTCATCTAGAGAGTGTCCAAGTCTAAGTGTCTCATTTGCATTCCTTTATTCGGTATATAAAAAGGTGTTGCCCGAACGTTAGGTTACGCCTATCAGGAAGGTGATTCACTCGCGTGAGAGGATCTTCAGATCCTGGAACTCTGCCAAGTACCGGATATGGGATGAGTCTAGGTTTGTAGTCGAGTCCGCATTTTACCCTTTTTACCATTTAGAGTCATGTCTAGGTGCTTGCATTACTCTTGCATAAAGGTTTTGCATAAAAAAATAAAAAAAAGTGTTCCAATGCATGCCCACTCCTAGGGGAACCAATTCCCATCTTATGTGCAACTATGGCCAACCCATGCACCCCGATCAGACCCGTCCAAGGCAACAAGTCCGTGATTGAGTACATTCGGGACTATGATAAGTACCGGTTGGAATATGGAGTTGGAGAGGAAAGCACCACGACCGCATTTCAGTTACTGAGAGGTTTGCGACTTCACTTCCAGTTTGAATTGCTTTGCCACGACGCGATCACTCTGGCGCAGCCTTATCTGGTCGCTCTAGAGGTTGAGCCCGAGTCAAGGTTTGATGATGCCCTTCGGCGAGCATCTACCTATCAGCCGGGTGCCGTGCCGATCGGACAGCCACATGAGCCCCCGAGGTAGGATGCTCCTGCCCCGCAGCCTTCCCCACCCAGCCGGGGAACCCTTCCCCTAGAGCTCCTTTACCACCCACTTCCGATCCTTATTCGGTGCCACCACATTTGGAGCCGCCCGTGTTTCTAACGGGAAAGTAATTCATTGCCGAGTCACTACTTAGTTGGCTCAAGATAGGCTTGGTCCCTAATCCGCCTTGCTACCCATCCATGGACCCCGCACTACAACTAGTGCCCGTCAACTCCTTCCACACCACTTTTCGGTCTTGTCACCATGTGGATACATTGGATGACCTTCTTAATGGATTAGACTGGCAGTTGCAGTTGACGCACTTATTGGCCTCAGGCTTCGACCGACCCTTAGGTCGTAGCTTCACCCATCCCGCCTTAGGGTCTATCACCTCTGTATGCACCGTGGGTCATGTCACCACGGAGGTTCTTCTATTCCTCCACATGCCAGCCGAGTCTGACTCCATTCCACTTTTCCCGAGGGAGGAACCATACTTTCTACTTGAGACCACCGTCCCATTTACCCTAGTGCAAGAAGGTGACCATTTACACCTTCAAGAATTCCACACATGGGACCGTGACTTGTGGGAATCCACCTCAAGGGGTCACAATTTCTTTGATCCCTTTGACCCTTTCCCCACGGATCCTTTTGGCCCACCATATCTACTTCCCTTCTTCAAGGAAGTCCACTATCACTCCCCTACCCCACAGGATAGTCCACCTACACTCAGCTAGGGGACCGTTCCACGGTCATCATATAGGGGTGACGAAGAAGGAGCTGTTGGCTATCCTAGCCCTCCCAAGTCTCCCGAATCCAACAGGCAGCCGCATGCTAGGGACATATTAGGATGTCTAGGAGTCCCCCATTCCGTCAACCACCGATTGCCCCTAGTGTATGCATGGCACACATTCGGATATCCTGGTCCACCATTGCATATGTATGAGTCAGACTAACAGTAGGTTTGTTTAGGGTCATGTGTGAGTTCGTGTTCGAGTGCATAGTGAGTCTGCATGCATCAACTCGAGTCTGTCGCAAGCTCGCGGTGTTAGTCCCTTTCGAGAGTGTGGCAAGTCAGAACTCATGCGTACATTGTGGACTTGGCTGGCGAATATGGTATCGGCTGTACCTCAACATATCAGATCTAGTCACATAAAGGGACCCAGCGGTGATTCCTAGTGAGTCATTGAGCCGTCTCCTTCCTTTGAGAGTGACCCCACCCCGGAGTGTCCACCACTAGCCTCATTCTCACAGCAGCATGTGCATATCGAATATATACGGGATGAGTAGGTGACGATTACTTGGAGTGGAGCGTACTCCGTGCTTCTTGGTTCGGTGACGGATCCGCCAGAGCCACACGAGCAGCGGCACCCCTTACTCGATGGGGTCGAGTTCTTCCCACCCGGGGAGAATTGATGGGAATCAACATCGGGCACTAACATTTTTATTTTGTATTTATGTCTTTTTATTTGTATTTATACCCTTGGCTAATTGGGTTTACAATTGTAAGGTATTATAAGCCAAAGGGTTAGTCTTTAAAGTCTTTGGGTTTCTATGTAAAATGCAAGTGGGTCCAGCAGGGTCCACCACCCTCTTTCCCATTGGTCCACCTAAGTTCTAGGGCCCATGTGGGGCTGGTTCAAAGTCCAAGTTGGACTTGGACCAAGGGGGGACAAAAAAATGGAAAATTCAAAATTGATGGCCCTTAAGTCAAGGAGGCGCCCCTTTTATTATTGTTTATTCCATGTTGTAATTTTATTTTATTTGGTCATTTGACCACATGGGGTAAAAAATGCTATCCCTTATTTACCCCTCCCTAACCCTAGATCTAGGGGTAGTTAAAGTCATTTGTACATTTCTATATATCTCTTGTATTTTCATTTTTGATAGAATTAATGAGAAGAAATTTTAGAAATTGCTCCAAGAGCCCAAGGGCGCCCCTCTCTCTCTCCTACCCCCTTGTAGATAGATTTCTATGAAATTCTTGAGGTGTAAAGCCTCCTCCCCTCCCGCTGTCTGAGTGTGAAGCTCAGCATCGCCGCCACCATCGAGCCGCCGTCGCACCGCCACCGCCGCCGCGTCAGAATTCTATCCACATCAGGACAGAAGGTTGAAGCCCGACTTTTATCTCCACATCAGGAGATCTGATCGAGCTGTAATTTTTAGTGTTTGTTATTCTTGTTATCCCCAGTCTCCATTTTAAATTTCATGCCAATGAGAGGTCATTTGCTATTTTTTTTCATATTTTTAGTTCCACCCCTGACAGTCTACCAGTTTGCAGATCTGCAGGATAGGAGTCTGATCTTCTATTTTTTCCCACCCCCTTCTACACCTCCAAAAATCGCCAAAAAAATCACACGTGTTCCTCACATCCCCCTCTTCCACCCATAATTTTTATAGAGTCTAGATCTATCGTTTTCTTATCAGTCAAAGTTCATTTTCAGGGAAAACTCTGTCTGTCCTATGTGTCTGTCAGTCCTATCTCCGCCAACGGGATGCGAAACATGCATAGAAAACCATGCTACGCGGGACATGATAACATTGTTATGGCGCAAATCCGGCAGCATATCCCCTTGTTTTGGACTATTCCAAAGGGGGAATATAGGTCATCCACCCACGGAATGCCGGGGTGGAAGCCGAAAGGAGAGCCGGGCGTAGCCCGAGATCCAGAAGGATTTGAGTGTGACGGGACAGTGTCCGTTACCACGGTGTTTGTTGATGTTCCCATTTAGAGACCACTGGAGGGCTTGCATTGGCAAGACTCCCAGGGTCGGTAGGGTTTGAAGAAAAACCCGACGGTTAATGGCGTAGAATATCGGGGTAAGACCCCGTTAATATAGCTCCGTTTAGACATGGATGAAGAACCATGAACCCTCATGCTATGATGGGGACTGATATGATGGCTAGGGTACCAAGTCTAGAGTGGTTCCAGGCTCAGTAAAGTTGCTAGGAAGTTAGATGTTCGAGTGATGGCTGATATTAGAGTGAACCGGCGCGACTGGGGTTTCGGCACGAAAGCGAACCAGCGCGGCTGGAAATGAAGGGGGGGTCGGCGTGATAAGCTCCCCGGCGCGCCCATCACCTGGCGTAAAATTGGCACCGAGAGGAGGCTGCTCCGGGAGTTGTGTGGCGTTGATAAAAGGTGGTTTCTGAGTTTTCAAGTACTATGTGGGGTTTATGAATTCAAAGGGATCCTTTGTGTTCAATAGGGGTTTCATGAGTTTGCCCATGGTTGTATTTGAGTGGGATAGAGAGTGAGGGTAGGCTCATCCATAGAAATTCTAAGGAGACCACGTGACTATGATGGTTATATTCCCCTCTGACGGTGGTGAGCAGAGGATCATGAGATGGTGTAGCTCAGATCTCTGCCACACAGCTGGGGTTAGATTCATAATCTCAGTGAAAGCGTTGCACTACACGACAAAGTAAAGCTCACGGATGAATTTTGGCAGCATCTCCCCTCATTTTGGACTATGCCAAAAGGGGAGTATAGGTCATCCACCCCCGGAATACCGGGGTGGAAGCCAAAAAAAGAGGCGGGCATAGCCCTAGATCCAAAAAGGATCTCAATCTTATGGGACGTTATCCACTCATTGTGGGATTTATTGATATCCCCTGTATAGCCAATGGAGAACATACAACGGCAGAACTCCATGACTTGATGGGGAGGCGGAATGTGGGGGGATTAACCCCGTTGATATAGCTCCCATGGGTGTTGAGAGAAGGATAATGTTTCTCCCCAGAAGGACAGGGTATTATGACCAAGGATGGCATGGCTCAGAAGGGTGTCGGCACGAAGCTATTGGCATGGCCGGCTTTGGAACAAAGGGGGGATGGAGGCCTCGACGCGACCAATAGCCCAAGAGGTCTCGGCGCGATGGGACGAGAGCAACCGGCGCGGGTAGCACTCGGCGCGAGACTCGCGCCGAGGGAGGGTCGCACCGAGAGGTTGGGAGGATTTCTGAAACAAGAGTTTTAGTAAGGGTTGAAGGGGTTTCTGAGGTGAGGACTTCGGAGGGCTTTTGGGGGGTTCTAATGGGGGTTTATTCAAGGATTTATGGTGAACACTGGAGATGGCTCTGGAGAAAGTAATCCATGGAGAAAATGGCCCTCCCTCAGGGACCTCACTGGGAGCCTGATCACAGACTGATCCTCGTGAATTCCAGTTTGAGTTTATTCCTCCTAGTTTCACAATCGAGAAGCCAGGAGATAGACTGTCTCCGGCTCTCAATGTGGAGGTGAGGTTGGGAAGGACTACGGCAAAACACGCTCATGCAGATGGAATATGCTTGCAGTAGCTATTGAATACATTGAACCTCGGATGCAGAGAAAGAAAGAAAAAGGAAAGGGCGAGCTTCAGCCCTCTTTTATTAACTATTCATCCAAACAGTATACACGCATCTAGCTCAGAAGAAAATCCAACTGAGAAAAATCATACATAGACTCTATCCCTGATAATGGGGCTACATTAGCATTCGATGCTACTGGAGCGAGGATGCTCGAAAACAGACACAAAAGAAGAAAGGGATATTCAAATAAAAGACATGGGGGAAAGGGAAACTGTAGCCCCTCAGGGCATCTTGAAACCGATCCCACCTTGACTCTTCCTTCGAATCTCTGCAACTCTCTCTTCTCCTCCGCTTCCTCAGAGGGCTCTCGAGCTCCCTTTCCTTTCGGTGGCTACTGCTCCCTGTTCCCTCTATTGCCTCTTCTTTTTCTTCTATCTTCTATTCTCTCTTTCTGTCCCCTCTCTTCTGTTGTTGTTGTTGTCTCCTGTCTTTTTTCTATCTTCTATTCTCTCTTTCTGTCCCCTCTCTTCTGTTGTTTTTCTTGTCTTCTCTTTTTGTTCGAAGGGCAGCAGGTAGTCTTTATAGAGGGATGGCCCTCAGCCTCTCGGCACGAGCTCCCCGGCGCGCCAGCAAGAAGCTTCTCGGCATGCCTCAACTTGTGTTGGGCTTGGCCCATTTCTTCATCATCCGGTGCCAAGTGAGGGTTCGCCTAAAGGGCCTTCCTCACCGGTTTAGTGGGATTTCAGAGTAGATATCTGTTCCATTCGAGGCTTGCTCAACATCTCGCATTTACGACCATCTGTGAGGCTATGTGAATCCCTTTCTACGAACATCAGAACTATTTTAAGATCCTCTTTAGTAGGAAGATGGTTGCCTGAATGTTGTTATAAATTTATCAGCCCGACTATCTGAATGACAGCAGTGCTGGACAGCGGCCTAGCCAGAGATGGCTTTAGCCGGATAGAGTGTTAGGGGTAGTGGATCTCTTCTATTCTGATTCTCAGAACTTCCAGGGATGGTACAGGAACCGCACCTTTGATCGACCTTCAGAGCCCTGAGTCTGCTTTGGTCTCTTCTGGTATATTTTAGGTGTCAACAAATGCCCCCCACCCGCAGGTGGCGTAAGCGAAGGATGAGTGACACGGGACATGAGGGTGTACATTGCACCGCACTTTCTAATTTCTTCAGGTCTACTCCTGTTCATTGTTCATTTTTCATTCTTGTGATTCTAAATTCTCATTCTGCTTGTATAACCCCAGTGCTTTGTAAGCATACTTGGACCGATACCAGCATCTTTGGCTTGATCTGATGATTGCAGCACCGCTGGTGAGCTAACCGGTGCCACTGGCGATTTTGGCACGCCCATCTCGGCGCGGCAATGGTCTCGGCGTGCCTCCTTCTTTGACGCTCTCGGCACGGTGATGCTCTCAGCGCGGCCGATATCGGTGCGCCTTCTCTTCTGCTGTCGCTCCCGGCGCGGGTAGGCATCGGCGCGCCTTTTGTCACATGCGCTCTCGGTGCGGGGGTGATCTCGGCGCGCCTTGGGGGTTTACCCTATATTAGCGCCGAGGGAGAAGAGGGAGGCTCATTTTCACCTGAGCTCTCTCTCTCTTCGCTCTCCACCGCGACGGCGATCGGCCTGGCCTGTCTGAGGGAGCCTTCTCCCTTTTCTTTGCCTTCCCTCCACCGTAGGGTTTCTTCTTTGGTTCTCATACGGGACTACGTCCCTCTTCATAGCGGAGTCACCCCCTCTTGGTGGGTGTTCTCCTATTTGACTTCTGGGCATACTCCGGATAAGGGGAGATGCTGTCAACATTTTTCTTGAAATTTTATTTTTTATTTTCCTCTTCATATCATCTTATTTTTCCTTGATTTTGTCTGCAGCTGCTGAAATGGCCTCCTCTTCCATCCATGTTGCTTTCGGTGCTGCTGATGTCGACGCTTCTTCCCAGGGTAGGGCATCTGGCCCTGTTGTAACTTGGAGGAACGTCGGACAACTGGACCGGGGTCTTGGGAGGATCGCCATAGTCGATGAATCTTCCGACTCCGAAACAGATAGAGTATCCTCATCTCGCGTTGTGACCGTCGAGGGAGGGCTGAACTTCAATCGCGATGACGGGTACGCCCGGACTTCCCGAAGGACCGTCATCTTGCACCATTCATCTGCACTTTCAGTGTCTCGGGGAACAGAGACGGCATGCTGGCTCGGATGGTGGAATGGGCCATGTTGGTGGACCGGGACAGCTTGAAAGGCTCTGTGTATCGCGGAGACACCATCTATCTTCCGGGAGAGCGACGCAAGTGGAACGCCATCTTGGGGGTAACAGAGCTGGAGGCAGAGCAGAAAATGCTGACACGGGCTCCAGAATTCACACCAGCTAGGTGGGACACCACTGTAGGTCGGGTCAATAGAGAGAAACTCGGCTACGGTTTATGCTTGGCGCCCATCAAGTGGGGCTATAGAGACGAGCCATTCATCTTGAACTGCTTGGCTGTTCAGTTCAAATTCCAGTTGGCTGCCGCGTGGTTTGCCGACACGAAAGTGACCGACGCCCATCTCTTCCGCGTAGGAGTGGTAGAATTCACAGAATATGTCTTGAAGGAGTATGCGCCGTTGCTGGTCAGGGCCGGGGTGTATCACAGTGTGTATGCGTCCCGTTTCAGGTACCCCATCTCGAAAGGGTTGTGCTGCGGCATGTTCGAAGTGTTCTGTCCATAGTTCAATACTTTCTATGCAGCGGAGTGCGAAACTTCTCTGGACCTCTGGAGCCTATCACAGCTGTCAGGTCTGCCGATCAATGGAGATCCCTATGAGGAGGTATGCCTCCATGACTTCATTAAGGATGAGACAGACGGTGAGGGCCAGTACTATTTTGGCTACTCATACCAGTACTTGATGAAAGCGTACCGCTCCCTCTGCTTGGCGCTGAATAGGGGATCCTCGAAGGGGTATCAGCCCCGAGAGAAGAGTAGCAAATTGAGAGTTCGAGTGGGACATTGGATTCAGTATTTCTTCGGCGGCCCTCTGAAGTACAGTGAGTTTCCCCATGTAGCTCCTATTGCAGGTAAGCCCAGCAAACCACCCAAGTTCAAGTCGGCGCTGCCTGCTTCCCTTCGACGAATTAGTCGCGGAGGACTGAATCCCACTGGGGCGGATCCCCTTACGCATTGTGCGGCCTACATCACCATCTGGTTGTGCACTTTTTCCCTTCCACATAGAGATGAGACAGTCATTAGGCCGGAGGCAATATACCCAGCTTGTCAGATGGCTTGGGGCATGCGGCTTGCACTCTGCCCAACAGCACTCTGCCTGATCTACAAATCTCTTAGAGATATTCATAGGCATCGGGTCCCCCGCTCTTTTGAACAGTGGGGCCATTTCATTTCTTCAATGCCTAGGTGTGCAGTTTGTTCCCAGAGCTGGCTCCCAGGACTCTGGAGATAGTGACATTGTACCCCAGGATGCTGGAATTTGCTAGTGCTGAACCCGGTCCAATGTCTCATCAGCTTTTCTCCATCTGAGGCCGGCTGACAAGGGTTCCGATGGATTCAGCGGGGACCATCCATTTTTGGAATTTCGCCGCACATTCTGCTCCATTGGTGAATCGCCAGCGTGAATGTAAGCTTCAGGCAGTGGAGACTTTCACACATTTCATTTTAGGCAACACCGTGACCTGGCCAATCTTGGAGCCAGAGCTCATTGACTGGGCTTTATCAATTCGCCCCAGTGTCTTAGTGTTTAGAAAGGGGGGCGTGGTTCATTTAGAACCCTACTATCCTTTTAGGTTTGACCGAAATTTTGGCTATGATCAGCACATCTCGCCTTCGGTTGCCCTGTTTCCTCTGGATAGCAGGTCGAAGCACGGCTCGACTGTTGTAGCTGAGGGTCGCTCCTGGTGGGACTACTTTTACTGCTGGGATGCCAATGTTTTCAGAGTGCCGGTGTCGAACCACGTTCCCCGGGTCACTCTAGAGTATATAAAGTGGTGGAATGCTCGAACGGGCTTTTATCGCAATGCCAGGGTGGCACGCTGGGATGTAGCTGAGCGCACCTTTCTGAGCCAGCAGCCTAGGCCAGTTTTTGATATTGAAGAAGCCCATTTGAAGAGGCTGTTCTCCTAACATCCGAAGGAGGAAGAGGCATACATAGCACGCATGAAAGCCGCAAAAGAGGAAGCAACTGAACAGCTAGTGCCTGTGCTTGCTGACATAGATGAAGATACTTTCACACGGAATTTAGAACATCTGTGCCAGATTGGTGGTTCCCGTTTGGAACTTCAGTAGTACCCATTCCCCATTGAGGAGTCGCTCTCCAAAGCAGTTTCCTGGAAGTGTGAGGTTGACCGCTTTTGCCCGCACCGGGCGTTTGTTAATGGAGAAGACAGAACCCTAACATATTATCAACACACGTCTTGGCTATTCGTCTTGATGAATATCCATGGACTGACCCTTGACAGTCTCGTAGCAAGTGTTCTGGACAAGCCTTTGTTTGTATCTTTTCATTATGCCGATGGCTGGGGCTTCGACCACCTTGGCTTATACCATTGCATAGCTTCCCGTGGTCATGCGGACTTGGCCGACCTAGTTGAGAAGTGCAAGAAGATTGGCGACGTCTGCTGGCTCGTTCGGGAGGCTGCATCCCGAAGCAAGGAGGTGGCTTATCAGTATTGGCCCCTCTCGTCTTTTTACAACGGCCCGGCAGGTAAAGTCTTCTTCAGTTGACATGTAGAGTAGTTTGTTGCTCAGTTCTTTTATAACGGCATGTGCTTCGTTTGACAGACCGTCTGGATATAAAGCAGCAGGGGCTTTATAGGAAGATCATCTCCCAGGCCCAGAAGCCGGAATATTTTGAGGCTCCCGCACCGGTGCTGACAACTACTCCCCTGCCACCTGGTAGAAAGAGAGCGGCCTCCATGCTGAAAGTTGCAATAGGCCGAGCGAAGAAAGCTCGGAAAACTTCTTCCAAGCAGTCTTCGACTGATGCGACTGAGGCTCCTCTACCTGAAGTGCCGTCATTTGAGCAGTTTGCCGCTCAGAAAGAGGCCACTTAGCAAGTAGCTGAAGGTGACATCACCTTTCTTCGCGGTCTAAAGGAGTGTTCTCTTCATGACGTCTTCTTTGTTTGACCTCAGCTCAAGGAGCGGTTGGCACCACCATACGTGCTGAGGAGGTCATCCTAGAGACGGGAGACATAGGGTCTTCTGTCATAGCCACGGCAGGGGTGACCAAAACAGTTGAAGCCATAGGGGAGAGTCTCCCCGTTGCTGAGGAGGATGTCAGACTCCCATCTCCCACACCTGCCAGTGAGGCCGAGGGTGAACCAAGTGACTGCCATCCTTCTGACTCTTCTTTCTTATTGATCTTTTTACTCCGCCTTATGTATATGTATGTTGTAGCGGCAGGAGTGGTTAGCACAGTGGTTGAGACGCCTGCCGTGGATGTTCCTTCACAGCCCGAAAGACATAAGATTGTGCTAAAGAAAGGTGCTATCCCATGGCGACGTGTAATCACCCGCTCGGCTGCCCGCCAGGCGACAGAGGAAGCGGGCCAACCCGAGATCAGCATAGATATTTCCTCCAGTAGCTCTGCCACCCCTTCTGACGAAGAAATTGACTATTATTCTTTAGAAGGTGACAAACGAGCACCTGCGGCAGCCATCAAAGGGGCAGCGACACCCCTCATACCGTTGAGCGGTCCTTTGATCTTTAGTCTTCCGAGGTTGCCGATGACATCATCTAAGGGAATGTTGCCGGAGGAATTCACCGGGCTAGACATGGAGGTGGAGATAACCCCTCCTTTTGTTGCTTCATCTGCAGAGTTAGAATCTTCCATACAAGCACTTGAAGAGATGGATGCTGCGGCCATATTAAGTTCTGCCCGCCCCTCTGCAGAGCCGCATATCTTTTCATTCTTTTCTGCCATGTTGGTGCTTACTGGAGTCTTGTTCCAGGAGCCTGACACAGCCAATCACCCTCTGGTATCATCTTCTGCTGCTATCGTCGTTTCATCGGAGGCTTTGGATATGCTACCACTGGCCACCGTGTCTTCTTCAGAGGTAGTTACCATACTTCACCATGTGCCAGTAAGAATACACGCAGCTGCCGAAGTGTCATCAATGGAGCTGAGCCCGCTGGGGGAGAGTCTCGCCCTGGTGCCGGCAACAGAATTGAGAGCTGAAGCTGACCTGTCAAGGGGTTCTGCCTTTGTCCCGTTTGCCATAATGACTATTGCGCCTGACCCTACAACTCCATCCGTGCTAGAAATAGAGTTGGAAGCTCCGCCACTTCCAGCACTTGTAGAAGAGAGTTCTTCAAGGAGCCCGACGGAGCAAGAGCATGCTGCCGTGGTACCTGCTACTTCGGCTCTGGTAGCCATTCCATCTTCCACTTCCGAACCAGATATTGGCTTATGGGCTTCTATAGACAGGGAGGTGACCTTTGAGGTGGCTCCGGCAGCCTCCCTGGGCTTTACTTCATCGGAGGACTTTGTATGGCAGTATTTAGAGATGTTGCGCCAGGTTGTGGAGTCTCAGCCGACACTGTCTTACCCCCAGTTGAAGGAAGTGGCCGGGCGACTGACGATCGGGCTGCAGGCATTAGGCTGTCCTTTGGACACCTGAACCCAGCGAGTGCTGTTCCTGCTAAAATTTGTAAACCGCTGGGACTTTCTTGGGAGGGTGATGAATGACCGACTAGCGGCCCTCAAGCTACAGAAAGCTAACTATCAAGCGGAGCTGACGTCTCTGACCTCCGATCTTCAGAAGAGCAAGGCCCATGTTGAAACTTCAGCTGCTCGGGCACATATTCTACGTAGCCAACGGGAAGAACTCCGGGCTGAATTGGCTACCATTGAAGCTGAGATACCACGGCTGGAGGCTGCAGAAGTCCAAGGCATCAAGGAGACTTCTTTACTGGAGGGATGAGTCGCATCCCTAGAGACTGAGGTGACTCACGTTCAGGAGGAAGAAATGTAGCTCCGTGAACTGGGAGCGGCTCCACATGTTGGGCTCATCGACTTTGCAGATATTTTCAGGCAGTCTTAGCTGATCTACCTTTGTAATTCGTCCCCTCCGAAGGGCCCCTTTTGTATTCATTCCCCTCCTTTTTGCAATGAAATACAAGTTTCCTTTACTGTTTTAGGTGTCCACCTTTGCACTTGTATTCTATCATATCTTGTGGCAACTTTGGCGACCTGCTTGGAAGTATACCCATATCTGCGCCGCAGGAGAGTGTCCACCCTTTCAAGGAAAGGATGGGGGCCTCGCTCCACCGCGTGCCGGGGTTCCAGAGGTTGCCAGATTGGTGCAGATGTAAGTCTTGTCGACAAGAAATGTCGAAGATACGACTATTGGCTGATGAGAGGTCCATCCGGGATAGGCTTTATTACCGGTGGGACAACTGATGGGAGTGCCACTCAGAGGCATAGCATATACTTTATAGTAATCACATTACTGACCCAAGCGCCCTTTCGGGTTTTTGCTGGGGCCCAATTTGGGGAAATGCTGGCCGACCTTGTCGATGTTGACAAGGGTCGAAAAGGTTGTTGGTCTTGCCAATGGTGACAAGGACCGAAAAGGGTAGCGACCGATCTTGCCGATAGTGACAAGGGTCGAAAAGGTAGACGGTCTTGCCGATGGTGACAAGGACCGGAAAGGGTAGACGGTCTTGCCGATGGTGACAAGGACCGCAAAGGGTGGCGACCGATCTTGCCGATGGTGACAAGGGTCGAAAAGGTAGACGGTCCTGCCGATGGTGACAAGGACCGCAAAGGGTAGCGACCGATCTTGCCGATGGTGACAAGGGTGAAAAAGGGTGGCGATCGATCTTGCCAATGGTGACAAGGGTCGAAAAGGTAGACTGTCCTGCCGATGATGACAAGGACCGGAAAGGGTAGACGATCTTGCCGATGGTGACAAGGACCGGAAAGGGTAGCGACCGATCTTGCCGATGGTGACAAGGGTCGAAAAGGTAGACGGCCTTGCCGATGGTGACAAGGACCGGAAAGGGTAGACGGTCTTGCCGATGGTGACGAGGACCGAAAAGGGTAGCGACCGATCTTGCCGATGGTGACAAGGGTCGAAAAGGGTAGACGGTCTTACCGATGGTGACAAGGACCGTAAAGGGTAGACGGTCTTGCCGATGGTGACAAAGATCGGAAAGGGTAGCGACCGATCTTGCCGATAGTGAAAAGGGTCGAAAAGGTAGACGGTCTTGCTGATGGTGACAAAGACCGAAAATGGTAGCGACCGATCTTGCCGATGGTGACAAGGGTCGAAAAGGTGGACGGTCTTGCCGATGGTGACAAGGACCGAAAATGGTAGACGGTCTTGCCGATGGTGACAAGGACCGGAAAGGGTAGACGGTCTTGCCGATGGTGACAAGGACCGAAAAGGGTAGACGGTCTTGCCGATGGTGACAAGGACCGTAAAGGGTAGACGGTCTTGCCGATGATGACAAAGATCAGAAAGGGTGGCGACCGATCTTGCCAATGGTGACAAGGGTCAAAAAGGTGGACGGTCTTGCCGATGGTGACAAGGACCGAAAAGGGTAGACAGTCTTACCGATGGTGACAAGAACTGGAAAGGGTAGCGACCGATCTTGCCGATGATGACAAGGGTCGAAAAGGTAGTTTGGGATGGAATGACGAATGAGGATAACCCCGTTACTACATCATATTTTCATTTCATCATCATTTTTATCATCATTTTTTTTCTATTCATTCATTTCATCATTTTTTTTTAAAACCTCATTACCGACTCAAGCGCCCTTTCGGGTTTTCACGTGGCGGGGTACCCAATTTTGCCTGCAACGCCCTTTCAGGTTTTCGCCATAGCCGGGTTATAGCCATTTTTGCCCTTGTCCCCATTTAGGAACAAAGCCGACGGGGTATCTCAATTTTTAACCCCATTTCTATTTCTTTTCTCTTCTTTTTTTCATTTAATTCCCCGGAGGATCCGGAACACAGTAGAGCTTGTTTGCTAGGACGCCGACTGGCCTTGTCGATGATGACAAGGGTCGGATCCTGGTTTGGTTCGTCGACATTGGTTAAATGCCAAAGCAAAGGCTATATGGTTCTTGACCAGGATGAAAGGTCCATTCCAAGGGACAGAGGTCGACCTACCTCACTGATGATGACGAGGGTCGAACCTGGGTTTGTTCATCGATGTGGGTTACACGCTGAAGCAAAGGGTATATTCATTCATAGGGACGAAAGGTCGAGGTTAAGGGTAGAGGTCGACCTATCTCACCGATGATGATGAGGGTCGAATCCTAGGTTTGTTCATCGGTAGGGGTTACATGTCGATGCAAAGGTATGATTATTGACAAGGACGAAAGGTCCGAGTTAAGGGATAGAGGTCGACCGGTCTCGCCGATGATGACGAGGGTCGAACCCAGGTTTGTTCGTCGACATGGGTTACATGTCGAAGCAAGGGACATGCTCATTAACGAGGACGAAGGGTCCAAGTTATAGGATGGAGGTTGACCGATTCCGCCGATGATGATGAGGGTCAGACACAGGTTTGTTAGGGGATCTCCGGTAGGACTTCTGATGGTTATCCCTTGGGAATCTCATTGAGAGGACGATGAAGAGAAACTTTTGGATTACCACTTTACTGACCTAAGTGCCGTTTTCAGGTTTTCACCGAGGCTAGCCCCCTCTTGCTTTTGCCCACGCGCCCTTTCAGGTTTTCACGTGGCGGGGTTCCCGATTTTGCCTGCAACGCCCTTTCGGGTTTTCGCCACAGCCGGGTTATAGCCATTTTTGCCCTCGTCCCCGTTTAGGAACAAGGCCGGCGGGGTATCTCTATTTTTACCCCATTTCTATTTCTTTCTCTTTCTTTTGAACTCATGTAGCAGAAGGATGCTGAGAGGGTCGGCTAGAACATGAAGTATCACGCCGAAAAGGGGGTTTATTCGTTAGCAAGAAGATAATGCCAACGCCAAGGGTAGATCTGTGCCGATTCGGGCGTAGGGCCCGCAATGGCAATGATGTATAAAGGTCGGCTAGGGCACGGAGTCTTGCGCCAAGCAAAGGGGTTTATTCGTTAGCAAGAAGGTAATGCTAACACAAAGGATATATTTTAGCCGATTCGGGCGTAGGGCCCGCAATGGCAATGATGTATAAAGGTCGGCTAGGACACGGAGTCTTGAGCCGAACAAGGGGTCTATTCATCAGCAAGAAGGTAATGCTTATGCAAAGGATAGATTTGAGCCGATTCGGGCGTAGGGCCTGCAATGGCAATGATGTATAAAGGTTGGCTAGGACACGGAGTCTTGCGCCGAACAAGGGGTTTATTTGTTAGCAAGAAGGTAATGCTAACGCAAAGGATATATTTGAGCCGATTCGGGCGTAGGGCCCGCAATGGCAATGATGTATAAAGGTCGGCTGGGACACGAAGTCTTGCGCCAGAAGCAAGATTTATTCGTCAGCAAGGAGACCATGCTGACGCAAAGGATGGATTTATGCCGATTCGGGCGTAAGGCCCGTAATGGCAAAGATGTATAAAGGTTGACTGGGACACGAAGTCTTGCGCCAGAAGAAGGGTTTATTTGTCAGCAAGGAGACCATGCTGACGCAAAGGATGGATTTATGCCGGTTCAGGCGTAAGGCCCGTAATGGTAAAGATGTAGGTGTTATGCATGTCTGGCCAGGGCAGAGTGCCACTAGACCGAGGTAAGTGTAGCTCGATCAGGATGGAACGCCACTAGACCAAGGTAAGTGTAGCTCGATCAGGGCGGAGTGCCACTAGACCAAGTTTGAGGTAGCTCGGTCAGGGTGGAGTGCCACTAGACCAAGGGTGGAGGTAGCTCGGTCAGGGTGGAGTGCCACTGGACCAAGGATGGAGGTAGCTTGGTCAGGGCGGAGTGCCACTGGACCAAGGGTGGGGGTAGCTTGGTCAAGGCAGAGTGCCACTAGACCAAGGATGGAGGTAGCTCGGTCAGGGCGGAGTGCCACTGGACCAAGGATGGAGGTAGCTCGGTCAGGGCAGAGTGCCACTAGACCATGTTTGAGGTAGTTCGGTCAGGGCGGAGTGCCACTGGACCAAGTTTAAGGTAGCTCGGTCAAGGCTGAGTGCCACTGGACCAAGGATGGAGGTAGCTCGATCAGGGCGGAGTGCCACTGGACCAAGGTTGGGGGTAGCTCGGTCAGGGCGGAGTGCCACCGGACCAAGGGTGGAGGTAGCTTGGTCGAGGCAGAGTGCCACTAGACCAAGTTTGAGGTAGTTCGGTCAAGGCGGAGTGCCACTGGACCAAGTTTGAGGTAGCTCGATCAGGGCGGAGTGCCACTGGACCAAGGGTGAGGTAGCTCGGTCAGGGCGGAGTGCCACTGGACCAAGGGTGGGGGTAGCTTTGTTAGGGCAGAGTGCCACTGGACCAAGGGTGGAGGTAGCTCGGTCAGGGCGGAGTGCCACTAGATCGAGTTTGAGGTAAATCATTCGGGGAACGTCGGTTGAACCATGTGATACAACCTTAGGTGCCTCTCATTAAGGGGAGAGAATTGGATGACTCCTTTGTGATCTGCAAGGACATACGCACCCCCTACATATGCTCGATGGACGACATACGGTCCGACCCAATTTTCAACCAACTTCCCCTTAGGGTTGGAGGCCATCAGTTCTCTTCTTTTAACCATTACCAGGTCACCCCTTTTGAACTCCCGTCCTTTGACCAGCTTATCAAAAGTACGGGCCATGCGGGCTTGATAGAGTTGAATATTTTGTTGCGCCCGGAGACGCTTTCCTTCAAGCTCGGCGAGCTCTTCTAGTCTTCTTTCTACGTTGGCCTGCCCGTTGCTCACCAATCCATGCTGGATGGTGACCCGTAATGAGGGGACCTCCAGCTCAATTGGCACCATAGCCTCTGACCCATACACGAGGGAGTAGGGTGAGCAGCCGGTAGGGGTCTTGTAGACCAGTAGGCACGCAAGCCACAACAACTCAACCCTCAACAGACCGTCCTCTCCGTGCGGGACTACGAAGGTCGCCAACTAGTATGCCAACTAAGCTACTAGGTGCATCACGTCCGGCAGCCCGTGGGGGTTCCACCCCTCTCGCAGTGCGTAGATGTACCTCGTGTACGTCCGAAACCGCAGCTCCACATCTGTATACTTTTCCCACGGAGTTTGGTCTCTCATAAACTCCTGATAAAAGCAGAAGGTCCCGTATAGAAGTGGTGAACCCACACATTCAGCGGCACCCTGGGAGTCTGTGCAGCTCTCACTCTCCCAGCTAGGGCTAAATCCCTCCAGGTCTTCAGCAGATACCGATAGCTATAAGGAACTTGGTAGCGGCCCAGCCCATCAGTATGGCTGCGGTGGATGTCATCCAGCACAACATGCTCGTATCCCTCGCTGTTGATCGACAGCCCAGAGATCCTGAACGAAGACCACAAGTCGAGTGACGTCTCCCCCTCATCCATCGCCATTGTGTTCCACCGATGGTTGAAGCGCTCTACCAACGCCTGTAGCAACCCGGTGTTGATGTGAATCTAGAGGGGGCTAAATAGATCAATCACCTATTAGCTGAAATAAGTGCGGAATAAAATTGAACAACTGTAGGACGATCTGGATACACTTAACCACAACCAGACTAGAACAACTCAAGTAGATCGGTGCTCAATCGATCCTATGCATGCATCTATGGGATCAAGCGAGAGTAAATTAATCAACCACAAAAGACAATATGTTTTTAGGTGGTTCGATCTCTTGCAGAGATCTACGTCCGCCCCACACTCAACCGAGTGTGGCTTCACTGCTGAAAAATAGCTTGGCCGCTGATCCACGGCTTTGGGGAACGAGTCCCTACACACCGTTGAGCCTTACAGCTTATCCTATCCAGAGGAATCCTCCTCTGCCGTAGAGGTTTACAGCATAACCTGTCCAGAGGAATTCTCCTCTACCGCTGACACACAGCTTGAAGAATTTAGTTTCAAAAAACAAACGAAGAAAACATAAAATCAAAAGACAATGAGCGGATTAGCTCTAGTTCTGAACTAAGAGACTGATAACAAAAGCTCTCACAAACACTTCTCTCAAGGCTCTCTCACAGATCTTCTCTCTTAATCTGGCTTGATCGTGCTTGCTCTTCCTCTCTCTACTTGTATCTCTCTACGAAGGCTCTTCTTTTGTCAATTAGCATCGTACTCTGCTCTCTCTCACTGCATCTATATATATATGGAGGCTTATGAGAGATGGGCGCGTGGAAACCACATTTCCCGCCCAAGCTTTTTAGCTAGATCTGAATTTTCGCAAGGCCACATGGCAGCATTAGGATTTGAAATATTTCCACGTGGCACGAGCAGTGCTGTCTTCAGCCTTGGATCACGTGCCCTCCTTAAAGTTTACGAACCCTTGTCTTCATTCTCTGGACCTTCGTTAGTGAAGTTCCTGTCAGTATATCAACCTTTTAGTCAATATAAGATGGTTAGACAAATATAAAAATTGCACAAACTTGATAGAACATTAGAACGAATATGCACGGACTTCATATGACATTGGAACTAAAAGTGCACTGACTTCGTGTGTGCAAGATGCCAAGGATGCACCGACTCAAAGAGCCATAAACGTATCATGCACAGACCTTAGTTAGCATGTGCGAAGGCCTGTACAGACCTTGATTGTATGCATTGCAAGATATGCACCGACTCTTATGATAAGTGCAACAGTAAACTACACTGACCCTAAATTCACTTAAAAGCAAACATGCACCGACCTGAGTCGTTTGCAATACACTGTATACACTGACATGAACAATGAGATGCATGCTTAGTTCAAGCAAGCGATCGATGTATCGAGAAAATGCACCGAGCTCAAAACATGCTTAGACGTAGACATGCACGAGGCGATGACTTATTATCTCTAATGCAACACTTGCACCGAAGCAAAACTTCACCGAGGCAAAACTGCATCGAGGGAAAACTGACAATGACCTTGACCTACCTTTTCATAGAAGATGCACCGAGACAAAAGATGCACTGACTCTATGTCGCATGAGACGCAAGGTAAGACGCACACATGGACTGACACTATGCCACATGAGATGCAAGGTGAGATAGACACATGCACCGACTGTAAGTGTGCATGAAAGCAACACTAGCATCGACGTTGAACAGTGAATTGCACAGACCTTAAGTGCATTGTGAAATAGTGATATGCAAAGACCTTGTGACAAGCATGCACCGACTTTGTTTGTGCTCCCTTAGAAATAGAATGAGACGCAACCTTAGACATAGCACATGCATTAAGACGCATATGCACATGTTAACAGAACATTTTTTAAGTACAAATGAGTAGACATTATTTATGTGATTATCTAATATATAAAGCATGTCAAAATACACAGCATCATCATGATCAAGATAGAGTTGCCAAAGTCAACTCAGTAGTCAACTTAACTATTGCCAATCAGTCAAAACACATTCTGTTGATTAACCCCATAGGAGGCCCAACATTCTCCCCCTTTTTGATGATGGCAACACCCCCAAATAATGCTGGCAACTCCAAAAAAAATGCAAGAGAAATGATGTATTTTGATGAGACGCATCAAAATGATGTATTTTGATGAGACATTAAGCACAGTCATATATTAACACTAGCCAAACTCCCCCTGAAAAAATGACTCCTCCCCCTTAATCAAAATAGCAAGAAATCTTTCTCTTCCCTTCTCTCCCCCTTTACCAAAAATATCTCTCCCCTATAAGTACCTAAGAACATAGAATCTCTCCCCCTTTGTCATCAGCAAATAAGAAGTAAGGGAGACAGGGGAAGATAAGAAGGGATGCAAGAAGAGGTAGGAGACATAATAACACTCTATGCAATGGTTCAGAAGATGATGCGCGGAAAACGCACGTCGTTAATAAGCTCCACTACCAAATTAAAATATCCGGCCCACAAATTAAATAAATAGAATAGTTAAGTGGTAAGACCGAGTCGAATCCACATGGAGAAGTAGATTTGAAAGTTAAAAACCTTGAGTTTTTAAGATTTAAAAATCAAGAGAATTGAATTTAAACCGTCTTAGAAAGATTGGGATGCAATTTAGAAGGGTGGAATCGATAGAAGAACAAATAGACAATTATAATGAAACTAAGGTGAACTAGGAAGAGAAATAACTTTTAAAACAGACACAATTAGAAGAAGTGGAATAAATAAAAGTTGTAGAGAATGAAAAGATGAAGAAGTTTGATGGAGAACATAGAAACAGAAAATGAAAGGAAGACAGTGAAAAACATGAGAAACCAAGACTTATTGGTGCGGATGAACAGTAAAATAGCAGAAATCTGAACAGTACCAAATTAATTCTAACTCATAAAATAAGAAGAATTTGGAGAAGTGGTAGAAGAAGAAAACTTAGAGATACAAGTTAGGAACAACTTTTAGGAAGAACTCAGAGTAAAATTATGATTGGAAAGACTTCAAAATGAAGAAATGGCAGAAGGTATCAACTCGGATGAACAGTAATCACATAAAACAGTACTTAAGAAAATTAGAAATAACTTTCAACCTAGAAGGAATTCGAAGAAGTGATAGACATAAAAGTTAAAGAATACTCAAAGATGAACAACTTTCATGAAGACAAGAAATTGAAATAAGGATCACACAAGCCTGTAAATTGATTATGAAAAGTTAAAAATGGCTAAGAGTACAATGAAAGTATTCAATACAAACTTAACACAAACTTCAAAACTTAAACATAAAGCTCTCAAAATCTATCCCTACCAAAGCCACAAAGGAAGAACTTCAAGAACACTTACAAATTTGATCAATCCATAGCTTACTACTCCTAGCTAACCTCTTCCTTTACTCCTTTCATTACAATTGAACCCCTTTATATAGGGTAACACAACAACCCTATTCTAATATGAACACCTCTTGCTTCTTTTGTTGACAAATACAAGCAATGGCTGCTATTTTTGACTTGGAATTTTGTGCTAGCATGTGTTGCACACTTTTCTAATTTTTCTGATTTTTTTCTGATTTTTCTGGCCTTTTTCTAGCCCCTTTTTCTTCCTTTCTCTCTTTTTCTCTCTCTCTTCTCTCTCCTGGCAGGCCCGTGCGCCGCGTGCGCCGTGCGCCTCTCTCCTCCTTTCTTCTGCGCGTGCGTGGACCGCGGCTGCGCCGCCCGCGGTTCGGCCATGGCTGCGCCACGCTGCGCCCCCCCCGCTTTGATTGCGTCTGGACGCGGGTTGACCGCGCGTGGGCGCGGTGCGCCGGGTGCCGCTGGCACCTCGGGTGGGCGCGCCGCGCCCACCTCCGCCTTCCGACCTGCATAAGAAAAACACACGCACACACTCACTTGTAATATAAATATATATATATTATATATATATTATACATATTATGTCTATATCTTATATATATATAGCTTAAAAAATCTGTAAAAATATCAAATAAATTCCTTTTTTTCTATATTTTTTTCTTTTCTTTTTGAACACTCCTGGGCTTTTGGCCTTTATTTTTTTTTTGTTATTTTCCCTTTATATTTTTTTTATTTTTGTTTCTTGTTGCTTCCCTCGTACCGAGTGCCTGCATAAAGAAATATTGTTATTAAAATTATTTACTTTCAAAAAATTAACTTTTTGATTCTAAATTAACAGTAAGTGTGATACGTGCATATTTATTATTATTTAAGCTCATAAAAATGTGTATAATCATGAGTTAATATGTAAAAATACACACTTATCACACCCCCCAACTTGCTCATTGCTAGTCCCTTTAGCAATGCAAATAATGAAAAATTTTAGGACCAACAAGAGTTTAAAATATTCATGCTTCATTACTAGATCATCGTTCATAGAATCTACTAAAGATTAGGAATCTAGAATCATTATCACATATTAGCCTTATGTAGGAAATTCAGGTACATGATCAAGAATTCAGATCAAAATTCAGTAGCACTTGTACATGTGTAATACTAAATTCACAGTAGAGACAATTGCGTCCTCTAGTTGCTATTCCGAACAAATGCCTTTCAATTCTGCACTTCTTAATTAGAGCATTCAGCATAATAGCTTTGTTTGTCTGCCTTATTGCTATGTCCCTTTTGGGATCTCTCTCTTTTTTTTTCTTTTCTATTCTATACACACATGATGCTGCACTACCCTTCACTGTTTTACGCGAACCACAACACGTCTTAAGTGAAGTAGGCTCGGTTTCGCAGATCAAGGTTCCCTTTTCCTTTTGACGCGAACCTCAACACGTCTTAGGTGAAGTAGGCCCGGTTACTCAGAATCGGAGCATTTTTCATGGTATTTTTCTCAAAAAAAAATTTCAATTGTGCTTTTGCACTAATTTGGATAACTTGGCAGAAAGCTTTATAAAAGATCTCTTCTTCAAGAAGTGCTGAATATCAGACAACATATCCAAAATAATAGGAGGCTTATCCTACTTGTTTCATTAGCGTGCAAAGTGATTTTCTTTTTTCTAAAGTGCAAATGGACTTTAAAAAGATTCTTAGATCAGTTTTCCATGGCTCGATTAGCTAAATATTCCATCATCCTTCTCCCTAATCTTTTCTATTCCTGAATTACTTTTCATGAGAGCATAAATCAAGAAAACTCAATTGGGTGTTATTTTGGATTTAGGAAAAAAAAACTTGTAGGCGAAAGAAGGTTGAAGGTTGTATAGGATAATATGATTTCCGTCCCCCCCAACTTAAATGACATTATCCTCAATGACATGAATAATAGGGATTAATAGAACAATGTAGACATGAAATGTGTAAAGGAACGGGACAACCTGGTGAACTTCGACGGGCATCCTTGCTGGAATGAGAGGTGGCACTTGGCTTTGAAATTCTGAGAAACTGAGTAAGCAATTAGCTCTCTCCCCCCAACTTATCATTTATTCAAACCTGTAAAATAAACATAAAATCACAATAAAAATTTTGGGTTGTCTCCCAAAAAGCTATTTATTATCGCACGAAACTATTAAAGGTTTGGGTTGCCTCCCAAGAAGCGCTTAGTTTAACGTCGTCAGCCAGACGCAATGCAGTTCACTAACCAACGGGTGGCATTCAGAATGAGCCACCAAGTGATCTTATCCTCCGATAAATTCCATCCCTTGGACCATTGGAGGAAAAGATTATGCCTCGATAAATGTGGGCTAGAAGCATGCCAAGGTGGGTCTAGGAATCTGGACGGACCCTTTCGGTTAAAGATTGGTGGAGGAATTATCATATCTTTAATTATAAAATATTCCTCTGTATGCTTAAGGTCCTTATAAGTATTAAAAACATCAATGCGGACCTTAATTTTCCTTAGCTTTTCTCCTTCATCCTCAATTTTAAGATGTACTTGCGTATTGTTTAGGTGAGAGAGGATAAGGGTGTTATGAATTTTTGGGCCATACCACATGGCCAGTGTCAAGGAGATAAGGAGGATTAGGAATGAAATCAGTGCGCTCCTCAACATAAGAATTCTCAGAAGGCTCATATGGATCTAACCAGTTGGTGAGTTGCAGAATATTTGGAATGATTATGGATTCACCAAGGTTAGGGATGGGTAAAAGATCGAGATCATCCCTTAAATCAGGAGATGCCCGGCTAGAGTGAATTTCAAATGGAGGACCCAGTTCCTCAATTACCCAAGAAGATTGGCGTATGGTCACACTCAATTCTCTCTCCACACTCATATTTTCATCATCATGTACTCGGAAAGAAGATTCATCAAATTTAGGAATGGCAAGTAATGGAATTTGGTCATTGACTAGCAAATCATCATCCTCTTCTTCTCCCCCCAACGACTCAAGATCATCATAATCCTCAAACTCATCATAATCCTCTTCACAAGTGGAATTAGATTTAGGCATCTTAGGCTGCTCTTCCTTTAAGTCCTCCTCATAAGATTCTTCTATGATTCCCTCAAAATCAACAGTGATATGAGTGGTAGATTGGGGGATCATAGGTTGATCATATGGACTTTTATCGTTATCACATCCATCAAATCCAAGAAGTTGGTCCTCAAGACTTGTGGTGGAGTTGTTAGGCATTGGATCGACTTCCATTTCTATGATGTTTTTAGCAACCCGACTCACATGAGCTTCATAATTTTGTAGTTGTTCCTGAAAGGCTTGTTGTTGAGTCTGGAAGAGCCGTGTCAATTGATCAAACATCTCCTCCTTATGCAAATCTGTGTATGGAGGAGATAGATAAGTGGGCTGAGAGTAAGATTGTGATGGATAGTAATTTGAAGGGCACTCAGTCCGAGAATGAGACGGTGGAGAGTGTATGGGATGCCCTCCATAATAGGTTTGATCATAAGAATCATTTGGGTATGGAGCCCAATTTTGAAAATCTTGTTCTTGAGGACTTTGGCCTTGATCCTGATAAGACTCCCAAGAAGAATCATGTCGATCTCTCCAACCAGAATTCAAGGTATGTGGACATGGGTCAAGATAAGGTGTGTAGAGTTCTGGAGACATTTGGGTTTGCCTTGCTTGGCCCATCCAAGAGATTGTTGGTTGATTTTCCCAACTAGAGGTATAAGGATCTGAAGGTGATTCATAATCGGGCTGAAAAAACTGTTGATCATATTGGGCTTGCTCTGGGAGGAAAGGTAGATCATGTCCCCCAAACTGAGTGGTTGGAATATGATCTTGGGTAAACGATGGAAACTGGGCCATCATAGGTGACGGGATCTCATTTTGGGCCGACCACGAATATGGACTGTCATAAGAGGTCGGGTTGTTTTGGGTGAGAAATGAGTGTGGATTTGGACAACCACCTACATAATGGGCCGGGTTATCCCACATGTGATCATTATCATGGTGACTAGGTGGTATGAAGGGGTCTTGATCCATGGCTAGAAATTGATCAAATTTATGAGCCAATTGGTCAAACCTAACTAAGTTGTGTGTCCAATCCATAGATGAAAGTTATGATCTCACCATTTTTTGTTGATTTTATTTTGTTGATTTTTTTTGATGCAAACAAATTATCAATTAAAGTCTAACTTAGATTCACCATCAAACTTATCCACCGGCCAGGTAACAGGTGTGGAAGTGGGAGGCTCCCCTTGCTTTCACAAGGTCCTAATTAAGTAACCACTTTCCCGCTTATAGCGTTTGCCGTTGACCTCTAGCCTTAGACACCAGTTTTGAAGATGATAGTGAGACCAAGTTATAATTTTTTTTTGCTTTTGTTTTTCTATTTTTTTGTTAGTGAACTGAGCTAATCCACCATATTTTTTATTTCTTCTATTTTTTATTTTTTAAGAACATTTCTAAGCATGAAAACAAATTACATATTGAAAGTAAAAATAAAGAAACTAAATATATGGAAAGAGGGTAAGAGTACTAACCTTAATCGTATTCCCTCGTTCTTTATTTCGTAAATAAAAAATAACAAGAGTAGAAGATAAAGAAGATTTACCTCGGAGAGACACAATATTTTTTGACATTTTCAAAATTTTCTTTTTTTTGTACTTTTGTTGATCCTTTTATTTTTCTGCAAAAATAAGAGTGAGCACCAATATATATACAAAAGAAAACACAAAGTTATCAACTTCAAATTCAAACCCTCCCTGGCAACGGCGCCAAAATTTGATGCGCGGAAAATGCACGTCGTTAATACGCTCCGCTACCAAATTAAAATATCCGGTCCACAAATTAAATAAATAGAATAGTTAAGTGGTGAGACCGAGTCGAATCCACAGGGAGAAGTAGATTTGAAAGTTGAAAACCTTGAGTTTTTAAGATTTAAAAATCAAGAGAATTGAATTTAAACCGCCTTAGAAAGATTGGGATGAAATTTAGAAGGGTGGAATCGATAGAAGAACAAATAGACAATTATAATGAAACTAAGGTGAACTAGGAAGAGAAATAACTTTTAAAACAGACACAATTAGAAGAAGTGGAATAAATAAAAGTTGTAGAGAATGAAAAGATGAAGAAGTTTGATGAAAAACATAGAAACAGAAAATGAAAGGAAGACAGTGAAAAACATGAAAAACCAAGACTTATTGGTGCGGATGAACAGTAAAATAGCAGAAACCTGAACAGTACCAAATTAATTCTAACTCATAAAATAAGAAGAATTAGGAGAAGTGGTAGAAAAAGAAAACTTAGAGATACAAGTTAGGAACAACTTTCAGGAAGAACTCAGAGTAAATTTATGATTGGAAAGACTTCAAAATGAAGAAATGGCAGAAGGTATCAACTCGGATGAACAGTAATCACATAAAACAGCACTTAAGAAAATTAGAAATAACTTTCAACCTAGAAGGAATTGGAAGAAGTGATAGAAATAAAAGTTAAAGAATACTCAAAGATGAACAACTTTCATGAAGACAAGAAATTGAAATAAGGATCACACAAGCTTGTAAATTGATTATGAAAAGTCAAAAATGGCTAAGAGTACAATGAAAGTATTCAATACAAACTTAACACAAACTTCAAAACTTAAACATAAAGCTCTCAAAATCTATCCCTACCAAAGCCACAAAGGAAGAACTTCAAGAACACTTACAAATTTGATCAATCCATAGCTTACTACTCCTAGCTAACCTCTTCCTTTACTCCTTTCATTACAATTGAACCGCTTTATATAGGGTAACACAACAACCCTATTCTAATATGAACACCTCTTGCTTCTTTTGTTGACAAATACAAGCAATGGCTGCTATTTTTGACTTGGAATTATGTGCTAGCATGTGCTGCACACTTTTCTAATTTTTCTGAGTTTTTTCTTATTTTTCTGGCCTTTTTCTAGCCCCTTTTTCTTTCTTTCTCTCTTTTTCTCTCTCTTTTCTCTCTCCTGGCCGGCCAGTGCGCCGCGTGCGCCGCGCGCCTCTCTCCTCCTTTCTTCTGTGCGTGCATGGACCGCGACTGCGCCGCCCGCGGTTTGGCCACGGCTGCGCCGCGCTGCGCCCCCCCCCCCTTTGACTGCGTCTGGATGCGGGTTGACCGCGCGGTGCGCCGGGTGCCGCTGCCACCGCGGGTGGGCGCGCCGCGCCCACCTCCGCCTTCCGACCTACATAAGAAAAACACACGCACACACTCACATGTAATATAAATATAAATATAATATATATATATATATATTATATATATTATGTCTATATCTTATATATATATAGTTTAAAAAATCCGTAAAAATATCAAATAAATTCCTTTTTTTCTATATTTTTTATTTTCTTTTTGAACACTCCTGGGCTTTTGGCCTTTATTATTTTTTGTTATTTTTCCTTTATATTTTTGTTATTTTTGTTTCTTGTTACTTCCCTCGTACCGAGTGCCTGCATAAAGAAATATTGTTATTAAAATTATTTACTTTCAAAAAATTAACTTTTTGATTCTAAATTAACAGTAAGTGTGATACGTGCATATTTATTATTATTTAAGCTCATAAAAATGTGTATAATCATGAGTTAATATGTAAAAATACACACTTATCAGAAGATAAGCAATTCTTTAGATATAAGAATCAATCATTGTGCAATCTTGATAGATATCAAGTTTAATAGTTATAGAAGGTAGAGTGAATTCATTGACTTTCTGAAATAGGTTATAGAATCCGTTTATAGCAATGAACCTAAATCACATAATCATGATAGACTAGATTAAGACTGCATCCTACTGATTTCAGAATCAATGAGTGTCCTGGAGAGTGACCTGAATATGTATTGAGATTAAACAATTGACACTTAGGAGATTTCAATTTCAAGGGTTATAGCAAATCTTTTTCACTTCTTATTTTGAATCTAAACTTGGTGAACAGAAAAGTGTCATTTATACCGTTGACAATAAGTGTACACATGGGTTAGACGCTAGTACCCCAAGTTACTAAGTATAAACTACCATATCTTTCTCTGATCAAAAAACTACACAGGTGATTTACACCTTTGACATTAAGGGTACACATTTATCAGACGCCAGTACCCCCAGTTACTCAGTGAAACCAGCCCTATAGATTTGACCATATGAACAGAGCTAACATGAAGCACTTTATGACATGAAATCCTCTCTACTTCGTTGATGGAGGGTTCAGTTTCTCAGTGCAATTCAGTCATTGCTCTGCCATTTTATTCATTTCTTTTACATATTATTTTATTGTTGCTGCCTTTTTTAATTTTCAAAGTGACTTGTTTAAAGACAATACACTTTTTGATTTTCTCAGCCTAAACTTCACTAAGTCTGTCATTTTCAGATACAGTGAATATCTTATCTGTCATAGTGATGAAAGAAAGGTTGAGAGATATAAAATGTTTTCTACCACCTTATTTTCTGAAGACAGTCTTTAGACTCTATAATTTATTAAGATTAAACCGTGAGTTCATTCAAGGAGCACATCTGATTCTTATAAGGGAAGACTTATGATAATTTCTACTCAAAATGATGAACCAATTGCAAGACTGTCATCCATTCAGACTGAGAAAATTAACACATGCGTACAAATTCAGCTCATGAGGGATTTCAAGAAGTAGGTATGGCACGAAGTCAGAAAATAAGTTTATATGATGCCAAATGATGCAATTGGTACCACATGATGAGAATTTCTGAGAATGACGAGAGATTAGAATGAGTTGAACTCAGATCAGACTTTACTTAATTCTCCCTGACATCATGATGCACCGACCTTACCATGAATAAAGCGGACAATGCACCGACTTTGCATGCGTATGGTAGATAAATGTGCCGACCTGTTATGTGAATTGACATAAGGTGCACTAACTTACATGCTGCTTAGACACAAGGTGCACTGACCTTGTATGCAGAATGCTCACACTGTGCATCGGCTAAGTGCAAGACATGCACTGACATATACTCGGTGCACAAGCGCGCATCAAACTAAAATGCTCATAGCAAAGACCTGCACCGACCTTAGTATTGCAAATGGCAAGCTCAACTGATGTGTGATCTAGAGGAAAAACTCCCCTATCTATATGCAATTTTATTTAACAATGCATCTATGCACAACAATTATTCAAAAATTCAGGAATGTTTATTCAGAGACAAGCTGACGCATATTTATTTTCAGACCACTACAAACAACAATTCAAGCAAGAATTCTGAGTCAATTATCATGAAGAAATTTACACAAGCCTAATTCTCTTCGTAAGAATTTAAATCTTTCATTCCCTAAAGGCTTTGTAAAAATGTCAGCAATTTGTTTTTCTGTTTCAACAAAATTAAATTCAATTTCATTCTTGCTCACTACATCTCTAAGAAAGTGATGTCCTATTTCAATATGTTTAGTCCTAGAGTGATGAACAAGATTTTTTGTCAAGCATATGGCACCAGTATTATCACATAAAATTGGAATGCATCCCAAATTTATCTGATAATCATTAAGTTGGTGCTTAATCCATAGTACCTGGGCTGCACAATTTCCTGCAGCGACATACTCTGCCTCTACAGTGGATAAAGCGACTATGTGTTGCTTCTTGGAGGCCAAAGACACTCGGCAGCCACCTAAGAACTGGCAGTATCCACTAGTGCTTTTCCTATCAATCCGACACCCAGCATAGTCTGTAACAGTGTATGCTAATAGGTCTAGCTCACACCTAGTAGGGTACCAAAGACCTAGCTCTTGGGTGCCTGACAGATATCTAAACATCCTCTTGACAGTACAAAAATGTGACTCTTTAGGATTGGCTTGAAATCTATACATAAACACACAGCAAACTGAATATCAGGCCTAGATGTAGTAAGGTAGAGAAGGGATCCGATCATACCTCTGTACAACTTGTTATCAACTGGTTTACCTTTTGGGTCATCATCAAGACTTGTTGATATACCCATTGGTGCTATAATCTCCTTGAGATTTTTAAATTTGTATTTCTTCAGCATATCCCTTATGTACTTGGACTAAGTGATGTAGGTTCCTTCTTTTATTTGGGTCACCTGCAGTCCAAGAAATAATTTCAGCTCACCCATTGAGCTCATCTCAAATTCATGTGTCATCAAATCAAAAAATTCTTTACACTTTATTGGGTTAGTTGAACCAAAAACTATATCATCCACATATGTTTGAACAATGAGAATGTCTGGATGACATACCTTTGTGAACAAAGTTTGGTCAATTTCACCTCTAGAAAACTTCTTATCTGTAAGAAACTTGCTGAGCCTGTCATACCAAGCTCTAGGAGCTTGTTTCAGACTATAGAGAGCTTTATTCAGTTTATAGACATGATTTGGAAAATCTAAACATTCAAATCCTAGAGGTTGTCTTACAAAGACATCCTCTTTTATTTCTCCATTCAGGAAAGTAGACTTTACATCCATCTGCTGAAGGATGATTCCTAATGAGCATGCATAAGTTAATAACATCTTGATGGCCTCTATCCTAGCCACAGGGGCATATGACTCTTCAAAGTCAATACCGAACTCTTGATTGTACCCCTGAGCTACCAATCTAGCCTTATTCCTAACAACATTTCCTTGCTCATCAGTTTTATTCCTTAACACCCATTTAGTTCCAATGACAGTCCCATGATCAGGAGGTGGAACTAGGTGCCATACCTTGTTTCTATCAAATTGATTCAATTCCTCGTGCATGGCATTGATCCAATGCACATCATTAAGGGCACTGTCAATGTTCTTGGGTTCAACATGATACACTAAAGCAAAAGCATTTAGTTCATTCTGAGCTCTAAAATAACCTCTGGTCCTAGGAGGTTCATGCAAGTTACCAATTACATTATCTACAGGATGATCTCTAAGAAATCTCACATTGATAACCTGATTACCTTGACCCTCATTTACCTCCCCCTGAGTACAAGGCTCCTTTGCATCTTCATCATCAGATTGATCTGCAGAGCTTCCTTCTTTTAGAATTTCTCCATCATCTTAGTCCCTGCACAGACCATTTTCAGGTTTAGTAATGGTTTCATCAAAGACTACATGTGGAGACTCTTCAACAGTTTTACATTTTAAGTTGTACACTCTATATGCTCTAGTGGTTTCTGAATATCCTAGAAAAATTCCCGGATCACTTTTAGGTTCAAACTTATCAAGGTCTCTTTTAGCATTAACATGAATAAAGCATTTACAGCCAAACACCTGGAAGTAAGCAATTGAAGGTTTCTTACCCTTGATAATTTCATATGGTGTTTTCCGGGTAAATGGCCTTACCATGGCTCTGTTGATTACATGGCATGCAGTATTGACTGCCTCAGCCCAAAACTTCCTTGGTAGGTTACCTTCCACTAGCAGTGTACGAGCCATCCCCACAAGTGTTCAGTTCCTCCTCTCCACTACTCCATTTTGCTCAGGTGTCCTAGGTGAGGAGAACCGATGAGTGATTCCATTACTCTTGCAAAAATCATCAAACTGTGAATTTTCAAACTCACCACCATGATCCGATAAAATATTCTGAATTGAATTTTCATTATTTTGTTTTATTTTCAGATAAAGCTCCTGAAATTTAGTGAATGCATCAGTCTTGTGTGTGAGGAAAAACACCCAAGTAAATCTAGAGAAGTCATCAACTAGTACGAATCCATATTTTTTTCCTGGTAAGCTGATTGATCTTGTAGGTCCAAACAGGTCCATATGAATCAGCTCATAAGGTTTGGAAGACATGTTCTTAGTTCTGGATTTGATAGACTTCCTAGTGTGTTTGGACTGGGTGCATGCTTCACATAAAGCATTATTAATTTTAAATGACATTTCAGGGAGTCCTCTAACTATGCAATGTTTATTCAGTTTGTGGAGAACAGTATAACTGGCATGGCCTAATCTACGATGCCACAGATATGCCAAGTCATCTTTATTTACAGTGAAGCAAAGATTAGAATGAGCTATATCATCTAGGTCAACTAGGTATATGTTATTGACTCTTTTACCAGAGAATTTAATCTTATCAGAATTAGGCTCATAAATATTACAGCCTAACGAGTCAAACACTACCTTGTGATCTTTGTCACAGAGCTGGCAAATACTTAACAAGTTATAAGCAAGACCCTCAACCAACATGACTCCATCAATACAGTAGGTAGAACACTTACCTACCTTACCTGAACCGACAATTTTACCCTTGGTGTTTCCTCCGAAGGTGACAAGGCCTCCATTCTTCTCAACCAGCATGCAGAACTTTGCCCTGTCCCCTGTCATATGCATGGAGTAGCCACTACCTAATTACCACATGTTGTGCTTGGCTGCCAGGCATACCTGCAATGACAATCACGCAGAAGAGTTTGGAACCCAAAAATGTTTGGGCTTCAGAAAAGAAGTAAAACTATTCAAACATGACAACAAGTTCTTGGGAATCCACATTTATTTGAGAGATGTTTGTTTGGTGGATTTTTTCACATTTTTTTTATTGTTATTTTTCTTTTCGGCATTAACAGACTGGGTCTTTCCTTTCTTGTTTTGTGTCCTAGCACCATTATTATTAGCCGCTTGAGCATGGTCAGTGCCCAGACCAATAAGCATTCAGAATTGTATGGCCAGTGGTGGTCCTAGGCTGACCATAGGAAGTTTGTTTCCAAGAATTCCATGTTCTGGATTGCCTAACCCAGTTTCTGGCCTGAGGTCTATAAGTCTGAGTGGGATATGAATGATATCCAGACCTCCCTTGAATTCTATCCCTTCCAGACCTATTAAACTATTGTGGCTGAGAATGAAAGTATGTGTGATAAGTCTGAACTCTGGGATGGTAAGATTGACTGGTTTGACCCCTATCTGAATTGCATCTCCCGAATATCTTAGGCCCACCAGACGTGTGCATGGGTGTAGTTTGGGTCTTTTTCTGGCCTTTCTATTGAGGCTTTGAGAACCTAGTCTGGGGTTTGGTTGTAAGTGACGGTTCACCCCTAACCCGAACTCTGCCCTAAGGTGTGGGGCAGTATGTGCTCACATGACTATACTCACTAAATTTCTGTTTCCCCTTGTCCTTGGCACTGGGCATTTTGGAGTTAACAGATTTTTCTGAAGTATTCCCATTGTGCATTTTAATGAGGGGTCCTTTTTATTTCTCAGCTACAAATGAAATAGTCTTTAGTTCAAAACTCCTTTTAGCTATAGGATTGAACCCGAGACCCTCTCTTCTAAAGTTAACCTTAGACCCCAAAAGGGCATTCAGATTCTCAGTCCCTTGGGTCATGTTCTCAATAACTTGAAGTTTATCATTGTTTTGATTTTCTAGATTTTCAATTGATTTCTTAAGTTCAGTGTTAACACCCAACACAGCATCATACTTTTCATTTACAATTTTCATTTCATTTTCATATTTCTGCAATCTCAATTTCAAATCATCAATGACATTTTTCTGTGTTTCATTTTCTTCCCTCGTATCAATCAAAGCATTTTTCAGATCATCAATTTCAGCACAAGATTTCTTTAAGACATCATTTTTAGTTTGAAGATAAGCAATTCTATCAGATAATATAGTATCATTCATGAGAGAATTAACTTTCTTCTTTAGATGCATGTTTTCTTTTCTGATGTCATCTACTTTATCTAACAAGTCACCATATGCATCCTCCCAATCAGCAATAGTATAATGTTCAAAAGGAGAGGATACCTCATCAGCTTCATCTTCTTTATCATCATCTTTGGCCATCAGGCAGATTTGACTTTCCTCTCTGTCACTCTCAGAAGTGCAGCTTAAGTTGCCCTCATCCTCATCGCTCCAGGTACTCACCATAGCTCTCCCTTTGGTATTCTTCTTCTTTGATTTCTCTTTCATCTTTTGGAGCTCCGGGCAGTCTGCCTTCATATGGACAGCTTTCCTACAGTGATAACATACATTAGTGTCAACCTTTTTGGCAGGGTTAGAGTTATACCTGGTTTGTCTCCTACCTCTGTGCTGTCCTCTTCCAAAATATCTTCCCTCATTTCTCAAGAATCTTCTAAATTTTCTAGTCAACATAGCTATCTGATCTCCTCCAAATTCTTATCCAGAAAGACTCTGATCACTGGAGGATCCGCTGTGACTGGATCGACTGGAACTGGCCTTCAAGGCGATAGGTTTCTTTTTATTCTCCAGCTCATCGATCTTTGGTAGGTTTATCTCATGTCATGAGTGAACCGATCAACTCATCTACCTTGGTGTTCTTCAGGTCTCTAGACTCCTCAATAACTGTAACCTTGGTGTGCCAAATTGGAGTTAGAGAGCGCAGAATCTTTCTCACAATCTCATAATCGGAGTAGGTCTTCCCGAGACTACTAAGACCATTGGTGATAATCATGAGGTGAGCATACATCTCAGTAATTGTCTCGTTTTGCTTCATCCTGAACCCCTCATACTCCGATACCAGCAAGTTCGCCTTGGTCTCTCTGACTTGAGAAGTCCCTTCATATATCACTTCTAATTTACCCCACATCTCTTTCGCTGTAGAGCAGGATGATACCCGGGAGAATTCTGTTGGGTGAAGGGCACACTGGATGGCATTGATCGCACTCCAGTTTAGTGTTGACTTGCGGATCTCTTCCCTTGTCCATACATCTTCATTAGGATGCAACTCGAATGGTCCCTTGCTAACAACCTTCCAGATCTCATAATCCTTCGCCCTAAAAAACACTTGCATACAATTCTTCCAGTATGCATAGTTGGATCCGTCGAAGTACGGACGCTGGGTGGTGGAGTGTCCCTCTACAGTCATCCCTCTAGCATCCATAACTGCTACCTCTTCAGGATGTTAGTCCCTGTAGAAGAGTTAGGCTCTGATACCACATGATGTGAATCTAGAGGGGGGTGAATAGATCAATCACCTATTAAAAATTCTACAGTAGCTGAAATAAGAGCGGAATAAAATTGAACTACTGCAGGACGATCTGGATACACTTAACCACAACCAGACTAGAACAACACAAGTAGATCAGTGCTCAATCGATCCTATGCATGCATCTATGCGATCAAGCGAGAGTAAATTAATCAACCACACAAGACAATATATTTTTAGGTGGTTCAATCTCCTACAGAGATCTACGTCCACCCCACACTCAACCGATTATGGCTTCACTGCTGACAAACAGCTTGACCGCTGATCCACAGCTTCAGGGAACGAGTCCCTACACACCGCTGAGCCTTACAACTTATGCTATCCAGAGGAATCCTCCTCTGCCGCTGAGGTTTACAGCTTAACCTGTCCAGAGGAATCCTCCTCTACCGCTGACACACAGCTTAAAGAATTGAGTTTCAGAAAATAAACGAAGAAAACATAAAATCAAAAGACAATGAGCGGATCAGCTCTAGTTCTGAACTAAGAGACTGATAACAAAAGCTCTCACAAACACTTCTCTCAAGGCTCTCTCCTAGATCTTCTCTCTTAATCTGGCTTGATCGTGCTTGCTCTTCCTCTCTCTGCTTGTATCTCTCTATGAAGGCTCTTCTTTCGTCAATTGTCATCGTACACTGCCCTCTGTCACTGCATCTATATATATATGGAGGCTTATGAGAGATGGGCACGTGGAAACAACATTTCCCGCCCAAGCTTTTTGTCCATATCTGAATTTTCACAAGGCCACATGGCAGCATTAGGATTTGAAATATTTCCACGTGGCACGAGCAGTGCTGTCTTCAGCCTTGGATCACGTGCCCTCCTTAAAGTTTACAAACCCTTGTCTTCATTCTCTGGACCTTCGTTAGTGAAGTTCCTGTCAGTATATCAACCTTTTAGTCAATATAAGATGGTCAGACAAATATAAGAATTGCACAGACTTGATAGAACATTAGAACGAATATGCACGGACTTCATATGACATTAGAACTAAAAGTGCACTGACTTCGTGTGTGCAAGATGCCAAGGATGCACCGACTCAAAGAGCCATAAACGTATCATGCACAGACCATAGTTAGCATGTGTGAAGGCCTGCACAGACCTTGATTGTATGCATTGCAAGATATGCACCGACTCTTATGAGAAGTGCAACAGTAAACTGCACTGACCCTAAATTCACTTAAAAGCAAACATGCACCGACCTGAGTCGTTTGCAATACACTGCATGCACTGACATCATTAATGAGATGCACAGACTTAGTTCAAGCAAACGATAGATGTATCGAGAAAATGCACCGACCTCAAAACATGCTTAGACGTAGACATGCACGAGGCGATGACTTATTATGTCTAATGCAACACTTGCACCGAAGCAAAACTTCATCGAGGCAAAACTGCACCGAGGCAAAACTGGCAACGACCTTGACCTACCTTTTCATAGAAGATGCACCGAGACAAAAGATGCACTGACTCTAAGTCGCATGAGACGCAAGGTAAGATGCACACACGCACTGACTCTATGCCACATGAGACGCAAGGTGAGACGGACACATGCACCGACTCTAAGTGTGCATGAAAGCAACACTAGCATCGACGTTGAACAGTGAATTGCACAGACCTTAAGTGCATTGTGAAATAGTGATATGCACAAACCTTGTGACAAGCATGCACCGACTTTGTTTGTGCTCCCTTAGACATAGAATGAGACGCAACCTTAGACACAACAAATGCACTGAGACGCATATGCACATGTTAACAGAACATTTCTTAAGTACAAATGAGTAGACATTATTTATGTGATTATCTAACATATAAAGCATGTCAAAATACACAGCATCATCATGATCAAGATAGAGTTGCAAGATAGAGTTGCCAAAGTCAACTCAGCAGTCAACTAAGTAAACTTAATTGTTGCCAATCAATCAAAACACATTCTACTGATCAACCCCAGAGGATGCCCAACAGGTGTAGCAGGGGTACTCGTATAATGCTGCAGTCGCGGCATATCTGATGTCGGCCCGGTCCAGCAGCACCCGGTAGTGATGTACGATCCCCATCAGCCACTCAATAGCTCCATGGTGGTACTTGTGCGAAGAGATCACCACCCAGCGGCCGTACCAGCTGACAACTATCTGTCACAGAATCCCTTATTGAAGACTGTGGTCATCGTAGCCTTCCCCAGCATATTGTAGCCCTGATGGCTCCAACACCAACACTGTAGTACCCTCTGTCTCTACCCAGTGGTGGCCATGTAGCTCCCAAGAGGTAGTACCTATCGCTCCGACTCGTACCCCAAACTAGTCCACCCTGCTGAAGAAACCCAGGCACTCAGCAATGGGAACTGGCACTACCTCCTGTAGTCTCTAGAAAAACTCAAGAAGCCGAAGAGAACAACCCCGTGCAGGCTATCCATGCCCACTAAAATCACCTGCTCCAGTCGGCGGCGTGTTCCAGTAATTTGGGAGCCCCCATGTTCCATGCCGAATGGGACGTAGCTTTTAACAAACTCAAATAGGTGGCGGTCCTATGGGAACCCCGCCGATTAGCCTCCGTTGCATTCATAGGTGTAGATCCCGCCCACCTCTGAAATCCGAGCAAGCTCCACAGCTCCGACTCCACTCGCCCCCTCTCCAACAGGGCCCTCAGCCACTACCGTGTGCCCTGAGTCAAGCTAGTCCACACTAACTGCAGTAATGACCGGCGGGCCCAGAGGAGGAATGGGCCGCTTCGTCCTCCTTACCTACTGATCCTCCTCCCGGGCCACACACCTCGGGACCCGCTTATCTCTGCCAAATCGTGCCATAGCTGCAAGACAAAGCACACAGAAATGGTCAGCACACCAGAAAGTCAACACATACAATACAATAAAACAAAGGCATATGAAGTGTCGAAATACAACTACAATAACCCAGAATGAGGAGCTCACGGGCCGTACGCCCTCGTCTTCGCCTATGACGCACGCCCCATGGGGGGCATTTGTTGTACCCAGACAGCTTCCCAGCAAAATATTAAAGGATAAGGGTTCAGAAATTAAGGCATGGACTACCCAACCTCTCCTACAACTTGTCCATCCCAACCAAGGGTCCCAACAAGTTAGCCGTGACATATGGCGACATTAACAACTGATTGGGATTACTCCCGATCACTCAGTAGCGGGTTTTTCCCGCATTCTGCACGGCCACCCGAGCCAACCCGGGGCGCCCCCGACCACAAGCAGTGCCACGTGGCACCCAGCAACAAGGCTGGGGCCTACCCCAAGACACCTTATCGCAGCCCTCCAAGGTCAAAGGAAGATTCATCTAAGTCAACCACAGGTTTTGGAGGCCCGCAACACGTGTATACAGCTCACACACGTGTGTCGGGCATTTCCCCGAACACTTGGAGGGCGCATAGATCCTAGCCATTCTATAACAAATCGCGGACTGGCCCGCGGCCCCAACACACCAGCCGGGTTCTACAACAACCCTGCAGCAAGTCGGGGACACCCTCGACCCTCAGACACGTGGCGACAAGCCGTTTATCTTTAGCTCCCGGGCCAACCTGAGGCTACCCTGCCAACCTGCCTTATCATGCGGCACGCACCATGGAAGCTGGGCCCATGTGCCCGGGAGGCACCCTCTCAGCTCTTATGAGCCCCTGCCCTCAGCCCAAGGCCAAATCTAAGGCTTGCCAGTCATTCACCCAAGCCAATCGACAACCCAAGGTGTGTCAGGAATTTACCCAAACACCTTGCGAGCGGCAGCTACGACTCGACAACAACAGCCCCCACGGGCAAATCCCAGCATCCCAGAGCCCTCTGTCCTTCAAAGGACACCCCCAGATAACAAAGGAAGGCCCCCGAGGGCCACCCCTCGGGGCCACGGCTCACCCGGGGAGAGTTCGCCCCACGCGCGACCGCTCCCCGAGGAGGGTGAACCCCATTGGGGAGCGCACCCTCCTCCAAGCCTAATGGCCCCATGGTCGTCTCCTAGTCCCAATCACTCCCAGTTTGTGCAAGGTCAACCGGCATACCTTCTCGCGGAAGGATCCGATGATGAAAGCTAGGGAGCGGTCAACACTCGGGTTCCTTGTGCGCAAGCGGCCAATCTACCAGTCAAAGCATCCACCAGTCCAACCCCCGTATCCTTTAGTCTCCTTGCAGTCACACTGAGTCAGAATGGGGACAAAAAAGGGTAAAATTGGGTTTTTTATAGGGTGGGACCACCCCCCTCTCTCCCTCTAATCCGCTTAAACCCTTGGTAAAATAAAAAAATGTTTTTTTACTAAAAAACCCACCCCACAGCCCTTTGGTCGCGCCAACCCTGAAGGGTTTAGGCGGACCAAAACCTTCCCCAGGTTTGGTCCGCATAAACCCATCCAGAAACAAAAAAAAGATTTTTTGAAAATCAGCCAGCGTGAACCCCTCAGGGAGGGGTTTAGGCAGACCGAACCAGCCCCCTGGGCTACTCCGCCTAAACCCTCCCTCCCCCAGTCATAAATAAATAATAATAATAAATAATACATTTTTTTACGGGTTTACCCGGACCAAGTTGAACCCTAGACTTGGTCCGCCTAAACCCTCCCTGACCTTTCATCTTCTCCTATAAAAACCCCTTAGGAGCTCAAGGGTAGGGGCATGCATGCAAAACATGCAAGAACCTATAACCTAACTGCTACACCCTCAAACTTTTGCAGGCATCTAGCAAGGGTCGAGGACGTGAGGAGCTAAGTGTGCGCGTGGTTGGCTTGTTGATCGGCTTGTACACGCTGAGGGTATGTCACACGTACTCCCCTCACGCGACGTCTAGCCATCGCACACATGTCCACTCCCGTCGCACATAAGGCATTATGACAACGACAAACACACCCGTATTCCAGGTCCGCCCGCGTATGACAACCCACGGTGGCTACGCATATGCCATGATGTCGCACCTACTTCCAACACGGAACTACGTGCCTACCGCTCGCCCCGAGATAGCCTCCGACCGCTCAGACTGATGACTCGAGTTAGCCGGACCACTGGCCTGGGAGTAATATTCCAGCGGCCGACCTCGACTCCCCAGCATGATGACACTCACCCTCTGGGACCCATACCTGATCGCTCATTTTTGAGCCGCGTCCGTCCTCCCTCAGGCGCCCGTTACAGTCTGCCCCTAGCATCCAGTCTAGCCCTTCCTCGGCGACTCGGGCCTACCCCTAGCTCCCCGAGGAGAGCCTCTATAAAACACGCGGATATCCGCCTTGTTACGCATTGACTCGGGGACCGACCCATGCATCAGAATTGTCCTGCGGCTCTCGCCCATTGTACTTTGGCCCCTTGGCCCATTTGTAAAGCCCATGTGGCTCTCATACAGCATGGAACCAGTTGACTACAAGTGCCTGTACGTGGGCCCTAGCTTTCTACTTGCACCACTCAGCACGTGTGTCCAATATCCCTCACCCCAGCGAACACCTCCCACACGAAAGCACACCCATAGCTGCGGAATGCTTCCGGCCCTTTACCCATGGCTTCAGACACATACAGACTTCTCTTCAGCACAGAACAAAGGTGTTCGGATTCAATCTGATGTAAATAAACACTGATTACTTATGATCGGTGGGAAAAGACGTCCAGTACATGATTCCCACAATCGCCTGCAAACTCGCACCCGTGGAACCTCTTCTATCCACGTGTCGCCCGATCTCTCGAGCCCACGTGCTGCATCCTGGCGACGCTTCCCTGATCAACCCTTTGTTCCATAGGTGATTGTCGAGAAATCGACTAGCACGCCCGCACCCTGCCCAGCTAACCTACACCCCGACATTTTCATGCCATTCGACCTTTTTTGACTTTCTGAAAAAAGGAGAGTGCCTGGTACCGCTGTGAGGTGCATACAACTGTAAGGGATGATACCCGAGATACATCAAACTCCCGTATTTTCCTTTCCCATTGTATTCCTTCCTTCACCCCGGTCATCGACATAAAAAACCCCTCAACAGGGACCCAACAGGGTCAGTCGACCGAACCCTCTGGGTCGGTTGACCTGACCAAAACAGCCTCCCATCTGACCTGGGTCAGTTGATCAGACTACCTTGGTCGGTCGATTGAACTAGGGTAGACTGCTCTCCATGGCGAATGCTTGATCCGGGCAACCAAGCTGCCCATTCAGTTGACCAGATCTGGCGACGAACCAACGGAAGCCCATCCGAGGGGGCCTATTCCATGGCCCAACCACCCTGGGTGATGGGGAAAACATGGGGGAATCATTCCCCACACTCTAAACTATCGAGAGTGCGCATTTATATGACAAAAACATGATCAAAATGATGAATCCGTCGCTTACCCTAAAGTCATGTATTTTTACCCCGACATGAAAGAAAACCACCCTCGGCCTCACCTCGGGATACAAAATGCTGGAAAATGGAATGCACGAGCTAGGGATCCATCCCCTTACCTCTCACTATGAGATCCCGCATCGAGGACACCGATTTCACTCGAAATCGCTCCTCGAACCAACGCCGCTTTACGAATCTACAAGCAAGCTTCATCGTGCCACCACCCCGATCCTCGCTACATCTTTGTCGCTCGTCGCCCGATGTGCCTCGCTACCTCGCCCACACAATCCTCCATCGGCCGGCCACAGAAGGGAGGGAGAGAATGAGAGAAATGAGAGGAGAGAGCGAGAGAATGTGAGAATGAGGACAAAGGGGGTTTAGGGGAGTTTAAATAGAAAATATTTTAGGATTTGAAAATTTTGAAAAAATAGAAAAAATGTGGGAAAATCATTCTCACAATCCTTAGAAAATGCACAAAGTGCCTGCAACGTCCTGGAGCCCAGAAGCACATCAGTTCATCCTACACGGGGATCCGAAGGCCCAATAGCAAAAAATCTGATTTAATCATAAAACACAATCTGGAACCCACGGAAACGCTCTGAAACCCACAGATTCCTGATCCAAAATTCCTGGGTGTTACAATCTAGCCACCTCCTTATCAAGGTCCTCTCCAAATCCACCTTTGGAGGATTATTCCCTCACCCGACTCACCCACATTGGGCTCAAAAAACCCTGAAAAACATGGCAAAATCATCCCCGACCACAATGCCATACATAAATGTGATTTAAACTGATGATCGCTACGGAGGCGGATCGGTTCGCACTCACAGCCCCAAACTTGAATATTTCTAAAAAATGCAATATTGTGCCTGTAATGACCCAAGATCCAGATATCGGGAATAACCCGATACCATTCAAATCCTGGCCCGCCACCCACGAGCCGGAGGGGCTCGGAAGGGTGAAAAGGATGGTGTGGTCATGCATTGAAATTCTAAACGAGTTGGAAATAAACTATAGAATTTGATATTTAACTGATAGAAATAAAATTAACATTTTATAGTAATTAAATAAACCTACAGTGTCTAGTCCACACGTACAGTCAACGAAAAGGAAACATACACTACTGTGGGGCACGACCACGGCACTGGCAAGCTGGCGAGCTACTAGACCTCCGACCGGAAGAGCTCCACCTCCAAGAGAACGCTACATCTGAAAAGCAGGGTGTGAGCCTCATCTCATTGGCTCAGTAGGGGTCCCGCGGATCCCCATCACAATGAAAGCGGTAAACAAAAAGAACATCAATAATAACAATAACAACAGCGATCGAGATGGCAAGAACGGTGAGCTAAGAAAACACGGAACCTCTACGCTAGCCCGATTACCCAACAAGGGAATCCCGACCTCTAGCAGATATCGTGGAGACACAGTGAACCCGCAGTTCTAGTACCGAGAGGAAACACGGTAGTGACAATCTAATGGAAAACACCGACAAGGCCATGTAGCCACAAACGCATCCTCCACTATCGGGATGACAATAACACACTTGCAACCTCGATCTCGAGCTAAGGCCAGTGGAAGGACCCTGCCCAAACATAGGGCAACACATACGCCCGTCTGCCGGAAGGGCCACGACAACGCTATCGGTAACTCAACCTTCATCGGCATAGGGTCCACTACTCAGTAAACACAACATGGCCAAATGCGTCCACTGACATCTTATACTGCGCCAAGGCCTCATATGCGCGCACACTACTCACACCCGGTCCCGGGAGGAGTAGAGGAGACACTCACGCACACCGCACCCTCTGACTGGTTGAGATCCACACCTCTGCGTCCATCAGCACGGCCGTGTCCAGCTACCGGACACGGGGTACGCGCCACTGTGTCCATCAGTAGCGTACTGTTATCCCAACCAAGGTACAAATGCTCAGGCAGTCCCACCTCAGAACAAGGAGTGTAGTACACACTGGGCGGTCCGGCCCGGTCTAACACGATCGGCCACTGGTATGCTCTACGGTCTCGCAGAGTCCCGCCAAACTCTAACATAAAACACGATTGATCATGATCTCAGGAAACCTCGAGAAAGGCATACACATGCACGCGACCCATCGTGAACCATGGCACGACATTAAGGGGTGCTAAGGGAACCACCCCAATCCGATAGCAAAACTAGTGAACACTGGCCTACTAACTCACACGGAAACCACCCAACCACGATGATAGAACTCACGCGGATATGACCCTCCACGGTCACTGAACTCACATGATAAATGACTCGCCACAGGCCCGCAAGCCACGTGGAGACTATGCTGCAATTGCATAGTCTAAAAACCCATCACGAGGAACCCATGAACCCTCGAACCACGAGAATTTATATATCCTCGGGCGATCGTCGCCCTCACAAGGTTGAAATGGCCCAATTCCAATGGGTTTTGGTGGGTAAAATACTAAGCTTTGAATCCAGGGCGAAAACCACTTGATCGAGGCCGAATAGGCCATTAAAACTCGGGGGCCAGGAGATTTCGGTCGACCGGGCTGGGCCGGTCGGTAGACCGTTTCTCCCAACGGTGAAAGCCCCTGAACCTACGATGACCTGCCCTTCACAGGGGGTCAACGCATGTTGGGTCGGTCGTCCGAACAAAGGGGTTCAGTCGATCGAACCAAACAACAGAGCATCCCTTTGCTATGCTAGAATCGATCGACCAATTGGTTGACCGATTTCGATGACCAACGCACGGAGGAACACTTCGGGGCCCCATTCCACGCCCGACTCGCTACCGATACGAGCGGGAAGCTTGGAGAATCGATCCCCAACATCAAACACATCCAATGGGACCCAATGGGTCATGAAACGGCTATCAAAACCTCAAATTTGACGCTCACGCTGAATCATGCCCGAATTTCCCCAAAACAAGAACAAAATCGGCTCTCGGCCTCACCACGGCCCAAAACCACCGAGAAAGATGGGAAAAGCAAGGGGGAAATGTTCCCCAACATCTATTCTATGAATCCACTAAGAATTGTCATCCCAAACGAGTAAATCGCCACTCAACCCGAAACATGCTTAAAACCCCAACAAAAGGGAAACCCGCTCATTCTCGCACCGATCAACATAAAAATGCAGAGAAATAACGCGGGAAGGGTAAGGATCCGTCCCCCTACCTCTTACGAAGAAATTGCGAAGAAGTGAAGCCGATCCACGCTCGAATCGTCGTGATCCCACGACCGAACCACGAACCCACGAAATGCCTCGCCACGCCACCGACTCTCATCCCGAGCTCCGATCCTCGCAACTCGTCATCCTCGCCACCCTCCGCCTTGCCGCATGTCCTCCCCGTCGACCGCTAGAGACGCAGAGGGGGAGAGGGAGAGACGCGAGAGTGAGAGCGGGAGTGAGGGAGAGAGAGAGTGGAGGGGGTTTTATAAAATAAAATGTTATTATCTTTTTCCCATTTTTTAAAAATTACAATAACTCCGAAAAAACCTCAAAAAATATATTCCAACTGTTGGCCCAGAGAGCTGGCGGACAAGAAGGGGGTTTGAATTGTCCCCTTGCTGAGATGGCAGATTTTAAAAACTATCTTAACAGATGTAGAATTAACAATGTTGATTAACAAAAACTACAAGTGAGATTAAGAGGTTCTCTCAAAATTCCCGATCTCACACGGATAGTTAATGCAACAATCAAGAGAATTACACTCAACACGGATAACGGAGGTAGCAGTGTGTGACAGTGTAGTGAATTAAAAACCTATATAATGTACCTGTGAAGGGAGATAGAAGAAATGACAAACACACAGGCAATCACACACGACACAAGGCTTTTAAGGTGGTTCGGGACCACGACGGGCTCCCTACCTCCACCCCTCACCTAACCGGGTGAGGCTTCACTCCACGCTACAAAATGTAGCAACACAGGGATGAACCCCAACCACACTCGCTGATTCCACAGTAATGTCCACACACGGGGACAAGCCCCAACATGCTGCCACCGGAGCACACACACACACACGTTCGGGGATCACACCCCGGACACTTAGACCACGCGGAGACACAGCTCCGCCCACACACAATGATGTATCAAGTTTATCATGGCACAAAGGATATTCAATAAACACAACAAGATTGATCTATGATCAAATGAGGAGAGTAGAAATGAATGACTAAAGATTCTCCCTCAAATCTTCAATAAACCCCTTAGAGAGCATAGACGGGTGCATTGAACGCTTTTGTTCAGGAAGTGGAAGCTGGCCGAAACCGCAGGAGCCGCTCTGGTAAAATGGGTGACAGTGGAACGAGTCTTGTTGATGGTGTCCTCCTTGTCTTCCTCTTTCTTCAAGGTGCACAACACCTCCTCCTTGTTCACAAAGTCCCTTGCAAAAGGATGGAGTACATTAGCTTTTATCTGTTCCAAAAGATGAAAGTCGCAGCAATATATGGAGCACAAAACTGATAAACATAGGACCAAGGTAGGATCTCAAGTGCATCTAGATTAAGGATAGAGCATGGCAAATATCTCAAATGATTAAGGGATATATATAGAAGTTTTCCCTTTTGTAGACTCCTCAAACCTCCAAGTCGATGTCGACGGTTGCTCGCGATATTGACATCTTCAGATTCCTCTCTTCATTCCGCTTGCTATCTCCTTCATCACGGAGCTCCAAATCTAGACGGGAAGAGATCAAATCTGGCTTGAAATCCTCTTGAGCTCCTCTCTTTTCCTCCTGCACAAGAAAGAACGATTTAACCAAAGGAGATGCAAATAAAACCCCAAATTCGGATCATACATATAGGGCAGCAAATAGGGGCACAAAAGACTATAAACCCCATGCATATTCCCTCTCAAAACCACACCCAACCAAGGGTAGAAACCCTAGGGGTAATGGGGTAAAAGGACAAGCCAATCGGACCTAAGAAATCGGAGTTCGAACCCAAACCGGCAAACCCGATCCGGACGTAGCAGAAAAAGTGTCGACCTCTAGGGTCGACACTCGTATCAACGAGTTCTGCCAAAAATAGAAAATCTAGAACCTAGTCAAAAGTGTCGACCCATGGGGTCGACCTTTTTTCCACAAGGTTTTTTCCTGAGATGAAATCAGAACCCATGGTAAAAAGTGTCGACCCATGGGGTCGACCTTTTTTCCACAAGGTTCTGTCCTGAGACGAAATCAGGACCCATGGTAAAAAGTGTCGACCCATAGGGTCGACCTTTTTTCCCGGATGTTCTGTTTCAGTTAAAACAGCATAACCCAATACAAAGTGTCGACCCCACACTTTTCCTGACAGAGGAAAAGTTCAATTAAAACACACTTGAAACTTCATGAAATGAGGAACATGGTATCAAGATCAATCAGAATGCACTTACAACTCAGATTGACAATTTGAAAACCTAATTTCAACATTGATCAATCCATTCACATTAAAAACCAATTAATCAGACATTCTTATCATGGCCTTGAGTATTTGAATGAAAAACTTCACAACGAACCTGAATTTTCCAGATTTGAACATATCTACAGTTCTGAACCACTAGCAATCAATCCATATCAATCCATGCATATTGACATACACTTTATCAAATCTTCTTACCATTTGCATATGAGTTTTATAGAAATCTCACAATAATTGTGTCTTTTCCAGCATTGAACCAATGCCAATCCAACCACTTGGAGATCGACCTCCAATTGTGTTCTTACCATTATTTCTAGGATTTGAACGTTGTTTCCTCATCGATCCTGCACAATACATATTCTCATTAATTTCAATCTCCAGCTCATCAAATAAAATTCTCAAGTCAACCCATATCTAATTACTCAACCAATGCATCCATTAAAACTAGAACAAATCAAGTGACCTTCTCATTCACTAAGTTCATTCAACAATGTTAAGTCCTAACTAAGGTCACTTATCAAGATTTAACATGTTAGTCCAAACATCCATTCAGAACCTGAAATTCATCAAGATAAAACTTCAAGTCAATTCAAAGCAAGTCAATAAGCCGTATATTTAGAACATAATTTTATCAACCAATCATGTTATCAATCAAAGCCCACATTAATCAAAATATACATGCAGTTCAAGGCAAAAAACCAATCAATAAGCAAAGTTTAGATCCATGTTCGACCATGCTTCATAACAAGGTGAGAATTAAGGCTCAAGGAGCCATGAGTCGACCCATGGGGTCGACCCATCCCAAGGGAATGGTAAACAGGTATAGCAGTCAAATGCATAGCTATTCAAGTTCAATGCAATCATAGATAGGGGCATTCCTAAGCAAACTGAGAAACCACTATCACTTAACAATTATGAAAAGCAAACATGAAGTCATATGCAATATAACCAATCTTCCCACATTGAAATGCAGTCAATATAAGTCCAAAAACATGAAAGGGCTTTTAACCCCAATCAAGACAGTATGAACAATCTCCACATGAAAGCTCCAAATCCTCATGCACAGCATGCATGAGTCAACTTCATAAATGTATTCAGGAAGGACCTTTGAATTTCAACCTACAAAACAAGATATCATCATGTTAGCTTGTTTATCATGAAAATGTCATTAAGCATAAAACACACAATATATTAGAATCATCAAAACCATTGTCAAAAACAACGAGGGGGCGCATAGAACCCAACAATCTCCCCCTTTTTGATGATGATAATATATTGTGACTATTCAAAGTTCTCTCCCCCTTTGGCATTATCAAAAAAAATGGGGGACCAAGGATCAATTGTGAAGATTTTAAAAATGAATGAGATGTGTGTGCATGAACCTAGCAATTAACTTCCCATGAAGGGAAGGTGTATGAACTGAGAACCAAGCAAAAGTTTGGAATTTGATATGCAATCAGCAGATGTGTCAACTAAGTGCAAGTGCTCAATTTTTGTAAATTTTGGTATATGTATAACTAAATATGCACAAGTAGTATAAGGAAACTATATGCAAAACCTAAAAGCTAAGTATGCACAAAGTGCATAGTGCTAAAAAGCACGCTATTCTCCCCAATTGTCAAGAACAAAAACCAACAGACAATGGGTTATTTAACCTGATATCTACAAGTATGACCTAGAGATGCAAACTGAGGAATGAAGTATGATATGAACAAGACGGATCAAGCATTCAAGCATTCAAGCATGCATAACAGGATATAGACTCATGCAAGTTCCTTCGGGGCGGGTGTAAGGATTATGCAATCGATTGTTGAACATGATGTGCATGAACAATAATAAGAAGGTCGTGCTTACATAAATAATGTACTACATTAACCATGAAAGATGACTGATTCATAAGCGACATTCAAACAATCAAACCCAAGGTGCATAAGTGAAGATTGAGCAATGAAAATCAAGTCAATATGAAAAATCAGATTTTCTAAAGAGCACTAAAAAGAACTTCTCATCCATACACTTCCATACACAATGCTCGAATATTGGTAGCTACGTATGACCCCAATTTTTAATTACTAAAAATGATGTGACTAACCTTTTGACACGAGTCATGCCCTTTGTTTCAGGGGCAATTCCCGGTTACTCAATTTCGTCACTTTTTATGATGTGAATGAGACACTTTTCGACGCGAGTTGTACCCTTTGTCTCCGGGGCACTTCCTGGCTACTCGATGGCAAATCACACTTATTTTCATATGGATTAGTTTCTCCTTTCGACGTGAGTTTCCTCCTTTATTTCAGGGGGGATTCCTGGCTACTCGGATCCACGTTCCACTTATACAAATTTTTGAAGGGGTAAATAGCTTTTTCCTCACGAGACATGTGATTTCTATGTAGAGAATCAATAGTCCTCAAAAGTGTGGAGTAGAAAATAGTAATCCTTATTAGATTGAATCATTATCTCAAAAAGGTGCATTTTGTGTGGGTGGTTGTATTGAATGTAAAAAATGAATTAGTCTCAACACAGTAATGTCTCCCCCTAAATGTATGCACGGTTATAAAAAATCTCCCCCTTAATATATGCCATGTAGCAAACATGTCTAAATCAATACAATTTCATTTAGCAAGGGATGATTCATAGAAGGAGTCAAAAAGTGGTTGAATAAAGTATATACATGCATTCAACCAGAGATTTTCCAATGACTTCAAGCAGATTGATTATCGGCACTTGGCAGAGAACGTAGGTCCGAAGACCACCTCACGCGTAGTGAAAGCTTCCGGCTGAACATAATCCAACCTTCCACTAACACCATTTTATATACCGGATAATCATGGCATTCAAGCACACGAGTATGAAGTATATGCAATTATATGCATGTAACTTGAAAAAATATTTGAAAGATTATTTCTATTCACAAGTATGCAAAGATGTGTGTATGATATGTGCAATGTATCACGCAAGTAAGCATATAAAGTGAATTTTCAAAAGTGAATCATTATTTGCATGATGTGATTAGAAGAGTGAAAGATTTTATCCATAGACCAAAGCTTTCAAACCTAAACTGTTATTTGCAAGAAGCGAAGTAAGAGGTGTATATGAAAGAAAAGTCATGTATGTCAAAGATGAAGCATTCAAGAACTGAATTTATTCACAAAATGTGAAATAGAAACTGTTCAAATGGAGGTACCAAGTTTTTCTCAAGATTCAAGCCCTTACCAAGGTTAAGTAATTCAATAGGAAACAGTATACCAAATTCATTACCTGATAAGCTCATCATTTCCTTGCCTTGAAGGATCATTATTTGTCATTGGTTTCTTCCTTCTCAAGGCACCCCTGCAAGATAGATTCTCATTTTGGAGTTTTGGGTACCCAAGCCATCTTAGGTCCCGAGGGATTAGTTCTTATATGAACAAAAGTTTTCTTTTTGTTTCTCCTCTCATACTATTCACCATCGGCCCTCATCATGGAACAATTATCTATTGAGTGTCCATTCAGGCCATAATAAAAACAATGAGAGGATTTTCTTTTCACTGACCATTTTTCATCATATTTCATTAAAGAACAATTATCCATGATGTGTCCAAGCTCACCACAATAATGACAAGAGATGTATTTCTTGAAAGACCACTCATCATCATTTCTCTTTGTTAAACAATTTTCAAAAACATGACCATGCATCCCACAATAAAAGCAGTGAGCATTCTGAGTTCTCTTCGTGGGTTTCTCATGGTTTTTAGAATCAACATTCATTTTCATTCTTGATCTTAAAGCTTCATCATCATCAAGCTTCATTAAGAAGCAATCGTACATGTCGTGACCATAGTTCCCACAATAAAAACATGAAAGATTTCTTCTTTTCTTTGATTCATGAACATGTTTACCAATTTGGGAATTTGCATGCATACAAGGAGAATCAACATCATTTTTGTCTTTTGAATTTTGTTTATCATACAAACACAAAGACTCGTTCAAATTCTTGATCTCATCTTCTAATGATGAGATGTGCAAGTTGGATTCAGTCAATTCTTTTTCGCACAATGCAAGCTTCTCATTTAACAGTGAATTGATAGTTTTAGAGCTTACAATTTCTAGTTCCAAAACATGAAGATTTTCAGAATTGTCAACAACATGTTTTTCTTTTTCAAACATATGGAGTTTATCAACCAATGAACTATTTTGATCTTTCAATTTCTGAATCTCTTCAGCAAGTTTTTCATTTTGATAACTCACATTTTCATCAACCATTTTGTTCATGGTTTCATTGCATTCAAATTTATCATTCAAATTCTAAAAGTTTTCTATTTCCTTCCTAAGTTCCTCTAGTTTATTTGCCTTGTCAACATTCAGAGTTACTTTCCCCTTTTCCAGAAGAAGTAGTTTTTCAGATATGGCGGTGTTCAACATTTTCAGCTCCTCATTTTTTATTTCTATTCGTTGAAGTTCTGAAATTTTATCAAACAAGGAGTTGTTTTCAGATCTAAGATTTTCAATCAATTCTTTTTGTTCTTCTTCAACAAGCATTTGGGACTCAACTAGCCTTTCAAGCTCAATGCATTTTCCACATGAAGAATAGTCATGTTTCTTTTTCAATTTTCTGTTTTCAGATTTTAATGATTTGTATCTATCAAACAGTTCATCATAAGCATTCACTAGCTCATCATAGCTCAATTCATCCTCTTCCTCAGAATCGGAGTTAGAATTTACCTTGGAGGTTTCCTCGCTTTGGCACTAATTTTCTTTGTTTGCCACGAGGCAATCACTCTTCCAGCTTTCTTCTTGGGCTTCACTTAGCCCACCCCAAATCTCTTTGGCAGACCTGCAGTTGGAATTAAATGGAAATTTGTTAACATTTACTCCTGCCTTAAGAGCATTCAAAGTAAACAAATTATCAGAATTCTTTCTCTTATCCTCATTGGTCCATCTCAACTCATTTTTGGGTAACACATGAGGACCATGAGTCATTAAGCTCATAAGCTTCGGATCAAAGTCACAAATCCAAACATAAAACTTTCCTATCCAAGAAACATAATCAAAACCATTTTAAACAGGAATAGAATTCAAGTTAGCCATCATGAAAGTGATCTTTACTCCACGACCGCAAGGTCGACAAAAAAATCAGAGACGAGGCTCTGATACCAATTGTTGGCCCAGAGAGATGGCGGACAAGAAGGGGGGTTGAATTGTCCCCTTGCCGAGATAGCGGATTTTAAAAACTATCTTAACAGATGTAGAATTAACAATGTTGATTAACAAAAACTACAAGTGAGATTAAGAGGTTCTCTCAAACTTCTCAATCTCACACGGATAGTTAATACAACAATCAAGAGAATTACGCTCAACACGGATAACAGAGCTAGCAGTGTGTGACAGTGTAGTGAATTAAAAACGTATATAATGTACATGTGAAGGGAGATAGAAGAAATGACAAACACACAGGCAATCACACACGACATAAGACTTTTAAGGTGGTTCGGGACCACGACGGGCTCCCTACGTCCACCCCTCACCCAACCGGGTGAGGCTTCACTCCACGCTACAAAATGTAGCAACAGGGGGACGAACCCCAACCACACACGCTGCTTCAGCAGTAATGTCCACACACGGGGACAAGCCCCAACATGCTGCCACCGGAGCACACACACACACACATTCGGGGATCACACCCCGGACACTTAGACCACGCGGAGACACAGCTCCGCCCACACACAATGATGTATCAAGTTTATCATGGCACAAAGGATATTCAATAAACACAACAAGATTGATCTATGATCAAATGAGGAGAGTAGAAATGAATGACTAAAGATTCTCCCTCAAATCTTCAATAAACCCCTTAGAGAGCATAGACGGGTGCACTGAACGCTTTTGTTCACGAAGTGGAAGCTGGCCGAAACTGCAGGAGCCACTCTGGTAAAATGGGTGACAGTGGAACGAGTCTTGTTGATGGTGTCCTCCTTGTCTTCCTCTTTCTTCAAGGTGCACAACACCTCCTCCTTGTTCACAAAGTCCCTTGCAAAAGGATGGAGTACATTAGCTTTTATCTGTTCCAAAAGATGAAAGTCGCAGCAATATATGGATCATAAAACTGATAAACAAAGGACCAAGGTAGGATCTCAAGTGCATCTAGATTAAGGATAGAGCATGGCAAATATCTCAAATGATTAAGGGATAGATATAGAAGTTTTCCCTTTTGTAGACTCCTCAAACCTCCAAGTCGATGTCGACGGTTGCTCGCGATATTGACATCTTCAGATTCCTCTCTTCATTCCGCTTGCTATCTCCTTCATCACGGAGCTCCAAATCTAGACGGGAAGAGATCAGATCTGGCTTGAAATCCTCTTGAGCTCCTCTCTTTTCCTCCTGCACAAGAAAGAACGATTTAACCAAAGGAGATGCAAATAAAACCCCAAATTCGCATCATACATATAGGGCAGCAAATAGGGGCACAAAAGACTATAAACCCCATGCATATTCCCTCTCAAAACCACACCCAACCAAGCATAGAAACCCTAGGGGTAATGGGGTAAAAGGGCAAGCCAATCGAACCTAAGAAATCGGAGTTCGAACCCAAACCGGCAAACCTGATCCGGATGTAGCAGAAAAAGTGTCCACCTCTAGGGTCATCACTCGTATCAACGAGTTCTGCCAAAAATAGAAAATCCAGAACCTAGTCAAAAGTGTCGACCCATGGGGTCGACCTTTTTTCCACAAGGTTTTTTCCTGAGATGAAATCAGGACCCATGGTAAAAAGTGTCGACCCATGGAGTCGACCTTTTTCCCGCAAGGTTCTGTCCTGAGACGAAATCAGGACCCATGGTAAAAAGTGTCGACCCATAGGGTCGACCTTTTTTACCGGAGGTTCTGTTTCAGTTAAAACAGCATAACCCAATACAAAGTGTCGACCCCATGGGTCGACACTTTTCCTAACAGAGGAAAAGTTCAATTAAAACACACTTGAAACTTCACGAAACGAGGAACATGGTATCAAGATCAATCAGAATGCACTTACAACTCAGATTGACATATTCAAAACCTGATTTCAACATTGATCAATCCATTCACATTAAAAATGAATTAATCAGACATTCTTACCATGGCCTTGAGTATTTGAATGAAAAACTCCACAACGAACCTGAATTTTCCAGATTTGAACATATCTACAGTTCTGAACCACTAGCAATCAATCCATATCAATCCATGCATATTGAGATACACTTTATCAAATCTTCTTACCATTTGCATATGAGTTTGATAGAAATCTCACAATAATTGTGTCTTTTCCAGCTTTGAACCAATGCCAATCCAACCATTTGGAGATCGACCTCCAATTGTGTTCTTACCATTATTTCTATGATTTGAACGTTGTTTCCTCATCGATCCTGCACAATACATATTCTCATTAATTTCAATCTCCAGCTCATCAAATGCAATTCTCAAGTCAACCCATATCTAATTACTTAACCAATGCATCCATTAAAACTAGAACAAATCAAGTGACCTTCTCATTCACTAAGTTCAATCAACAATGTTAAGTCCTAACTAAGGTCACTTATCAAGATTTAACTTGTTAGTCCAAACATCCATTCAGAACCTGAAATTCATCAAGATAAAACTTCAAGTCAATTCAAAGCAAGTCAATAAGCCGTATATTTAGAACATAATTTTATCAACCAATCATGTTATCAATCAAAGCCCCATTAATCAAAATATACATACAGTTCAAGGCAAAAAACCAATCAATAAGCAAAGTTCAGATCCATGTTCGACCATGCTTCATAACAAGGTGAGAATTAAGGCTCAAGGAGCCATGAGTCGACCCATGGGGTCGACCCATCCCAAGGGAATGGAAAACATGTTTAGCAGTCCAATGCATAGCTATTCAAGTTCAATCCAATCATAGATAGGGGCATTCCTAAGCAAACTGAGAAACCACTATCACTTAACAATTATGAAAAGTAAACATGAAGTCATATGCAATATAACCAATCTTCCCACATTGAAATGCAGTCAATATAAGTCCAAAAACATGAAAGGGCTTTTAACCCCAATCAAGACAGTATGAACAATCTCCACATGAAATCTCCAAATCCTCATGCACAGCATGCATGAGTCGACTTCATAAATGTATTCTGGAAGGACCTTTGAATTTCAACCTACAAAACAAGATATCATCATGTTAGCTTGTTTATCATGAAAATGCCATTAAGCATAAAACACACAATATATTAGAATCATCAAAACCATTGTCAAAGACAACGAGGGGGCGCGTAGAACCCAACACCAACTCTGAAAAATTCTAGAAAAATGCTCGGCCACTCCACACGGCATGATGGACCCAAAATAATTCACAAACGCACCATTAAAGGGTCCCACAAACTGATATAAAGTCCGAAACCTACTCGGACATGATCCACAACCCGCGGAAACACGATCCAAAAATCCAGGGTATTATAGTCCTCCCACCTTATAGAAATTTCATCCTTGAAATTTATGACAGTGCACAGAACTCACGGGGAAGAACTAACCTGACAAAAAGATCTCACAAACAACACATAGCTAACTCCTCAGCACGACGACACGTGATCCAGAGCCGAGCACCTCAAGGCTCGCTAGTCATACCGGTCCCAAAACCAAGGTCTCACCGGACACTTATGGGATACGCTACAACAACCGCTTGGGACTTCACAATCCAAAGCTCATAGCAATGACTAACCAGCTCATCGATCCAACACCGGCTGCAGAACACCCTCTACTAGCCGCTGGTCACACAACGACCAGAAGTCCCTGGCTACAAACCACTCTTGCTCCTTAGCAGGGCCACCAAACCGATCCTTCGGCACCATCTAAGACCACCTTGGTCATCCGGTCAAATCCAACTTCTTGGGAGGAGAAGGAACAACGAGGTCACCCTCGCGAGCCTTGAACTCCTCAACCACAACGATCTTGGGCACGAGGCCCCCAAACTCCTTTCCAAAGGAGGGCTCCCAACTTACATTCACACTTTGGGGGATTCTTTCATCGAGAAGACATCTGTTCCATATCACAACCAACACCACCGTTCCGCCTGACGGCTCCTTAAAAGGCTTCAACGTCCAGCGCCCACACACCAAGCCCCCCTTACACAGCTTCCTCTGAGCCAACGGAACACCACAGTCTGGACAGTGGCACCACCAGGTGCACCGAGTTCCAAACTCTCTCGAGTCTGGTCACAGACAAGCACTCCGTCCGTAACCAACACGTCGCTTGACTGATCTAGGACACCACGCCCACTGGACCACTGGTGCACAAAACCACATATCATTAGGACGCTTGACAATTCCAGCAACTTCTCCACTACTCGACATGGCATTCACACGATCTCCATGCCAGCACCTCACATTCCTCGGATCCACCCCCGGAACAACTACACCGACCATGGTCGGCCAACGCACAAGCTCAACTCTGAGCACCAAGCGCCAATGCCATACAACTGGCCCCAACGGCCACAACTTGCCTCAACACCAGTCATTAAGTAACTCCATCTTCAGCCATGTGACATAATACACTGGGTAAACTAGTGCAATACTCATCCTCATCCAATCATTCTCACCACCGAGCTCTCCGATTCTCAATCCTACTAGCGCCACTCAGCATGATACCACCGCTAATGCATGATAATTGAGGTCACTCACATGGCTAACACAGCTCTTTACCCAAGAGCAACTCTCTATAACCGACTCTGGAATCTCCAGGACGCATGCTCACATAGAAACGCACGCTATACACCACTACCAATCCGATCCTGGAGCCTGTGGGTTATGGGCCGACAACGCTTCCAATGCGCACTCTGCACCGAAAACACCATAGAGACGGAGGAAAGATTGACGTCCGCCATGAAATGACCTCCACCCAAACTAATCGAATCCAGAAATGGAGGTGGGGGAACCCACACTCCTCGATTCTAGAACATAAACTCCCTTCCTCACCTGGAAAACCGCCTACTCGCGCAGGTCGGCACATCAAGGCACTACGAGAAAGTTCAACAGCAGCCTTATAACACGACACACCATCTCGGCTGGTAACTCAATGCCCAATCCTACACGAGCTCAACAAGGCTTACGCACCAAGCCACGACGAGGGATAAGGACACAACCTTTACAAGCAGCACCATTGCCCTCACACGGCCGCTTCCGGGGACTTCCGAACACACATCGAAAAAACACGAGCACAAGGAAGCATATTTATAACAAAGAAATAGCAGAATGGAACTCAAGCATAACACATAATAATCAAAAAATTCACACGTACCTTCCAAGAGATGAGCATGACAACTCTACCCGGTCAAGTGCCGCGCACATGCCGGGATCCAAGGGTCGCGAGGCTAGTGGAACGCTGTAGAGATGGCTGGGACTAGGTGGCCGCCACGGACACTCACGAGCAATATGACCGATTTGACCACACCTAAAACACTTCAGCTTAGCTTCATTCGCAGTGCACGGCCTACCCTCATGAAACCTGCCACATCTTGGACACTGTCCTGGCTGCTTGATCATATCATGACGCCACGATAGTTGAACCCCCGATCGCTGATCTGACACTACCAACACCTACTCCTCTTGCTCCTGGCACCTCTTGCCTGATCTGCTTCTTTTGAACAACCTCGACACCCGGTTAAAACTTGATCTTGGAGGGGAAGAACTTCAGCCAGGAGGTGGAAGAGATGCCAATTCTGACTGCCTCCAAGACTGCGGGGAAACATGCTGCTATTGAAGGGTCCTCTACTGACCCTCGCTCGACTGGGACTATCCTACATGGGCCTGCTCCTGGGTCCTCAACCAATGTAATGTCTCGGGTTTTTCAGACATTTTTCGGATCAGGATCCATGGGTTTCGGATCACTTTCGGGGGGCCCGTAGCGCATTTTATGGTTTATGCGTGTTTTTCCCTAACGAGCCTTTGGAACCCTGTACAGGGCAAACCGTTGCGTTCTCCTACTCCGAGACTATACCAGTGCATTGAGCATGTTTTGAGGATCAAGAAAATGATTTTCCCTAAATTTTCCTATTTTTCATATTTTCTAGATTTTCTATAAATAACCCCTTTTTCTTTTCTCTTTTTCCTTTCTTCTTTCTTCCTCTTCTCTTTTCTCTCCCATAAGCCGCGGCTGACCGTTGCAAGCCTTCTTTCCCATACAAGAACTCGCGGCGCCCTCTCCCTCTCCAGCTATGGACGGCGAGCTGAGGTGGCGGCGTGGTGACGACGGCGGCGACGAGGTGATCGTGACAGTGGCGTTTTCGCGGCGTGAGTGTGGAGATCATGTTCGGCAGAGATTTGGAGATCGGCGGTGATCCGGCGGGTTTCGAGCTTCCTTGAGGTAGGGGTATGGATCATTGCCCTCTTTCCCGCATTCCCCGTGATTTCTAGGCCGATGAGAGGTCGAGAGGGGTGTTGTTTGTGCCAGGAGGGTTAAATACATGTTTTGGGGTTGAGCGTCAGATTTATGATTCTTGGAGGTTTTTGACCGATCTGTGGGTATAGAATCATGCTAGGAGGGTTGGGGAAGAGTTCCCCTTTATTTCCCCATCATCTGGGGGTGATTGGGGCGTGGATTGGGTTTTTTTGCCGTTAACGACGTTTTTGTGCTCGAATTGAAGTTGCGGTCCTACCAGAGACCGCCATACTCTTGGGCGGTCCTCTGGGGGCCGCTATTTGGTTACGAATGTCGGTTGGGAATGGCGGCCCCGGTGAGACTGGCAAACCCAGTTGCGATCTTGCGACTGACCGCTGCCCCTGGGGTAGCGGCCAGCTGCAGGCCGTTTCTATGGTCAGGTCAACGCACCCTCGGGGCGCGTGTTTTTGACCGTTGGGGGACCAGGTGGCGGTCAAGGTATGGCCGTTTCTTGATGGTTGCGGTCAGCAGATGATCGCCAAGGGGGGAGTAGCGGCCTTGCGATGGACCGCCATTCAACCCCGTGGTTAGCCTGGTTGCGGTCCAGGGTTGGCCGGGTTTTGTGTTTGGCGGTCTCGAGGAGACCGCTAGGCTCGCTTTGCGGTCCTGGGTTGACCGCCATTTGGAAAAATCATCCTGGGAGGACCGCCACTCTGTTTCCTTTCGACCTGTGATTTCCGTGAGTTGAGTCTTACCTCCAACGACACGTCCACTAGTCGTATTCTTCTTGTAGCACACGTGTGCTGACCCACCCGGGGTGATGGAGCGGCTTACCCGAGAGAGACGGTTGTTAGGCTAGTTATCGTAGGGCCCCTTTGCGTAGCTTGAGTCTGGGCTTTGGGGAAGAACCAGCTAGAGGATCAGACCTAGGGCGCATGGTCTGTGTGTGCACACATGGTTGTGGGCGTCGGACCGGTGTTGACGAGCACGACCCCAACTGGTCCTTGTTCGTGGTACTTGTTGTGTGTCTCAGTCTCTGCCTTGGGTGTATAGGGAGACACTAAGGCGTGGTGTAAGACATCAAGGGACGCATCCGACTTTACTTCTAGTGGGTGGTGCTCCTATCTTCTAGCAGGTACGGACTTGTTTTCCTAATGGTTTGAGGTCGGTTTGTTCGATACGGCTAGTTATAGTGAGCTTTTCCAATTATTTATCATTGCTTATTGCTCATACCGTACTCCCTCTAGGTAGCGTTACCTTTCATGCTTGTTCGCTCCTTGTTGTCTTATTTCTCTCGTGCGAGGTGGGGGTTCGCGGGATCCCTACTGAGCCTCCGAAATGAGGCTCACCCCTATATTTTCAAGTGAGGTAGGGTCGTCGAGAGGTGCGTCCGAGGCTCAGCGCAGTTCCTACAGTCAGGGTTAGTCGCTAGTTGCCAGAGCCGGGGTATGCCCCCTGTACTTATACTTTTCTTTCTATTGACTGTACTTATTTTGGACATGAGATACTCTGGACCTTGTAGCTATTTAGTAAGTATTTGTTTAATTCCATGCATTTTATTTAGTTCATTGTGCTAGCTCTGCAGTTATTTTAGATTCTCTTGTACCCTCGCACCATCCTTTAACCCTTCCGAGTCTTCGGACTCGTGGGTGGCGGGCTGAGGTTCAAGTCGTGCCGTTTCTTTTCTGGTACTCAGATCTCGGGTCATTACAGTTTGTATCAGAGTGAGGTTGTGGAGGTACATAAGAACCTGAGATGATTGCAGTGATCCAGAAGGCCCATGAATGACCTGTGCAGTCGGCGACTGGCTTAGAGCTTCGTGTGTTTTACTGATTATACTGACTATTTTTGTTAATAGGGGGTTATTGGACCAAGAAGGAGGACTCGTTCCTAGTAGGGAGAGTCAGGCAAGGGTGAGGAAGGGCAGAGCAGAGCAGCAGTTCCAAAAGATGCAGCTAGAGAGGCGAGAGTTCTCGGAGTAGAGGAGTTCTTTAGGGGCATGTATGAGTATGTTCTTCAACAGCAAGGTGGTGATGTTGGGGAGGTTTCGTCATCTCGGGGTGGCTGTGGCCGTGTGCTGAGGGATTTATTGCAGTTCCAACCGCCTCTTTTCAGCAGGCAGTTAGATCCTGAGATGGCCCGAGACTGGTTAGATGACTTGGAGAGGATAGTCAGCTCTATGCAGTGTGCTGAGGAGGAGAAGGTAATGTTGGCTAGCTATCGGTTGCATAGGTCAGCCCGGACATGGTGGACGTCAGAGTGGGGGGTAGCATTCCAATCCTGTCCTCTTCGGAAGATTGTGTGGCGGGAGTACATCATGTCTCTCGAGCATGCTTTTTGCCCGTCCTTTATCCAATCGTAGAAGATACGTCAGTTCTTAGAGTTGACCCAGGAGGATTTGTCAGTGATGCAGTACCGATCCAGGTTCATTGAGCTGGAGCGTTATGCGCCGCACATTATGACAGATGAGGAGCTGTAGATCGAGCAGTTTGTCAGGGGATTGAGGCCGGAGCTGAGGCATCCCATGCTTGCATCAGGTGTGACCAACCTGGATACAGCTTGTAGAGCAGCGACGGTGTTAGAGGGAGATTTGTAGAGGACTCGAGGACAGGGTAGTGCAGGTCAGACGCAGATAGGTCTTAGTCAGCCGACGGCCGTGCAGCAGTAGAGTACTATCCAGCCCTCAGCAGGCGGTGCAGGGGTATCTCCATCCGTAGCGTCAGCGGCAGATTCATCATCCATTGGATCGAAGAGTAAGAAGCTATTCAGGGACGCTGGTTTTGGTAGGAAGCGTCGGGATCGTAGAGAGTAGGGGTAGGTATCAGCGAGCAGTGTTCAGCTGCTCACACCCTATCAGTGTCAGGGCTCGATGAGTACTTCTCAGGGCGTGTGTCCTCGGTGCGGTGATTCTCATCCAGGCAGACTGTGCTCGGCGCCCATGATATGCTTCAGGTGTGACCAACAGGGGTACATGGCATGTGACTATCCTTAGAGACTATGTCAGCCACATGAGTTTTAGCAGTAGCAGCAGTTTGAGCCCTAGCAGTTACCACCACAGCCATAGTATTACCAGCAGTAGGGTCAGTTTCCGCAATTGACACGATCAGCTACTATAGGGAGGTAGAGATCCCAAGGTTGAGTCACACATATGACCAGAGCAGAGGCTGAGGCGTCGTAGTTAGTGGAAGGTACCATTCCGATTATGGGTTGTGTGGCTCGAGTTTTGTTTGATTCTGGTGCATCCCATTCATTCATTTCGGAGGATTTCGCTCACAATGCCAAGGAGTCGGTGACTGAGGTGTCTTGTGACCTGGCAGTGGAGTTGCCTACCAATTATTTCATACTCACCCCGTATTGCCTTGAGAAGGTGCTTGTGTGGGTTGATGGGTAGAACTTATCGGCCAGGCTTTATGCATTGCCACTTCGAGACTTTGATGAGATTTAGGGCATGGATTGGCTCGAGGCCCATCATGCCATGGTGGATTGTAGCTTGAAGAGGGTCTACTTCCAGCATCCTATCAGACCCACCTTCTACTTCCAAGGTATTCGGTCTTCCTCTTCCCGTTTTCTTATTTCGGCAATTAAGGCCCGTAGATTGCTTGATGCGGGGTGCCAAGATTTTCTCACTTCGGTGGTCCTGGTTGATCAGCAGTGTCTAGAAGTGGAGGATATTCTGGTTGTGTGTGAGTTTTTTGATGTTTTTCCCGAGGAGTTTCCAGGGTTGCCACCGCAGCGGGAGATTGATTTCGTGATCGAGGTGGTGCCAAGTACGGTGCCTATGTCGAAGGCCCCTTACCGAATGGCACCGGCTGAGTTGAGAGAGTTGAAGGTGCAGTTGCATGAGTTGCTGGCCAAGGGTTATATTCATCCTAGCTTTTCCCCTTGGGGTGCCCGTGTCATTTGTGAAGAAGAAGGATGGTAGTCTGAGGTTGTGCATCGACTACCGATAGTTGAACCAGGCGACTATTAATAACAAGTATTCGTTGTCTCGGATTGATGACTTGTTTGATCAGCTTCAGTCGGCCCAAGTATTTTTACGGATCGATTTGAGGTTGGGTTATTACCAGTTGAGGATCCGAGAGTCTGACATTGAGAAGATTACATTTCGTTCAAGGTACTGGCATTATGAGTTCTTGGTGATGCCCTTTGGGCTCACCAATGCACCCGCAGCGTTTATGGATTTGATGCATAGGGTGTTTTGTCCGTATCTGGACCAGTTCGTGGTCGTGTTTGTGGATGACATCCTGGTGTATTCGCAGTCTGTTGAGGAGCATGTGCATCATTTGAGGGTTGTGTTGCAGACCTTGCGAGATCACCAGCTGTATGCCAAGCTTAGCAAGTGCGAGTTCTGACTTCGAGAGGTGCACTTTTTGGGACACGTGATTTCTGGTGATGGTGCTTCCGTGGATTCGGCCAAGGTCGAGGCTGTGGTGAAGTGGCCGAGGCGGAGTTCTGTCATGGAGATTTGGAGCTTTCTAGGGCTTACGAGCTATTATAGGAGATTCATCCAGCATTTTTCCCGCATTGTAGCCCTGATGACCAGGCTTACACGCAAGTATGTGCAGTTTGTCTAGACGGAGGTGTGTGAGCAAAGCTTTATGGAGCTGAAGAGATTGCTCACTACTGCTCTAGGTTGGTGTTACCTTCAGAATCGGGAGGTTTCGTGGTGTGTACAGATGCTTCCAAGATAGGTTTGGGTGATGTGCTGATGCAGCATGCTAGAATTGTGGCTTATGCATCTCGATAGTTGTAGCCACATGAGGAGAACTACCCTACTCATGATCTCAAGTTGGCGGCAGTGATTTTCGCTCTAAAGATGTGGAGGCATTATCTGTATGGCAAGAAGTTCGAGATTTTTACTGACCATTAGAGTTTGAGGTATGTGTTTACCTAGAAGGATCTTAACCTCAGGTAGAGGAGGTGGATGGAGTACATGAAGGATTATGATTTCACTCGGTCATATCATCCTGGCAGGATGAATGTCGTGGCTGACGCCATGAGCAGGAAGGTGATGGTCAGTCGGATGTTGCTGCGGAAGTGGAGGTTATGGGAGCAGGTGTCGGCCATGACTTTTAGGCTCAAGATCCCACGGGATCAGGGTTTGGCTGATCTTGCGAGCCAGCTATTCGTCATCAGGTGACAGAGGCTCAGCGTGCTGACCCGGAGCTACCTCGAATTCTGTCGATGGCCGCAGTGGAGTTTGGTGAGGATGGAGCTGTGAGGTTTCGAGGTAGGCTGTACGTCCCAGTCGAGGAGCAGGTGAGGCGCGCGGTGTTACGAGAGGCTCATGGGAGCCGGTATGCCGTGCATCCGGGATCGACAAAGATGTACTAGAATTTGAAGAGGCAGTTTTGGTGGCAGGGGATGAAGAGAGATGTTGCAGAGTTCGTGGCCAAGTGTTTGGTCTGTCAACAGGTAAAGGCAGAACACGAACGATCAGGTGGTACACTTCAGCCCTTGGAGATTCTAGCGTGGAAGTGGGACCACGTGACCACTGATTTCGTGGTTGGGTTACCGAGGACTTCCAGTGGGCATGATAGTATTTGGTTGCTGGTGGATAGACTAACGAAGACGGCTCGGTTGTTGCCGATCAAGGTCAGTTGGAATGTGCATAAGTTTGCCCGTCTATATGTGAAGCAGATCATTCCGTTGCATGGAGTCCCTCTCTCCATTGTGTCCGATCGTGATCCTTGCTTCACTTCGAGATTTTAGAGGAGCTTCCAGAAAGCTCTAGGCACGGAGTTGGCATTTAGCTCAGCGTACCATCCTCAGTCGGACAGTCAATTTGAGAGGACCATCCAAACTTTGGAGGATATGTTGGGGTCGTGTTGCCTAGAGTGGCAAGGGAGTTGGATCCACCATTTACCGTTAGTGGAGTTTGCCTACAACAACGGCTATCATTTGAGTATTGGCATGACTCCTTATGAGGCGTTGTACGTGCGACCTTGTCGGACTCTGCTTGATTGGTTCAAAGTGGGTGAGTGTGTCCTGACAGGACTGGATTTGGTGCAACAGTGCATTGAGGTGGTGCATTTCATTCGGCATAAGATGCTGGCAGCGCAGAGTCGACAAAAGAGCTATGCCGATCGGAGAAGGCAAACCCTCAGCTTCGCTGTAGGCGATCGGGTGTTTTTAAGGGCTTCGCCCATGAAGGGTGTGATGCGCTTCGGCAAGAGTGGGAAGTTGAGTCCCCGCTAAATTGGTCATTTTCCTATTGTCGAGCATATTGGTGAAGTTGCTTATCGATTGCAGTTCCCCCAGAGCTAGCTGATGTGCATGACCTGTTCCATGTGTCAATGCTGTGGAGGTATATGCCTGATGGTTCCTACGTCTTGGAGGACTCTGTTTGGCCCGAGGTGAACCTAGACTTGTCCCTTCCGGAGTACCCTATCCGCATTGAGGATCGACATGAGCAGTGCTTGCGGAACAAGGTTATTCCCCTGGTTAAGGTGGTCTGGCAGTGTCACTCTGGTGGCGAGGCATCGGGGGAGCGAGAGGAAGAGATGCAGCGGCTGTATCCCTACTTGTTCGAGTGTGTTTTCTCCCATGTTCCTGCTATTTTTAATTTCGAGGATGAAATTTGTTTAAGGGGGGAGGGCTGTAACGTCCCGGGTTTTTCAGACATTTTTTGGATCAGGATCAGTGGATTTCGGATCACTTTCGGGGGTCCCGGAGCGCGTTTTGTGGTTTACGCGTGTTTTTTCCTAACGAGCCTTCGGAACATTGTACAGGGTGAACCGTTGCCTTCTCTTACTCCGGGATGGTACCAGTACGTTGAGCATGTTCAGAGGATCGAGAAAATGAATTTTCTCAATTTTTAATATTTTTATATTTTCTAGATATTCTATAAATAAGCCCTTTTTCTTTTCTCTTTTTCCTTTCTTCTTTCTTCATCTTCTCTTTTCTATCCCGTGAGCCGTGGCCGACCGTTGCAAGCCATCTCCCCCGTCCAAGAACTCACGGCACCCTCTCCCTCTCCGACTGTGGACGGCGAGCTAAGGTGGCAGCGTGGCTATGACGGCGGCGGCGAGGTGATCGTGGCGGTGGCATTTTTACGGCTTGAGTATGGAGATCATGTTCGGCCGAGATTTGGAGATCGGCGGTGATCCAGCGGGTTTTGAGCTTCCTTGAGGTAGGGGGACGAATCCTTGCCCTCTTTCCCACATTCCCCATGATTTCTAGGCCAAGGAGAGGTCAAGAGGGGAGTGGTTTATGCCGGGAGGGTTAAATCCATGTTTTCGGGTTGAGCGCTGGATCTAAGGTTTTTGGAGGTTTTTGACCGATCTATGGGTATAGAATCATGATAGGAGGGTTGGGGGAGAGTTCCCCTTTGTTTCCCCATCATCTGGGGGTGATTGGAGCGTGGATTGGGTTTTTCCGCCGTTCACGCCGTTTTCATGCTCAGATTGAAGTTGCAGTCCTACCAGAGACCACAATACTCTTGGGCGGTCCTCTGGGGGCCTCTACTGGGTTTCGAATGTCGGTTGGGAATGGCGGTCCCGGTGAGACCGCCAAACCTAGTTGCGGTCTTACGACTGACTGCTACCCCTGAGGTAGTGGCCAACTACAGACCGTTTCTATGGTCAGGTCAATGCACCCTCGTTGCGCATGTTTTTGACCTTTGGGGGACCCCTACCAGGTGGCAGTCAAGGTGTGACCGTTTCTTGATGGTTGCGGTCAGCTGATGACCACCAAGGGGGGAGTAGCGACCTTGCGATGGACCGCCATTAAACCCCGTGGTAAGCCTGGTTGCGCTCCCTGGTTGGCTGCGTTTTGTGTTTGACGGTCTCGAGGAGGCCGCTAGGCTCATCTTGCGGTCCTAGGTTGATCGCCTGATGGGGGCATCTCTCACCCTTCACATTTTCCACAGCTTCAATTGCTCGCCAACATAGCTCCATTGTGTCCATCATATTTTTCTGAGTCAAGTCACGCAATTTTCATATTTTATTTGAGTCATATCATTGTAATTTTCCTTTTATTTGAGTCTAGTACCTAGGTTAATGAGTCATCTACCTAAGTTAAGTGCCATAGGGTTGATTAGATTAGTTAATGGGCCCAATTCATTGGGCTAGGCCCAAGGGCGCCCCCCCTTCCCCTTGGTTATTTGTCAATGGTCCAAAAGTCAGGGTCTTATTGTAAGTTGTGGGATCCCTATAAATAGGACCCCACTCTCTCCATTTTGAATCAATCAATGAATGAAAAAAAGAAAGAGTGTTTGAGTCCCATAAATTATCTTTATTGGAGAGAATCCAATTGAGTGGGTGAGAAGCCCCTCCCTCCCCTATCTCTATCTCTCTCTCTTTCTCTCTCTCTCTCTAAGGGGTTCGCCCCTACTCTCTCTCCTCCTCTTCCCAACCACCTCTCTCCCACCTACCCCATTAAGACCTCTCCCCTTCCCCACAACCCTCTTTACTCCACCCCCTAGTTCCAAGGGAGAACTCCACCAATCTCCACTCCACCTCCCAACCACCAACCACCCCCTACCACTCCCAACACAATCTCATCTCTTCCCCACACAATATCCCATCCCCCAAGGGAAGTTTGATTCTTTCCCTCCACTCCTCCATCCCCCTTTCCATACCCTAGGCTGCCCCCAACCAAGGGCCATCAGATCTGGTCGCCCACCTCCATTCTCCCCCCCCCCCTCCATCAACTAGTTCTTCCTCCACCTCCCCTTTCCACCTCCACCTAGTGCAGAGAACCAGCAGCCTCCCTACTCCTCCCCTTCCCAAACCCTTCAAACCCCCACCACAGCCCTACAACCATACCTTCTCCACATCCCCTCCCACCATTCCACCACCTCCCTTGAACATCTAGCACCTTTACTACCCCCATCACAAGCCCCACTTGATGAAACAACCAGGGTTCTGTTCACAGCTCAGAGCCAACAGAGGATCAGCAGCTTGCAGAGGCGACCATGGCTTCGTCCAAGTGTCCCTGGAGACCCAAGAGCTACCGTTGGAAGCATCTCTCCATCCTCTTGGCAACGGCGGTGGTCCCATCCCTTTCTGAGTTCGTGGTCGTCCGGTGGAGTCGATCTTCCCCGACTGCACACTTCCTCCCTGAAGAGCAACTTGAAGCTGACTCCTGAAGCTACCACGACCATTCTCTTGAAGATCTGGAGGCTAGTCTTGGCCGGGAGCTTCTTTGACAAGTCTACTTCCAGAATCAAGAAGCAGAACTCTGTTTTGCGCCCGGAATCAAGAGTTCTCATTTTCTTCCTCCGGGTGTGCGGTTCTGCTTCCGAACAGTCTGCTCCGACCCCCCCTCATTGTTCGAGCTCTACCGATCTACTCTGACTGCGTTTGGCATCCCCGTTGGTCTTGATTCGAAGGGGACTCACCGACGGTTCCAACGACTCTGGCGGTGCCTGATTCTGAGCTCTGGAGCGCTTGTGGCAACCTCTATTTTCTGCTATTGTGAACCTGAAGCAGTCAGAACTTAAGACCTGCCACCCTGTTCGAGTTTCTTCCCCGACCAGCACCTGTGACCAGATAAATCAAAAAAATTCAGGCGTCATCCCGATCCAGCTATGAAGAAATTCCAACTAGTTTCGTCATCAACAAAAATCGAGAGTAGCCGCAGCGTCAATATAACCAACTGCCTGTCCCTAAGCGCAGAGAGTGGTCAGAATCGGCATCGGCCCCCTTTTTTTGCTTCTAGCTCGATTTTTCCCCTCTTGCTTGGCTGGCTGAAGGCCCCTCCCTATGTGGAGGTAGTGTTTGGGTGTAGTCATTGGCTTTCCTTTCCCAAGATCCCCCCCCCTTGCATGGGGCGTAGTGCATGTAATCTGAAATTTCAGGTGGAAGCTTCTCTGGCGCGGCGTGCGGGTAAGCCCACGCTTCCTCGCTCGCCCTCGTCTCCGGCCGGGATCGGTGTCTTCACACCGATCAGGTGAGCCACTGAACACTTCTCTTTGCTGGATTCTCTTGCTTAATTAGTATTACATCTTAGTGCCGTCGGCGATAAGAGAGTGCCCGAACCCGAATTTGCTTATATTTGAGTGGCTACCGCGGGTGAGTTGTGAGAGTGACCCTTCAACCCATGCCTTCGGAGTGCTGACCGCCGTAAATTTTGGGCAACCCATGGCCCTTTGGGGTCCTCCCCAAGCCAGCCATATCCTTGGAAACCTCCGGTCCAACCTCGGACCCTCACCCCATTGCCGGTCCACCTATGGACCCGAGTGTGCCAAACGCGAGTGAGTCCGCTTGTGTGACATTGCCGAGTCATTGTGTTGCTTGCAATTTAGGTCCTAGTTTGTGTCACATCATTGGTATCAGAGCAAGTCATTGACTTGTCTCTACAAGTTAAGTCCTAGGGCACGCTTGCATTGGAGTCATCATCAGTCCGACCATTGCATTTATCTTCCCCGATCTTCATGGCCACTTCTTACTTAACCTACTCGCCACCCATGGACTTCATTCTAGATGATGATATTACCTTTGACGGATCACATTCTAGTGATTATGATAGGTGGGAGGCTACCATGGAAAGATATTTTGAAAAGACTTGGGTATATGGACCCGCAAGAGTCCGCAAGGCCAAGGGACGATTTCGGGGTCAAGCCAAGAGTAAGTGGGAACACATAGAGGGATTAAGAAGGGTTAGGAGGCAAGAGCCCATTTCTTCATGGGATGATATGAAGGAAGAACTTAGAAAGATCTACATCCCCAAATATTCCCACCCCTCCTACTCAAACACCCCTAGTCCGAGGAGCACTACCACTCCTCCATCCCCACCCGGCCAACTTAAGACCACCTTTAGGCCTCCACCCCCACCACTCCCAACAAATCCCCTCTCAACCATCACCGCTACACTCCGCCACCAAATCCTATCCCTTAGGACCCAAATAATCCAAGCATCCACCTCCCCACCTAACCCCATGAGGGTCCCCACACCCCAACCAAAACCCCCTTCCACAAACCTCACTATCCAAACCCAATTAGCCCCCACTTCCACCCCTCCACAACCGGCCGATCCTAAGGGGAAGAGACCCCTAACTGACCCGGTTTCCCCAATAAGGACCACCACTACCCCCCCCCCCCCATTTTTCCCTATAAGGGACACTCCCCCCACGATCGACCAACCCAAGCCACCCCAACCAACCCATCTCCCACTCCCTCCCTCAAAACTCCCATGTCCTAGTCCCCCACTACTTCCCCTCCCTATCCCAAACCAAGTTTCCCTTTACCTTCCACCCCGGGTGCGCCATGCACCAACCCTTATCACCATACCACCAAAAGACCCTCTCACCTCCTTAGAGGAGAAACCCATACCCGACCCCATATTGGTGAACACTCTGGACCCTATCCCTACCACGGAGACCACCCATGACCAAGTAGAAGAAGAAACATCACATGGTGACCTTCACCTTACACCACCCTCTCTAGTTAGGGCCAAACTCATCTTAGGGGAACCTCTTATTAGTTGGCTAAAGAAGAGCTCAATAAGAGAAATCACGGCCCACGATTTCCCTCCCATAAAGGAAAACCTCCCCATAGCGCACATCTCCTCCTATCACACCATAATCCAAACATCCTACCAAGTGGAAACCTTAGAGGACCTTCTCAAGGGCTTATCTTGGCCATTTGAGTTGACCGGCTTGTTGACCCCCATGGCCCACCAATCTAGGAGCCTTGACCTCTTACACCTTTGTGTCGGGTCTATCACCTCGGTTTGCACCATTGGTTGCTACACTAGCGACCTCCTTCTATTCCTACCCACACCCGATGAGCCCGACCTTCTCCTCAATTTGGAGCTTCTTATATCGGGTGGAAAGTCAAGCGCTCCCCTCATGGCGGACCCACCCACAAAGAACTTCGGCCCAATTGTCTCATTAGAGGAGGATGGCCCACCACCATTTAAGGATCTTGAGGACATAGGGCCCTTCCCCCTTGATAACCCTTTTTATGATCCCTTTGATCCCTTCCAATGGGGGTCAAAGAACCCATGGGACCCAACCACCTTATCCACCACCCACCTTTCCCTATCCCAACCCACCAAGTTTGACCCAATCCACCCCATCCTAGACCCGGGTTACACCTTGGGAGCCATGACCTTGGGCCACATATCCCTAGGTAATAAGGTTGTGCCCCACCCCATGATGACCACCTTCTTAGATCTATTCGATCCTTTCCAATAGGAGTTCAAAGGTTGTCCCACACCTATACACATGGAAGTCACCTTTGAGAAAAGCATGCATGTGTCTAGGCTTACCACACCACTTGGCATGAACACTATGTTGGGTCCATTCATTCATATCACCCACATGTCAAGTAGAAAGTATGAGTGGTCCAAATTCGGATGTAATGGTCCACCTTCAGTCATCATAAGTCTTAAGCATGATAGGAGCATTCGTGGATGTCCGGGTCCCCTGGCATTTGTCACCCCCATGCATGACCGGATCACCTACGGATGCCCCGGCCCTCCAACCTTTGTTAGAGAGTCCATGCATGATATGGCCACATTTGGTTGCCCCGGCCCACCAAGGCTCATCAAGGTCCATATGGCATCATGGCATGATAGGTCCATCTATGGATGTCATGGTCCACCTTTATCCACACACATTTTCACACACCCACCGCCCCGTAATGCATGTCATGTGCATCCAAGCAAGCATTCAGCAACGAGCAGTGAGGTTCATAATGAGCGGGCAAAAACTCATGAGTGCCACTTTAGATTCCAAGTAGGCAACCCTACGATGGTGGCTTTGGAATGGCTCTATCTTAGGGTCACCTCCAAATCGAGGGCACGAGGACTTGGACCTTCCATGTTCCGAGTGGCTTACGGGTTGGATTTACCGATGGGATTTTGGGATATACCCCACTTTTCACGTGGCGGATCTAGCACCCTCTAAGGGCACCGCGGTGGATCCTAGTGAGCACCTACAGTCTACCCCCATCTTTGTGAGTGACGCCCTCGGAGAGCTTCCACATATCAGCTTGAGAGTCCGACATGTGCACACAGAGGAAATACTGGGTAAGCAAGGTACTATCACCGGCAAGAGGGTGTGCCCGAGTCACCTTGAGAGGATGAAGAGCAGTCCCCCAGCTAAGGACCCCTTCCCCGGCGGACCCATGCTCGATGGAGTCGAGTTCTTTGCACCCCGGGGGTATGATGGGGGCATCTCTCGCCCTTCACATTTTCCACATCTTCGATTGCTTGCCAACATAGCTCCATTGTGTCCATCATATTTTTCTGAGTCAAGTCATGTAATTTTCACATTTTATTTGAGTCATATCATTGTAATTTTCCTTTTATTTGAGTCTAGTACCTAGGTTAATGAGTCATCTACCTAAGTTAAGTGTCATAGGGTTGATTAGATTAGTTAATGGGCCCAATTCATTGGGCTAGGCCCAAGGGAGCCCCCCCTTCCCCTTGGTTATTTGTCAATGCTCCAAAAGTCAGGGTCTTATTGTAAGTTGTGGGATCCCTATAAATAGGACCCCACTCTCTCCATTTTGAATCAATCAATGAATGAAAAAAACAAAGAGTGTTTGAGTCCCAGAAATTATCTTTATTGGAGAGAATCCAATTGAGTGGGTGAGAAGCCCCTCCCTCCCCTATCTCTATCTCTTTCTCTCTCTCTCTCTAAGGGGTTCGCCCCTACTCTCTCTCCTTTTCTTTTCAACCACCTCTCTCCCACCTACCCCATTAAGACCTCTCCCCTTCCCCACAACCCTCTTTACTCCACCCCCTAGTTCCAAGGGAGAACTCCACCAATCTCCACTCCACCTCCCAACCACCAACCACCCCCTACCACTCCCAACACAATCTCATCTCTTCCCCACACAATCTCCCATCCCCCAAGGGAAGTTTGAATCTTTCCCTCCACTCCTCCATCCCCCTTTCCATAACCTAGGCCGCCCCCAACCAAGCGCCATCAGATCTGGTCGCCCCCCTCCATTCTTCCCCCCCCCCTCCATCAACTAGTTCTTCCTCCACCTACCCTTTCCACCTCCACCTAGTGCAGAGAACCAGCAGCCTCCCTGCTCCTCCCCTTCCCAAACCCTTCTAACCCCCACCACAGCCCTACAACCATACCTTCTCTACATCCCCTCCCACCATTCCACCACCTCCCTTCAACATCTAGCACCTTCACTACCCCATCACAAGCCCCACTTGAAGAAACAACCAGGGTTCTGTTCGCAGCTCAGAGTCAGCAGAGGATCAGCAGCTTGCAGAGGCGACCACGTCTTCATCCAAGAGTCCATTGAGACCCAAGAGCTACCTTTGGAAGTGTCTCTCTGTCCTCTTCGCAACGGCTATGGTCCCATCCCTTTTTGAGTTCGTGGTCGTCCGGTGGAGTCGATCTTCCCTTACTGTGCACTTCCTCCCTGAAGAGCAACCTGAAGTTGACTCCTGAAGCTACCACGACTACTCTCTTAAAGATCTGGAGGCGAGGCTTGTCCGGGAGCTTCTTCGACAAGTCTACTTCTAGAATGAAGAAGCGGAGCTCTGTTTTGTGCCCGGAATCAAGAGTTCTCATTTTCTTCCTTCGGGTGTGCGGTTCTGCTTCCTGACAGTCTGCTCCGACCCCCCCTCATTGTTCGAGATCTACTGGTCTACTCTGACTGCGTTTGGCATCCCCGTTGGTCTTGATTCGAAGGGGACTCACCGACGGTTCCAACGACTCTGGCGGTGCCTGATTCTGAGCTCTAGAGCGCTTGTGGCAACCTCTATTTTCTGCTATTGTGAACCTGAAGCAGTCAGAACTGAAGACCTACCACCCTGTTCGAGCTTCTACCCCGACCAGCACCTGTGACCAGAGAAATCAAAAAAATTCAGGCATCATCCCGATCCAGCTACGAAGGAATGTCAACTGGTTTCGTCATCAACAAAAATCTGGAGTGGCCGCAGCATCAAGATAACCAACTGCCTATCTAGAAGCGCAGAGAGTGGTCAGAATCGGCATTGGCCCCCTTTCTTTGCTTCTAGCTCAATTTTTCCCCTCTTGCTTGGCCAGCTGAAGGCCCCTCCCTGTGTGGAGGTAGTATTTGGGTGTAGTCATTGACTTTCCTTCCCCAAGATCTCCCCCCTTGCATGGGGCATAGTGCATGTAATCTGAAATTTCAAGTGGAAGCTTCTCCGGCGCGGCGTGCGAGTAAGCCCACGCTTCCTCGCTAGCCCTCGTCTCCGGCCGGGATCGGTGTCTTCACACCGATCAGGGGAGCCACTGAACACTTCTCTTTGCTGGATTCCCTTGCTTAATTAGTATTACATCTTAGTGCCGTCGGCGATAAGAGAGTGCCTGAACCTGAATTTGCTTATATTTGAGTGGCTACCACGGGTGAGTTGTGAGAGTGACCCTTCAACCCATGCCTTCGGTGTGCTGACCGCCCGTGAATTTTGGGCAACCCCTGGCCCTTTGGGGTCCTCCCCAAGCCAGCAATATCCTTGGAAACCTCCGGTCCAACCTCGGACCCTCACCCCATTGCTGGTCCACTTATGGACCCGAGTGTGCCAAACGCGAGTTTGTCCGCTTGTGTGACATTGCCGAGTCATTGCGTTGCTTGCAATTTAGGTCCTAGTTTGTGTCACATCACCGCCATTTAGAGAAACGGTCCTGGGAGGACCGCCACTACGTTTCCTTTCGACCAGTGGTTTTCGTGAGTTTAGTCTTACCAAAGGTGACATGTCCACTTGTCATAGCCTTCTTACAGCACGCGTGTGCCGACCCACCCGAGAGTGGTGTAGCGGCTTACCCGAGAGAGACGGTTGTTAGGCTGGTTACCGTAGGGCTCCTTCCCGCAACCCGAGTCTGGGCTTTGGGGAAGAACCAGCTAGAGGATCTAACCTAGGGTGCATGGTCTGTGTGTGCACACGTGGTTGGGGGCATCGGACCAGCACTGACGAGTGCGACCCCAACTAGTCCTTGTTCGTGGTACTTGTTGTGTGTCTCAGTCCCCACTTGGGGCGTGTAGGGAGACACTGAGGTGCGGTGTAAGATGTCAGGGGACACATCCGGCTTTGCTTCTAGTGGGTGGTACTCCCATCTTCTAGTAGGTACGGACTTGTCTTCCCATCGGTTCGAGGTCAGTTTGTTCGGTACGACTAGCTATAGTGAGCTTTTCCGTTTATTTTTCATTGCTTGTTGCTCCTACCGTAACCCCTCTAGGTAGCGTTACCTTTCGTGCTTGTGCACGCCTTGCTGTCTTGTTTCTCTCATGTGAGGTGGGGGTCTGCGGGATCCCTACTGAGCCAATGAAATGAGGCTCACCCCTGTGTTTTCAAGTGAGGTGAGGTCATCGAGAGGTGCGTCCGAGGCTCAGCGTGGTTCCGACAGTCAGGGTTAGTCGCCAGTTGCCAGAGCCGGGGTATGCCCCATGTACTTGTACTTTTCTTTCTGTTGACTGTACTTATTTTCGACATGAGATACTATGGACCTTGTAACTGTTTAGTGAGTATCTGTTTAATTCCATGCATTTCACTTAGATCATTACGCTAGATCTGCATTTATTTTAGATTCTCTTGTACCCTCACACCATCCTTTAACCCTTCCCAGTCTTAAGACTCGTGGGTGGCAGGCCGAGGTTCGAGTTGTGCCTGTTCCTTTTCGATACTCGGATCCTGGGTCGTTGTAGACACGCTAAAATTGACATTACTTTGAGCATATCTCCTAGCGCACCGTGATGCCCAATTTGACCCTTAAATTGACTTATTTGAGTGGTTTTCCCCATTGTTCTTGAATATTCAGCTTTATTCGGCTTTCTCCTATTTTTTCAATTTTTTCTTGGGCTTTTCTCCAATTTTGTTGAACATTTTATTGAACGCGTTAGACCCATTGGACCCATTTTTACTGGGCGATCGATTGAGTATACGCAATTTCCTTTTCCATTTTTGATAATTACCAAATTCTTGAATACGTGTCTGTCCATATGGACGCTATTTCCTTTTTCAATTTTGGTAATTTTGATAAATTCAAGAATAGGCGTCTTTTCGTCAGGACGTGATTTACAATGCTATTTTTGTAAAATTTTGAAACTCAAGAATATGCGTCTGTTCGTCTGGACACGTTTTCCTTTGTTAATTACCAAATTCTGAAATTCAATAAAACGCCTCTACACATCAGGACGTGGTTTCCTTGTCGATTTTTGATAATATTCAACTTTCCTAAATAATTCAAGCAAAGTGTGTCCACTCGGCTCGTCGCCTATTCCTGAACGCGTCCAGGACCGCGTCTAGGACCATAGACACATATTTCCTTGCCTAAATTTGATATTTTTAAATCCATCCAAAAATCATGAAATTATCAATTTCGATCTGGTACCCAGACGCGATTCTTTCTTAATTTTGGAAATTTCTAATATGGTTTGGAATGAGTGACTCTATGGGTGGGCGCCCATTTAATGGGCGACCATAGTGTATGACGCCATTTCTCTGTAACCGCCCGCACTTGCCGGCAGCTCCTTCCTTCCTCATTTTGAGGTCCGTTTCAACTGTGTAAGGCGCCTAGGTGACTTCCCAAGATGGGGAGGACTCTTCTTGCTATGTTTATCTCATTCTAAAATAGTTACCCTAATTGTTTTAACAATTAAACCCATGAAATCTCCCTATAAATAAGCCCCTTCGCTTCTCTGTTCAAGAAGCCAATTCCATTAAGATGGGGAACTACTGCCGGATTCGTGGCTGAAGGAGGAAGTACCCACTGTGCATAAAGCTTCATCCCGCTGGAAACTTCCTCTCGATCGTCTGTCAAAAGCCAAAGCACAGGACAAACCTCACATGCTCTTCTTTCTTCTATTATTCCTCTTCTCTCTGTTCTTTTACTGCATTAGTTTTTTCACTACATCGCATGCATTACATTCTATTCTAATCTCCCTATCTCAACCACGTTGAGGCTCCTTACAGTGGAACACTTGCACGCACCCTTTAACATTATCATTCATTATTTTATCCCTCCCTTTGCATAAGGGTTAAATGGGCAACACCCCAACAGGTGTGTTCAGTCACATGTTTTCATATCATATTATACACTTGGGATTGATGCTACACATCTTGGTTTGCTAATCCATATCTTTTGTTGTTGATTGTTGTCTTTGTTTTGCAAGGTAATCTCAAGGAAGACTCTCCATCGGCCGGCCGATAGGAAGAGAAGGAACACTCACATCTCCCCACCCTTCAAGGTATTCCACGATCCCTCCTCTTTTTCATTGTTATATCATACGAGGCCGGCGTGTCCTCTAGCGATCACCCTCCACATAGCATCCTACGCATGCTCTCCCTTCCCTTTTCCAACTCTTATTCTTAGCTAAGTTTATTTGTTATTTTTATTTTTATCTAAGTGCATTTAAATAGTATCTACAAATTGGCGATTATGGTGGGACCTCCTACTATTTTTATTTTTGATTACCCTCATCCATTAGGCACCCACGTGTGTCACCTCCCTTTTGCACCCACGGTGCATCTCTCATCAGTGCTCCACGAGCACTCTTTTCCTCTTATTTCCCAAGTGAGTGTTAATTTATAGATTTATTTGAAGATGCCACTTATGTTATCCTGTAACAAAAAAAATGGCATGTAATGATGTGGGCGCACATTGAATGAGCACCCACTCTCGCAGACGCCCATTCCTCTTGTAAAAAGAAAATAACACCTCTATTTTTCCAGACACGTTCTTGTTTTTCTGTTAAAAAAAAGCGCCTGTAACTTTGGATGCCCATTCTTAAATGAGCGCCACTGTAGTAGACGATAATTCTCTGCATTTTTTTTCCTTCGTCACATCCTGTTTGCATATTGCATATCATATCCTGTCTCTGATGCTCTTTTGAGATTTCACAGAAATGTTGCATGCATTGGCTTCTATTCTGCTGTTCTCTTGAACCTCATTCTATTGTTCATTTTTTTTTTGGGCCTCAGCATTCATTTTTGCTTTGTGCATCAGCATTCTTTTTTTTACCCTATGCATAACATTCATTCTTTCACTTTTTTGCATTAACATCCATTTCGTTGTCTTCTTGTACCTCCATTCATTCTTTTACCCTATGCAAAACATTCATTCTGTCACCTTTTGCATTAGCATTCATTCTGTTGTTCTATTTCTTCTCTTTTGTATTAGCATATGCATTCAGGTGCATTTGGGCTTGGGAGACCTCCTCTCCCTACACTCTTAGGAGCCTTACCCCTCTCTTGGTTAAGAAAGGACCCTCCATTGAGCACTCCGTCTCTTTAGACCGAGATCTCCTAAACCAAAGTATCCATAAGTTCCCGCACCCGTGGATTCTCTCACAGAAGCTTGGGTAGGTTGTACCCTTTGAAGTCCCCGGGTTTAGTTGGCCTGAAACGTGGTGAGAATCAACGTAGTTGGCATTGGAGCAAAATCTTATTGAAACTAGATTCCTACCTTGAGTGAATCACACCAACTTTGTTAAAAATCATTTAATTCACCTAGGTTCAACAAAAAAAAAACCAAGCGTAAACATCCACTTGCTTGACATTTTTGCAATTGTGCTTTGACTGCATTTTGGTTGATTTTTGCATAATGTTTGGCTTCGATAACATGTCTAATAATTATAATCATGAGGATGCACAACCTAGCACATCTTACAATCCTCAATTTCATAATTCTCACCACAATTCTTTCAAGGGACCACGTCCTCATTCTTATGGTCTTGCCCGACCTATGGGCAATTTCCAATCTGGTGGTCCCTCGCCTCAATCGCGAGCCACTACTCCCTCGGGACCATCTCCTCCTGACGACGAGAAGGTCTCTCAAATCTTGCATGCAATAGATCATCTCACCCCTCAACAAATCCAAGCCCTTAAGGCCGTTGTTGAGGGTACATCTCCTTCCTCTCCTCCTCCTTCCACTCCCATTAGGGTGGCCCGTCACCCCCCTCCCTCTCCTGTTCATATTCCCATTCGGGTGGCCCATCACCCACCTCCTTCCACATACCCCTCTTCGTGTGGTTCATCACCCGCCTCCCTCTTTTACACAAACCCCTCTTCGGGTGGCCCATCACCCGCCTCCTTCTATTCCTCATCTTTCACGGCCCCAAGGCCCATCTATTTCTTGCAACCCGGCTCGACCGGGTCCTTTTCCTGGCCAGCCCGTTAATCCCCCTCCACGGCCACCTTATGCGGCCCCTCCTTCAATGCCTTGCCAACCCTCTGTTTCTCATGTTATGCCCCTCTAAATTCTTGTTAATAAAGTTGCTTTGTTGGAGGAACAATTTAAGAGGGTTATGAGCCCGCGGCCCACTCCCCCTCCTCCTTCTCTAGTCAATCCTCTTCATGCCTTTATGAATAAGATCACTAAGATGGAGAAAGAATGGAAGGAGAGGAGAGATGATTACGACATCAACGCAAGTGAGCAAGAGCTGGCATGTTTAATGATCAAGTGGACGTCATCCGCCCTCCACTTATTCACTCCAATCATCCATATGGCCCACCGCCTCTGCAACCATGTACACAAAATCCTCCCTACTACCATTACCTTCCATCACCCATTAATACACCTCCACCACGGCGTCCACTTGAGTCTAATGATGAAGAATTGAAGATGGCACGTGAAGATGAAGTTCTGCAAGCACCCATTCCGAGTTTCCTCCGTTTTCCTCTTCCTCTACCACCCGAAGAATTCTCTGCTCAAGACGATGCCACCGTCCCCAATCCAACCCCCATTTTTTAGACATATTACTATTACGATGATGGGTCAATGATTCAATCACCCACACCGGCGCATCAAGGCTCATCTCCTACCCTTTAAACCTCTCGCACCGCCACTAAAATCTGACATTTCCAACCCGTCAAACCCTCCACTAATACACCCCCAACTCCTACACCATCAACCTCCGCAACACCAGCCCTCGCCGAACCTCCCACTAAGCCCCCCATTATACCTTCATCAACCACTACGCCCTCGGCCCCCGCCGAGCCCACAACCAAACCTTCTCCAATTAACCTCCCATTGCCGCCACCTCAGCCCTCTACTATATCTACAACCAAAAACCTGGCTTTGCCTACCCCCTTACCCAAACCCGTGACAGATCCCGAGCAGGGTCCACCTCTTTTTGCACTCGAGCCAACCCCGTTCGCTTCCGAGCAAGGGGAGAATCTCGACGTGTTTGAACCTCAACTCGCCCTTCCTTCAACACCTTCCATTGCATTGCATTCGCATGCATTTGCATTTCTTCCTTGCTAGGTTTCTGGACCAGTATCTTCCCCACCTTCTGAAACCTCTGGATCTTCCACATTCCCCATCTCATTCATCTCTATCCTCGGGATCTCCGGGTCCCCTTACACTTCCCAGGCATGGCCCCCTCTCCAATCTAGCTTCTATCGGGGCATCGCACCCCTTTCCGCCTCTTATATCCGGATCCTCTGGATTTTTCTCTACTCCCCGGGCATCGCGCCCCCTCCAATCTTCTCTTAGGGCATCGCGCCCGCTCCCAACTCTTCCATCTGGACCCTCCGGATTTCTCTCTCATCCTCCTGGGACATCGCGCCCCATGGTGTCTTATTCCTCCGGAATCTCTGGACCTCCCTCTTTGGGCATCGCGCCCCTATACACCATCATGTATGGGTCCTCCAGGCTTCTTACTATTTCTCCCGGGACATCGCGCCCCTTCTAATTTCGTTCCTTCGGAACCCCCGGATTTCCTTCTAGGGCATCGCGCCCCTTTCTATCTTCCTCCTCCGGAACCTCTGGACTTCCTCCCTAGGCATCGCGTCCCTGTTCATTCTATTCCTCCGGAACCTCTGGATCTCTCCGGGCATCGCGCCCCTTTACATCTTCCTCCCCCGGAACCTCCAGATCTCTCTGGGTATCATGCTCCTATACATCTTCCTCCTCCGGAACCTCCGGACCCTCCATCTTTCTTCCGATTCCTTCTCCTCCAGGACATCGTGTCCTTTATTTTCTTCTTCCTTTTAAATCATCTTTTTCCATACCTCTTCCCAGCGCATCGCGTCCCTCGATACTCTATTCCTCCAGAACCTCCGGATTCTTCTTCCCATCATGATTCTCCTCCATTGCCTCTGGACCCTCCGGATTCCCCGCTTTCCATCTACCAATTTCTCCCTTTAAATCCTCATGATCTCGGGTCCGACCTGACTTCTTCTATATCCATTGCTTTGGGCATCTGCCGGTTCTCCCACTACATCCGAGGCTTTAGTCCTCACTCTTCCCCTTAATTTTTGCTTCTTCTGTACACGTTCCTTGTGGTCAAGGTCTCCGCACCTTAGTGAGGGAGTTCTAGCCCTCGTCTCTTTTCCTTTACTCCTTATTCTTCTAAGTCTGGTCGTGGTACCACTCCTTTTTGTTAAGCCACTTCAAGCCTTTGCTTCCAATCCTTTTATCTGCAACTTGAGGATAAATCCCTTGATGATCAAGATCGCCTCCGGTAGCTGCTGTTTCATAAGGTTGCAAGGTAACATTTTTGCATAAGATTTGTGTTCTTGGTTTTATCATTCTTCACGCACAGTTTTCAAAGTAAAGTGCTTCTTAATATGATTAAGAGTGGCAGTCAAGGTCATTATCCTAGGTCTTTATCTTTATTGAATGTCATCTTAAAAAAATTCAAAAAGAGTCTTCAAGCTTGCTTTTGCAGCACCTCTGGCTATAAGAACCTCACGCTGAGAGTTCGCCATTCCCTCCATGCTTGTTAAGGGCAACCCTTAGCTGGGCACTGCACACACTTCACGGCATCTTGGTAAACATTGTTGCTGCTTTGGCCATGGCATGCTATGCATCAGAAGTCTTTTCTCTTCTTTACTCGGCCGAGTGCAGGTGCAAGAGGTTGACACTGAGATGACCAACCTAGGTAATCCCCAATACGAGAGAAGTCTCAAATAGGGGCAATCTTGACCCGGAATAAAGAGAGCTTTTCATGATATGTCTAGCTAGAAAGGGCTATCTCAACGTCAAAATTCAATAAATGCAAAATTATAAAATAAAGGCATTTCAAGAGAGGCAAACTCCCCACAGGGAAAACCCTGGTCATATGCATGTCAAGGGGTCTAAAAATTAAAGACACAAAGCCCCGACGCTACAGACCACCTCTTTGAGGGGTAGTATCTTAGAAGGGTTTCGAGTCCCGATATCTCCCAGCCTGCATAAGGCTTATCTTCAATTTTTTTTCTCTTCTCCCTCCGAGGCTGAATGTTTCTCAGGTATGGCGCCTTGGTAGAGGCACCTTTAACCATGGGTAGTCGGCTATAGGGCGCCACCCTTAAATGCATGCTCAGCTTTGGGCAGTTCTTAGTGAAAGGGGAAGGAACGAGACCCCCAGCCAATAATTTGAATACCCATTGGTGTTACACTAGCATCGCCTAAACCAAAAAATCAAAAAAAAATTCAAATATTTTCCAAAATAAAAAAATTTGAATAATTTTTAAAACTCATAAAAATTTGCATACACCAAAAAAAAATCATTGTATCATTCTGATGGCGTTACTTTACAGGGACATTTCTTTTGCAAGGACCAAAAACTTGGGATGAGTCCTATTCTCACACACATCAATGGTAACTCACATTGATCTCCATGGTTTGCCATTCTGGGCACTCTCGATTATCATCTCTCTATCCTTCAGAGTGATTCTTGCTGATTCATGTCGAGTCTGCTTATTCCTATCATTCTGAGCAATTCATTGCCAAATCTCCTGATTTCTCTGGCCGCCCTGTGCATCGTTCGCCTACAAGGCATCCTTGCCAATTCTTTATCTGGGCATTTTTGATCATTCCAATCCACATCAATCAACTGATTAGCCAAGTTGGTCCTCCTCATGAGAAATAATGCTAAAGCTCTAATGATGAACATGCCTTGCATACTTTGATGCTATGTTTTCACGCTATAATGGTCATTGCTTTGATGTTTTACTATGCCATACTCTGATGATTCACATGCTTAATGATGGTTTAATTCATGATATTCATGTTATGGCTGCTATACTTCAATTGCTTTATGCTTCATTATATCTTGGCTAACAAATCTTTGAGCGCAGGAAGAAGCTCTTGGTCTCACCGTCCGGGCATCATCACTCAAGTCCCACGATGTCTACATTCCATCTCAATTCCCTCATTCTTATGGCTATCACCATCTCCTTGTATGCATTTTACTATATGTTACATACGCTATTAGATTATATCAAGGACCTTGTGGCTTTGATAAATCTAGAATTTGAGTTCCCCTTCATAAAAAATAATGATGATTCCAAAAGAATCTTGGTCGCACGGATAGGCCATTGAGCCGTCCAAGACTGGGAACGATGGTCCGCTTTTATGAATTGGTGCGCGGATAAACGAGCTTCGGCTTAGTATCAGCTCACAAAATCAGTTTCTTGACTCAGTCTTTGCAGCTTAACAATATTATCCTTGATTATTTTATATTTTAATTTGTTTTAATTTTTCCCTTTAAACCCAGCATGCATTCATGTAGGACTTTGAACCAACAGTGAAAATCATTCTGATAAGCTGATTTTGAGAATCAAAATGATCTTAATTTTTAAGATATGAGATATTCATTGCCGAATTGAGTCCTCAGTTCATTTTGTCGCCGTTTTGGGTCATTTTCTCCAAAACTCCTTTGTTTGGATTCTTCATTCTCTAGTTCACAATCTTTTCCTTTGATCCACCTTGGCTGCAGCACGTCCACATTGATAGGAAATCGCTCTCTAATGGTTAAACCTACATGTTTGTGACCTGCGGTACTTCCACCGCACTGGAAGTTGATCATCTTCTTTTATCTCCTTCGTGCCCGAGTGCACACTCCCTCCTTTATCCAAACAATTGTTGATTTCATTGAACCTCCCAAGATTGCTTCATCTCAAGTTTTGGATTTAATTCTCATCAGGTGATGTTAATTACGTGTCTCATCACACCTTGCCTTCTGCTTTTCAATTCACTTTCACTTCTTTCCATTACATTTCATTCCTCTACGCTTCACTCCGCTCTATTCTATTCCATTCCATTCTGTGTCACTCCCTTGCAAAGCAGACGCCAAGGCGGGGTAGCTGTAGACACGTTAAAATTGACATTACTTTGAACAAATCTTCTATCACACCGTGATGCCCAATTTGACCCTAAAATCAACTTATTTGAGTGGTTTCCCTATTTTTCTTGAATATTCAGCTTTCTTGGGCTTTCTCCTATTTTTTTGTTTTTTTCCTGGGGTTTTCTCCAATTTTATGGAACATTTTATTGAACACGTCAGACCCCTTGGACGTGTTTTTACTAGACGACCGATTGAGTAGACGTGATTTCCTTTTCCATTTTTGATAATTACCAAATTCCTGAATACGCATCTGTCCATATGGACGCTATTTCCTTTTTCAATTCTGGTAATTTTCATAAATTCAAGAATATGCGTCTTTTCGTCAGGACGCGATTTATAATGCTATTTTTGTTAATTTCTGAAACTCAAGAATACTTGTCTATTCGTGAGGATGTGTTTTCCTTTCTTAATTACCAAATTCTTGAAATTCAATAAAACGTGTCTGCACATCAGGACGCGGTTTCCTTGTCGATTTTTGGTAATATTTGACTTTCCTAAATAATTCAAGCAAAGCATGTCCACTCGGCTCGTCGTCTATTCATGAACGTCTCAAGGACCATAGACGCGTATTTCCTTGCCTAAATTCGATATATTTAAATCCATCCAAAATTCGTCAAATTATCAATTCGCGTCTGGTACCCCAGACGTAATTTCCTTCTTAATTTTGGAAATTTCTAATATGGCTTGGAATGAGCGACTCTATGGGTGGATGCCCATTTAATTGGTGACCATAGTGTCTTATGCCATTTCTCTGTAACCGCCCGAACTCACCGGCATCTCTTTCCTTCCTCGTTTTGAGGTCCGTTTCAACTGGGTAAGGCTCTCGGGTGACTTCCCAAGATGGGGAGAACTCTTCTTGCTATGTTTATCTCATTCTAAAATAGTTATTCGAATTGTTTTAGGAATTAAACCCACGAAATCTCCCTATAAATAAGCCCATTTGCTTCTCTGTTCAAGAGGCCAATTCCATTAAGACGGGGAAGTCCTGCCGGATTCGTGGCTAAAGGAGGAAGTACCCACTACGCATAAAGCTTCATCCCGCTGGAGACTTCCTCCCGATCGTCTGTCAAAAGCCAAAGCACAGGAGAAACCACCCATGCTCTTCTTTCTTCTATTATTCATCTTCTCTTTGTTCTTTTACTGCATTAGTTTTTTCACTGCATCGCATGCATTACATTCTGTTCTAATCTCCCTATCTCAACCACATTGAGGCTCCTTATAGTGCAACCCTTGCACGCACCCTCTCACATTATCATTCATTATTTTATCCCTCCCTTTGCATAGGGGTTAAAGGGGCAACACCCCAACAGGTGTGTTCATTCATGTGTTTTCATATCATATTATACAATTGGGATTGGTGCTACACATCTTTGTTTGGTAATCCATATCTTTTGCTGTTGATTGTTGTCTTTGTTTTGCAAGGGTAATCTCAAGGAAGACTCTCTCCATCGGCCAGTCGATAGGAAGAGAAGGAACACACACATCTCCCCATGCTTCAAGGTATTCTGTGATCCCTCCTCTTTTTCATTGTTATATCATTCGAGGTCCACGTGTCCTCTGGCGATCAGCCTCCACATAGCATCCAACGCATGCTCTCCATTCCCTTTTCCCACTCTTTTTCTTAGCTTTGTTTATTTGTTCTTTTTATTTTTATCTAAGTGGATTTAAATAGAATCTACAAATTGGCGATCACGTTGGGACCTCCTACTATTTTTCTTTTTGACTACCCTCATCCATTAGGCACCCATGTGTGCCATCTCCCTTTTGCACCCACGGTGCATCTCTCATTACTGCTCCATGAGCACTGTTTTCGTCTTATTTTCTCATGTGATTGTTAATTTATAGATTTATTTGAAGATTCCACTTCTGTTATCCTATAACAAAAAAAATGGTGCCCAGTGCTGTGGGCGCTCATTGAATGAGAGCCCACTCTCGCAGACGCCCATTCCTCTTGTAAAAAAAAAATGCGTCTGGTTTCCCAGATGTGTTCTTGTTTTACTGTTAAAAAAATAAAAAAAATCAGCACTTGTAGCTTTGGACGCCCATTCTTAAATGAGCGCCACTGTAGCAGATATAATTCTCTACATTTTTTTCCTTCGTCACATCCTGTATGCATATTGCATACCCTATCCTGTCTCTGTTGCTCTTCTAAGATATCCCTGAAATGTTGCATGCATTGGCATCTATTCCGCTGTTCTCTTGAACCTCATTCTGTTGTTCATTTTTTATTTTGTACATCAACATTCATTTTTGCTTTGTGTATCAGCATTCTTTATTTTACCATGTGCATAACATTCATACTGTCACTTTTTTGCATTAACATCCATTTCGTTGTCCTCTTGTACCTCCATTCATTCTTTTACCCTGTGCATAACATTCATTTTGTCACCTTTTGCATTAGCATTCATTCTGTTGTTCTATTTCTTCACTTTTGCATTAGAATCTGCATTCAGGTGCATTTGGGCTTGGGAGACCTCCTCTCCCCACACTCTTAGGAGCATTACCCCTCTCTTGGTTAAGGAAGGACCTGTTGTGTCCCTGTGGTTTTGATGATAGCAAACATTATAAGTCATCATTTGTTTGTGTCTGCATATGGACGTTTGATTGAGCATCTCTTGAGTGTCATTCCATCGAACTGGCTGTGTGCATTTTCGGTGCATTTCATAACTATGTTTCATGGTGGCCATCAGTCAATGGATGTCTAGACTCATGCATTTCATAACTATGCTCAGGCTAAGTCTGTACAGAGCCTTAAGTCTGTACAGAGCCTTGTTACATCGTGTGCTAAGCCTTTTCAAAGTCTATACATTCTTGCATCGTGGTTGGCAAGTCTGTACATCGTACAGCATGCAAGCCTTCGAAGTCTATACATTCACATGCATGCAAAGTCTACACATTGCACAAAGTCTATACATTCCTTGCAGTTGTGTTTGTGCATCACCTTTAAGTCTATACATTGCATTGTCAAGTCTGCACATTCCTTAGTGGCAAGTCTATACATTCCTCGAATTCAAGTCTGTACATTGGCCAAGTCTACACATCGTCTCCTTGCTTCAAGTCTGCACATTGGCTAAGTCTGTACATCGCCACTTGTTCATGCATATGTGTAAGTCTATACATTGTCTGGTCATCCATGCAAAGTCTATACATTGTTCACATCACATCGTCATAGTTTCCTCGATGCCATAGAAAGTCTATACAGTCCACTATGCTCGAAATTTGACGCCTATCAACAGTGGCGTCACTTCTGAAACTGACGCCCAGGAAAGAGGCGTCTTTTTGTTAAGCATCAATTTAACAAAGTCTAGACATCGTCTGGTTGCATATCGTATAGTCTGTACATGATGCATTGTGTTCCCATGCTTTAACACTAGGCATTTCAAAGTATGTACATTAGTTGCACATTGAACTCCATGTCTATACATTGCTTCATGCATTGCACGTTGAATCTGCACATTCATTTGGCATGTCATTGCATCCATTTGTAAATGTTCATAGCTTTGCATACGTGAAGTCTGTACATCATTGTCCAGCGTCTCACTCAACGTCTAAGTGAGTGTGAACATTGCTTCGGTAAGTATATACAATGCATCATCTTATGCATCGTCTTTCAAGTCTATGCATTGTAAGACCAAGTCTGTACATTGCATCGTCTCGTGCATCGTCTTGCAAGTCTATACATTGTTTGTTCAACACACACATGAAGTATGTATAGCCCAAGTCTGTACATCCATTTGTCTGCCCTGCACACACAAGTCTATACACTGTCTTGTAGCACACACATGAAGTCTATACAGCATGCATTGTCCTGTAGCTTGCACGAAGTAAAGTCTGTACATTGCCCAGTCTGCATCTTCCAAAGGCTATACATTGTCATCTTTACCTACGTTCAGAACACTAAGTCTGTACATCGGTAAAGTCTGCACATTGGCAAAGTCTATACATCGGTCAGTCTCACTTAGCGTCTTGCGCATGCATCGTCTTACAAAGTCTGTACATCGTGAGTCTTTCCAAGGCATATCACAAAGTCTGTACATCGTGCGTCTATCCAAGGCATATCATAAAGTCTGTACATCGTGTGCATCATTTCACAACTCTTCACTACTGTCTCATTCATTCTAAGTCCATACACTGCATTTGGGCACTGTTCTTTACAGCAAGTCTGTACATTGCTTTGTCATGCACATAAACATCTAAGTCTATACATTGCTTCATTGCATGTTACAAAATCTGCACATCCCGTTTGCACTAAGTCTGTACATGGTCCTAGCGCTCGCAAAGCCTGTACATGGTCCTGGCGCTCGCAAAGTCTGTACATCGACTTGGCGCTGGCAAATTCTGTACATCGGCTTGGCGCTCACAGAGTCTTGCCGCGTCTATATGCATAGTCCATGCATTGTCAAGTCTATACAGTGTCTCTCTTAGCGTCTTGTGCATGCAGCATAGAAAGTATGTACATTCGTTGACAGACTCATGCATAAACACCAAGACGAAGTCTATACAATCCTTTCCAAGCATTCAAGTCTATACACTCTAGTGTCTGCATCGCATTCACGTCAAGTCTATACACTCTTGTGTCTGCATTGCATTCACTTCAAGTCTATACACTCAATGCTGCATCATGCCTGTACACACTTTGTTAAAAGCCTGAACCAAGTCTGTACATCCATCTAATATCTTCTTATGACTGCTTGAAAGGTACATCCTTCCAGAAGAAAATGTTTGGGCACATGATCCGAGGTTGGCACCTGGCACGTGATCCGAGGACAAAGAGGGCACAAGCCCTGCACACGCCCTAATTGTTGCTACTATAAATACGAAGCTTCCTCCATCTGGAGAAGATGAATAATGAGAGAGCAAGAGAGTGATCGAAGAAGCAGACAGAAGAGAAAGAGCTAGCAGAGAGCAGAAGAAAGAAAAGAAGAAGAAGAGAAAAGCAGAGTGTGAAAGCTAAAGAAGAAAAAGGGAAGAGAGTGCTTGCAGGAAGAGAGAGGTAGAGAGCTCGTGAAGAGGAAGAGAAGCTTCGTTGTCTTCACTGGACTTTGGATCAGATCCAATCCAGTTTGCTCCTGCGAGAGCTTTTGTCCACTTCATTTTCCAGCTTTCAGTCGCTGAGTTTTGATTTATTATTTTTTCCTTTCATCTGATCATTGTTCTTCAGATTCCCTTATTTTGGGATCGGGGTTCCTCCTGTGGTCTCAGGAGAAGGGAGAGTTGTTTCTCCTGTTTGCTGGTGACTGTGTGTCATCAGTGTTTCCCTCTGGTGTAGAGGAAGAGAGGTCCGAGACCTCTGGGTTGCAAGTGGCTGGGAGTCACTTGTGAGTTCCCTCTAGGTTCGCAGAGGAAGAGAGATCTGTGATCTCTAGTTTGCCAGTGACGGGCTGTCACTAGCAGTTCCCCTCCGATTTGGAGGAAGGGAGATTCGTCTCCGGTTCTGGTCTTGTGGGTAGCAAGTCCAGGTGTCAAGCTTCTGTGGGTTGCAGAGCTTGGGTTGAGGGATTTGTTTCCTTCGGTTTGTCAAGCTGTTTGGCAGTAATTATTGCAGACTGAGTCTGCTGTTCTAGCCTTGCTAGTGGGAGCCTCACTCTGGTTTGGAGTGAGGGGTGGACGTAGGTCTGTGGACCGAACCACCTAAAAAATCCTGGTGTTCACTTGTGGTTTGATTTTCCTTATGTGTTCTTTTCATTGTTGCGCTCATTAAATGCTTGCTTAGGATCGTGTGAGGGCTAATTGAATTATTGTCTTGCTTTGATCCTTCTAAGTATTCTCAGTTTATTTCTGCAACAGTTTTTTAATTCCGCATATCTGAGCATTAGAGATTTTATTAGGTAATATTTGAAGAGGGATACATTCACCCCCCCTCTGTATCCGGGCCTTGCAACCTATCAATTGGTATCAGAGCGGGTGTCTGCATAGAAGGTCCAGCGACCTACAGATCCGATCCTGCAGTCTTCGGTGCTATCTTGCTTTTGGTGCATCATTTTTCCTGTTGCATTAATTTGAGTTGCTTCCATGGGTGATCCACCGGTTTTCAACGGCTCTAATATTAATGTGTGGTTTGTCAGTCTGCGCAACTATGCTATGTCAGTTAATCATGATCTGTGGAAGTTAATTTCACACGGTCTTCACAGATTACCAAAGAAAGTGTCCAAATGGACCGACAGTCACAGATCAAAGAATGGAGAAAATCAGAAAGCTTTCAATCTGATGAAAGCAGCCACTGACAAAGCCTTACATTCTTGCCTTTATGATTGCAGGTCCGCTAAAGACATCCTGGATAAGCTAGAGCTAGCTCACAAGATGAATGAGGACAGCTGCATGATGGCTAACAAGAGCAACCATAGCAGTGATCAAGATGAATTCAAAGATGCTGAAGAGGTAATCAATCCTTTCTCTAGTTACACTTTAGATGACTGGGAAGATGCCTATGCCAATCTATTTTTTTTTTAATGACACCTAACCTAGGGCTCAATGGGAGAGTGCACCCCTTACCAGAGGTAAGGAGAAAGCCACTCCACCATCAGACCGCTAGGAAGCAACTGTTATTCCACTATATAAGAATAAAGAATTACATCAATCTGATACTAGGCAAGCCTAGTGAGTCCAGCCGAGCAGCACCTTTTATAATGGAAGGGAGCTCACTGTAAGAATAGAAAGAATTACATTTAGTGGTGCAAGCTAAAGACGCAAGTAAATCAGCTACAGTGTTGGCTTCTCTGAAGATATGAGAAATCAAGTCATGTTGAGAAATGGTGCTCCAGATATCCCTGACATAGCTGAGAATTGACCAGGGGCAATGAGTTTCCTTTTTGATAATTCGAACAAGGGTGAGTGAATCACATTCTATAAGAGCTGGGTTGGAATCCAAAGTCTTCAAGTATTTTATGCCATCCATGAGGGCTCGGGCCTCTGCTATTAAGCTATTTGAGTGTCCATAAAAGTGAGAAAAAGCAAGGATAACCTTGCCTCTTGAGTCCCTGATACTTCCGCCTCCTCCAGTATCTGTAGTGAACTTGAAGCACCATCAGTGTTAAGTTTTAGAAATGACCAAGGAGGGGCTATCCATCTCACAATCTTCATTTGTTGTCTGCAGGGGGCTTGATATTTAATTCCCAAGAGATATAAGATTCTCTGGTAAGTGGGCTTCGATTCCTTAAGTGAAGCAGCCGAACATGCCCTCTTGATTTGGAAAAAAATATGATGAATGCTGCTGGTTTTGGAGAAAGGTTTATCCTCGTATTTGACAGTGTTCTTGGCTTTCCAGATTTCCCACATACCATAACCAATGGAGGCAAGAGTGAAAATTGCAAAGGCCTTACCTGGCTGAGCATAGCAGATGGAATTCATGATGAATTCCCTAGGGGTGCGCCCTTCAAAGTTTAAACCTACTGCTTTAAGGGCAGTCCAAACAGAAACTGTAATATCACTATTCAGAAATAAATGGGTGAGGTCTTCCACCTGTGGTGTCCTGCAGCAATAGCATTTGGAGCAGAGACAATGCCCACTCTTTGAATTTTAACATCAGTCGGTAGACAGTTATTCATAATCTTTCAAAGATGGACTGAGATTTTTGTAGGAACCCAATTAGACCACAGTTTACTCCAAGGTAGAACAGCTGGAAGTTGACTGATGGCCATTAAGTTGTAAGTCGATGCTACAGAGCACTGACCAGATGAGGAAAGACTCCATACACCCAAGTCCGTTTCCTGATTCAGTTTAACAGAGCTAACAGCTTGCTGGATGCTGTTGGGAAACAAGGCATTAATTAGGGCAGTTTCTTCAGAGGATGGGTTCAGAAGCACTTCTCTTACAGAAGCTTTCGGATTAGGGATATGAACATCAGAAACAAAGGTGTTTAAGCATTGATGGCCCAGCCAGTTATCATACCAAAAGTTGGTGTTTATACCATTCCCAATGATGACCTTCTTGAATTGAAGAATATATTCCTTAGCCTTCAACCAGCTTCTTCTAGAAAAACCTTTCATGTTTCTGAAATTAGCATCTCGGAGATGGCATTGGTGCAGGTACTTGGCTCGGAAATAAGAAGCCCATAGAGAGTCACTGTGAATAGCAGTCCACAGCATTTTAACACATAGAGCAATCTCCATGTTCCTAAGAGACATGATGCCAAGACCCCCTTGGGATTGAGACCTACATAATGCCTGCCAAGGTTGCCAATGTCTTTTATTGCCATGGGTTGAGGACCCCCAAAAGAAATTTGCAAAGGCCTGCTCAATCAAATTATGAGTGCCAGTGTGCAAAGGAGTGGAGGACAGAGAATAAATTGGCAAGGAAGTGAGCACATGCTTAATAAGAACCAATCTGGCCCCTTGGGATAAAAGGTTAGCCTTCCACCCAGCAATCCTCTTTTGTATAGAGTTAAGGACCCCTACAAAATGAATCTTTTTTGTTCTACCAATCACCAAGGGAAGGCCAAGGTACTTGTGAGGAAAGGACAATTTGGAGAAACCAGTGAGGCTCTGAATGCGCTGAGCAACAGAAGAAAGCTTCTTAGGGTGGATTAAAAATCCACTCTTGCTAACATTGATCAGTTGACCTGAAGCCTGTTCATACGTGTGGAGAAGCTTGAGTAGATTTCTGATAGAAGCTGAGGATGCTTTACTGAAAATTAGGGTATCATCTGCAAACAGTAAATGGGATATTCTTGGACATCTCTGAAAGCCTGTGATCCATTCAACCCGGCCATTGCTGAATATTTCTGTTAGTGACCTGCTCAAAGCTTCTTCAGCTATCACAAATAAGGAAGATGCAATTGGATCACCTTGACGAATACCTCTAGTGGATTTGAAAAATCCAGCAGTGTCTCCATTCAACAAAATAGAAAACCAGCAATTGTTAATCATTCTGTCAATCAGATTAATAAAATTATTGGTGAATCCAAATCTGAACATAACTGAGTATAGGAAATCCCATTCTAATCTGTCATAGGCTTTAGCCATATCATGTTTAAACATAACATTTGATCCTCTTGTTTTTCTGCCCAATTCAAGGGAGAGCTCTTGAGCAAGAGCTATATTATCTATAATCTGTCTACCCTTGACAAAAGCAGACTGCTCAGGAGAGATAATTTTGGGCAGAATAGAAGCCAGTCTTCTATTGATTATAGAGGAAATAATCTTATAGAAGAAGTTGCATAAGCTTATTGACCTGTAATCTGTAATGTCCACAGCATTCGGTTTTTTTTGGAATAAGAGCAATCAAGGAGGAGGTAACATTTCTAGGCAGAGGGTTCCTGGAAAAAAAGGCTTCTTGCACCGCACTGACTACCAAAGGGGCAATGATGTTCCAAGCTTTTTGGAAGAAGATTCCAGAAAACCCATCAGGCCCAGGAGCACTATCAACTGACAGACTGAAGACTGCATCTTGAATTTCAGAGTCGTTAGGAATAGCACACAGACAGTCATTATCATCCTGGTTTACTAACAGGGGAATGCAGTTCAAGAATGTATTATCAATGCTGTGGTCTTGAGTGGAGAAAGCATTCTAAAAATGGGATACAGCAATTCTTTTCATATCCTCATGATCTGTAGAAAGATTGCCCGTAATGTTTTTCAATTGAGTGATTTTTTGCTTTCGTCTCTTAGCTAAAGTGGACATGTGAAAGAATTTAGTATTTCTATCCCCCTCAAGCAGCCACCTTATCCGAGAGTTTTGTCTCCAAAAAAACTCTTGCTGTAGCAGTCTATCTGATTGATTGTTTTTTGCTTCTTCTAACGCAGCCAGGTTAGCATCATTGGGCTGCAAGTCATAAAAGTGCTCAGCTCGAAGGACTGCATCCTCAGCAGCAGTCAAATTAAGGTGAACATTACCAAAAGTTTGTTTGTTCCAAACCCAAAGCATCATTTTCAATGATTTGAGCTTGAGGTACAAGCAATGAATGGGAGATGAGGCAACAGGGCTAGAATGCCAGCAAGCCTTAACATCTTCAAAAAACTTCTCATGCAAAATCCACATTTTTTGAAAGCAAAATAGGCTAATTCTTCGTTCTTGGGAAATCAATTTAACTAGAATAGGAGCATGGTCAGAAGCCTCCCTGGAAAGATGTTCTACAGAAATGGGCAGATGATTAAGCCAGGCTGTATTTAGAAGAACCCTATCCAATCGGGCCCAAATTCCTCTGCTTCCAGATTGATTATTATGCCAAGTATATTTAGATCCAGTAAAACCACCATCAATTAAAGCACAATCTGAAATACAATTGTTAAAATCTGTCATAGCAGAGAGGTTAGGGGAATTACCACCCAGTTTTTCGTCCACATTAGTGATGCAGTTGAAGTCCCCTACAACAATCCAAGGCCCAGATATCTGAGCATGAATGTTAGATAAAGAGGCCCACAAGGATTGCCTATCATTAGCATTACATTTGGCATAGACAAAAGTTGAGTGAAAGTCTGGTGAGGCAGCATTAGAATGCAAAACAGTGATCTGTTGATCATCCCTGCAGACAACAGAAAATTTCAGAGGGTCTTTCCAAAGAACCCAGATGTGAGCCAGCCCATCAGTGTTAGCAACAACGTTATCCATTCCCAATCGTCTGCATATATTGTCCATTCTGCCAGTGTTTATTTTAGGTTCTAAGAGCACAATGCAATCAAGGGGATGCAATCTAATTAGGAATTTCACTCTGCCAATTGACACATCATTCCCTATTCCTCTGATATTCCAAGTAAGGCAGTTCATGATAAATGTTTGGTATCAGGAATGTTACCCGTGGACTTAGTCCTTAGCATCGATCTGGTAGTAACCCTTGAGCGCTCATGATGCAAAGCCATGACATTTTGAGTTTCCGCTAGAGTGGCTATTTCCAGTCTTCTAGATGAGGCCTCTTCGGCCGAGTGAGGTTCATGCTCTTGCAAGGCAATGTCAACTGCAGGATCAGGAGCAATCGGAAAAGAATCATCTTGAACATTGTTTTGGTTTGAAGGGAGCTCCAAAGGAGGGCAAGCCAAATCTTCAGAATTAGCTGCTATAGTAACTTCATGTTGTGTTGTCTCTGAGGGAACAGGAACCAAATCAGAATCCGACCGAGGTAGAGCTAGCTCACATCCAGGAGAATGCTCCACATTAATAGTTGGTATAGTCTTCATAGGAAATCTCCTGGCAGGCATTGGCTGGTAGACTTAGCAGGGTCCCCTGGGTCTATTTCAGTAGGATTGTTTGCAGTAGGATTTGATGAATTAACTAAACAGGGCGCATTCGAGTCTGAACTCTGATTAGAACATTCGCCCAGTATAGAGTTTCTTGCATTAATCAAAACAGAGCGATTAGGTTGAATGCTACCATCATTGGCTCAGGTGATAGTAATATTTTCTTCAACTGAAATCTTCTGATTGATAACAGGTTGCCATAATGCCTTGCCTTTGGTAACTACAGTTATTTCTTTGGGCTTCCCTGAGGGAACCGAATTCCTTGGGCCTTTACAGGTTGCTACATTGTGGCCGATGCGAGAACAAACAGTGCAATAGAGTGGAAGGTCCGGGTATAAAACCTCCTGCCAGGCACCACCTCCTGGAAATCCAATCCAAACTCTGGAAGGGCGGGGTTTGGATATATCAAGCTCAATGCAAACACGAGCAGCAGTCGTTTGGGTTAGGTTCAAAGTAGATTGATCAACTTTCAAAACCCGACCAACATTACCAGCAATGGATCGAATCAAGTGCTCAATGTAGAAATTCACCGGAAGACCTGGGAGAGAAATCCATACCGGGAGGATGGGCGAATCAGCTGAAGGTGAAAACTCCATAGTCCATTTGAAGAAACAGAACAGCCGACCATGAACTAACAGCGTCTCCTTCAGCAACAGAGACAGGTAGTATTCATAGTTCCGAAATCGTAAGAGGAGATGTCTGTTGTCTAGAGCGCTGATCATGAAGTCATCTTTGAATCTGCATCTGCCGTACAAGTGGGCTCTGATATCCGAGAACTGTGGCCTTCCCTGAGGGGTACGAGCTACCAAGCAAAAAGAGAAAGGGCCCAGGGACGCCGAGATCTCCTCTAGGGAGAACACACTCCTATGAAAAACTAGAGAAGAAGAATAAAAGTCTGACAAAGAAGCTAAAAAAATTGGATCCTATTTTTGGAGGTGAAAATCTTGAAACTCTGAAAAGTGAAAATGAAATATTCAGAAGACAATTGTCGAAACTAGATGAAATCAAATCTGACCTTGATCATGTCAAATCTGAAAACGAAAAACTTAGAAAACAATGTCTAGAATCTGAACAAAAATTAATCAGTCTTGAAAGTGAAAACAGATTGATCAATGAAAAGTTTGAGACTGTTAGAGCTGTGAATTTAAAGTTTCAGGAAAACCTTGAAAACTATGAACCAGAAAACCAGAGTTTCCTAACTGATGTATTGTTTGATGATGATAAACTTGAGCAGGAGAACACTAGTCTAAAGGAAGAAATTGAGAAACTAAGACAGTTGAACTCCACCATGTCAGAGAGATTGCTGACATTTGAAAAAGGAAAATCTGTTGTTGATAAAAATCAAAATGAGCTCAAACTGAAACAAGAAATAGAAACCCTTAAAAATTTGAATGATGTGATGCATCAACAGATTCTGGTCTGTGAAGAATATATAGTCAACTATGAACATCAGATCTCTTCCCTTCAATCTAAAATAAATGATCTGAACAATTCTCTATCAACATTTGTGGAGGGAAAAGGTAAAGTAAACTTTCAGAAAGAGGGGCTGGGTTTTAATCTTGTTAATAAAGAGAGTTTTGACAGTAAGCTTCACACTTCATTTATGTGTTCTGAGCCGACTAGCACAGCCAGTACACCCATCTTTCAATTCAAGGCTCAGAGGAACCAGAAACCCACTGTCAGTCCCAAAACTACTGAACAAACTCAGAAATTGGGAAAGAAAGAAGCCTCACATGGAATGACCAAAAGTATTTCTGCTGATGCTATGAGTACTGCACACAAGTCGCATGCACCCACACACAGTCATGCAAAGATAATTTCATGCTATTATTGTGGAAAAATTGGTCATGTGATGCATAACTGTTATCTCCTGGAATCTGATGAATCGAATCTTCACTTAGGGATGAAGGAAACAAGAAATTCTAGAAATACACATGTGCACACGACTAAAAAGACATTCAAGAATCAGTTTACTCACAAAAGGCAACTTAAATGTCTCCACTGTGGTAGATCTGGTCATGCAATGCATGATTGTTGGTTTCTGAAAGACAATAAGAGTAAGTCATTTAGGAGGAACATTGTTCCTAGAAATGCTCCAAGGAGACCTTATTGCAATAAGTGTGGTAAGTCCGGCCATACAACTAGGCAATGTTGGCATGCTCAGAGAAGGAAGTCTAATTATGAATCTGTTAAATTCCCTGTCATTAGAAACACTTCTGGTACAAATGGACTTATTTTTGAAAGGAAAACTCCTGCATGTTTTGAGTGTGGTAAGTTAGGCCACAGAGCTAGAGATTGTTGGCAAACTAAAAATAGGAGAAATGCTCATGTAAACATCAGAGAATTTCATTCACGTGCACATAGGTTTCATGATTATACTAATGTGCACATCAAGAACACAAAACATGTTGTTTCATGTCGTTATTGTGGTGGCCTTGGGCACTCTATGAAAAATTACTATTTGATGAAATCTGATGACCTTCATGCACAAAAATTGTTGAGAAAACATGCTAGGAATGTCACTGTTAATTCAGGACCCAAGACCTCTTAGGTACCTGCTTGTGCAAAGTGAATATTATTTTGCAGGTGTGCCTTGGGACTGAGGAATAAAGAGGGGTAAATAAACCAAGACACTCAAAAGAAAACCCCTTTCTGAACTCCTTGCACTTCCTGTTCTTAGATTTACTGCATAGCATGTTAAATCTATTTTTGCATATTCATTCATCATCTGCATTGTCAAATTTGAATTCTCCTCATCTAAAGTGTATGTTTTGCACTCAACTCTGTTGATGGACATTGCCTGATTAAGAATTCTCTGCAAACATCTAAATTTCACATGATTGTCTGAATTTGTATTTGCAGCCATTGAAAAATCTGATGCACTTAGAACTTTTGGTATTGCATTGTCATGCATGACCACTATGGTATATTAAATGGTAAGCTACTAAAAGGCAGGTGAAATCTGTCTGGAAGTGCTTGTTGTGTGTGAGGTGGTCTTTAGACCAAGTCCTCCGCCTAATACCATGGGTCATTTCACTTAATAGGGCAGTCTGAATGAGCTTGAGTCACAAAATCATATGTTCAGCCTTCATTGCAAACATTGCACAATATGAGGGGGAGTCTGTCTAGTCTCATGCATTGTCTTCATGACATATAGGATGATTCAGTGCTTTTAGTTAGGGGGAGTCATTGCATAGCATATCACTTATTTTGAAAAATAAAAAAAAGGGGGGGAGGTAGTGTCTCACTGCATATAGACAGGGGGAGCATGCTTAATCTTTTCAGTTGTGTCTTTGTCTGAACTCTTCCTGTCCATCTATCTGATTCAACTTGTCATATCTGTAGTGTCAGTGATTCCATCATCAAAAGATCTCTCTCGACTGATTCTGAAGCATTCATAACCTGAATTTATACCGCATCTGTCAACTCTGAACTACTTTGCTCAAGAGCAGTCTCCCTGCTGCAATTTTTCAGAATACATACTGGTTCTTGAAATATCAGTCAACTCACTTGAATTAATGAGCCGAGATATGAAGTAAACCTTCAGCTTGAATACTATTTCATAAAAGTTAAAACATCTTTAATGAGGAACCTTCCATTATACATGCTCAAGAACATTTGTTAACTGGAATTGGTTTAAGTCTTATGTACTCTTGTTTGGACTCAAAGAACTTGAAAATATCTGATTCAACCTCTTAATAAACTTTAACTGCCTGCTTCATGTAAATTCATGTAAGACTATCTGAAATCTGAAAAGTTGAAGTCCATGTCTACGTTAACTGAGATATATAGTGTATGTAGTTGCTCTTAAACACCTAACTTGTTCTGAATCCATTCTGAGAAATAGTATGGACAGAGCAATGACTGTGGTTACTGAGAAACCTGTCCAAAGGATTGTGTCATGAAGTACCATGGTTAACTCTGTTTAAAGAGATGATTGGAAACTTCTGTGAGAATATGGCAGAGCAATGGCATAGTTGTATTGAGTAACTGGGGATTCTGGCCTCTGATCAAGGTGTATCCTCATGCCAAAGATACTTTTAATGCTACCTCTGTTCTCTAAAATGGGAGAAGCAATACGGTTGTCATACTGAGTAACTGGGGATTCTGTCCTCTGATCAAGGTGTCTCCCCACGTCAAAAGGTGTTGATAAACCAAAATTGTTCATTAAAAAAAAGGGGGGGAAATATGAACAAGTGCAAATCAAATTCTGAAAGAACAATTAAAATTCAGATGCATTCACTTATGTATCTCTTAAAGCAGTCATGGAAAGTAAACTAAGTAAGATGGAAGTTGGTTGAACTAGAATTTTATATGAGCTTGTAGTTCCTTTTTATTAAGAGTTGGTTCAGATATGAGTACAATTTCTTTTGAAAAAAAAACTCAGTTTACATCATTCTTAAACCATATCTGACAATCAAGGATTCATAAGCTTTTATAATGGAGGAATCTATAACTTAAATTCTATTTTATGAAGTTGGTATCATGCTGAAAAGTTCTATATCTCAATTTCCACTATTTGCTAAATCTGTTCATCCTATTGCTCACTATGACTGTGCTTTGATTGACATTGGTTTTCATTTATGTGAGGCACAACTCTCAGTCTAACCTGTTAACTTGCAGCCTTTGGATAACCAGAGTTCATCCTTGTAGTTTACTCTTACATCATGGATCATAAGGGAAGAATTCTCTAGTCAAGTGTGTCTGATTATGTTGTTTGTCTGCATTAGCTCTCTACCTTTTGCCATGTCAAATGGGGTGTATTTGTTGCATATGCATGTCTGCATAAGTTGTTTGCCTAAGGGGGAGAATTGTTTTAATTGCTTCTGATATTGTGTTGCCCTCATCTGCTGAACTATTTTGGGTGTCTCATATGCCATCACTAGATTTATCAAAGTATTGTTCTCTTTTTGATGAAGTCAAAGGGGGAGAATACTTTGATGAGTCTAGTCTGAATATTCCATTTCCTTCATTCATGAGACTCATAGTGTTGCCATCATCAAAAAGGGGGAGATTGTTGTGTCCCTGTAATTTTGATGATAGCAAACACTATAAGTCATCATTTGTTTGTGTCTGCATATGGACGTTTGATTGAGCATCTCTTGAGTGTCATTCCATCGAACTGGCTGTGTGCATTTTTGGTGCATTTCATAACTATGTTTCATGGTGGCCATCAGTCAATGGATGTCTAGACTCATGCATTTCATAACTATGCTCAGGCTAAGTCTGTACAGAGCCTTAAGTCTGTACAGAGCCTTGTTACATCGTGTGCTAAGCCTTTTCAAAGTCTATACATTCTTGCATCGTGGTTGGCAAGTCTGTACATCGTACAGCATGCAAGCCTTCGAAGTCTATACATTCACATGCATGCAAAGTCTGCACATTGCACAAAGTCTATACATTCCTTGCAGTTGTGTTTGTGCATCACCTTTAAGTCTATACATTGCATTGTCAAGTCTGCACATTCCTTAGTGGCAAGTCTATACATTCCTTGAATTCAAGTCTGTACATTGGCCAAGTCTACACATCGTCTCCTTGCTTCAAGTCTGCACATTGGCCAAGTCTGTACATCGCCACTTGTTCATGCATATGTGCAAGTCTATACATTGTCTGGTCATCCACGCAAAGTCTATACATTGTTCACAGCACATCGTCATAGTTGCCTCGATGCCATAGAAAGTCTATACAGTTCACTATGCTCGAAATTTGACGCCCATCAACAGTGGCGTCACTTCTGAAACTGACGCCCAGGAAAGAGGTGTCTTTTTGTTGAGCATCAATTTAACAAAGTCTAGACATCGTCTGGTTGCATATCGCATAGTCTGTACATGATGCATTGTGTTCCCATGCTTTAACACTAGGCATTGCAAAGTATGTACATTAGTTGCACATTGAACTCCATGTCTATACATTGCTTCATGCATTGCACGTTGAGTCTACACATTCATTTGGCATGTCATTGCATCCATTTGTAAATGTTCATAGCTTTGCATACGTGAAGTCTGTACATCATTGTCCAGCGTCTCACTCAGCGTCTAAGTGAGTGTGAACATTGCTTCGGTAAGTCTATACAATGCATCATCTCATGCATCGTCTCATGCATCATCTTTCAAGTCTATGCATTGTCAGACCAAGTCTGTACATTGCATCGTCTCGTGCATCGTCTTGCAAGTCTATACATTATTTGTTCAACACACACATAAAGTCTGTACAGCCCAAGTCTGTACATCCATTTGTCTACCCTGCACACACAAGTCTATACATTGTCCTGTAGCACAAACATGAAGTCTGTACAGCCTGTATTATCCTGTAGCTTGCACGAAGTAAAGTCTGTACATTGCCCAGTCTGCATCTTCCAAAGTCTATACATTGTCATCTTTACCTACGTTCAGAAAACTAAGTTTGTACATCGGTAAAGTCTGCACATTGGCAAAGTATGTACATCGGTCAGTCTCACATAGCGTCTTGCGCATGCATCGTCTTACAAAGTTTGTACATCGTGAGTCTATCCAAGGCATATCACAAAGTCTGTACATCGTGCGTCTGTCCAAGGCATATCATAAAGTCTGTACATCATGTGCATCATTTCACAACTCTTCACTACTGTCTCATGCATTCTAAGTCCATACACTGCATTTGGGCATTATTCTTCACAGCAAGTCTGTACATTGCTTTGTCATGCACATAAACGTCTAAGTCTATACATTGCTTCATTGCATGTTACAAAGTCTGCACATCCCGTTTGCACTAAGTCTATACATAGTCCTGGCGCTCGCAAAGCCTGTACATGGTCCTGGCGCTCGCAAAGTCTGCACATCGACTTGGTGCTCACAAAGTCTGTACATTGGCTTGGCGCTCACAGAGTCTTGCTGCATCTATATGCATAGTCCATGCATTGTCAAGTCTATACAATGTCTCTCTTAGCATCTTGTTCATGCAGCATAGAAATTCTGTACATTCGTTGACAGACTCATGCATAAACACCAAGACGAAGTCTATACAATCCTTTCCAAGCATTCAAGTCTATACACTCTAGTGTCTGCATCGCATTCACATCAAGTCTATACACTCTTGTGTCTGCATTGCATTCACTTCAAGTCTATACACTCAATGCTACATCATGCCTGTACACACTTTGTTAAAAGCCTGAACCAAGTCTGTACATCCATCTAATATCTTCTTATGACTGCTTGACAGGTACACCCTTCGAGAAGAAAATGTTTGGGCATGTGATCCGAGGTTGGCACCTAGCACGTGATCCGAGGACAAAGAGGGCACAAGCCCTGCACATGCCCTAATTGTTGCTGCTATAAATACGAAGCTTCCTCTATCTGGAGAAGATGAGTAATGGGAGAGCAAGAGAGTGATCAAAGAAGCAAACAGAAGAGAAAGAGCTAGCAGAGAGCAGAAGAAAGAAAAGAAGAAGAAGAGAAAAGCAGAGTGTGAAAGCTAAAGAAGAAAAAGGGAAGAGAGAGCTTGCATTAAGAGAGAGGTAGAGAGCTCGTGAAGAGGAAGAGAAGCTTCGTTGTCTTCACTGGACTTTGGATCAGATCCAATCCAATTTGCTCAAGCGAGAGCTTTTGTCCACTTCATTTTCCAACTTTCAGTCGCTGAGTTTTGATTTATTATTTTTTCCTTTCATCTGATCATTGTTCTTCTGATTCATTTGTTTTGGGATCGGGGTTCCTCCTGTGGTCTCAGGAGAAGGGAGAGTTGTTTCTCCGATTTGCTGGTGACTGTGTGTCATCAGTGTTTCCCTCTGGTGTAGAGGAAGAGAGGTCCGAGATCTCTGGGTTGCAAGTGGCTGGGAGTCACTTGTGGGCTCCCTCTGGGTTGGCAGAGGAAGAGAGATCTGTGATCTCTGGTTTGCCAGTGACAGGCTGTCACTAGCAGTTCCCGTCCGGTTTGGAGGAAGGGAGATTCGTCTCCGGTTCTGGTCTTGTGGGTAGCAAGTCCAGGTGTCAAGCTTCTGTGGGTTGCAGAGCTTGGGTTGAGGGATTTGTTTCCCTCGGTTTGTCAAGCTGTTTGGCAGCAATTGTTGCAGACTGAGTCTGCTGTTCTAGCCTTGCTAGTGGAAGCCTCACTCCGGTTTGGAGTGAGGGGTGGACGTAGGTCTATGGACCGAACCACCTAAAAAATCCTGGTGTTCACTTGTGGTTTGATTTTCCTTATGTGTTCTTTTCATTGTTGCGCTCATTAGATGCTTGCTTAGGATCGTATGAGGGCTAAATGAATTGTTGTCTTGCTTTGATACTTCTAAGTATTCTCAGTTTATTTCTGCAACAGTTTTTTAATTCCGCATATCTGAGCATTAGAGATTTTATTAGGTAATATTTGAAGAGGGATACATTCACCCCCCCTCTGTATCCGGGCCTTGCACCCTATCAGGACCATCCATTGAGCACTCCATCTCTTTGGACCTGGATCTCCTAAACCATGGCCTCCATAAGTCCCTGCACCCATGGATTCCCTCACGGAAGCTTGGGCAGATTGTACCCTTTGAAGTCCCCGGGTTTAGTTGGCCTAAAACGTGGTGAGAATCAACCTAGTTGGCATTGGACCAAAATCTTATTGAAACTAGGTTCCTACCTTGAGTGATTCACATCAAGTTTGTTAAAAATAATTTAATTCGCCAAGGTTCAACATAAAAAAAATCAAGCGTAAACTTCCACTTTCTTGACATTTTTACAATTGTGCTTTGACTGTATTTTGGTTGATTTTTTGCATAATATTTGGCTTCGATAACATGTCTAATAATTATAATCATGAGGATGCACAACCTAGCACATCTTACAATACTCAATTTCATAATTCTCTCCACAATTCTTTCAAGGGATCACGTCCTCTTATGGTCTTGCCCGACCTATGGGTAATGTCCAATCTTGTGGTCCCTCGCCTCAATCGCGAGCCACTACTCCCTCGGGACCGTCACCTCCCGACGATGAGAAGGTCTCTCAAATCCTGCATGCAATAGATCATCTCACCCCTCAACAAATCTAGGCCCTTAAGGCCATTGTTGAGGGTACATCTCCTTCCTCTCCTCCTCCTTCCACTCCCATTAGGGTGGCCCGTCACCCCCCTCCCTCTCCTGTTCATATTCTCATTCGGGTGGCCCATCACCCGTCTCCTTCCACACATACCCCTCTTCGGGTGATTCATCACCCGCCTCCCTCTTCTACACAAACGCCTCTTCGGGTGGCCCATCACCCGCCTCCTTCTATTCCTCCTCTTTCATGGCCCCAAAGCCCATCTATTCCTTGCAACCCGGCTCAACCGAGTCCTTTTCCGGGTCAGCCCATTAATCCCTCTCCATGGCCATCTTATGCGGCCCCTCCTTCAACGCCTTGCCAACCCTTTGTTTCTCATGTTATGCCCCTCCAAATTCTTGTTAATAAAGTTGCTTCGTTGGAGGAACAATTTAAGAGGGTTATGTGCCCGCGGCCTGCTCCTCCTCCTCCTTCTCCAGTCAATCCTCTTCATGCCTTTATGAATAAAATCACTAAGATGGAGAAATAATGGAAGGAGATGAGAGTTGCTTACGGCATCAACGGAAGTGAGCAAGAGCCGACAATTTTCAACGATCAAGTGGACACCGTCCGCCCTCCAATTATTCACTCCACTCATCCATATGGCCCTCCGCCTCCGCATCCATGTACACAAAATCCTCCTCACTACCATTACCTTCCATCACCCATTAATACGCCTCCACCACGGCATCCACTTGAGTCTAATGATGGAGAATTGAAGACGGCACGTGAAGATGAAGTTCTGCAAGCACCCACTCCGAGTTTCCTCTGTTTTCCTCTTCCTCCACCACCCGAAGAATTCCCTGCTCAAGATGATGCCACCGTCCCCAATCCAACCCCCATTTTTTAGACCTATTGGTGTTACGATGATGGGTCAATGCTTCAATCACCCACACCGGTGCATCAAGACTCGTCACCTACCCTTCAAACCTCTCGCACCGCCACTAAAATCTGACGTTTCCAACGCGTCAAACCATTCACTATTACACCCCCAACTCCTACACCATCAACCTCCGCAACACCGGCCCTCGCCGAACCTCCCACTAAGACCCCTATTATACCTTCATCAACCTCTACGCCCTCGGTCCCCGCTGAGCCCACAACCAAACCTTCTCCAATTAACCTCCCATTGCCGCCACCTCGGCCCTCCACTATATCTACAACCTCAAACCTGGCTTTCCCTACCCCCTTACCCAAACCCGTGGCAGATCCCGAGCAGGGTCCACCTCTTTTTGCACTCGAGCCAACCCCGTCCGCTTCCGAACAAGGGGAAAAGCTCGACATGTTTGAACCTCCACTAACCCTTCCTCCAACACCTTCCATCGAACCTTCACCATTTATTGAGCCTTCTGCCTCTGCTTCGCCATCCGCCTCCACTCGGAATGGGTGTCCTTTTGCAAGTATTTGTGCCGAGGATGAAACGCAAGAGCCAGGCAACAAGGAGTTAGCCTCGGGTATGTTGTTCAAGATGCAAGACCTTATTTTACGAATGCCGATCCACATTCTTGTATCGGGCATGGCTGAAAAGGCCCAGTCCCCACCAATGCTCACTGAGAGAAGATCTCAAGCTTTGATACCATGTGCGTCCATGCCCAAGGGCCGAGCAGGGCACCCCTTGTCTCAACCCTCCAATATCAAGTCCATTCTTCCGTGCAAGGGGCGAATGCCCATTTTATTCAACACTCTTCATCCACCACAAGCCTTGGGCAAAACAAAGCTTCTCCTTTCAACATTTCAACTCCCTCACATTATTGCTCTTCGCCCTCCAAGGGATTTATCATTCATTGTTGAAGCTTCATCATGGGCCTTAATTTTATCCCTTAGGACGATGGGCTGCACACTTTCACTACTATGGAGGGGCGGTTGTCCTGGTGCTAAGGGGCCTTCCGCTACCTTACCCACTCTCTATTCTACTTCATCCACATTTTTGTCTATCACCTTATAGGCCACTCACAGATTGGGAAAGAGGATCTCACCTTCTCAGTCCATCCATTTTTTGCACTCATTGCACTCCATACATCCATCGCATCCATTGCATTGCATTCACATGCATTTACATTTCTTCCTTCCCGGGTTTCTAGACCCGTATCTTCCCCACCTTCCGAAACCTCCTGATCCTCCACATTCCCTATCTCATTCATCTCTATCCTCGGGATCTCTGGGTCCCCTTACAGTTCCCGGACATCGCCCCCTCTCCAATCTTCTCTCAGGGCATCGCGCCCCTTTCCACCTCTTATATCTGGATCCTCCAGATTTTTCTCTTCTTCCCGGGCATCATGCCCCCTCCAATCTTCTCTCTGGGCATCGCGCCCCCTCCCAACTCTTGTATCCGGACCCTTCGGATTTCTCTCTCGTCCTCCCGGGGCATCGCGCCCCATGGTGTCTTATTCCTCTGGAATCTCTGGACCTCCCTCTTTGGGCATCGCGCCCCTATACAACCTCATGTCTGGGTCCTCCGAGCTTCTTACTGTTTCTCCCGAGGCATCGCACCCCTTCTGATTCCGTTCCTCCGGAACCCTCGGATTTCCTCCTAGGGCATCGCCCCCCTTTCTATCTTCCTCCTCCGGAACCTCCAGACTTCCTCCCAGGGCATCGCGTCCATGTTCATTCTATTCCTCCAGAACCTCCGGATCTCCCAGGGCATCGCGCCCCTTTACATCTTCCTCCCCCGAAACCTCTGGATCTCTCAGGGCATCGCGCCCCTTTACATCTTCCTCCTCCGGAACCTCCGGACCCTCCATCTTTCTTCCGATTCCTTCTCCTTCTCTTCCAGGACATCATGTCCTTTATTCTATTCTTCCTTTTAAATCATCTTTTTCCATACCTCTTCCTAGGGCATCGCGTCCCTCAATACTCTATTCCTCTGGAACCTCCGGATTCTTCTTCCCATCATGATTCTCCTCCATTGCCTCCGGACCCTTCGGATTCCCCGCTTTCCATCTACCAATTTCTCCCTTTAATTCTTCCTGATCTCAGGTCCGACCCGACTTCTTCCACATCCATTGCTTTGGGCATCTGCCCGTTGTCCCATTGCTTCCGAGGCTTTAGTCCTCACTCTTCCCCTTAATTTTCGCTTCTTCTGTACACTGTTCCTTGTGATCAGGGTCTTCGCACCTTAATGAGGGAGTTCTAGCCCTCGCCTCTTTTCCTTTTATCCTTATTCGTCTGAGTCTGGTCTTGGTACCACTCCTTTTTGTTAAGCCACCTCAAGCCTTTGCTTCCAATCCTTTTATCTGCCACTTGAGGACAAATCCCATGATGATCAAGATCGCCTCCGGTAGCTACTGTTTCATTTGGTTGCAAGGTAACATTTTTGCGTTCTTGATTTCATCATTCTTCACGCACAGTTTTCAAAGTAAAGTGCTTCTTGACATGATTAAGACTGGTAGTCAAGGCCTTTATCTTAGATCTTTATCTTTATTGAATTTCATCTTTAAAAAAAATCAAAAAGTATCTTTAGGCTTGCTTTTGCAGCACCTCTGGCTATAAGAACCTCGCGCTGGGAGTTTGACTTTCCCTCCCCGCTTGTTAAGGGCAACCCTTAGCTGGACACTCCACACACTTCATGACGTCCTTAGTCGGCCCCTTGGTAAACATCGTTGCTGCTTTGGCCATGACATGGGTATGCATCAAAAGTCTTTTCTCTTCTTTACTCGGCCGAGTGCAGGTGCAAGAGGTTGACGGTGAGATGACCAACCTAGGTAATCCCCAATATGAAAGAAGTCTCAAATAAGGGCAGTCTTGACCTAGAATAAAGAGAGCTTTTCATAATATATCTAGCCAGAAAGGGCTATCTCAACGTCAAAATTCAATAAATGCAAAATTATAAAATAAAGGCATGTCAAAAGAGGCAATGTCCCCCTAGGGAAAACCCTGGTCGTATGCATGTCAAGGGTCTAAAAATTAAAGGCACAAATCCCCGGCGCAACAAACCACCTCTTTGAGGGGTAATACCAAGGAAGGATTTCGAGTTCCGATATCTCCCAGCTTGCATAAGGCTTATCTCCAATTTTTCTTCTCTTCTCCCTCCAAGGCTGAATGTTTCTCAGGTATGGCGCCTTGGTAGAGGCACCGTTAACCATGGGTAGTCGGCTATAGGGCGCCACCCTTAAATGCACGCTTGGCTTTGGACAGTTCTTAGTGAAAGGAGAAGGAACGAGACCCCCATCCAATAATTTGAATACCCATTGGTGTTACACTAGCATCGCCTAAACCAAAAACTTCAAAAAAAATTTAAATATTTTACAAAATCCAAAAAATTGAATATTTTTTAAAACTCATAAAAATTTGCATATACCAAAAAAAAATCATTGTATCATTCTGATGGCGTTACTTTGCAGGGACATTTCTTTTACAAGGACCAAGAACTTGGGATGAGTCCTATTCTCACCCACATCATTGGTGACTCACATTGATCTCCATGGTTTGCCATTATGGGCACTCTTGATTATCATCTCTCTATCTTTCAGAGTGATTCTTGCTGATTCATGTCGAGTCTAATTATTCCTGTCATTCTGAGCAATTTATTGCCAAATCTCCTGATTACTCTGGCCGCCCTGTGCATCGTTCTCCTACAAGGCATCCTTGCCAATTCTTTATCTTGGCATTTTTGATCATTCCAATCCACATCAATCAACTGATTAGCCAAGTTGGTCCTCCTCATGAGAACTAATGCTAAAGCTCTAATGATGAACATGCCTTGCATACTTTGATGCTATGTTTTCACGCTATAATGGTCATTGCTTTTATGTTTTACTATGCCATGCTTTGATGATTCACATGCTTAATGATGGTTTAATTCATGATATTCATGTTATGGCTGCTATACTTCAATTGCTTTATGCTTCATTATATCTTGGCTAACAAATCTTTGAGCGCAGGAAGAAACTCTTGGTCCCACCGTCCGGGCATCATCACTCAAGTCCCATGGTGTCTGCATTCCATCTCAATTCCCTCATGCTTATTGCTATCAGCATCTCCTTGTATGCATTTTACTATATGTTACATATGCTATTAGACTATATCAATGACCTTGTGGCTTTGATAAATCTGGAATTTGAGTTCCCCTTCATAAAAAATAATGATGATTCCAAAGGAATCTTGGTCGCACGGATAGGCCGTTGAGCCGTCCAAGACTGGGAACGATGGTCCCCTTTTATGAATTGGTGAGCGGATAAACGGGCTTCGGCTTAGTATCAGCTCACAAAATCAGTTTCTTGACTCAGTCTTTGCAGCTTAACAATATTATCCTTGATTATTTTCTATTTTAATTTGTTTTAATTTTTTCCTTTAAACCCAGCATGCATTCATGTAGGACTTTGAACCAACACTGAAAATCATTCTGATAAGCTGATTTTGAGAATCAAAATGATCTTAATTTTTAAGATATGAGATATTCATTGCTGAATTGAGTCCTTAGTTCATCTTGTCGCCGTTTTGGGCCGTTTTGGCGGAAACTCCTTTGTTTGGATTCTTCATTCTCTAGTTCACAACATTTTCCTTTGATCCACCTTGGCTGTAGCACGTCCACATTGGCTGGTAATCACTCTCCAATGGTGAAACCTACAAGTTTCTGACCTGGGGTACTTCCACCACGTTGGAAGTTGATCATCTTTTTTTATCTCCTTCGTGCCCGTGTGCACACTCCCACCTTTATCCAAACAATTGTTGATTTCATTGAACCTCCCGAGATTACTTTAGCTCGAGTTTTGAATTTAATTCTCATCAGGTGATGTTGATTGCGTGTCTCATCACACCTTGGCATCTACTTTTCAGTTCACTTTCACTTCTTTCCATTACATTTCATTCCTCTGCGCTTCACTCCGCTCTATTCCATTCCATTCCATTCCGTGTCACTCCCTTACAAAGCAGACGCTAAGACGGGAAAGCTGTAGACACGCTAAAATTGACATTACTTTGAGCATATCTCCTATCACACTATGATGCCTAATTTGACCCTCAAATCGACTTATTTGAGTGGTTTTCCCCATTTTTCTTGAATATTCAACTTTCTTCAGATTTCTCCTATTTTTTTGATTTTTTCCTGGGCTTTTCTCCTATTTTCTAGAACGTTTTATTGAACGCGTCAGACCCCTTGGACGCATTTTTACTAGGCGACCGATTGAGTAGATGTGATTTCCTTTTCCATTTTTGATAATTACCAAATTCCTAAATACGCGTCTGTCCATATGGACGCTATTTCCTTTTTCAATTTTGGTAATTTTCATAGATTTAAAAATATGCGTATTTTCGTTAGGACGCGATTTATAATGGTATTTTTAATAATTTTTGAAACTCAAGAATACCCATTTGATCGTCAAGACGCGTTTCCCTTTGTTAATTACCAAATTCTTGAAATTCAATAAAACACGTCTGCACATCAGGACGCGGTTTCCTTGTTGATTTTTGGTAATATTCGACTTTCCTAAATAATTCAAGCAAAGGGCGTCCACTCGGCTCGTCGCCTATTCATGAATGCATCCAATACCATAGACGCGTATTTCCTTGCCTAAATTTGATATTTTTAAATCCATCCAAAATTCATGAAATTATCAATTCGCGTCCGGTACCCAAGACGCGATTTCTTTCTGTTGGGGCTCTATGGTTTTGATGATGTCAAATATTATGTAAGAGATGTCAATGTTTTGCCTAAATGTCAATATTATGTCAGATATTATGACTCACTATGTTCAATCTTGATGAATGAATTAATGATCTCATCACATGTATAAAAGTATGAAAAGTCATGAAAGTAATAGGTCAACCAAAGTCAATGCATGCATTAGGGCATAAACGTGGTCAAATCATCATTTTGTATACATGTGTCAGTTTGCATATAGATGCATTAGTGATTGAGTCTAGTCTGTGTTAAGTGGGTATGTCTTCATGTAAAGTCGGTGTTAGTATGCATGATCATGTACTCAAGTCTGTGCTAGTCGATGTTAGTTCAGCACGGTATGCAGATAAGGTCTGTGCTAGTACGAGTAGTCTGCACAGAGGGTCTGCGTTAGTTCAATGTTGTTCTGAACACAAGGTCTGTGCAAGTGTTGATCGGCATATAACATCTGTGCACATGCATGAACAGGTCCAAGCACATTTATACCCAGGGTCTGTGTACTTCACTGTAGCAAAGTCAGTGCACACTCTGTTCTGGTCTGTGCATGTTCATATTAAGTCAGTGCATATTAGTTATGGCTTGCATCAACTAAGGTCGATGCTAGCTCTAAGTCGGTGCATGTTTTACTCCATGCACATGCACACATAGTCGATGCTATTTCCTGTAGCACACTAGTCAAGGTCGGTGCTAGTTTTTATCTAAGGCACATGGAGGTCGATGTTAGTTAAGGTCGGTGCATGTGTTGATATATGGTCGATGCTTGTTCTTGGAGTCGGTGCATGGTTTGTCTTAGGCCATACTAGGTCGAAGCAGTTACTGTACAAGTCGGTGCACGTTTTGATAGACTGCATTGTCAAGGTCGGTGCACATTGCTTGGTATATATTATTAGGTCGGTGCTAATGCAAGTGTCATACGCATAGGCCTTTGTAGATTCTATCTTGACCATACGTAAGGTCGGTGCTAGTTTGTAGGGTCGTGCATCTAAGGTCCGTGCATGTTCTCATACATGCATAGTAAAGTCTGTGCATATGTCCATTGTGCATCTAAGGTCCGTGCATGTTCTCATACATGCGTAGTAAAGTCTGTGCATATGTCCATTATGCATCACAAGGTCCGTGTAGGTTTTGTCTTGCACACATATATAGGTCGGTGCAAGTTTTTGTGCATTGTGCATATAGGTCTATGCATATGCATTTATTAAGGTCTGTGCACATTACATTAGCCTAATCAAGTCTGAGCACATTAGAGACATGTTGGACTACCAGGTGTTTGATGAAATGTCCCTCTTTCATCTAACAGGGTCCCAGCAGCACGTGAGCTCGAACTGAAGCAGGCACGTGTTTTCAGAAAGGCTGAAAGCTTATGAATGGCACGTGATCCAAGGGACTAAGCGAGCAAGCGATCTTGCCACGTGGAAAGCGATCAAGACCAGATCTTAACACGTGGAACTTTTCAAACCAGATCTGGAATCAAAATTTGGGTGGGAATCGTGAAGACCACACGCCCATCTTCTGAAGCCATATAAAAAACCCTTCTGCGATCAGAGAAAGATATAGAACAGGAGGAGAGAGCCAGAACCTGGGAGAGAAAAAGGAAGAAGAAGAAGAAAAGAAGCGTGAGCAGTCAGAGAGGAGAGATACATAGAGTGAAAAGAAGAAGAAGAGAGAGTGAGATTCTGAGAGTAAAGAGAAAGAGCGAGTGCTGCAGAGAAGAGCAGAAAGTGAGAAGACGAGAGGTATTGTCAGAGAGTAGAGAAAAAGAAGAAGAAAAAGAGTGAAGCAGCCAGAGCTAAGGAAGAAGGAAGTCTCGTAGTCTCTGGATTAAATCCAAGCTACGATTGCTCCATTGCAAGCTATAGTGCTCCTATGTGAGCTATAATTCGAGCTTTAATTGTTCATCTTTCTGTTGCTATTTTCTACCGTTATTTTTTCATTTTCCATTTCCTTTTCCAAGCTGTGTGTCAGCGGAGGCCAAGCTGTAAGGCCCAGCGAAGCTGTGTATCAGCGGATGGCAAGCTGTGTTGCCCAGCAGATGGCAAGCTGTGATGCCCTGCTGATGTAGGCAAGCTGTGATGCCCAGCAGGTTCAAGCTGTTAGTCAGCGGAAGCCACACTCAGGTTTGAGTGTGGGGTGGATGTAGGTCTGGAGGACCGAACCACCTAAAAATTTCTTGTCTACCGTGGTTTGATTTTTTATCTAATTTTCGCTAGATGAATGCCTAGGTGCGTTGCAATTGATTGTTCTGTCTGAGTGCTTTAAGATTTCTTAGTGTGCGTAATCTACTTCTGTAAACCGTTTGAAGTTGCTGAGTAGTTTATTGCTTTCACTGACCATCTATTTGACTGTGTGCCTCATGATAACCCAGAGTAAGCTATCATCTCTTTAGTCCATGTTTCATTATAGCTCACATTCAGCTAAGCTAATCAGTCTTTAATTTCGCATAGCTTACGATTTGTAGCTTAAGTTTTTAAATTAGCCAGAATTTTTGAACGGGATTCATTCACCCCCCCTCTGAATCCGTCCATAGCACCTCAACAATTGGTATCAGTGCGGGTCTCTGATTGTCCAGATACAATGATCTGTAGAGGATCCTGCCATCTTTTGGTGCAATCTTTGGACCGTGGTTTATCGGTTTGAATTCACTGCTTTGAATTGTCTTTGATCTGTGTTAATGGCTCATCCTCCAATATTCTGTGGTTCACGTATTAAATTCTGGCTATGTCTAATGCGCAAACATGTTAACTCTGTTGATCCTCAACTGTGGAAGGTTATCTCACACGGTCCGCATAAAATCCCTAATGATAAGTCCAAGTGGACTTATGGTCACAAGATGAAAAATGATGATAATGTGAGAGCGCTAAATCTAATGAAGGCTACAATTAATCCTGATGATTTTCTTTTTATCTCAGGCTGTGGCACTGCAAAAGAAATATTGGATGAACTGCTTCATATCCACAACGGAGAGGATGAAGAATGTCTCATGGCAAGAAGAAGTGATCACAACAGTGATCAATAGGAGGAGACATTTTCACAGGTAAGCACTAAATCAGTAGAATTTTCTTTTGATGAATTGGTAGATATGTATGATGATTTACTTGAGAAGTATGAGAAAACAAAATCAGAAAATAAGAAATTAAAGAAAAAGATTAATTAAAACTACTCCAATTCATCTTGTGAAAATTGTTCAAAACTGAAAATGTCTCATGATGCTTGTTTAATTGATATTCAAAATTATAAGAAACAATTGGAAGGTTTTGAAAATACTGTTTCAAAAATGAATGAATTGAAGTCTGAGAATGAAATCTACAAAAGACAAATTTTAGAGAATAATGAAAAGGCTAAAAGACTTCAAGAAGAAAATCAAGCTGAACTTATCGAGCATAAAGAACAAATTTCCTTGTTGAAAAATGAAAACAATGAACTTGCTGTTAAGATTTCTGAACTAGAGAATAAACTGAAATCGTTAGGAGATGATCAAATCCTACTCAATGAACTGGTTCAGAATGAACAAATTGTAATAGAAAATGAACAACTGAAGCAATTGAACACTACTATATCTAAACAACTTCTTGTATTAGAAAAGGGAAAAATTGCTTACAAAGAAGAATCTGAAAAACTGAGCAATCTATAACAAGAACTTGAGAGATATATATATAACTGCAAATAAAGTGCTAAGTGATTGTGTTAATTACAGTTAACAGGAGATTGCCAGTTATGAATTACAAATTATTTTCCTAGAAAATAAAATTCATGATCTGAAAAACTCATCATCCAAATCTGTTAAAAATAAAGGAAAAATAAAAGTTGTCATGAAAGGTGAGGATGATACTTAAAGAAAGAGGATTAGTTGCAATTCTGAATTTAAGGGCGTGATTAGAAATCAGCTATACACCACCGTTGTGCAAAGCTCTGATGTAGCTGGTACTTCAAGTCAATCCCCAAAACAACTTACTGCTCAGAAAACAAAACAGAATAAAAATTAGAAAAAGAAAAATTTAAAAAGGAAGATAAATAAATTACATGCTGAAAAATCTCAGGCCAAGACACTCTATATTGAAGGAAAGTATGTTAAATGTTTTTATTGTGGAAAAGTGGGTCATGAGATGGATTATTATTTTGTGATGAAGAAGGATGATCTAAAAACTGATAGAATTCATGCTAGGAATGCTCAGGTTAAGAAATCCTCTTCTATTCAAAATAAAATGATTCAATGTTTTTACTATCACAGAATTGGTCATCTTATGCATGATTGTAGACTAAAGAAACAGGATGATCTGAATGCTAAAAAGTTTCATGCTAAAAATCATGCATACCTAAATGAGAATGCTCATTGTTTTAATTATGGAAAATTAGGCCACATTGCTGCTCAATGTTGGCAGACTCAGGGAAAGTGATTCAATTCTAAATATGTCAACTTTCCTGCTAAGAAAAGTGTTATTAATGGAATTACTTCTGTCTCTATAGGAAAGCATATCAGATGCTTTGAATGTGGAAAGCCAGGCCACAGAGTTGCTAATTGTTTGATGGCTGGTTTCAGTAAACAGAATGCTCATTTTGTAAATAGAAATTTCCTTGAAAATGCTCATAGATTCCATGATTACAGTAATGTGCATAGAGAAAATTTGAAAATTGTTGCATCATGCCATTATTGTGGTCAGTTTGGACATTCTATGTCTGACTATTTCATTATGAAATTTGATGATTCTTATGCTCAAAAACTGTGGAGGGCACCATTCAGAGGTGCTACTGACCATGGAGGGCCCAAGAATTCTTGGGTACCTCAATATACAAAATGAGGTTCTGTGTTTTGCAGGAGTGCCTTGGAAGCTGATGAATAAAAGGGTAATAAACCAAGGCACCCAAGTCGGTAAAACCCCATTCTGGTACTTTTCAGGTAGTATCAGCATTCTTCACATTTATTCAGTTGAACTTCTTAGAAATCTGCTTTAATTGCATATCATATTAAATCTATTTAGTCAAAAGTGTCATGCATGCAAGATCATTATATATTTTGTCATTCGCATTAAGCTACATGAGCTCTGAGATGTGTGTGCACATATTCATTGAAGATATACTGAATTCATTTCCAATCTGCATGCATTTATGTTTTAACTGTGCTTCAACTGGTTGCATGTTTGAGAGGGAGATGAAATAAATTTTAATGCATGAAATTTCATGTCTGCATACATTTTCACATATGCACATTCAATTGAATTGTCTTGCATATTCTGAAACTGTTATGTATTTTCATGCATGATTTCATGGTATATCAAATGGTTTGACACTGAATGTCAGATTAAGTCTGTCTAGAAGTTCTAATCATGTGTGAGATGGTCTCTAGACTAAGTTCTCCACCTAGTACCATGAGTCAAATGTGCACATAAAAAGTTTAGAAACTCATGAGCAAGAGTCTGCATATTTGTGCATAGGTGAGAATGAAAAAGAATTGGATATCTTTCATTGAAAAATCAGAATTGTCTGAATGTGATGCAGACAGTTGTCAATTGCATTTGTTTGATATTTGTCATCATGCAAAGACACTGAAAATAAATTGCTATTCTCAATTGTATGTATACACATATGTTTGGCATAAGTCATTGAAAATCTATTAGGACTGCACTTGCATCACATTGACATGAATGACCCAAAGGTATATCAAATGGAAATTGCTAAAAGACAGATGCAATCTGTCTGGAAGCTCTGACCATGTGTGAGGTGGTCTCTAGACCAAGTCCTCCGCCCAGTACCATGAGTAATTTTTTACATAGGGCAGTCCAGTCATAAGACCCCATGCTTAACCTTCATTGAACATATTGCATAAAGTCAGGGGGAGTCTGTCAAACAAATTTTTGCAATTCATGTATGGTGGATTAATGCATTCTATGAAAAATAGTCAATGCATATGCATACATAGTTCATTGCATATCATCATTATTGAAAATACCAAAAAGATAGAGTGATTGCTCAATTCCAATAGAACATTTTCATTCCATCTCTGTGTAGTTCGATCGACCAACATTTCCCATTCTGGTCAACCAATGCTCAGAGGTCTCATCTGAATAACTGATGGTTTGCTTCTATGTTTAATTCACATTTTCTAAACTCTAAATGATGACTCTCTCCAAACACTGCAAGCCTGAACAAATTGATTATCTGCTAATTCTCTCATCATTCATAAATCTGCTTAGTTGCATTTGCTGAGGGGGAGCATCAAAAATTCCCAAATTGTTTGTCTATTCTTGGACATATTGATTATCTTTGCTCTTCCAGCAATTTCTTTCAAACATTGGTATCAGTTAGTCTCTCCTGCCTTCATCTGATCTCAAGTCCATTAAATAATTGACAATTCAACTATAATTTTTTGAGAACACTACTCCTGGACTTGCTGAAGGGGAGACTCATTTGAAACAATTCTGTGCTATCTTGTATCAACTAGATAGTATATAAAAAGATTTAGCTGGAAAGATAGGTCAGGCCTATCTGGAAGGTTAATTTTTGCGTGAGTAGATTCATGGATCCAATCTCCGCCAAGTACTGTTCCTAGTTTTGATTCTATTTACCAGCTCACCTTGAAATCCAATTTTCTTTGTTGACATTTATGACAAGTTTGTCTCAAGCTGGTAAGTCACTAATTTCAAATCACTGAACTCATTGAACATTAATCTTTGGCAAACATTAAACATCTGCATTACTCTCAGATCACTGATTCCATATGATTCTCAAAAACTTCTAAATCAATTGCTTTGTTGAACAATTGATATCAAGTTTCATTGGCTACTGCTGAATACTTCTGAATGTTTCCTAAAATTTCTTGACAGACTTGAAATTCAGTTTACTATTCTCCACACGAAATGTCTTGAAATCTCTGGTCATTGTGTTTGGAATCCTTATTATTCCTAGTATTGTTTCTGAACTATCTGAACTTCAGGAAGACTTCAATCTATATACCTTGCTCATAAATCTGAAAAATCATGTCAATGAAGAATCTTCTGTTATACAGATTCATGAATGTCTGAAAGATCAAACTGGTTTAAATTTAATGTATTCATTTAGGTTGGTTATAAATGCCTTGAAAATATCTGAATCAACTTTAATAAACCTTAACCAACTGGTTCATGATTAAGTCTTGTCAAATCTTTTAAAATCTAAAAATGTTGAAATCATGACTTTATTTGGCTGAAATACATGAAATATGTAGTCTTTAAATATTTGAACTTTCTGAAAATGTCCAAGGGTCAAATATGGTAAATCTTACAAGAGTAATGACTTTGGTCACTGAGAAACACATGTCCAAAGGACTGTGTCATGAGGTGTCTTAGTTAACTCTGCTTAAAATCATTGAAAAACAGGCAGAGCAATGGTTGATACACTGAGAAACATATCTCACTCATCAAAAAAATGAGAAAAAGTATGTCATGAGGTGAAAGTTAACTATGTTTAATTTTAAAGCATGACTGTTAGTCACACTAAGTACTTAGGGATATTGGCGTCTAAATAACTTATATCCTTTAGCTACAAGGTGTGTACTGAACTAGATTGTTCGAAAGATTTAATAGCAAAAGTTATCCACTTGATTAAATGAAAAACCAAAAAAAATGCTAAGGATAAATTGCTATAACCCTTGATAAAATCAAATGGTTTCATGATTGTTTAACCTCAATACTTATGAGTGTAATTCCTAAAGAAGTCATTGATATTGATTGAGTAAGATGAAGGGAGGTTAATCAAGATGTTAATATGATTTTTTGGTTCATTTTTATTAAATCTTGATTTCAGATATGAGAACATAACTTTATTGTCTAACCATGTATACATCATCTTTAAACCATGTAGTTAAATAAAGATCATTCACAAATGTTTATAATGGGAGACTCTGAAAAATTTCCTATATTTGGATTTATGAAATTGGTATACTCTTTGAAAATCTTGCTGGATGTGTTTAACTCTCACTGTTCTTGAGACTTTCAGAATGTGCTTATTTCTTATTGCTCTCATTTGATCTCACTGTTAAATCAATCTGTCTTGACTATCCAACCTTTGTCCAATCATTGAAATCAATCTATCTTGACGGTCCACTCTAAATGTCCCTGTGGTTCACTACTCATTCATTTAATTAGACTCCATCGGCTCTGAAGATACAAAGAAGCATCTGTTCAGGGGGTGTTTTTCTATCAGTGAATCATATTGCATACTAATTTACAAAGGGGGAGATCATGTAAGCATTCTTAATGTTCCCTCCTTTTTTCTGGTGTCAAAGGGGGTCATTGTTGGTTGGTAATCATCTGTTGATTATTCTGAGGATTTATTACTATAAGGGTGGAAAAAAGGGGGAGAAACTATCTGATTTTAATGGTTTCTGATAATCTGGTTCATATCCATGTGATCCTTTCTCAAATTTCTAACGTACTTTACTTCTTCAGGGGGAGTAGGGTTATTATCTCTATTGCTTTTCAAAGGGGGAAGATAAATTCTGGAATTCATGCTGGTCTGCATCTTACTTCATTCCTTCTCTTTTTGATGTTATCAAATGGGGATAATATATGTGAGTGTGAGTCATTAATTCTGTCTGACAGATGCTGTATGTACTGCATACTCTGGATAAGTTGCATGATGCACTCATTTTGCAATGACTCCTCATAATATTGCCATCATCAAAAAGGGGGAGATTGTTGGGTCTCTGTGATTTTGATGATGTCAAATATTATGTAAGAGATGTCAATGTTTTACCTAAATGTCAATATTATGTCAGATATTATGACTCACTATGTTCAATCTTGATGAATGAATTAATGATCTCATCACATGTATAAAAGTATGAAAAGTCATGAAAATAATAGGTCAACTAAAGTCAACGCATTCATTAGGGCATAAACGTGGTCAATTCATCATTTTGTATACATGTGGCAGTTTGCATACAGATGCATTAGTGATTAAGTCTAGTCTGTGTTAAGTGCGTATGTCTTCATGTAAAGTCGGTGTTAGTATGCATGATCTTGTATTCAGGTTTGTGCTAGTCGATGTTAGTTCAGCACGGTATGCAGATAAGGTCTGTGCTAGTACGAGTAGTCTGCACAGAGGGTATGCGTTAGTTCAGTGTTGTTCTAAACACAAGGTCTGTGCAAGTGTTGTTCGGCATATAACATCTGTGCACATGCATGAACAGGTCCAAGCACACTTATACCCAGGGTCCGTGCACTTCACTGTAGCAAAGTCAGTGCACACTCTATTTAGGTCTATGCATATTCATATTAAGTCAGTGCATATTAGCTATGGCTTGCATCAACTAAGGTCGATGCTAGCTCTAGGTCAGTGCACGTTTTACTCCATGCACATGCACACATAGTCGATACTATTTCCTGTAGCACACTAGTCAAGGTTGGTGCTAGTTTTTGTCTAAGGCACATGGAGGTCGATGTCAGTTAAGGGTGGTGCATGTCTATGCATGTGTTGATATATGGTCGATGCTTGTTCTTGGAGTCCGTGCATGGTTTGTCTTAGGCCATACTAGGTCGAAGCAGTTACTGTACAAGTCGGTGCACGTTGCTTTGTATGTATTATAAGGTTGGTGCTAATGCAAGTGTCATACGCATAGGTCTGTGCAGATTCTGTCTTGACCATACATAAGGTCGGTGCTAGTTTGTAGGGTCGTGCATCTAAGGTCCGTGCATGTTCTCATACATGCGTAGTAAAGTTTGTGCATATGTCCATTGTACATCTAAGGTCCGTGCATGTTGTCATACATACGTAGTAAAGTCTGTGCATATGTCCATTATGCATCACAAGGTCCGTGTAGGTTTTGTCTTGCACGCATATATAGGTCGGTGCAAGTTTTTGTGCATTGTGCATATAGGTCTATGCATATGCATTTATTAAGGTCTGTGCACATTGCATTAGCCTAATCAAGTCTGAGCACATTAGAGACATGTTGGACTACCAGGTGTTTGATGAAATGTCCCTCTTTCATCTAACAGGGTCCCAGCAGAACGTGAGCTCGAACTGAAGCAGGCACGTGTTTTCAGAAAGGCTGAAAGCTTATGAATGGCACGTGATCCAAGGGACTGAGCGAGCAAGCGATCTTGCTACGTGGAAAGCGATGAAGACCGGATCCTAACACGTGGAACTTTCGAAACCAGATCTGGAATCAAAATTTGGGCGGGAATCGTGAAGACCACACTTCGATCTTATAAAGCCATATAAAAAACCCTTCTACGATCAGAGAAAGATATAGAACAGGAGGAGATAGCCAGAACTTGGGAGAGAAAAAGGTAGAAGAAGAAAAGAAGCATGAGCAGTCAGAGAGGAGAGATCCAGAGAGTGAAAAGAAGAAGAAGAGAGAGTGAGAGTCTTAGAGGAAAGAGAAAGAGGGAGTGCTGCAGAGAATAGCAGAAAGTGAGAAGAAGAGAGGTATTGTCAGAGAGCAGAGAAAAAGAAGAAGAAAAAGAGTGAAGCAGCTAGAGCTAAGGAAGAAGAAAGTCTCGTAGTCTCTGGATTAAATCCAAGCTACGATTGCTCCTTTGCAAGCTATAGTGCTCCTCAGTGAGCTATATTTTGAGCTTTAATTGTTCAGCTTTCTGTTGCTGTTTTCTACCATTATTTTTTCATTTTTCATTTCCTTTTCCAAGCTATGTGTCAGCGGAGGTGAAGCTGTAAGGCCCAACGAAGCTGTGTATCAGCGGATGGCAAGCTGTGTCGCCCAGCGGATGGCTACCTGTGATGCCTAGTTGATGTAGGATAGTTGTGAGGCCCAGCGGGTTCAAGATATTAGTCAGGGGAAGCCATACTCAAGTTTGAGTGTGGAGTGCGTGTAGGTCTGGAGGACCGAACCACCTACAAATCTCCTGTCTACTGTGGTTTGATTTCTTATTTGATTTTCGTTAGATGAATGCCTAGGTGCGTTTCAATTGATTGTTCTGTCTGAGTGCTTTAAGATTTCTTAGTGTGCGTAATGTACTTCTGCAAATTGTTTGAAGTTGCTGAGTAGTTTATTACTTTCGCTGACCATCTATTTGACTATGTGCCTCATCATAGCCCAGAGTCAGCTATCATCTGTTTAGTCCATGTTTCATTATAGCTGACATTCAGTTAAGCTAATCAGTCTTTAATTCCGCATAGCTTACGGTTTGTAGCTTAAGTTTTTAAATTAGCCAGAATTTTTGAAGGGGATTCATTCACCCCCCCTCTGAATCCATCCATAGCACCTCAACACTTTCTTAATTTTGGAAATTTCTAATATGGCTTGGAATGTACGACTCTATGGGTGGACACCCATTTAATGGGTGACCATAGTGTCTGACGCCATTTCTCTGTAACCGGCCGAACTCGCCGGCCGTTCCTTCCTTCCTCATTTTAAGGTTTGTTTCAACTGGGTAAGCCTCCCGGGTGACTTCCCAAGATGCGGAGGACTCTTCTTGCTATGCTTATCTCATTCTAAAATAGTTGTCCTAATTGTTTTAGTAATTAAACCCACGAAATCTCCCTATAATTAAGCCCCTTCGCTTCTCTGTTCAAGAGGCCAATTCCATTAAGACGGGGAGCTGCTTCTGGATTCGTGGCTGAAGGAGGAAGTACCCAGTACGTATAAAGCTTCATCCCGTTGGAGACTTCCTCCCAATCGTCTGTCAAAAGCCAAAGCACGGGAGAAACCCCATAGGCTCTTCTTTCTTATATTATTCCTCTTCTCTCCGTTCTTTTACTGCATTAGTTTTTTCACTACATCGCACGCATTACATTTTGTTCTACTCTCCCTATCTCAACCACGTTGAGGCTCCTTACAGTGGAACACTTGCACGCACCCTCTCACATTATCATTCATTTTTTTATCCCTCCCTTTGCATAGGGGTTAAAGGGGCAACACCCCAACAGGTGTGTTCATTCACGTGTTTTCATATCATATTATACACTTGGGATTGATGCTACACATCTTGGTTTACGAATCCATATCTTTTGCTGTTGATTGTTGTCTTTGTTTTGCAAGGGTAATCTCAAGGAAGACTCTCTCCATCGGCCGACCGATAGGAAGAGAAGGAACACTCACATCTCCCCAAGCTTCAAGGTATTACGCGATCCCTCCTCTTTTTCATTGTTATATCATTCGAGGCCCGCGTTGAAGTCCCGCGATCAATGACACCCAAGAGGGGGGTGAATTGGGTGTTTATAAATTTTACGAAAACTTTTGGATTTTTACAAAATATGTGATAAACATTAATTAGTAATGTGAAAACTAATTAACCAATTCTCTCAAACTCACCATTCCCACACTACCATAAAACGAATACAATCAAACCACACAAATAACACACAATGCACAGCGGTTTTTAATGTGGTTCGGATGCAACGATGGCAATCCTACGTCCACCTCTCACCAAACCTGGTGAGGCTTCACTAGGGGATAAATCCCCAAACGGAGACGATGCTCCAACCACACACGCAAGACGACGCCTACCCACACACACACGGGGACGCACCCCAACACACACACACACACACACACACATACACACACACACACACACACACAGAGAGAGAGAGAGAGAGAGAGAGAGAAAGACGAGGTCTCCAACACGATCCAACAAGCGGATCAACAAAACACACACACGCTGCGACAAGTGCAGCACTCCACACACAAACACTATGATCTGAATAAAAACACACACACACACACACACACGTAGATCTAGGAAGACCTACGCACACACGAATCAAATACGACAACCACACACAAACACGGATCCAGAACGATCCACACACACACAAGTTTTTGCAGTTTGTATAGCACACGAATATGAGCTTGAAACATAATAAGGCACAGTTTAGAAATTCTTTGATTTGGCTCCCCCTGAATGTATGATGATGTTCTTTGAGTGATGCTTACTTCTTCAATTTATTGGAAGTTGGTGGCTTCAGATGGACCTTGAATCTTTAGCTCTTGGATGAAGAGTTGATCCACAGATCACTATTCATGGCTACAGTAATAGTTCCTTCTTGCTTGCATAACTTCCTTGATCTCCTTGATCCTTGCTTGCTTCTTCTTTTCCTTTGAGGTTGTTGGGTTCAAAATGGAGCTTGCATACCTTCAGATGGATGAAGAGATTCCTTCTTCCTTGTAGCATCCTTCTTCTTCTTCCATTGATAGACTCCTTGGTTGATGGGCTCTCCTTCGATCTATTCTAGTTGGATGCTTGTTTCTTCACTTCATGGGAGGATGAAGGCTTCAGATCTAGGCTTGAATCACTTGGAATGGATGAAGAACTTGAGCTCGAAGCACTGTTCACGGAGGTGCTATAGTACCCGTGAATCTCCTCCTCTAGCCTCCCTTGATCTCTCTTGATCCCCTTGAAGCATTAGGGTTTCTAACCCTTCTTGTGGAGGTTTTATAACCTTTGAATGGTCCTTGGACATCCTCCAGACCATATCCACATTTTGTGGATGATTAGGTGTCATTAGGATTAAAGAAATACAAGGAGAATGGCTCTTCTCGAAGTGGAGAACAAAGTCAACTTTTGTTGGCTCGGGGCTGGCGGTTGACCTGTGGAAGCTGGCGGTCGACCGCTACTGAGAAACCCTGTAGAAATTTGATCCCTTGAATTTTCGGTCGACCTGGGGCGGTAGACCGCTGCTGTCGGTCGACCTGGGGCGGTCGACCTAAAGCTACAGTAAATTTCAGACTTTTTAGGTTTCACCCTCGAACGCCATTGCAACACATTTAAGTCTGAGGCTTCAAGCTCCTTTGATCTTGGGGAATATATGTTGAGTGTTTTGACCTACAAAACCATAGAAAAAAGGATTAGAACTTTGATCAATAATTCATGTGGTAATTGCATGAAGTACATGTATGAAACCCCTTTGGCCATTTGGCAGTTTCAATCAATTAACAAGAGCTTATTGTAAATCGTTTGAGCAAGATATAAGTACCATTATTCTAATTTTCAAGCAAGTTTCTCCTGAGTTGTTTCAACATAATGTAAGCTCAAAATGATATGTGAAATATATATTAGAGTTCAAGAAGTGATTTACATTGAGACCCAATTTCATATATAAGATTGGAACACTTGTTGCTTTGACAAATGCATGTATGGTATGCGTAAAAATCAACCAAACAAGTTTCAAACTATTTGATCAGGATTTGAACAAAAGTGTTCATCAAAGCTCAAGTCCATATGTTCAAACATATAAAGGCTTGAAACCTCTTGTAGAACCAACATATGAAAACCAAGCATTAAGACCATGTAACCGTTGCCATTTGCCATCTCAAACATACATAGATAATAGGAGCATGAGTAATCAACCACAAGTTTAGTTATCATCACTTAATCACACATTAAGTTTAGTTATCATCAAAACCATAACTTAACAATCACAACAATCATCAAAACCATAACTCAACAATCTCCCCCTTTTTGATGATGACAAACTTATTGATGATGACAAACTTAATGAGAAATTTATTAGTGATGATACACCAGAGTGGATGCAAAAAAATGGCACAGATGTTCTTCTCCCATTCCCTTGTCACACACAATCATCAATTTTTCTACCCCTTTGACATAATCAAAAAGCGGGATAATGAAAATCTTTCTCCCCCTGTGACATGATCAACAATATCAACAAGCTTATCTCCCTTTGAAATAGTAATAGCCCATCTTATCAAATCAGAAGAAGCAAGGGCAAATCATGGATGAACAAAGTAATATGATTCCAATCAGAAGAAACCAATTGGTGATTATTCTCACAAATCAATATGAAACCATCCAAAGCAAATACAGTCAAGCATGTATCCATACCAATTGAAGGTGGCGATTGGCCTCAAGGATATGAACCAGTGGAGGAAGATGTTCACAGGATGAGGTGTTTAGCATGATAGCATACAAGAGCTAGATCCCATGTCAGATTTTCACAACAAACAAGAGCAGGAGGGCATATGAAAAGGATTTTCTTTGATTTTTAAATTTTCTGATTTTTGTATTTTGGTTTAAAATGCATGAAACTATGTATATGCAAATGATGACTCATGAAGTGCACACAATGCAACCAAACAGTTACATATAAACATACAAGTAATCTCCCCCGTACATATATAAGAAGGGAATGGGTATAAGAAAGATGCAAGAGAGTCATGACAACCGGAATGCACATGTGTAGCACATGGGAAATTGTGCAATCATATAAAAGATTCATGCAATTGTTAAAGTAGCCAATCAATTTTCTGAATCCATAATGAATCAAATTTCTAGATGTGTAAGTGAGTAACCTGAAAAATGATAGTTGCAATATGGATATTAAGATTTTCAGATTAACACAAGGAGACATTTTACAGACTGCACTTCAATTTTGAGAACAGTGTATTGGAGGCTACGCTCTACCACAATGAGTTTTCACCAACATTTTTCAACTCAACCAATATCACATGATAGTCAGAATTTTTCAAGAGTGATCAGGTTCAAATAATTCCTTTTTATGCGAGTAGACGCCTGGAGCTCATGCCAGAATCCCCGGTTACTCAGAATACTGAACCATTTCACCTTATTTTGAACAGAGATACTAGTCAACACTGTTCAGATATGAACCACATCACGTCTCAGGTGACATGTGTCCAGTTTACTCAGTGAGACCGAGCATTGTTCTATCTTTCATTTTCATTTCAGATTTTTCAACAAGGATGGATAGGCAGCTTTTTCCTCAATTGTCTCTTCAACATACATGCAACAAGTTTAACATCTCGAGAGTGTTGAAAAGAAATTCATATATCCTTATCATTAACACTCATTTTCACATTTTGTGCATGAAGTGTGCGAATTTGATTCAGCATGTATACAAAAAGATCATGAATATATAACAGTGCAACTCCCCCTAAATAGATGCACTTATGAAATAAGAACTCCCCCATAGTGTACGGCATGAAACACTATAATAATGACTCGTATTATTTAGCGAGGAGATATACGGCCATAGAAATGCCAAAGAATGAGGGTGAATAGCATATAGTATCAAGCAAGCATACAGAGGGAATGTATGCAACATGCACTATGACATGCATGCGAGCAATGTGATGTCAATTTGATACCAATGGAATTTGATACCAATTGAATGGATGCCAACTGAATGAACTAAGTGCGACTAATGCTTGAGTTCCAATGCAATACAACGTATGAGCATATAAGAATGTGATGCAATGTGCAAAGTGATTCAGATTTTTGATTTTCATTTGAATGAGTGCAGCTAATGCATGAGTACTGATGCAATGTAACCTTTGATCATATAGTAGTGGAATGGAAATGCAATATGCCAAGACAACATGCAATGTGGTGCAAAGCTTCTGATATCAAATGAATGAGCTAACTGTAGTTAATGCATGAACTCTAATGCATGCAACCTATGCCTGGAAGAGAGTGTGATGAAATATGCAATTGCAGCAAGGGAGGGCTTTGATTTACACACCATGAGACAAGTTCCACATTAGAGCATTCACATTTTATCAATGTGTCAACAAGCTTTTGCATGACATGACCTTTATGAGATAAGGGTGCTTAAAAGATCAAAATTAAGCAATGCAACCCAATTTTCAGAATTTTTTAAACATAGATTTTCAAAGGTTATTCACAAGTATTGAAATGAGAATTTATCCAAGAGTCAAATATATGAATCATTTAATCACAGACATGTTTTCAATTTACATAGTTTAGCTCAAGAATTCATTCACACATCAACCATTCACAAGCCAGTCACAATCGTCAAGATCTGGTACAAGGCGGAGATTTTAGTCTGAAGACCCAGCTCACGCATAGGGAATGCTTCCAAGTGGACATGATCTACTCTTCCACAGATGCCATTTGATATACCAGATATGTAATTCAATTCAAGTGTGATCATGCAATTCATATTGAGAATATACAGTATGCAACCACTTCATACACATCTTTCAAGATTTTCAATTTGATTCAGTCAATTAGGCACATTCATCACAACATGCTAGTAAATGACAATTCAAGTTTTTAGAATCAATACCTATCACTTGAGAGTGTCACCAAGTGACAAAGACGGCCATTGCATGAATTGACAAGGTTGAATTACCTTAGTTCAGGAGATAAGATTGGAAGCCTTCAATCACTAAAATCACCAACCTCATGAAGGTTGATATTTCAGCTTTTGCTTTCTTACCTTTGCCTTGAGACTGTATTTTCTTCCAAGCCTTCCACCTTGGGTACTTTCTTTAGCACGTACAAAGACTTTCACCAGCTTGTGCTTGAGTCGATCCTGGAGGTTGTTCGAGTTTTGGTATCCCATCTCCTGGTGGCAATTGAGAATGTTCTCATCATTTTTCATCCTTGCAAGGTATATCTTCAGTTGATTCAGGTCTGACTATGGATGGCCAGCATCACTTGGACTTGGGGAGTGTAATCTGCGTTCAAAGACAAAAATAGATTTGATTTGTCAATTATGATTCAGATTTATTAACAATGACATGACAAATTATTTTAACAACCAACATCCCCTAGACAGCTCTAGATGTAATGCATGACTCATGTGTGAACTTAAACATAAAGCCTATATGACGAATGTGGTTGCTCCCCCTTAGTGTGTGCATGAATGTGACTCAGTAAAAAATCCAATGCCATATGCAACCATTTAAGTAAATGACTCATAGTACCATGCGGAGAACTTAGATCTGAAGATCACCTCACGCGTAGTGATAGTTTTCAGACAGGCTTAACCTACCCTTCCATATGTCACTATTTAATATACTATGTAATCATGGATGACGAAGGCAGGGGGATTGTAATGCATTATGGCATGAATACACAATGTTCAACTTTTGCATGATAGAGTATGAAGGTGTATGCAAACTCAATATGTGTAGTGAAATCATGATCTGAAGAATCTTCAAGCTCTCCTACAACAAGATGCTATATGACAAGTGATATATGCACATATATGCAAACAACTATGGATGGAATGCATGTACAAACATGTGCATTAACACTTGACTATTCAGCACAATATGAATCAAAATCTTACACAGTCACTAGAGAGAGTAGGAGAGATATCACCTGAGTTTCTAAATTTCAGTTTTGATTTTTCTTTTAACCTGACTTATGCCACTTGACCCGTGTGCCTTACCTTTTTGATAAAAATAGATTTCATGCTTTACATTCCCAAGGTACACCTACAAAATAGATTTCTCATTTGACCTTCTTAGGTATCCAAATACTTTTGGGTCCTTGTGGGTTAGCAGCAACATGGGCATGTGGTTTTCAACTTTTGACAACATTCAAATCATCATTTTTCTTTAGAAAATAATCATGCTTAACATTCCCAGATTTGCCAAAGTGATGGTAGAAGTCACGTGGCATCATATTCTTCCTTATCATGGGTTCTACTGATTTGTATGTGTGAGCATGATGTGTTGAGTGGGAGTTCTTTCTCTTCAACAAGAACCAGCAATGTGAAGTCGTATGACCCCATTTACCACAATGATTACAATGCATAGAAAGTTTTGTGGTGGATGCTTTCTTTGTATTTTTCAAAACAGCTTGGTTTCTCCATGCTCTCAAATCATCATTCTTCATAATGAAACAATCATGCATGGCATGTCCAAATTTACCACAGTAAAAACATGAGAGTTTCTTTCTAGGTGGTTGTGTGTGTGTGGCAGAAATATGTTTAACATGCATGGGTGTGCTAGCAGTATTTTTGAATTTTTGATGCAAGTTTATTTTCTTTGTGGATGCATGTGTGTGTGCAACATGATTTTCCTTTTTCAGATTTTCATTTGATGTGCTGGCTGTGTTTGAACTGTGCACAAAAGATGTATAAACTTTATTTTTAAACTTTTTTTGTTTACAGGATTATAGCCAAGCCCTTCCCTTTGAAAATTTACTTTCATCCCCAATAATTTATCCAAGTTTTCTTGACCATTTATAAATCTAGATAGCGAATCATTCAAGTCAAGAATTTCAGATTGAAGAGATGAAATTTGCAATTCAGAATTGGCAAGTTCTTCTTCACAAGTAGAAAGACTAACATTCAACATGACATTGGTAGTCTTAAGGCATTCTACTTCTTGTCTAAGTTCATCCACATTTTCACATTCTCTAACAACCACAGATTTTCCTTTTTCAAGAGTCAACAAGCTTTCAGAAATGGCCTTGTTCAATTCCTTCAGTTTCTCATTTTCTTTAACAAGCTTTTCATCATGAATAAGTTCATTTATCAAGGTTTGATCATCGGCCATTGAATTTAGTTTTGCAGTCATCTCCTTGTTTTCATTTCTTAAGGAACATATTTGATCTTTGTGAAATTTAATGTTAAACACATGAGCCTCAATCATTTCCTCTAGATGCAAGCATTTTTTACAAGAGAAAGTACACTTATTTTGTTCGACATCCTTTTTTAATTTTTTATTTTCAGATTTTAACTTCTTGTATTTTTCAGCAAGATCATCATATGCAATCAACAAATCTTCATAGCTAACTTCATCTTCATTATCAGAATCAGAATTTACCTTTGAGCTTGATCTACTTGGCTGATCACTCCCTTGTTCGCTCATGCCTGCCACAAGACATTGTTCTCCATGCTCTTCCCGGATTTTGGTTAATCCATCCAAGATGTCCTTCGCAGATCTGCAATGGGAGATAAAGGGGAAATAATTAGAATCAACTGCAGCAGTTAGCAACTTTAACACCAAATAATTTTGATCATGTTTAAGCTTTTGATTTTAGTCCAGACATTTTTATCCCTAGGCAACTCATAAGGGCCATATGAAACAAGCTTCCATAGCTTAGGGTCATATGGGTTGACAAGACTGCACATCCTTCCTAACCACAAATCAAAATTGCAACCATCAAACACTGGTGGAGAATTCAAAGTGTACATAATGGTAGTCATTGATCTGGATCACTCAAGATGGTTAGATCTATAAAAATTAGAGCCTTGTCTCTGATACCAATTGAAGTCCCGCGATCAATGACACCCAAGAGGGGGGTGAATTGGGTGTTTATAAATTTTACGAAAACTTTTAGATTTTTACAAAATATGTGATAAACATTAATTAGTAATGTGAAAACTAATTAACCAATTCTCTCAAACTCACCGTTCCCACACGACCATAAAACGAATACAATCAAACCACACAAATAACACACAACGCACAACGATTTTTAATGTGGTTCGGATGCAACGACGGCAATCCTACGTCCACCCCTCACCAAACCTGGTGAGGCTTCACTATGGGATAAATCCCCAAACGCAGGACGACGCTCCAACCACACACGCAGGACGACGCCTGCCCACACACACATGGGGATGCACCCCAACACATACACACACACACACACACACACACACACACACACACACGGAGAGGAGGTCTCCAACACGATCCAACAAGCGGATCAACAAAACACACACACGTTGTGACAAGTGTAGCACTCCACACACAAACACTATGATCTGAATAAAAACACACACACACACACACATGTAGTTCTAGGAAGACCTACACACACACAAATCAAATACGACAACCACACACAAACACGGATCCAGAACGATCCACACACACACAAGTTTTCGCAGTTTGTATAGCACACAAATATGAGCTTGAAACACAATGAGGCACAGTTTAGAAATCCCCTGATTTGGCTCCCCCTGAATGTATGATGATGATCTTTGAGTGATGCTTGCTTCTTCAGTTTATTGGAAGTTGATGGCTTCAGATGGACCTTGAATCTTTAGCTCTTGGATGAAGAGTTGATCCACGGATCACTATTCACGGCTACAGTAACAGTTCCTTCTTGCTTGCACAACTTCCTTGATCTTCTTGATCCTTGCTTACTTCTTCTCTTCCTTTGAGGTTGTTGGGTTCAAAATGGAGCTTGCATACCTTCATATGGATGAAGAGATTCCTTCTTCCTTGTAGTAGCCTTCTTCTTCGTCCATTGATAGACTCCTTGGTTGATGGGCTCTCCTTCGATCTCTTCTGGTTGGATGCTTGTTTCTTCGCTTCATGGGAGGATGAAGGCTTCAGATCTAGGCTTGAATCACTTGGAATAGATGAAGAACTTGGGCTCAAAGCACTGTTCACGGAGGTGCTATAGTACCCGTGAATCTCCTCCTCTAGCCTCCCCTGATCTCTCTTGATCCCCTTGAATCATTAGGGTTTCTAACCCTTCTTGTGGATGTTTTATAACCTTTGAATGTTCCTTGGACATCCCCCAGACCAGATCCACAATTTGTGGATGATTAGGTGTCATTAGGATTAAAGAAATACAAGGAGAATGGCTCTTCTTGAAGTGGAGAACAAAGTCAACTTTTGTTGGCTCGGGGCTGGCGGTCGACCGCTACTGAGAAACCATGTAGAAATTTGATCCCTGGAATTTTCGGTCGACCTGGGGTGGTCGACAGCTGCTGTCGGTCGACCTGGGGCGGTCGACCTAAAGCTACAGTAAATTTCAGACTTTTTAGGTTTCACCCTCGAACTCCATTGCAACCCATTTAAGTCCGAGGCTTCAAGCTCTTTTGATCTTGGGGAATATATGCTGAGTGTTTTGACCTACAAAACCATAGAAAAAAGGATTAGAACTTTGATCAGTAATTCATGTCGTAATTGCATGAAGTACATGTAGGAAACCCCTTTGGCCATTTGGCAGTTTCAATCAATTAACAAGAGCTTATTGTAAACCGTTTGAGCAAGATATAAGTACCATTATTCTAATTTTCAAGCAAGTTTCTCATGAGTTGTTTCAACATAATGCAAACTCAAAATGATATGTGAAATATGTATTAGAGTTCAAGAAGTGATTTACATTGAGACTTAATTTCACATATAAGATTGGAACACTTGTTGCTTTGACAAATGCATGTATGGTATACGTAAAAATCAACCAAACAAGTTTCAAACTATTTGATCAGGATTTGAACAAAAGTGTTCATCAAAGCTCAAGTCCATATGTTCAAACATATAAAGGCTAGAAACCTCTTGTAGAACCAACATATGCAAACCAAGTATTAAGACCGTGTAACCGTTGCCATTTGCCATCTCAAACATACATAGGTAATAGGAGCATGAGCAATCAACCACAAGTTTAGTTATCATCACTTAGTCACACATTAAGTTTAGTTATCATCAAAACCATAACTTAACAATCACAACAATCATCAAAACCATAACTCAACACTCGTGTCCTCTGTCGATCACCCTCCACATAGCATCCACGCATGCTCCCACTTCTCTTTTTCCCACATTCTTCATTAGCATGTTTATTCTTATTATGTTTACTTTTATCTAAGTGGATTTTAATACATCTACAGTCGTTACAGCCAATCTTCCTCTACATCTGCCGCAGCTTGATAAGCTGACTCCATGTCCGCCACACGAGTCACAACCACCAGGTGCCTGAGCTCTGGCCTCAGACCTCTGACAAACAACCGAGTCCTCATCTTCTCATCGACCATGATATGGGGAGCATAGCGACCCAACTCGACCAATCTGGATCGATACTGCATCACTATCATGTCTCCTTGAGACAGCTACACGAACTCATACATCCTTCTCATCTTGAGATGCTCCGGGCTGAAAACTCGCTCAAATGCAGCAAGAAATTCCTGCCACGGAATCTGCCGTAGGGGACGAGACTGGAAGGTCGATTCCCACTCTATAGACCACCATGAAAGAGCTGATCCTTGCAACTGATAACTCACCAGCAGAACCTTCTTATCCTCAGCACACTCCATTGATCGGAACACACGTTCCACGGCATCAATCCATGATCTCGCGGCATCAGGATCCGACAGGCCTACAACCGTCGATGGATGAAACTGCAGAAACTCCCGCAAAACATGTCCACGACCACCATGCGATGACCTGCCCTCGCCAGCCTCCTGACCATAATGCTGCCGACTCAACTGCTGCGCACAAAATCGATACATGCCAGCATAAAACTCGGCCTAACCCGGCTCACCCAGGGCCACTACCACTGGGAAAGACAACTCTCTACCCGATTCTCCTTGACTCGACTCCTCTTGGGCCCCTACCGGCACCTCAGGCAACGATCTGGTCCACCTCCTCGGCGCCATCAAATCCTTAACACAACACGAAAAACAAGGGGAGGATGAATAAAACAAAATTCCCTAAGCCAACTGCCGATTGTACTAGATTCTCTGGACTCTTACGCACTGCATCATCCCAAATTCTCATGCATTTCCACAACCACGCTCTGATACCATCTATAACGACCCAAGATCCAGATACCGGGAATAACCTGACACCATTTGAATCATGGCTCGCCACCCTCGAACCGGGGGGGGGGGGGCTCGGAAGGGTGAAAAGGATGGTGTAGTCATGCATTGAAATTCTAAACGAGCTGGAAATAAACTACATATTTTAATATTTAACTGACAGAAATAAAATTAACATTTTATAACAATTCAATAAACATACAGTGTCCAGTCCACATGTGCAGTCAACCAAAAGGAAACGTACACTATTGCGGGGCACGACCCAGGCACTGGCAAGTTACTAGACCTCCGACCGGAAGAGCTCCACCTCCACGAGAGCGCTACACCTGAATAGCAGGGAGTGAGCCTCATCTCTTTGGCTCAGTAGGGGTCCTGCGGATCCCCACCACAATGAAAGCGGTAAACAAAAGCAACAGCAATAATAACAATAACAAAAGCGGTCGGGATGGCAAGAACGGCGAGCCAAGAAAACACAGAACCTCTACGCTAGCCTGATTCCCAACTAGGGAATCCCGGCCTCTAGATGGGATCACTGAGCCATAGCAAACCCGCAGCTCTACTACCAAGAGGAAACACGGTAGTGACAATCCCATGGAAAACACTGACAAGGCCATGCGGCCACAAATGCATCCTCCACCTTCGGGAAGACAATAACACTCTGGCAACATCGGTCCTGAACTAAGGCCAGTGGAAGGACCTTGCCCAAACATAGGGCAACACACACGCCCATCTGCCGGAAGGGCCACGATAATGTTGTTGGTAACTCAACCTTCACCAGCATAGGGTCCGCTACTCAGTAAACACAACATGGCCAGATGCGTCCACTGACGTCTTATACTGCGCCAAGGCCTCATATGCGCGCACACTACTCATACCCGGTCCTGGGAGGAGCAGAGGAGGCACTCACACACACCACACCCTCGGATTGGTTGGGATCCTCACCTCTGCATCCGTCAGTACGGTCGTTTCCAGCTACCTAACATGGGGTACATGCCACTGCATCCATCAGCAGTGTACTCTTATCCCAACCAAGGTACACACGCTCAAGTGGTCCTGCCTCAGAACAAGGAGCGTAGTACACACTGGGCGGTCCCACTTGGTCCAACACGATCGGCCACTGGGATGCTCCACGGTCTCGCGGAGTCCCACCGAACTCTAACATAAAACACGGTAGATCACGATCTCACGGAATCTTGAGAAAGGCGTACACATGCATGCGACCCACTGTGAACCACGGCACGACATTAAGGGGTGCTAAAGAAACCACCCCAATCCGATAGCAAAACTAGTGGACACCGGCCCACTAACTCACGCGAATATGACCATCCACGGTCACTGAACTAACACGGTAAGTGACTCGCCACGGGCCCGCAAGCCATGTGGAGACTATGCTACAATTGCAAAGTCTAAAAACCCATCACGGGCAACCCTCGAACCACAAGAATTTTTCCTCAGGCGACCGTTGCCATCACAAGGTCGAAATGGCCAAATTCCCATGGGGTTTGGTGGGTAAAATACAAAGCTTTGAATCCGGGGTGAAAACCACTTGACCGGGGCAGAATAGGCCATTAAAACCCGGGGGCAGGGGATTTCGGTCGACCGACCTGGGCCGGTCAGTCGACCGTTTCTCCCAGGGGCGAAAGCCCCTGAACCTACGTTGACCTGCCCTTCATAGGGGGTCGACGCATGCTAGGTCGATCGACCGAACTAAGGGGTTCGATCAGCCGAACACAACAATAGAGTAGCCCTTTGTGTTGCCAGAACCAGTCGACCAATTGGTCGACTGATTTTGGCGACCAACGCACGAGGGAATTAGGGATCCGTTCCACGCCCGACTGGCCTCCGATGCAAGCGGGAAGCTTCGGGAATCGATCCCCGACCTCAAACACATCCAATGGGAACCAATGGGTCACGAAACAGTGATCAAAACCTCGAATTCGACGCTCACCCTGAATCATGCCCGAATTTCCCAAAAATATGAACAAAACCCAATCTCAGCCTCAGCATGGCCCGAAACCATGGGGAAAGATGGGAAAAGCAAGGGGAAACGTTCCCCAACATCTATTCTATGAATCCACTAAGAATCGTCATCCGAACCGTCCAAATTGCCATTGGACCCGAAACATGCTTAAAACCCCAACAAAAGGGAAACCTGCTCATTCTCGCATCGATCAACATAAAAATGTGGGGAAATAACGCGGGAAGGGTAAGGATCCGTCCCCCTACCTCTTATAAAGAAATCGCAAAGAAGTGAAGCCAATCCACGCTCAAATCATCGTGATCCCGCGAACAAACCACAAACCTGCGAAATGCCTCGCCACGCCACCGGCTCTCCTCCCGAGCTCCGATCCTCGCCACTCACCGTCTGCGCCACCCTCCGCCTCGCCGCACGTCCTCTCCGTCGGCCGTCGGAGAAGAAGAGGGGGAGAGGGAGAGACGCGAGAGTGAGAGGGGGAGAGAACGGGAGTGAGGGAGAGAGAGTAGCGAGAGTGAGGGAGAGAGAGAGGGGAGGGGTGGTTTATATAAGAAAATTTTATTTCCCCCCCCCCTTTTTGAAAATTACAATAACTCCGGAAAAACCCCAAAAAATATATTCTGACTCTAAAAATTTCTAGAAAAATGCTGGGCCACTTCCCACAGCACGATGGACCCAAAATAATTCACAAACGGACCATAAAGGGTCCGACAAATCGATGTAAAAGTTCAAAACCCGCTCGAACATGATCCGCAACCCGTGGAAACATGATCCAAAAATCCAGGGTATTACAGTGCCCCTGGTGAAGAATCTATGGTATGCTCTGATACCAAGTGATAAACCGATGGGAGTCGGTGCAACGGTGCAGCAAGGATTCAGAGGGGGGGTGAATGAATCCCCTTCTGAAAACATGATCAATTTAAAACTTAAACTAAAGATTTTAAACTTATGCGGAATTAAAAGCAATTAAGCTATGAAGAATATGAAAGCCAATGATGCACTTAATCGAACGGATGAACTATAAAAATGCAGACTCCTAAGCAAGTCTATACTGTTAACAGACCCAAATTAGGCATGCATATACACTAAATCCATTCAGTCAGAACTGTAGATAGGAACGCGCCTAGCATGCATCTAACGGTTAACAAATTGGAAAAGAAACCACAGTACACAAGATCTTTTTAGGTGGTTCAATCCTCAGGACCTACATCCACCCCACACTCCAACCAGAGTGTGGATTCTACTGCCAAACAGCTTGAACGGCTAGGCCTCACAGCTTGCCAACAACAGCTGAGCTTCACAGCTTGCTTAACCGCTGACTAACAGCTTGACTGCTGGGCAATATAGCTTCACCACCGCTGGGCATTACAGCTTAGCCACCACTGCCTAATAGCGTGATCCACTGGGCCTTAAAGCTTAGCCTTCACTGATTCACAGCTTAGAAGAAGTATGAAAAATGAAAATAGGAAACCAAGAAGTTCACCATCGGAAAGCTGACAGTAAAAGCAAATCGAAATGCTCACGTAGGAGCGCTGTACCGTGGATCTGATCCAAAGGACACAATGGAAACAGATATTCAGATCTCTTGAACCTTCTTCTTGCTTCAGACTTACGAACTCTTCAACCCCTGCACCTGTCATGCCCCGAGATTTTAATACAGTGGAAGGAATATCGGAACATGAACAGTCGGCATGGTAAGCCTCTAGCACGCAAGAAAATCAGAGCGCAAGATAATCACATAAAAGTAATTGCACAAGTAATTTACCCCAATTTTCAACTTTATTTCATAACCATAAACATAATTACATAAGATCGCTTGCTGACAACTTTTCATCACTATGACTCAAAAAATCAAAATTTACAATATGACTAAACTAGACACTTTGATCTAAGGCTTCTCTCATCTTGAAAACCGTCATTCACTCTCGGACCCGCTACTTGCATAATCTGAATTTGATGCACTAGTACTTCTTGAAATAGACAAGAAAATAGGTATGAGCACACTTGCCCAGTAGGTATCTTCGTATCAACATGAAGGTAATATTTAAGTAATTAACATCTTAGCTCTAAAATTAAGATCAAAATAAGAATGTGATAAATAAGCGATATAAATTGAAATAACCAAGAATCATAATATAACTGAGCAAATAGATATGAACAAGCAAGAATAATCATGTAGATGTAAATTTGGCCTTTCATGAACAAGGATGTACGAGCATGTAACTAGAAAGTACTTTACACAACCTTGTAAAGGCTATACAATAACAAGCATGTAAATTTCATAACGAGTCTCGTGAATTTTACTTATTTATAAGAGAAAGTACTCCCAACGCAATGCGACGCCAGTATCATCGTACCCCATGGTTTATAGCACATTTCCGACCATCGGCCATGGAGACTAGCATGGAGCCCTTGGACACAATCCGTGCCCGATCTTGCATCTTCAAGTTATAAATCCAGCTACTTTCACGAGATATAACAATAATGTCGGACAATAATTCAATTCCAAATAACAAGTTTCATGATCAAGTAACCAAGGCATAGAACGTACCAAAATTTGATATGATTTCAAAGAACGAAAAAGGACATTATACTCCGACGGCATTCCGACAGTATAACGGTATATTCATTAAATTTCATAACTTAATGTTAACCTTTTTAACATAGTTTTTGAACTCCAGATAATCCTAAGATCATCTAGGAACTCAAGAAAAACTAACCCCAAAGGTCAAACCTTGGGTTAGACTAAATCAAGAACCATGCAGTCGTTTACGGGACCGTTTTATACAGAAAGCGGTCAGGATATAGACTGTTTCATGAATAGAGTCGATGCATGAAAACTTTCTGGAGCCTTGCAGTCTAGTGAATGGCCGTTTGCAGAATCAGGAGGTCAATCATAGGGCCGCTAGGGTCCAGAATGCATAAAACATCGGTAAAGTGCTTTCTAGACATTTGGGCTTTAATGGTACAACCAGCTTGGCGTCCTAGTGGGAATCCCAGGCTCGCAGAGTCTTACGGAGGCCTTGAAACATAATCCCCTAGTCCGACGGAAGGAATATTCGGCGGAGAGGTTCATAAGTCCAAGAAAAAAGTGCCTATAAGTGCAAAGTGTAACTAATGACATCATACCGGGATATGTGTATTGTACTTAAGAAATTGACTCATAGATAAGAAAGGATCATGTAAAAACAGCGATCGAGTTAAAACATGAAGCATTTATCATTTGAAATATGCATTTAGTACAAGAGTATGTGATTTTGGTCATGAATTTAACATAAATTTAAAATAAATTTCAAGTGCATAAAGAACATGAAACCAACTATAATAAATCATCAATATAACAAAGTATGGAAAACAATGCTTAAAACTAGGTCAAAACTAAATTAACAACGCTTATCATAAGTAAATTTAGGGCCATTCTGCATTATGTTTTCGGATTCCAGAACTCAAAAACAACAAACGGTCATGTGAGGACCGTTTCACAGGCGCTTGCGGTGTATCGCAAGGCCGCTAGTGATCAGGCGGTCTTTAGGAAGACCGTTCCTTCCTCTGTAGCATATATACATTAAAAACTGATGCTCAAGCCTATTTTAGGGCAATATAAGGCATAAAATGACATAAAACATGGAATGAACATGCTAGAAGAAAGTAGGCCAAGAATATGCATAGGAGAATGTAAATTAAGTAAAAATTTCATCTTTTCTATTAAAGGTTAGGTTCACACATGAAAATGAACTAACTACTAAAAAAAAAATACTCCATGTTCAATGCATGAAATCAACTGGAAATTGAGGGATTTTACTCCTAAGATCATGTTTAAGCCCTTCATGAGATAACCTACCTCTGGTCTTGTCCTTAAACTTTGAATTTAGGGCTGGAAGTTGACCCTAGTTCCTGCTCTTCCTGAACCAAACCAGTAACGTCGTGGCCTTCTAACTCTTGATTCCCTTTACCTATGACCATGAAATTTAGAGGGTAAGAATAAGGTACTAAAAGGAATAATTTATTCTAAAGAACCTCTATCTAATTACCTCGTTTAGGGCTTCTATCTTGCTGATCAATCTGACCCAGTCGCACAAGTTCCTGAGATTCTTATGCTGAACTGACGACTTTAGATGCCTCTAACTTCTTGTAGGCTTGATATCCTAGAATGAAATTTTAAGAGTAGTTAGACCTTAATATCATGAACGAAATGTTCCAAAGAACAAACCTCTAATTCATCCTCCTTACCTTAGTTCCACGCTAGCCAAAAGTAAGTGTCGTGTAGGTTGATTATGGGTCTATTTATAAGTTTAGCTAGGGATTTGCACGAACTTAGAGTCCTAATTAGGGTTCCTATTTGATCCTCAAGCATTCTAGACTCATCTAATTATTAGATAGTGTTGAGTCCCGAACGGTGGCAATCAAGAGGGGAGGGGTGAATTGATTGGCCAATTGAAAATTTCTTCCAAGTGAAAATAATGTTAATTAAACACACAAGCACTTGGCCTCACTCGAACATGATCTCATTTGTAAATACGTGTGGATAAGGGTATGTGTTTGATTAAGGGATTGGTGTATGCTCAACTCACCGTGAAGCCCACTCGACAAAGAATTTAGAAAAACAAACCATAAGTAACACACGGAGTTTTTAGGTGGTTCGGGTACACAGAAGTGTCCCCTACGTCCACCCCTCATAGTGAGGATTAAGACTTCACTATGAAGTGAGCCACACACACACGTTGTGTAGAACAGCAAACACACACACGCGACACCCGATTTGGGCTGCCACACACATATACGCACACATTCGTGTTTCCGAACACGAACACCACACACAAGTATCTGATTCAAGTTTATACAACAAATGCTCAAGTTCAAACTAAATGATTCTTAAAATAAACAGTGAAGAATGATTTATCATGGTTGGAGCTCCCCCTTTTTCTTCTCTGAACGTAGTTTGGTGCTTCCGCAGGAGGAAGATCGATCCTTGAGGAAGAATGAGGCTATGTCGCACAAATAAGGTTGCAGCTTTGATATCCCACGCAGCTTGCTATTGGAGATGATGTAAAGGCTTGATTCAATCGTCTTCCCTTCACTTTCAGGTTCAGAACAAGGTGGAAGAAGCCCCTGGAGCTGCTGCTGCGAACTTGCACTCACAAAGGTTAGAACAATAACGCACTTTAGATCTCTCCGAATTTCACCTGGGTTTACAACCCAACAAGATGTTTTATATAATTTGGATGGTCAAAAGATAGCCTAGGGACTAGATCCACATATCCTAGAGTGTTTTGGGGCAATTGGATCGGACTTGGAAGACTTTTGGCGCGCCTACACGAAGGTCGTATTTGACGGCGCCGCCCCAGACCGGAAAGGGTCGACCCTCGTGGGGTTTTCAAGAGCCAGATTCAATGGGTCGACCCTTGGGGTCGACCCTCGTGCCCCTTCCGTGTGGGTTAAAAAATACAACTCTCAGGGGTCGACCCTTGGGGTCGACCCTCGCGTGAATGGGTCGACCCTTGGGGTCGAAGGGTCGACCCTTGCAATTATGGTGAAAGGACCCGGCGGGAGTTAAAATCAAGCTACCAGGGGTCGACCCCATCCCTGGACTTCTAACAAGTAGAACAAAAATACTCTAAGTCCAAGTAACAAGCTAGGGGGTTCCATGTTGGGTTTTAAAACATCAAAGGGAATGTTGTTAAGACATGGATAGGAAAACCCAATACATTTAATCTTAGATAAGACCCAAACCAATATGATCCTTGAGATCAAAAATAATGAACATCAAACCATAAGATCAAGGGCCAATAAGTTGAAGTGGATCTCACCGATCGTCCTTGAGCTCCTCAAGTGTTTAGGCACGTTCCTTGCCCTGCAAAGACATAATTGGAAATTAGATGTAGCCTTGCAATTTGAGTTCAAGAGGCTTACCCGTTGAGATTGTTCTTTAACCTTCTTAGCTTCAAGTCCTCAATTGGAAGTTAAGCTTTGCAAGACTTTAGATGCTAGAACATTTCAAAGACAATATATATATATACATATAGTGTTTGGTCATCATCAAAAGCTATCAAATTAGACATTCACTCAAGGAGGGGGTTCAACAATCTCTCCCTTTTTGATGATGACAAAATACTATGTGCCTTGCATAAACATGTGACTTCAAAAATGATTTAGCATTCATATGAAATTCAATATTCAACCTCCATACTAAGAATAAAACTTTCATCGTTCACATGGATCATTCAAGAAGCATTTGGATAGAAACCATACCGATTCAAACATATAAGATTGACCATAAAAGGCATGTTTCAAACATTTCTGCCGACAATATAATTTAAAGGGAACAAGGTCTGAGTTCAAAGGCAAATTACAAGATATAATGCATGAGATGCAATGGAAATGCAACACAACTAATAGACAGAAATATGATAAAATCACACATGCATGCAAGCACACAACACACATAATCTATAGGTAGCCGATTGCCGTGCACACATAGAGTACAAAATTTCTCCCCCTTTGGCATCATCAAAAAGGAGGGGGGAAGGTGGGATAAGAAGTGTGCCATTCCGCGGGAGTGCAACCATCTAGTCATCATCCGGAGTGGGTGGAGATGGTGGACGTCGAACATAATCCAAAATCTCATCAAACATGTGGGCTTGATGTGCCAAGGCATCAGCAAAGGACTGAGTAGATTTTTGGTGAGATAGCTTCAGATCAGACAATTCTTTTTCAATAGCCTCCATTGTCTCCCCATACCTGTCCAAACGGTCATCAATTGTGTCCAAACGATCCATGAGCAGTTGAACCTCCTCGGAAGGCATCCCTTCATTAGGAGCAGGTGGGTGCTGCTCTCCAACCGGCTCTCCATCATCATCATCGTCATCCTCCTCAGAACTGACCACTTGGGCATGACGTTTCAGTTGGCGGACCAATTCTCCATCCCTCATCTCATAACCCATGTTGTGACAAATGGTGTGAATTGAGAAAATGTCAGCAGCTCGTATCGTTTGGGAGGGCTCTTTTGAGAGATCAATGTCCATATACTCAAAAACATCAGATAATGCGGCAACATAAGGTAATGTCCTGTTCTTCTGCTTTATGCTTGAACAAATGTGGTCCAACATAAGAGTGGGAAAACTTATAGGAATGCCACCCAAGAAGCAATAAAATAGAAACATATGAATCTTAGTAACCTTATCATGGCCTCCTCCTCTCGATAGCAAAATGGTAGTAATCATTATGTGCAATATGTGCTGAATAGGAGGAAAATGGTTGGCATTCAAACCAGCGAGCGATCTATCTCCTTTTTCCTCGAATGTCATGTATAGATATACTGTTTCATCCGGAACCACAATATCACCAAATGCATAACCTTCAATAGATAAATTAAATGCTGCGCCTAAAAGCTGTGGTGAGAGTATAATCTGAACTTCATTTACCACAGTGATTGGTGTGTCACCCGACATTGACAAATTACTATAGAATTGATGCACCAAGTTCGGATAACTGCGGTGATGTGCGGACATGAAAATGTCTAGATTTGGTTGACTGCAAATTAGATCCACAAGACTTGGAAAATGGCGGTTAAGATTACCGAAGTCGACCACCCTCGGACGGAGCACTTTTATGTCCAAAACATTGCTTGATGATGGGTTTCCTCTAAGAGCAGCGCTTTATGCTGCCCGTTTAGATCGACGCTCTCTTGCCGAGCCCGATGCCTCTCTTCTTTGAGAAGGACACCTCCTTGGGGCCATCTAGAACATAAATCGAAAGAACCGCTTGATGAGGTTGTAGATCTTGATGGTTTAACAAGGATAAAAGGCTAAGGCATGGAATAAAAGATCCTCCACACACCAAGAACATACCTCAGACGGATTGGAAGCAAGAACGATGCCTTGAACCGTTGTAAGGATGAATCCGCGGGATGCCACCAGAGGAATCCGTGGGTAGGGCTTGGAGCGTTTTTGGGTGCCAAGAGATGATTTGTGGGCTTGCAAGAGTTGATGGCTAGGGTTAGAAGGGGGCTTGAGGGGTTTTAAGAGATGGGAAGGGGGAAGCATAGGGTTTCCACCCACTTGAAAGGCGGTTCGGACGAGGCTAGAGCCGCCCGACCGTAACGGGTAGACCCAATGGGTCGACCACCGTAACCCCGGCCCCAGCCAGATATCGGATCTGCGAGGGTCGACCCCTGGGGTCGACCCTTCCGTTGAATTTTACAATAAAAATTGTGACTGAAGTGAAATGGAAGATCAACAAGGTTCGGCTCTAGTCCCCAATGAAAAATTCATGTTGGAAATAAGGAAAATTGATTTGTTTAAGGGTTGAAATCAATTGGGGAGTTGTTTAAGAAAATTGAAGATCATACTTGACGTTTCTCAACCAATACTCCGGATTTCAGATTTTGAACGATTTTTGCTCCCTAATTGGCATTTGAGTATATTCAAGGTAACATCGGCCATAGAACTGACAAAAAATGTGTGTTTAAATATAAATAGAAGTAATGCAATACACACCACAAGGTTTTTCACACAATATATTTTTTTTGTTTTTCAGGCAACATAATGCAGATGCATGTCAAAGAAAATCAATTATGCACCTAACTAATGCAAATGCATGCAATGCAATGACATATACACACAGTTGTGCAAATGATCATGATTCAGACCCGTCTATCCTACAAACCCCTAATTCTCTCCTGAATGTTGTGAATTTGTCTTCACTAAGAGGTTTGGTGAATATGTCAGCAACTTGTTGGTCTGTTTCAATGAACCTGATTTTCAAATCACCCTTGTTTATAGGATCCCTAAGGAAATGATGTCTAATTTCAATATGCTTCGTGCGAGAGTGATGGACATGATTCTTTGACAGATTTATGGCTGAAGTGTTATCACAAAGAATTGAGGTATTTTTGAAAGAAATGCCATAGTCAATCAATTGTTGTTGGATCCATAGCACCTGGGCAACACAACTACCTATAGCCACATACTCGGCTTCGGCCGTTGATAATGCCACTGAGTTTTGTTTCTTGGAGGCCCATGAGATCACGCATGCCCCAAGAAACTGGCAATACCCGCTGGTGCTTTTTCGATCCACTTCACAGCCCACATAATCGGCGTCAGAATAAGCTACCAAATGAAGGCTCGAATTACGCGGAAACCATAATCCCAAATTAACTGAACCAGCAATATATCTGAAAATCCATTTCACGGCTGACATGTGTGATTCTTTCGGATTGGACTAAAATCTCGCACATAAGCATACAGCAAATTGTATGTCGTGCCGGCTAGCAGTTAAGTACAACAATGAGCCTATCATGCTTCTGAAGAGTTTTTGGTCCACAGATTTACCTTTTTCATCTTGATCAATCTTTTGAAGTGGACATGAGAGTTGGTTGTGGTTTGGTTGATGTCAAATTGAATTTCTTCAGCAACTCCATAGCATATTTCTTCTGATGTATAAACAAACCATCAATCGTTTGTGTGACCTGCAATCTCAAGAAGAATGTTAGCTCTCCCATAAGACTCATTTCAAATTCACTTTGCATCAACTTTGCAAAGTCTTTGCTTAAGGCATCTTTAGTGGAGCCAAAAATGATATCATCTGCATACACTTGAACGATTAGGATTTCCTTACCATCCAATTTTGTGAAATGAGTTTGATCAACATTACCTCGTTTGAATCCATTTTAAACAAGGAAATCACTTAACCGTTCATACCACGCTCGAGGTGCTTATTTCAGACCGTAGAGTGCTTTGTCTAGCTTGTACACATGGTCTGGATGTTTTGTGTGTTCAAACCCCGGTGGTTGCTCCACATACACGTCCTCCTGGATATAGCCATTCAAAAATGCACTCTTTACATCCATTTGAAATAGTTTAATATTGTTGCAACATGTAAATACTAATAAAATTGTCATTGCCTCTAGTCTTGCTACTGGAGCAAAAGACTCATCAAAGTCAATCCTAAGCTCTGGGATATAGCCTTTAGCAACTAGCCTGGCCTTGTTCCTAGTTACCACTCCTTGATAGTTTATTTTGTTACGAAAGATCCACTTTGTTCCGATCACCGAGTGGTTTCTAGGACATGGCATGAGGAGCCACACTTTGTTCCTTTGGAACGGATGTAGTTCTTCTTCCATAACCATAATCCATGACTCATCTTTCAAGGCCTCTTCTATGGAGTGAGGTTCAAACTGAGAGAGTAGGGCTATGTAATCTGTATTTTCAACTTCCCTGAAGCAGGCTCGTGTTCCTATTCCTTCATCAACATTGCCCATCACATTCTCCGGCGGATGGTCCTTAGCACATGTCCATTGCCTTGGTAACTGCTGTTCCAACTGATGTTCCAGATTTGCATCATCTTCTTGTGATTCTTTTATTTCTTGTTTTTCAATTTTTCCTTCCATCATCCTGATATCATAGTCATTCAATTCATCATCCTACAAAACAGATTTTTCATTAGTGCTTTTGGAAGATGATTCATCAACAATGACATAGGGGCTTTCCTCAACTACAAGAGTTCTCAAGTTATACACTCCATAAGCTCTTGAGCTAAGAGAGTATCCAAAGAATATTTCTTTATCACTTTTGGGGTCAAATTTAGCCAGGTCCACCTTACCATTGTTGTGAATGTAACAAACTGAACCGAACAGTCTAAAGTAAGAGATGTTTGGCTTCATACCTCAGTATAGCTCATAGGGGGTTTTCTTCAACAATGATCTTACCATGGCACGATTGACAATGTAGCAAGCAGTGTTCACTACTTCAGCCCTAAAGTACCTCAGCAAGTTATTCTCGTTTAGCATGGTTCTTGCCATCTCAATTAGCATCTTGTTCTTCCTTTCAACAACACTATTCTATTCGGGGGTTCTTGGTGCGGAGAAGTCATGCGTATAGCCTTGGGCCCTGCAAAAGTTGCTGAACTCATGATTATCAAATTCCTTACCGTGATCGCTCCGCATGGCTTTGATGCAGCACCCCTTTTCATTTTGAACTACCCTGTAAAATGCTTCAAACTCTGTCAAGACATCATTTTTATGTGAAAGGAAGTAAACCCAACAAAATCTTGAATAATCATCCACAATGACAAAGCCATACAATTTACTGTTGAGGTGCTAGACTCGGATTCAGAAGGGGGGTTGAATGAATCCTTTGGAAATTTTGATTGATTAAAAATCAATTGAGTCAATCAGAGATGTTGAACAGGAACTAACTAGATTCTACCGAGTCTGAAGGGCAGCGAGGAGCTTAATCAAGTAGAAAACGTGCAGCTAGCATGCTCACAGGACATGGAGAGACAAATCGGCCTATACATTCATCTAACGGAGCAGAAAAACCAAACCAAGGTAGACAAGGAAACTTTTAGGTAGTTTGGTCCTTCGACCTACGTCCACCCCACACTCAAACCAGAGTGTGGCTTACTGCTGCCAAACAGCTTGAAATTGCTGGGCCTCATAGCTTGCCTACAAACTGCTGATTCACAACTTCAACTGCTGGGCCTTACAGCTTCGCCGTCCGCTAGGCAATACAGCTTGGATGTCTAAAGGAATCCACCTCTGCAGTCGCTGACACACAGCTTGAAAGGAAATGTATGATGAAAGAAAAAACAAAATTTAGCAACGAAAAGCCGACAATAAGATCAAACAGAATTGCTCACACAGGAGCGTAGTGTCTTGGATCTGATCCGAAAGACACTTAAAAAACAACAGATCTGTAGTAAATACTAACGCTGCTTCACTTCACACTCTTTCTACCTTCTGCTCTTAGAATCTCTCTTTTTCTTCTCTCGTACTTCTTTTCTCTGGATCATGGGGACACTATCTCTCTCCGCTTCAGCTTCCTATCTGCTCATTGATGAAGTGGTTTGTCTCTGGTTTTCTCTCTTGATCCACACACTGCTCTCACTTCTCTTCTTTTTCACTATACCCTTCTCTATGTCGAACCCTTTTCTCTAGCATATATATATGTGTTTGCTCTAGAGCCCTAGCTGTGTGGATACCCCGTTTCCCGCCTAAAAAGTTGGGGAACATGTAGGAATATTCTGAGCCTCTATCTTCCTCAGATCACGTGCCATTTACCTGGTGAATGCATAGACAAACTGTCAGAAAAAGGAATAAACATTTTGTCACTTACTTAGCACTAGTCTTTCCAACGTAGCGAGTAAGTGAGCATAAACTGTACTGAGTAGGAGTTACCAAGTCAGCCATTGCACTGACTTACTACTAGGTGAGCAAGAGGTTGCACCAAGTTGAAGTGAGCAAAAACGAGAGATGCACGGACAAGGAAGATGCAAGACAGAACTTGCACCGAGCCAAGAAATCCCGTCCAAGTAAGAACTTGCACTGAGATGGCAGGGAGAAAGACACAGAACAAAGAGAGATGCGAGCCAAAGCTTGCACCGAGTTGGATTTACACTGAGATAAGAAATGAGCAGACTCAACAAGTGCATCCTAGACAAGAATTGCACCGACCCAGATATTGCACTGAGAGAGTAACGGGACGACAGTGTGTGTGCGTGAACAGAAACTTCACCGAGGCAAGCACTTATGCGTGAAATGCAGAACAAAGCTAGACTTGCACCGAGCTAGATTTTTAGCGATACAACACATGCGCTGACTATGATTTATTTTAAGAGATAACATGCACCAAATGGACCATACAAACAGATAGAATTGATGGATTTAAACACCTTAATCTAAACATGATTCATAGAAAGTCATTATCAAAACTAGGGTTCCAACAATCTCCCCCTTTTTGATTATGACAACTATGAGTCATGTGTGATTAAACCATTTAAAGAAAATTCAATACTCAGCATTCAAACCAGTGTGTTTACAGTCTGTTGGAGCATGTTTAAAACTCATTCACACGCAGACAAGATAGAAAATGCATAGACAAGCTAGGAAATGCATTGATCACAACAGGTGTGCGAATGAACAAACTGCAAACATGTAACATGTAAGAACAAAAAGAGGATACTTCTGCATGTATTAAGAAAGCAACATTAGTGTTTGAGTGAACATCTCTTTTCATAAAAAAAATATTTGAAGCAGTAGATCTTTTCCCCTTTGTCATCTTGCTCATCATAAACATACTCAGCAGCATATATGAGGTCTTCTTGTTGCAGCATACATGAGGTCTTCTTCTCTTCTTCTCCCCCTTTGTCATTATCAAAAATGGGAATTGGGAGAAATTAGTGACCTCGGTAACTCCCCCTGTCTATTGGAGGATATGTTGAACTGGAGCCAGAGATGGGAAGTCTGTTCATCAACGAGGTGTAAAGATCTCGAATGGAATCTGCCAGTTTATCGAGTTTTTGATGCACAGTGTTCCCTAGTCTTTCCACTAGGGAGGTGGTTGACTCTTGTTGAGTGATAGGTTTTTCAACGGTCTCTGAGAGTGTCTACAAATTAGACTGGACAACTTGAAACTTTTTGATGATTTCTAGCTGACTTGCCGCTATCTTGTTTAATGATCCCTTTATCTGTTCAAACTCAATTTTTAGATCAAAAGTATGGCTAAGAATTTTAGCCATATTGCTGAAGATGGAGATTTGGGTATCTTGATTTTTGCTAACCATGTCACCCACTCGAGTGCTGATACCCATAAGAGATTCAAAAATCTCTCGTACTACTTCATCAGTTTTTCGTTTAGCAAATAAAAACTCTATCCCTTGTCTCTTGACAACTTTTTCCAAATCCTGCAATCGGGAATCTACTTTGTCCAGTTGAAAGGTGTTGAACAGAAACTGTTTATTCATCAGTTCATTCTTATTCAACACTATCTCAGTTAGATTTGCCAGCATCTGTGCAATGTTAGGTTCAGCATTTGTTCCATATGAACTAGAAGTGGAGGCACTAGAATCTGGTAACTTAGTATTGTTGTGCCCCTTGTACTTTGATGAATGTGGTGTTTTAATGATAGCAACACGAATGAGTCACCATTTTATTTTGCTAATAGCTTGACATTGAATCATAACAATCTGAATGCATATAACTGATATATTCTGTAGAGAATGCATGAGAGTGCATCAAGTGTTTTGTGCTTGAATTAAGATCGGTGCATTGCAGCCTCTGTATGTTCTATGCATTTCACAAGTCATGCAGCGTCAACGCAGCAAGTGTGTCTCATGCATCATGCGTCGACGCCCCCAGACTTCAAAGTCTGTACAGCCTTTCATATGAAAGTCTATACATCATGTTCATTCAAGTTCACTTCATGTCTGTCAGCCGTGTGCATTGGTTTCCAAGTCTATACAGCCTCATGTGTGTTCTATGCATCTCACAAGTCTAGACACTCAGCATAGTCTATACATTGTGTTGTGTTTGTGTTTCGTTGAGAACACAAGTCTATACAAGTCATGCATTGTTGCTGAAGTCTATACATCGTCTGTCTCATGCATTGTCTCAGGCGAAGTCTGCACATTACATTGATGCTTTGGTCGCATGAGTTGAAGTCCATACATTGGACCGTCTCCTTCAGCGTCTCAAGTGGACACAAGCGTGTACACTGCCTGCATTCTCTGTGAAGACTAAGTCCATACATTAGACCGTCTCACTTAGCATCTTATGCATAGGCTAAGTCTCCATGTCTATACATACAAGCGTCTCATGCAAGTCTAAGCATTACTGTTCATGCATCAGTCTTCATATGCTAAGTCTGTACAGCCTACGTCTCATGCTGCGTCAACGCTGTGAGCATTCTCAAGTGTACAGCGTCAACGCATGAAGTCTGTACATCAGTCTTAATATTCTAAGTCTGTACAGCCGTTGGCTTTGAAACTCAGAGTCTGTACACTCGATTTGCCCTTGCTTTGGTCAAGTGTATACATTCCTTCACTGTAGCTTTCACGTATCCAAGTCTACACATCGTGAAAGTCTATACACTCATCACTGACCTTCGTTCAAGGCAAAGTCTATACATTGGGGTCTTTCCATACGTTTCTTAAGTGAAGTCTGTACATTCGTTTCTGAAGCTTGAAGTTTATACACTGGCCTTGAGCTGAAGTCTAGACATTGATTCAGGTTGAGCAAGTATATACATTGTCTGCCTGTCGTTTGAAGAGTCTATACATTGCATTTGTTCATGGCTGCAAGTCTATACATTGTGTGTCTTGTTCAGCTAAGTATATACATTGGATGAGTATCATGAAGTATGTACATCGTGCACCAGTTCTAAAGTCTATACACTGTCTTCAGATGATGACACCAATGAAGAACAGGGTCGACGCTGGGAGTTCAATGCGTCCACGCTTCAGTTGAAGAGGATTTCAGAGCTTCACCTGGCTGCGTCAACTCCATGCTACAGCAGCATCGACGCAGTAGTTAATGAGGCAGAGTCCATAGCTCAACTGGAATACTGCAGTGCGTCAACGCCATGGCCTGGTAGCGTCCACACAGCAAGCAAACAAGCTAAAGTATTAGCTGCTGGAACACCACTGCGTGAACGCTATGGGCTAGTAGCGTCGACGCAGCACGCTTATATACTGAAGACATTGATCACTGGACACCAATGCGTCAACGCCTTGATCAAGTGGCGTGGACGCTGTAGTTCAATCAATCAAGAAAGAAGCTTACTGGATTACTCTGATGCGTCAACGCTGCGGGTTGGAAGCGTCAACGCAGCAGACTTGAGCTTTGCTGATAAAATATCTCTGAAGGCTACGTCAACTCCTTGGAGCAAGTGGGTTGACGCCATCTAACTCCAGTTGCTGAGCGTACTGGTGCTGGGCACGTGATCCGAGGATAAGGAGAGTGCCCAGATGAGGACACGTGTACTGATAGCCTGCTGATACTGCCACGTGGTCTGAATTCTTAGGGCGGGAACTGTGGAAGCCACACGCGCCCTGCTGCTGCTGTTGCTGGTATATAATGGAGCCTTCGTCTTCAGATGGAGGTTGATCGTGATCGAAGCCAGGGAGCAAAAGATGAGAGAAGAATTAGAAGGAGAGAGAGCTTCCACGATCCAGCAGAAGAAGAAGAAAAGAAAGAGAGAAGAAGCAGAAGAGATAAAGTGAGAGATAGAGAGCTCGAGCAGAGTGTGAAGAGAAAGAAAAGAGGAGAGAAGCAGACGTGAAGGAGTTGAGAAGAGAGAGAATGAAGAAAGAGAGTGAGATCGAGGGAGATCTGTTCTTGCTGGAAGTTGGATCAGATCCACTCCAGTCAGCTCTTTAAGAGCCATATTCTGTGCTTAGTGCTTACAGCTTTCCGATGCTGTTTACTCCCATCTTTTGTTTCCTTTAGAACTTCCTTTGTCAAGCTGTTAGTCAGCGGATTACAGAGGTGCTGCCTCTGGACGGCTAAGCTGTATTGCCCAGCGGTTTGCAGTGGAGGATTCCACTGGACAGCAAGCTGTGTTGCTCAGTGGGGCGAGGAGGATTCCTCGGACGGCAAGCTGTGTTGCCCAGCGGTTGTATGGCAAGCTGTGATGCCCAGCTATTCAAGCTGTGAGTCAGCGGAATCCACACTCGGTTTGAGTGTGGGGTGGATGTAGGTCTGCAGGACCGAACCACCTAAAAACCCCCCTTGCATTGTGGTTTGATTGCTTATGGTTTGCTTCCGCTAGATGAATGCATAGGGGCGCTCCAGGTGTTTGGCTTCTGGTTGAGCAGAAGAGTTAATTAGTCTTCTTAGAGTGCTTTAATTTGTCAAGAGAGCGAAATTCTTGTCGAGCTATATTTTGTCTAAATCTATCTTGTTAGCACTCTAGTGATCTTAATGTGTGTTTGTTTAGTTCCGCATCTGCCCATTAGCATTTAAGCTTGTCTAGTTTGCGAACTAGTAATTCTAGTGAGCATCTTATTTTAATTGGGTGAAAGATTCTTAAAGGGCTATATTCATTCACCGAACCCAACAATTGGTATCAGAGCGGTCTCTGAATTAACAGATCTAACAATCTGCAGAGGATCCTGCTAACTATTTAGTGCATTTCAGAGTGGGTCTTTTGGAATCGTCTTGATTTACTGTCTTAGTGCATTTCTGTCTGGTGCATTTCATAAGTGTGCCTCTTGTGTTCTGTATTTAGCTTCACTGAGTTAGTACCGTGTCTTGCTTATCTGGTTTTATTGTCTAGTGTTTTATGCTTTGAATTTGGTTGTTATCTAATTCGATGGCTAATCCTCCGATATTCAGAGGTGATAACTTTGACTCTTGGTTCGAAAACCTCCATCGGTATGTAAAGTCTACTGATCCAAAACTGTGGAAGGTAATGACTCACGGCCCATACAAACTGTCGAAGGATAAATCTAAATGGACCAAGAAGGACAAGCTGAAAGACTCTGTCAATAATAGAGCTGTAGTTTTATTAAAAAAATCAATTGACAGATCTCTAATTGAATGCATTTCATCTTGCAGGTCTGCCAAAGACATTTTGGATAAACTGAAGCTAATCAGGAATCACAGCAAGTGCTTAATGGCTGATCATAGAAATGCTGATGATGAAACTTCATCCGAGGTAAGTTCTGAATCAGAAGGATACTCTTTCGATAAATTGATAGAGATGTATGAAAACTTGTTAGAAGTTTCCAAGAAATTGAAATCTGAAAATAAAAAATTGAAAAAGAAATGTGATAGAATAAATCTGAAAGATTCATGTGAAAACTGTCCAAATATGAAAAAGTCTTATGATGCTTGCATGCTAGATGTTCAGAATCTTAAGAAACAAAATGATTCTCTAAAATTTGAAAAACAAACATGGTTGGATAAAATGTCAGAAATAGAGAATCAGTTGAATGATAAGAAAAAGGAGCATCTAAAAGGCATGCAGGAACTCACTGAAGTTAATTCTGAATTGGACAAAATGAAATTAGAGAATGAAGATCTTCAAAAGAAGAATAAAACTCTTATGGTCAGAATGAATGAAATCAATGAGGTTTCACAGTCCTCTTCTGCTAAATCAAATTGTAAAACATGCTCAGCTTTAAGAGAACGTAATGAAGATCTCTTTAGTGAGAATGAATGGCTAAATAAACAAATTGCCTCACTTAAAGATGATCACAAAAATCTGCTCGCTGAGAAAATTAAAGCAGAAGAAAGAGAAGATGAACTGATTAAAAAATTGGAGCACATGTCTGGAAGAGAGAGATGTGCTAATAATGAAATTCAGGATAAAAATTTTGAGGAAGAAAACACTGAATTAAAAGCTGAAGTTGAAAAACTAAAGTGGTTGAACACTGGCTTGTCTGAAAGACTTCTCACTATAGAAAAAGGAAAAGCTCTCTATGATGGAAATTCAGAAATTTTGAACAGTCTAGAACAAGAAATTGAGAAGTATAAAACTGCAAACCAAGTTCTAAGCGAATGTGTTAATTGCAGTGAACAGGAAATAGCCAGTTATGAACTGCACATTGCTAGCTTGGAATATAAAATTCATAATCTGGAAAATTCAGCTATTGAGTCTGCCAAGATTAAAGGAAAAATGAAAACTGTTGGGAAGAGGAAGGATGATAATTCTGAAGGGGGAACAAATTGCTGTTCTGATGTTAAGAAAATCACTAAAAACCTGCTATATACAACTTTTGTTCAAAGCACTGATGTAACTGGTACTTCAAGGCAATCCACAAAACAAAATGAAAATCAGAAGTCACATTCAAAATCTATCTTTCAATTTAAAGCTCAGAAAATTGAAAAACAAACAAAACCTGTTGAGGATAATCAGAAATTGACAAGAAAGAGTCAAACAAAAAGGGCAAAGAATAATTCTGGTTATACTCTGAAATTTGTTAGCTCTGCTGAATCTGATGGGTCAATGCAAAATGCTCGTGCTTCTTGTACTCATTCGCATGCATCTGTGAATTCATCTGATAGAAACCATGCCCCTAGGAAATCTGATACTTCATGCTATTATTGTGGTAGGTATGGTCATTTAATGAATGAGTGCTATGCCTTGAAATCTGATGACAGAATGCATGCCAGATACACCCCAAATCATCATGAGTACAAAAGAAACAAACTCAAATTCAATCAGCATATCATTTGTTTCACTTGCAACAAGCCTGGGCATAAGGCTAATGAGTGCTGGTCAGGAAATCATTGGGGTAAAAATGAATCAAGAAGAAAGCATCTTAAATGCTTTGAATGTGGTAAGCATGGGCATGCAGTCAAAGATTGTTGGCATGCTCAGGGAAATAGATTAAACTCTAAATCTGTCAAATTCCCTGCTTTCTATAATTCTGCTAGAAATAACTTGAGAGATAAAAAGAAAAACTTTGCTTGTTTTGAATGTGGTAAGCTAGGCCACAAAGCTGCCAACTGTCGGCTGGCTGAGCATGGAAAGAAAAATTTTCAAGTCAATAAAAGAAATACTCATGCTCATACACATAATTTTCATACTCATATGCATGCACATGGGCATCATGTTTCTGCTAACATGAAGAATAAAAACAAAAATTCTGTGGCTTCATGTTATTATTGTGGAAAAACTGGACATTCAATGTTTGAGTGTAAACTGATGGAATTTGATGACAATATTGCTAAGAAATTATTTAGAACACCTGATAGGGGTAATTCAGGACCCAAGACCTCTTGGGTCCCTGCAAGATCATATTGATTGATATGTTGCAGGTGTGCCTTGGTGGGAGAAATAAAAGGGTTTAACCAAGGCACTCAAGGATGAAAACCCCATGATAGCACAATTCAGGTCAGTTCCAAAACTCTATGCTTAAATTCCATTATCTGAAATTGTGAGCATGAAAATTGTGAGTTTCATATTGATTTGCTTGATTGATTGTTGATGATATCTTCATGTCTAGCTGATCAGTCTACATTCCAGACTCAGCTACTGAGTTTTACCTTGCATATATCTGATGCTCTTCTCTCACTGATTATTGCACTGAATAAATAGGCTGATAGATGCTCTGCACAATCATTTTTAGAGTCAATGCATGTGTCTGGTGTCAATGCATTGCATGCTTGATTACATACTTGGACTGAGCTTGAACGGGTCAGTTAGTGCATACAGTCAATGCATGTGTCTAGTACTTGCATACATCATTTGCATGACTGTCATTTGCCCATTGTCGTAGACTGCATGTTTTTTAATGCATAATAGGGCTGCTTTGCATCATATGAAGAAAATTTTTAAATGAAAATGATGCATTTGATAAATTCTCTCTCTGATTGAACAAAGCATTTATTCTTCTTGAGCATATTCTAAAATCATGAGCAGTTCATTAATTGTATTTCATGCACTTTGTCAGGGGGAGTTTGACTAATGTTGCATATGAAGTGTAGTGGAGTTGAAAAACCTGAAAAGAAATTTAATTACATCTAGACAGGGGGAGCACTTAGAATTGGTGTTTTGTTTGTCACATCTTGAACACCTCTTGCCTAAAAATTGATCAACTCTCATCTGATGTCATATTTCTCTCTCTTGAAAAAGGATTCTGCCTTCTATTTGTTGAGCTGTTAAAGAAGAGTTTCTTTCAACTCCCTTCATGATACTATCTGTCTATATTCTAGCCTATACTCACCTTTCACACTCTTCTCAGCTGGTGTGACTGAATTGGTTCTACTATTGATTTGTTAGTCAGCTAAACTTATTTTTCTGATCTGAGGAACTTAAGCTGCATGTCATGCAATTCAGTCTGAGAACATTGTAGAAATTTCTATCATATAGGTTTAAGAATTATCACTGAATCAGACTGATATAAGTTTAATGTATTCTCAGATTTGTAGTTAAATGAATTGAAAATATCTGAATGATAAGGTTTAATAAACTTTAACCACATGTTTCATGTAAACCTTAGACTCTCTCATCAGATATCTGAAAATTTGAACTCAGGGCTTCTTTGGTTAAGATGCATATAGTGTGTATTGTTGTTAAACATTAATTTGAAAAATGTTGACTAAATGAGAAATTGTGAATTCAGAGCAATGACTCGGTCACTGAGAAACTGAGTTCTTTATCAATGAAATAAAGCAACTCATGTCAAGAGGTGCCATAGTTATCTCTGATAAAAATTTAGTGAAACAAAACCTGACAGAGCAATAGCCTATTTGTGTTGAGTAGCTGGGGAGTCTGGCCTCTGATAAAGGTGTCTTCTCATGTAAAAAGACACTCATATTGCTAACTCTGCTCTCAAAGTGAGAGGCAATGACAGTTATCACACTGAGTAACTGGGTCACTTCAACTAAGACTTGTTGTGCCTCATGTAAAAAGGTGTTGATCAACTTAAATTGCTCAGAAAAAAATATAATGTGCTTCAAATGAAATTATCTTGAAAAATCTGTCAACTCATGTTCTTGAAAAGTGTTTAACTTCTGTACTAATCTGTGTATCTTTCAAAGGTGCTTTTGAGATCATATGTGTAAGATAAAACATGATTGATTTTGGGTGTTATCTGAATATTTGGTTCACCTTTATTAAAACTTGGATTCAGATATGAGTATTGAGTTTAATTTGACAAATTTGGTATACATCAAAATTAAATCAGATTGGTTAAGTTGCCACTTCATAACCCTTTATGATAGAAGAGTCTACATCTTTTAAGACTTATTGAAGTGATGTATGCATTAAAATCCCTCATGATCAGATTTTCCAGATAGCCTGATCAGATTCAGTCTGATTATTCATTGAGATATCTTGTGATATTGTTGGAATCTTCCATCATCAATCTTTGTCCTCTCCACACTGTTGGAATCTTCCACCTTGTTCTGCAATAAGTTCTAATTATGTGGTCTTTTCACCAAAATTCAGATTCTTTGTAAAGGCAGAATTCAGTTTGATTTATTGGATAACCTGAATCCATTCCTGCGCTTCAGGGGGAGTTATGGTTTCTTTGCATCTAGGGGACAGTAGTTAATCTTGCATGCTGATAGGGGGAGTGATGTTTCATTGTCATAAGTGTCTTTGTGTGCTGCATTGTGTCTCTCAAACCATTCCCTTTCTTTTTGATTATGTCAAAGGGGGAGAATAGTTTGACGAGTCAGTGTGACTCATTACGTTGCCATCATCAAAAAGGGGGAGATTGTTGTGCCCCTTGTGCTTTGATGAATGTGGTGTTTTAATGATAGCAACACGAATGAGTCACCATTTTGTTTTGCTAATAGCTTGACATTGAATCATTGAATCATAACAATCTGAATGCATATAACTGATATATTCTGTGGAGAATGCATGAGAGTGCATCAAGTGTTTTGTGCTTGAATTAAGATCGGTGCATTACAGCCTCTGTATGTTCTATCCATTTCGCAAGTCATGCAGCGTCAATGCAGCAAGTGTGTCTCATGCATCATGCATCGACGCCCCCAGACTTCAAAGTCTGTACAGCCTTTCATATGAAAGTCTATACATCATGTTCATTCAAGTTCACTTCATGTCTGTCAGCCGTGTGCATTGGTTTCCAAGTCTATACAGCCTCATGTGTGTTCTATGCATCTCACAAGTCTAGACACTCAGCATAGTCTATACATTGTGTTGTGTTTGTGTTTCGTTGAGAACACAAGTCTATACAAGTCATGCATTATTGCTGAAGTCTATACATCGTCCATCTCATGCATTGTCTCAGGCAAAGTCTGCACATTACATTGATGCTTTGGTCGCATGAGTTGAAGTCCATACATTGGACCGTCTCCTTCAGCGTCTCAAGTGGACACAAGCGTGTACACTGCCTGCATTCGCTGTGAAGACTAAGTCCATACATTAGACCGTCTCACTTAGCGTCTTATGCATAGGCTAAGTCTCCATGTCTATACATCCGAGCATCTCATGCAAGTCTAAGCATTACTGTTCATGCATCAGTCTTCATATGCTAAGTCTGTACAGCCTACGTCTCATGCTGCGTCAACGCTGTGAGCATTCTCAAGTGTACAGCGTCAACGCATGAAGTCTGTACATCAGTCTTAATATTCTAAGTCTGTACAGCCGTTGGCTTTGAACCTCAGAGTCTGTACACTCGATTTGCCCTTGCTTTGGTCAAGTGTATACATTCCTTCACTGTAGCTTTCACGTATCCAAGTCTACACATCGTGAAAGTCTATACACTCATCACTGACCTTCGTTCAAGGCAAAGTCTATACACTGGGGTCTTTCCATTCGTTTCTTAAGTGAAGTCTATACATTCGTTTCTGAAGCTTGAAGTCTATACACTGGCCTTGAGCTGAAGTCTAGACATTGATTCAGGTTGAGCAAGTATATACATTGTCTGCCTGTCGTTTGAAGAGTCTATACATTGCATTTGTTCATGGCTGCAAGTCTATACATTGTGTGTCTTGTTCAGCTAAGTATATACATTGGACGAGTATCATGAAGTATGTACATCGTGCACCAGTTCTAAAGTCTATACACTGTCTTCAGATGATGACACCAATGAAGAATAGGGTCGACGCTGGGAGTTCAATGCGTCCACGCTTCAGTTGAAGAGGATTTCAGAGCTTCACCTGGCTGCGTCAACTCCATGCTACAGCAGCGTCGACGCAGTAGTTAATGAGGCAGAGTCCATAGCTCAACTGGAATACTGCAGTGCATCAACGCCACGGCCTGGTAGCGTCCACGCAGTAAGCAAACAAGCTAAAGTATTAGCTGCTGGAACACCACTGCGTCAACGCTATGGGCTAGTAGCGTCGACACAGCACGCTTATATACTGAAGACATTGATCACTGGACACCAATGCGTCAATGCCTTGATCAAGTGGCGTGGACGTTGTAGTTCAATCAATCAAGAAAGTAGCTTACTGGATTACTCTGATGCGTCAACGCTGCGGGTTGGAAGCGTCAACGCAGCAGACTTGAGCTTTGCTGATAAAATATCTCTGAAGGCTGCGTCAACTCCTTGGAGGAAGTGGGTTGACGCCATCTAACTCCAGTTGCTGAGCGTACTGGTGCTGGGCACGTGATCCGAGGATAAGGAGAGTGCCCAGATGAGGACACGTGTACTGACAGCCTGCTGATGCTGCCACGTGGTCCGAATTCTTAGGGCGGGAACTGTGGAAGCCACACGCGCCCTGCTGCTGCTGCTGCTGCTGGTATATAATGGAGCCTTCGTCTTCAGATGGAGGTTGATCGTGATCGAAGCCAGGGAGCAGAAGCTGAGAGAAGAATTAGAAGGAGAGAGAGCTTCCACGATCCAGCAGAAGAAGAAGAAAAGAAAGAGAGAAGAAGCAGAAGAGAAAAGGTGAGAGATAGAGAGCTCGAGCAGAGTGTGAAGAGAAAGAAAAGAGGAGAGAAGCAGACGTGAAGGAGTTGAGAAGAGAGAGAATGAAGAAAGAGAGTGAGATCGAGGGAGATCTATTCTTGCTGGAAGTTGGATCAGATCCACTCCAGTCAGCTCTTTAAGAGCCATATTCTGTGCTTAGTGCTTACAGCTTTCTGATGCTGTTTACTCCCATCTTTTGTTTTCTTTAGAACTTCCTATGTCAAGCTGTTAGTCAGCGGATTGCAGAGGTGTTGCCTCTGGACGGCTAAGCTGTATTGCCCAGCGGTTTGCAGTGGAGGATTCCACTGGACAGCAAGCTGTGTTGCTCAGCGGGGCGAGGAGGATTCCTCGGACGGCAAGCTGTGTTGCCCAGCGGTTGTATGGCAAGCTGCGATGCCCAGCTGTTCAAGCTGTGAGTCAGCGGAATCCACACTCGGTTTGAGTGTGGGGTGGATGTAGGTCTGTAGGACCGAACCACCTAAAAACCCCCCTTGCATTGTGGTTTGATTGCTTATGGTTTGCTTCCGCTAGATGAATGCATAGGGGCGCTCCAGGTGTTTGGCTTCTGGTTGAGCAGAAGAGTTAATTAGTCTTCTTAGAGTGCTTTAATTTGTCAAGAGAGCGAAATTCTTGTTGAGCTATATTTTGTCTAAATCTGTCTTGTTAGTACTCTAGTGATCTTAATGTGTGTTTGTTCAGTTCCGCATCTGCCCATTAGCATTTAAGCTTGTCTAGTTTGCGAACTAGTAATTCTAGTGAGCATCATATTTTAATTGGGCGAATGATTCTTAAAGGGCTATATTCATTCACCCCCCTCTGAATACTGCACCGAACCCAACAAGTATAATACTCATGTTGCTGTTCAGGAAGTGGAAGAGGTGGTATGCCAAGACTAATCAATTCTCCAAAATGTGGACCAAATTCAGGAGCTTGAGAGAAAGACATCTTTGGATACATTCTATGGTGAGGGGCAGGTCCCATGACATATTCTTGTGATTCTTCTTTAGGTGCCCCTGGAGCTTCTTGTGGAGCTTCTTGCGGAGCTTTTGCTTGTCTTGGTTGTTCACCCTCCTGATCATTTATAACTGACTCAGTAATTTCTTCATAAATTTTGTCAGTTTCTTCTGTCAAAATCTGTGTAACCATCTCAGACAATAATCCTTCATCTGCTTCAATTTCTTCTTCACTTTCCTATTCTACACCTTGTGTATCAGCCTCTTGTATTTCTGCTTCAGTAGGTTGATCTTCTCTTTTTCTTGCTGAGCAAGTTGTTGTTCCTGTTCAGATTGTACTCCAAACTTATCAAATAGCTCACTGATATTTTGATCCAGCTGTTGTACAATTTGGGCATCAGTTAAATCCAATTCATGAATTTCTTATTCTAGTTGAAGATCCTTGAGATTCTTCTCAGCTATCATAGGAAGAATTTCTTCTTGACGAGCCTGAGGAGGATGTTCTGACACTGTTTCCACTTGAACTTTCATCTTCTTCTTCAACGGAGCATGCTTTACTGATTTCTCTCTTCTTTGAAATTTTCCAGAAGGACTCTCTGAGTTAGTCTTTTTCAGTCTCATGTAAGTATCAATGAACTCCATGTTGTACACATTAAATTTTAGAATTTCTTTCGAAGGCTCATCTTCTAAGGCTATGTTTGCCTTTTTAAAAATAGCAGTTAGGTGAGCTGCATAGGGCAAATATCTTTTAGACTCTTTGCAAGTCCTCATTATCTGAATCATTGTATCAGGCAAACAAACTCTGATTCTCTTCAGCAGATAATATAACACAAATCTCTGAGTGTTGGTTAGTCTTCCTCTCCCTCCAACTTGTGGAGTGATCATATCAGTGAGAATGTGATGCAGCAATCTCTTGAGAGGAGAGAAATTGTTTGCATTAAACTGACCCAATTTTAACTGATTTTTATCTTGGGGATTCTTAGGCTCATCTGTGATGACAGAGTATACCTCATGAAGAACACATGCAAACTTTCTTTCAGTTACTCCTTCTTCTGGTATTCTAAATACAGTATGTAGGAGATGTTTAGAGACTTCAATCTTGGACCCCTTGACTTTAGAAACCAGTATTGCCTTATCCAAATCATACTTCAGGTTCTGGTAGAACTCTGCTACGAGTCTAGAATAGTATACCCTATGCTTACCCAGAAACTTTAACCATTTCTAAGCCTTAAAATTTTCAATCAACTCAAAAAATTTCTCAATCATTTTCTGGTCATGAAAGTCTACGTACCGTGGGAAGACTATCTTGCCGGCTTCCAATGTTATTTCTGCATGTCTTGAAGCTTCAGCTGTGATATCTTCTTCCTCGAGTACCTTTCTCTTATCTCGACCCTGCGCTATCTTCAGTTTCTTTACCTTCGGTAATGCCGCAACCACCTTCACTGACTCCCGATCTTCTACCGATTGTACCTCTGTTTCCTTTCTCTTCCCCTTTGCCCGACTTCTTCTGAACCGATTCTGATGTTACACCTACTGCATGTGACTCCTTTGATCTTCGCTTATAGGCTATGGTCACATTGGTCTCCAGGACTTGAGGAGACGAGGGTTGCCGCTCTTCCGTGACCTTCTTCTTCCCCTTACTTGTGGCAGACGGAGAGGACATGGTGGAAGATTTACAAGTGGAAGATAAGAGATAGAGGAATGCTGCAAGAATGGTGAGAGAAGAGACTTGGGAAGCCAAGGTCGTGTTTTACATAGAGGTGAGAACTAGAATCGCGAGAGCTGGAGAGGGTTTCGAGCGGGAAGGGATGTGTTGGACAGAGGTGGTAAGTAGGGTTTGAGAGAATTATCTAATATACTATCTACTTTACCAACCTCAACATATAATACCCAAAACACCCTTTACCTTACGGAAAAAGACCTTTCATCTCTTTTCATGATTTTCAACGTAAGGGACTATATCGAATAACATGAAGTCTTCACAAAATATCTTTTGAAGTGAAATCAATATGAATAAAACAATTCCATCCATGATTACCCTCAACAAGATATACCGTTAATTCTTACTAAACATTTTCATTTGCCACCCTGAAGAGAAACCCATTTTTATATAGAGCTTAAATTATTTTTAATTTTTCTTGAAGCCACACCAGAGTCAACCATATGAATATTAAACTATTATAAAAGATTGAGCATTCTGGTAATACTACACCTTTTTACTCAAGGAAGCATGTTGATTATACATCGGAATCCCTGGTTACTCAGTGTAGTTTTACCTTACTGCTTCAAAAATTTTGAACAGAGATAGCACTTATCATCACGACATAACCTATGAATTTCTTTGAATCAGATGGTTAGTTTCTCAAATAATGTGCCATTGCTCTGCCTCCTTTCGACAAACAATTTTATTTGCTTATTTTCCTTTGATGGCGTATTCTTTGGTCTGTCAATAGAATTATCCTAGAACAAGTTTAAGAACCATATAAACATTAGATTATTCGTCAGGTTGACCAACTACTCATGATTTTCAAAATTTTAAGCAATCTTTTGAGATGTTCCATTTCAGACTGTTTTATGACCATTGAGTCTACATTCAGAGACACTTGTGGAAACTTTAAGATAGGATATAGTATCCATAGGCAGAAAATCACGGTACAGTTAAGATCAACAATTTCGTTCTTAGTTAGGAGTGTTCTTAGTAGTTAAGTGCTGAGGATTAGAAAAGGTAATAGATATCAGATATTAACTCCCCCTGATTACCACATTCTATGGACTTGTCGAAAGGGAGATGAGAGGAAAGATGTGCATGAAGATATGACAAATGATTGCCAAAGAACGAAGTTCAGAGTTCAGAGCCAATCAGATACTCAGCCTAAGAGATTTGTTCCATAGCTAACACCCTCTTATGTACACAGTCAGCTTCTAATTCCTTAGCTTGAATAGCAATCAGTACATTCAAAAAGGACACTTGTCAACAGCTTTCCAATGAACATAGACTGTCTCAGCAACATCACATAATAACTCATATCACCACTTCAGGTCACTATCTAAGCAGAAATACATCTGAAAGCTCCAAACAATTGCAGCACTCAAAATCTGATCAGCTTTTCACAAACAGACAATCCATCATTCAAGTAGCTAGGCTCTCAAACACTTTGACTTCCCCTCGAGAATTGCTAGAATTTCATTCAACCGATATTTATTTTTCTTAGAGTGCACAGATTTAACATGCCTGAATTCATAGAAAATTCTACATGCAACTTGACCCCTGGTACCTGGCGAAGGCAAGCCTCTACGCATAGCGTGGGTTTCCAGACAGAAAATAATTGCCCTTCTCCCAACATACTATTTTATATACCATAAAGTCGTGCAAGCCTACTTATCTAATCATGAACATGATATCATCCATCATTGATTTATTTCAATTATTCATGTAACATTCCACATGGATCATTAGCTCATACAATTTTAGTGAAGAGATGCACAGATAATATTATGATATTAACTATGACACTGTGGAATGTCACATAGAATTCAAACATGTATCATGATAACTCAAGAAGATACTACTATAAGGCCAGAGTTTAAGACAATTAGACAACTAACCTGAAAGATGCAGAAATGGGGTTTTTCATGTTCTGGTGCCTTGGCTTATTTACCCCCTTTTATTTCCTCCGAGCCATACCTACAAGATCAAGTTATTTTAGAGAATATGGAACCCAAAAACTTTTGGGTCCTGTCATATTTCATAGAATACCTCCGAGCTAAGTATGTAACACCTTTAGCAGGTGTACTCCGAGAATTCCAAACTTTCCTATTCTCATATTTCATAGAATGGCAGTCATTCATGATATGTCCCATTCTCCCACAATAATAACAATGAATGAGAGATCTCAGATTTTTCTTGACACGATCATCATGGAATTTTTGTGGATGGACATGAGTTAAGTAATTTCTGCCATAACGATCGTTATTTCTTTTCACATACCAACATTTAGATTCATGGTGGTCAATTCTTCCATAAGTAAAATTTTTACTACCAAAAATATTTTTATTTACAGGGAAATTTCCAAATTTTGTATTGACTCTCTTTCTTTGAGCATGCCAGTAATGGGCTCCAATATGGCCCAACTTCCCACAGTGGTAACAGTGAATTTTCTTCTTCTGAACTGCATGGTGAGTGTCTTGAGTTTTCCCATCATGAAATTTCTTAGAGGCTGCTCATCTAGCTCCATTGTCCTACACTCATGCATTTTATGACCAATTTTTCCACAGTAATGACATGAAAAGGTTTTTGTGTTTGCATGTGACTGAATGGGGAAGCTTTTTCTAACATGCACTTGTTCAGGACAATTTTTAGAGACAAAAGAAACTTTAACAGCATCAGATGAAAGTTTGGTTTTATGTTTGTTTTCACTCTTTTTCTGTTTTCTTCCATTTTTTAAATTTTTACTTTGTTCTTCACTTCTCTTCGCCGTGAACTGAAATATAGATGAAGTGGAAGGTTTTTCTTGTTCTGAACTTTTAACAAAAATAATTTTCAATTTATTTCCATCAACCTTCTTCATTACTAGACTGTAACCCAGTCCCTCTTTTTGAAAATTCACATTAGCTCCAAGCAATTTATTCAAATTATCTTTTCCCTTAATAAACTTTGACAGGGAATTCTTTAGATCTTCAATTTCAACTTGCAAGGAAACAATGTAGTCTTCACAGGAAATGACTTGAGTATGCAAACCATCATTTAGACTTTTCAAAGTCTCATTCTCCTGTGTTAACTTCAATTCTATATTCACTTCTTTTTCTTTCAAGACTAATTTTCCTTTTTCAGAAAGAACTATATTAAGGACCATCAGCTTTTTATTCTGTTCCTTCAAGTTATTGTTCTCTTCAATCAATTTATCTTGGCATTCATCAATTTTCTTTTTCTGTTCAAGCAATGAATCATTTTCTTCTTTCAAGGATCTGATTAGATTCTTCTGCATATTATCATCAGAATCAAGATCTTCAATCAATTCCTTTAAGAAGGCACATTTATTACACGAATTTTCATTTTCAAAAACTTTATTATTAAGACTTTCATTTTCAGATTTCAATCTGTCTATTTTAGATCTCTCCTTTTTCATGTCTGATTTCAAATTTTTATTTTCAACTTTCAAGCGAGTAACTTCAGAAATCATTTCTTTTCTAAGTTTTTTCTTTTCAGACTTGTCTCTATCATATTTATTCAATAAATACTCATTCATGGAGAGTAAATCATCATAACTAAAATTCTCAGCTTCAGAATTTACCTGGGAGGAAGAGTCCTCGGACTGATCTCTGACCATCAAACATATTTCCTCATCTCCAACAGATCTTCCAATATTTTGTTGATGATTTCCATTGCGCTCCTGCATTCATTAACACATTGAAAGTAATTAGAGTCTATTGCCCTTTTTGTTAGATTTAGGGCCTTTTGATTTTCTTCAGATTTCAGTCTGTCTGATGATCTCCATTGAGATTCGTCCTCTGGAACTTCATATGGACTGTGATCTATGAGTACCCATAAGTCAGAATTCAAATGTATCACATATTCTCTAAAACGACCGTACCAGCCATAGAAATCTGAACCGGTGTATACAGGAATTTCAGCCATAAGAACAAGACAAAAACAGATCAGATTAAGACCAAGGCTCATAATTAGATCAAATCAAAAACAATGCTAACAGACAGATCAAATCAGATCGCACAGAAACCTAATGAAGGAACAAATCTGCAGGTTGTTAGACCTTTTGTGTAGAAACTGGCTCTGATACCAATTGTTGAGGTGCTAGACTCGAATTCAGAAGGGGGGTTGAATGAATCCTTTGGAAATTTTGATTGATTAAAAATTAATTGAGTCAATCAGAGATGTTGAACAGAAACTAACTAAATTCTACCGAGTCTGAAGGGCATTGAAGAGCTTAATCAAGTAGAAAACGTGCAGCTAGCATGCTCATAGGACATGGAGAGACAAATCGGCCTATACATTCATCTAACGGAGCAGGACAACTAAACCAAGGTAGACAAGGAAACTTTTAGGTGGTTCGGTCCTCTGACCTACGTCCACCCCACACTCAAACCAAATTGTGGCTTACTGCTGCCAAACAGCTTGAAATCGATGGGCCTCACAGCTTGCCTACAAACTACTGATTCACAGCTTCAATTGCTAGGCCTTACAGCTTCACCGTCTGCTGGGCAATACAGCTTGGCCGTCCAGAGAAATCCACCTCTGCAGTCGCTGACACACAGCTTGAAAGGAAATGTATGATGAAAGCAAAAACAAAATTCCACAACGAAAAGCCGACAATAATATCAAACAGAATTGCTCACACAGGAGCGCAGTGTCTTGGATCTGATCTAGAAGACACTTAAAAAACAACAGATCTGCAGTAAATACTGATGCTGCTTCACTTCACACTCTTTCTACCTTCTGCTCTCAGAACCTCTCTTTTTCTTCTCTCGTACTTCTTTTCTCTGGATCGTGGGGACACTATCTCTCTCCGCTTCAGCTTCCTATCTGCTCATTGATGGAGTGGTTTGTCTCTGGTTTTCTCTCTTGATCCACACACTGCTCTCACTTCTCTTCTTTTTCACTATACCCTTCTTTATGTCGAACCTTTTTCTCTAGCATATATATATGTGTCTGCTCCAGAGCCCTAAGCGTGTGGATACCCCGTTTCTCGCCTAAAAAGTTGGGGCACATGTAGGAATATTCTGGGCCTCTATCTTCCTCGGATCACGTGCCATTTACCTGGTGAATGCATAGAAAAACTGTCAGAAAAAAGAATAAACATTTTGTCACTTACTTAGCACAAGTCTTTCTGACGTAGCGAGTAAGTGAGCATAAACTGTACTGAGTCGGAGTTACCAAGTCAGCGATTACACTGACTTACTACTAGGTGAGCAAGAGGTTGCACCAAGCTGAAGTGAGCAAAAACGAGAGATGCACGGACAAGGAAGATGCAAGATAGAACTTGCACCGAGCCAAGAAATCCCGTCCAAGTAAGAACTTGCACCAAAATGGCAGGGAGAAAGATGCAGAACAAAGAGAGATGCGAGCCAAAGCTTGCACTGAGTTGGATTTGCACTGAGATAAGAAATGAGCAGACTCAACAAGTGCATTATAGACAAGAATTGCACCGACCCAGATATTGCACCGAGAGTGTCACGCCCCAAGCCTTTATTACAGCGGAAGACTAACTCGGGGAGCGCGGACAGCCAACATGGTAAGCCTCTTGCAAGCAAGAACGACTAGAGCGCAATACAACCACACACACAAATGCCATTGCACAATATATATATATATATATATATATATATATATATATATATATATATATATATATATATTCGAACTTCAACTTTATTTCATTACTAACTCAAGTACAACCACTAATTCAATTTCCATTATGTACTAGACTCAAGAAATAGAAAAATTACATAGACTCAATCTAAACAATTTAGACTTCCTAAGTCTTCACTCTCATCTTGACAATACTTTCATTCGCTCTCGGACCTGCTACTTGTATAACCCGAATCCGAATCACTTCCATCTCCTGAAAAGATTAGAAATAGGTAATGAGCACACTTGCCCAGTAGGTATCTTCGCATCAACATGAAGGCACTATTAAAGTAATTAACAATTTAGCTCTAAAGAATAAGGTAAAAATCATGCGAATGCAATCAATCACGCGATTAAACCAAAGAAACAAGACGATCAAGTAAGTTAGAATGAGAGAAAGTACGAACTAGCAAGAATGTAATAAGAATATGATATTGGCCTTTTATGAACAAGAATGTATCGAGAATGTACTAGCAAACCACATAATCATCACTCTAGTACCTTTTGCTGATGAGCAAGTACTTCGTGAATTTTTGTGAAATATCAAGCAAGAAAGTCATGTACAAGAATGTCATGTCATGCCGTATTGTGGATTTTCACTTATTTATAGAGAAAGTACTCCCAGCGCATTGCGACGCTAGTAGCATCATATCCTATGGTTTATAATAGTATGTTTCCGACAATCAGCCGAGGGGACTAGCATAGAGCCCTTGAACACAATCAGTGCTCGATCGCATCTTCAAGTATAAATCAAGCTTTTTCCACGCATGTAACAATAAAGTATGGCCAAGAATGTAATAAGTTCAATAAGCTCATGATAACAATAATTCAATGAATGAATGCTTTAATAAGAATCATGAGAAATCAAGAATGACTTAAGTAAGGTTATGCTTATAGAAATAAATCGACAGCATAACGGTACATTCTTTATTTTCCATTCATTATTTTTGGTTCTTTGATCAATATGATAAGTTCTAGATCATCAATAGTCCATCTAGAAACCTTAGAATATCAACCCTTGGTCTACCTTGGGTTAAAATACTCAAGCAGTGTGACGGTCGTGTACTGGGCCGTTACATGATGTGACGGTCTAGAGTTGATGCGTTAGAACGACAAAATCCAGAAACAGTAATTGGACTCAGTTAACTGTGACGGTTGTATATTGGGCTGTTACTTGTGCCTGACGGTCTAACATAGAGCCGTTACATTACTGATAACCAAAAACATCGATAGTGTAATCTAATCAATGGGCTTTAATGGTACAACCAACTCGGCGTCCTAGTGGGAACCCCAGGCTCGCGGAGAATTACGGAGGCCTTGCAACAAGATTTCATAGTCCATTGGAAGGAATATCTAATAGAGAGGTCCTCATGTCCAAGAATAATGTTCATATAGTGCAATGTGAACTAATGGACAACATACTGGAATATGCGCCATATACTTAATGAAATGACTCTATAGATAAAGAATAATGTGTAACAATGTGAAACCAAGATAAAACTTCGTCAATACAACCTCGAAAAATCATGATTTAGAATACAAAACTAAAGAGTTTTAGCCAATGAAAGTAGCATATCTTAAAATAACCTAAGACACATTAATCATGCAATTTGATTATGAATCAATAACTAAACTTGAAGTCATGATAACAGGTCCATCTTTGCTATCTACCTTATTTATAAGTAAACTTAACTGGTTATTATTCTGCCTTGGGCTGGCAGAACACAGGGGTCTGACGGTCTAGGATAGGCGCGTTATAGTGCTTGTGACGGTTTATCGAGGGGCTGTTACAGTGGTGTAACGCTCTAGCTAGGGTGCGTCAGAGACAATAGAACAATAAAACACAACAGGGTGTGACGGTCTATCGTAAGGCCGTTACATTCATGTGACGGTCTTACGTTGGTGCGTCAGAGAATCTGCTGGCAGTAAACTAAGTAAAGGTTTATGAAAACATAACATGCCTGGAAATCAAAATACTAACACTGTCCTAGTCATAATAACGAAGTATAGGCCAACTATATGCATGGGCCAACTATAGTGAATAGAGATGATAATATCTTCCATTTAGGGCTAAGAGATGCATGAATGTATAGAACTATTAGATCATGAAATTCTTAGTCTAGAATGCATGAGATCAAGCACAACCAGAGGGCTTTTATTCCTAACAAGTTGTTTTTGCCAATCATGAGATGACCTACCTCTTCTAAAACCTTTAAACTTTGAATTTGATGCTAGGTGCTACCCTTAGTCCCTCGTACTTCTTGTGATAAATCAGCAACTTCAATCTGCTCTATTTCCTCAGCCTCTTAACCTAAGGATGTGAAATTTTGAGGGTAAGAAGATGAAACTATTAGGAACAAAAAGTTCTAATGGATTGAACTCTAATTACCTCGTTTAGACGTCCTAATCTCTGGATCTTCAGGGAACTTGCGTTCAAATTACTGGGTTGCTAAGGTTGAATCAGTAACTTTGGAAGCTTCTATCTCCTTGGTTGCTTGATCTCCTAGCACGAATTTGGAGAGCTATTAGTCTAATGTATTATAAACAAAAAGTCGTAAGGAACTTACCTGAAATTATGACTCCTTACCTTGATTATTCACGAGCCAAAAGTAAGGGTCGCTCAGTTCAGAACTAGGTCCTATTTATAGGGTTTTGAAGATTAGATCGATTCTAGAGTCCTTAATTTGCCAGAACCTAATCCCTAAGAGTCCTTTGTAATGTTATAAGTTCTCCCAAGTTGATCTCTTGTAGATAAGATCCCAAAGTTCTAATCTTTTTGCTCTGTCTTCCTTTCACGGAACTAACAGAGTGTAACGCATCCAGCCTGGCGCGTTATAGGGCTGTGGCGGTCGCCCGATAGACCGTTACATTCAACGTGTATAGAGTTTCAATTTCATAAAACTCTTTTATTCGTTTATCCACATAATTATCTTATATAAATAGTATTTATCCTTAAAATACGTGAATAAGCTAATTACCCTTCTAGAATATGGGCCAAACTTGATGGGCTTGGTCCATTAACCTTTTGGATTATCTTTAAATAGGCTAGGTTAATTATTTAACCTAATTGGGACTTTTAATGACTTATTGATCTAATATTCTATTTATTAATTTATTTAGGGCTTTATAAATTCCATAAAATAATTAAATATTCCTAAAATAATTTATAAAAATTCTGGGGTCTTACACCCTCCCCCACCTAAGAGAATTTGATCCCCAAATTTAATATATGGATTTCGGAGAGTGCACTTACAGTTAAATAATTCTGGAAATCTTTTCCGCATGACTGCTTTGGTTTCCCAAGTTGCTTCATATGGCCATGTTTTTTTCCATTGAATCTTGACCATAGGAATAACTTTATTTCTTAGTTGACGCACTTCCCGTCCAGAATCTTTATTGGATTTTGTTCGAACGTCATATCCTTCTGAATCTCTAGATTGTCATAAGTGATAATATGGTAAGGATCATATACATACTTCTTCAGCATAGAGACGTGAAATACATCATGAACTCATGCTGATTGTGGAGGTAAAGCCAGTTTGTAAGCCACTTCACCAATCCGTTCAAGAATTTCAAATGGGCCAATAAATCTTGGAGTTAGCTTTCCTTTAATGCCAAATCTTCGAATACCACGACCTGGAGAAACCTTTAAATATACATGATCTCCGACCTGAAACTCCAAGTCACGTCTTCGATTGTCAGCATAAGACTTTTACCTATCTTGTGCCATTTTCATTCTTTCTTGAATGAGCTTGATCTTCTCTGTAGAATCCCTGATGAGATCAGGGCCTAGAAATTGCTTTTCCCCTATTTCATTCCAGCATATTGGTGATCGACAGCTTTTTCCATATAAGGCTTCAAAAGGTGTCATTCGTATGCTAGCCTGATAGCTATTGTTATATGCAAACTCTACTAGAGGCAAGTGATCATACCAACTACCTCCAAAGTCGATAGCACAAGCACTGAGCATATCTTCTACTACCTGATTCGTTCTTTCCGTTTGACCATCTGTTTGTGGATGAAAAGCTGTGCTGAAATTCAATCTACTCCCTAGTGAATATTGTAGACCCTTCCAGAATTGTGATGTGAATCGAGGATCTCTATCAGATATAATAGTGACTGGGACACCATGTAGTTTGACAATCTCCTTTATGTATAATGCTGCTAGAATATCCACAGCCCATCGACTCTTTATTGGTATGAAGTGTGCGGATTTAGTCAATCGGTCTATGATTACCCATATTCCATCGTGTCCACCTCTGTTCTTAGGTAAACCCATGATAAAGTCCATCCCTATACTCTCTCATTTCCATTCGGGAATACTCAAGGGGTGTAATTCACCTGCGAGTCTAAAATGTTCTACTTTTACTTGTTGGCAGGTGACACGACGGGACACGAAATTAGCTATCTCTCTCTTCATATTGGGCCACCAGAAATTTCTTTTGAGATCTTGATACATCTTTGTTCCTCGTAGATGAATTGTGTATTTGGAATTATGCGCTTCATCTTGGATTAGTTTCTTCGTAGCCTCATGATCTGGTACACATATTCGGCCCTTAAATAATAATCTTCCGTCATTGGAAATAGCAAAATCCAGCCTTTGTTCAATATTGGCTTTAATTTCCAGTAATATAGGATCATCATTTTGCAGCTTGACCAGATCTTCTATCAATGTAGGTTGAGCTCGGATATTAGCTATGAAACAATCTTTTTCCTTTATGTCAATATCTAAGTTCAACTGAGCAAATTGAGGAATAAGGTTAGTTACACTTATCATAAGACTTGATAGCATACCCATTGGTTTTCTACCGAGTGCATCTGCTACAACATTAGCCTTGTCAGGATGATATTGAATAGCAAAAATCAAAGTCCTTGAGATATTCTAACCACCTCCTCTGCTTCATGTTAAGCTCCTTTTGAGAGAATAAATATTTCAAACTTTTGTGGTCCGAGTAGACCGTGAACTTTTCTCCATAAAGATAATGACGCCAAATTTTCAAGGCAAAAATAACCGCTGCCAATTCCAAATCATGTACGGGATAGTTTTCCTCGTGACGTTTCAATTGCCTCGAAGAATAACAGATTACTTTTCCATTCTGCATGAGAACGCATCCTAAGCCAATGCGAGACGCATCCGTATACATTTCGAATCCACCACCTTCCATCGGTAGTGATAGAATAAGAGCTGTGGTAAGATGATTCTTAAGGGTTTGGAAACTCTTCTCACATTCCTCTGACCAGACAAAAGGATTTTCTTTTCTTGTGAGTCTAGTTAAAGGAACTGCTATCTTTGAGAAGTTCTTAATGAAACTTCTATAATAACCAGCTAGACCCAGAAAGCTTCTTACTTCTGATACAGTCATTGGCCGGCTCCAATTTCTGACAGCTTCTACCTTAGAAGGATCCACAGCAATATCTTCTTTTGAAATAATGTGGCCTAGGAATGAGACTTCCTCGAGCCAGAATTTACACTTATTGAGTTTGACATAAAGCTTGTGTTCTCTAAGTGTTTGTAAAGCTATTTTCAAATGTTGTTCATGTTCCTCTTTTGTCTTGGAATATATCAAGATATCATCAATGAAGACGACGATGAACTGGTCCATATATGGCTGGAAAACATTATTCATAAGTTGCATGAATGCTGCTGGGGCATTAGTTAACCCAAATGGCATCACTACGAATTCATAGTGGCCATAACGACTTCGAAAAGCCAATTTATAAATGTCCTTTTCTTTAATTCTAAGCTGATGATAACCTGATCTGAGGTCTATCTTAGAGAAATATTCTGCTCCTGAAAGTTGAACTTTTCTTTGTTATAACGCCGATCTGAGCGTCGGCTTGATTCTTCTCCTTTCCCTTTCAATTTTTTGACCTTCTCTAAGGTCCTTTCACATAAATACGCTCGCTGAACCATCTCCGCATAATTACGGATGTTTTGGATCCCGAGCTGCTGGATGAAACCGGGACGTCACCTGTGACGACCCAGAGTTCAGGACACCGATATACCGATAACATCGATACACCGACACCAAGAACTGGGGAGGCCACCCAAGAGGCTGATGAGGCCCCTGAAGGGTTAGTGGGGGTTAGCTGAGGAGTATGCATAATTAATTGTGAATTGGGGCGCGCAATACAGTAAGTATTTAAGATTTAAACACAAGTGCGGAAGCAATTCAAAATAACCAGAGTGATAAATATATAACTAGTCCAGAGTCACAAACACTAGTCCTCAAGGCACAACTACGCGGGGCATACCCCGGCAAAAGTACAACACAAGCCTCAAAAAGGCAGCTCGTGCTCAGCTGGCAGCTAAAGGAACGGTCCCGAAACAGCACGCTAAACTCCGGGAGACGTCGGGCGCGGCTCACCTGAAAGGGAAAGAGTGAGTCACAGCCAAACTCAGTAGGGGTCACGCGGATCCCTACCTCGCACTAAACAAGCGAACAAGCATAAATAACAGCAATTAAAGCATGCATTTAAATAAATATACAGGCAATGGCATGAATAACTAACACAAGAAAGCTGTAAACTCTAGCTAAGCAAGTATAACAGCTAACACATGCCACTACTACTTAAATGCAAGCGATTAAAGCTAAAACTACCAAATAGAATGAGCTGCAACTAATACAGACAACAAGGAAGGACAACCATTGGAGCAGAAACCAGAAGCGTCCACTGACGGCTTACACTGCGTCTCAAGCACTCGCAGTCGACGAAGCGACAAGCTAAGCGCGTAAACAGTACCAGACCAAGTGACCAGTCGGAGTGACACCCGTCGGCGTCAGTCCACAGTCTCCGACCACGTGTGCACACACTGACTCTAGCCTGAGCCAGGCCCTCTAACTAGTTTTCTCCCTTGGCAGGACGCTACCATTGGCTGGGAGCCCACGGAACTAGCTTACAAACCGTGAATGGGAAATATACCCCTCCGCCATCCTCAAGCGGGTCGGTACTCAACAGACCTTAGGGCAACAACACTGGCTCCATTGCCTGGAAAGAAAAGCTACTCTATTGGCATATAAAACACGCCACAATATAGTAAAACAACACAACCATGGCATGAATAAAGAACGGAACGCATAAGCAATGGGCTGGGAACATAACCAGACCGACGGGCAAGCGGCGGTCAGAGGCCCACGCGCTACTTGGAAGTGACGGTCGGGGACTGGTGCGTTACATCAAGAGTGACGCGCTGGTCTCCAGCCGTTACTCCCTCCCGAGTTCCAACTCACAGGTGCAGGGGGGAATGTGACGGTAGGGGCCCTGCGCGTCGCTTCCAAGCGGCGCGGTAGGTCACCGCCGTTACATCCTCCCGAGTACCAAACCCAAAGGCCCTGAAGGGGAGAGTGACGGTGGGGGTCCTATGCGTTGCTTCCAAGCGATGCGCGGGAACTCCGCCGTTACTTTCACCCGAGGCTCAAAACAACATACAGCGTTCCAAACGATAGCAGATGAAGCGACGCCCCAGTCTTGGCGCGTCGTTACAAGCGACGGCCGGTCGACAGACCGCCGGGCTCACCGCCTCACCGGGCTAACGGAAAACAACGAACGAGTAACAGATGGGGTTCCCACCGTTACTCTCCAAATGACGCCCCTCGATAGGCCGTTATTTGGGAAGTGACGCATCCATCTTGGACCGTCAGGCAAGTGACGGTTCCTGGTAGGACCGTCACTGCACCTGGGTTACGGGCGGGTACGGTTTGTAAACCGAAGCCCTCCCGGATGGCTGAAAACGCCGGGTATCGACGAAAAACCTGATAACCTGTCATTCCCCGCATGCTAGACAACAATTTAACATCTAAATCTAGCACATGCAAGGCCTAAAACGCATCAAACTCAAGATTTAGGCTAAAACCCCAAAAAAATAGAAATACGAACATCATGCATGCTACGGGGTGCTAATCAACAAACGGGCTAAAGGAAACGATCCTAGCAAGATCGAGATTCCATCCCCCTACCTTTCGCAAGCCGAAACCGTCGAACGGGCCGCATGCAAGGAGGAAGAGCCACGGAGCTTCCACGCTCCACCTCGCTCCTACGATCACCGATCCACGCCGAAGTGGACACCCACGCGCTCTACTCGACGCGAGGAATCCAACGGTGCCAACCTCGTCTCAATCCGACGCCGTCTCGACCACGATCCCTAAGAGAGGAGAGGAGGTGGCCGCACGGAGGAGAGAGAGAGAGAGTGAAATGAGAGATCGACGGGGGAGAGAGAGTGAGGGTGAGAGATATATAAAATAAAAATAAAATTAATATATATATAATATAATCATTATATATATAAAAATCTTATTAATATTCAATAACCCTCAAATAGCTCCGAACAAATCCGGAAAAATGCCAGACAAATTCCTAAAAATCCAGGAAAATAGCCAGAAATACCAGAACAATTAATAGAACAAATACCACGAAGGATCCATTAAGGCACGGGCCTTACAGTCCCTCCCTCCTTACAGAAATTTCACCCTCGAAATTTACAACAACCGAAAAGGAGGAAACTGAGAAAGGACTTATACCTCACTGGAACAAGAAAGGGAAAAGCTGACGCATCTCATCTTCACGCTCCCAAGTAGACTCGTTACCAGAGTGACGCTGCCAAGCAACCCTTACCAGAGGAATAACCTTATTTCTCAACCGCTGCTCACGACGGTCTTCAATTCGGATAGGAGACTCTGGCGTGGACAAATCGGCAGTCACCTCGGGCCACACTGAATCATCGAGAACATGAGAAGCATCAGACACACATTTCCTCAACTGAGACACGTGGAACACATCATGAATAGCTTGCATGGCCGCCGGCAGTTGCAAACGATAAGCCACTGAACCAATAGCTTCAACAATCGGAAAAGGGCCAACATACCGCGGACTAAGCTTTCCACGCTTCCCAAACCTGGAAACACCTTTCATTGGAGATATTTTAACAAACACCATATCTCCAGGCTCAAATTGTAGTGGACGTCTGCATTGATCTGCATAACTTTTCTGTCGACTCTGAGCCGTCAACAATCTCCATCTGATCAGACGAACCACATCAGAACACTGCTGTACCATGTCCGGTCCTGTCAACAGTCGGTCCCCAACATCAAACCAGTTCAGAGGAGTACGACAAGGACGACCATACAGCGCTTCATAAGGAGCCATGCCAATACTAGAGTGAAAACTATTATTATAAGCGAACTCAACAAGTGGCAAATGCTGACCCCACGAACCTTGCCAATCAAGGCAACACGATCTCAGCATGTCCTCCAAAGTCTGAATAGTTCTCTCTGACTGTCCATCTGACTGTGGGTGATACGCTGAACTGAAAGCTAACTCAGTGCCCAAAGCTTTCTGGAAACTACGCCAGAAGCCAGAGGTAAAACGCGGGTCACGATCTGACACAAGTGAAATAGGAATTCCATGCAGCGGCACGATCTTCTGCACATAGAGCTCGGCCAATCTCTGCACACTCCAAGTAACTTTAATTGGCAACAATCTGGCGCTTTTCGTCAATCTGTCGACAAGCAACCAGATTCCATCAAAACATTGAGAAGTTCGAGGCAAACCCACCACAAAATCTGTAGTAACATGGTCCCATTTCCACATCGGAATTTCTAATGGTTGAAGCAGACCACCTGGCTTTTGATGTTCGGCTTTAACTAACTGACAAGTCAAGCACTTAGAAACAAAAATAGCCACGTCCTTCTTCATGCCGGGCCACCAGAACTGCTTCTTCAAATTCTGATACATCTTGGTGACACCAGGGTGAATAGCAAAACGGGAACCATGGGCTTCACTCAGAATCTCACTCCTCAAATCATTATCAACGGGAATATACAATCTGCCCTGGAAACTGACGACCAGCTCGTCATCAAATTCCACATCATATCTTGATATAACACGGGCCAAATCGAAATCAGCTTGCTGGGCTTCTAAAATCTGCTGATACAAAGCTGAACCCAAAACCAAGCTAGCACAAACTGCCATCTTCGGATCGGCAGGAATCTCTACACACAATGCCTCGCTCGGAAGCTGTTCCCACAATTTCCATTCGTGAAGCAACAAATGGCTGACCTGTACTTTCCTGCTCAGAGCATCGGCCGCAACGTTCGTTTTACCTGGCTGATAGGAGAGTGTAAAGTCATAATCCTTCATGTATTCCATCCATCGCCTCTGCCTGAGGTTCAGATCTTTCTGGGAGAAAATATACTGTAAACTCTGATGATCAGTAAAAATCTGAAATTTCTCACCATACAGATAATGTCTCCAGATCTTCAAGGCAAAAATAACTGCAGCTAGCTCTAGATCATGAGTGGGATAATTTCCTTCATGCTGTTTCAATTGCCGAGATGCATATGCGATAACCTTACCATGTTGCATCAGCACTGCACCCAAACCTACTCGAGACGCATCTGTACAAACAAGAAAACCACCCGAGTCGGAAGGCAAAGTCAACACTGGAGAAGAAGTCAATAGCCTTTTCAATTCAACAAAGCTAGCCTCACACTGATCCGACCAGACAAATGGCACACCCTTCCGTGTCAATTTAGTCATCGGTGTTGCAATCTTCACGAAATCTTGAATGAATCTGCGGTAATACCCAGCCAATCCTAAAAAACTTCGTATCTCCGTGATGGTCCTCGGTCTCTGCCAACTCAAAACGACATCAATCTTTGCAGGGTCTACTGCCACTCCATCACCAGAAATCACGTGGCCAAGAAAATGAATCTCCTGAAGCCAAAATTCACATTTACTGAGCTTCGCATAGAGCTCGTGATCTCTTAGAGTCTGCAGAACGATCCTCAAATGCTGCACATGATCATCAACAGAGGCAGAATAAATCAAGATATCATCAACAAAGATCACCACAAAATGGTCCAGAAATGGACGAAAGATACGCTGCATTAGGTCCATGAAAGCTGCTGGGGCATTAGTCAAACCAAACGGCATGACTAAAAATTCAAAGTGACCATATCGAGTACTGAAAGCAGTCTTCTCCACATCAGATTCCCGGATCCGTAACTGAAAATAGCCAGACCGGAGATCAATCCGTGAAAAGACAGTAGCAGACTGTAACTGGTCAAACAAATCATCAATCCTGGGGAGCGGATACTTATTCTTGACAGTCGCCTGATTCAGCTGCCTGTAATCGATACAAAGCCTCAGGTTTCCATCTTTCTTTTTCACAAACAGCACTGGGGCACTCCACGGAGAAAAACTGGGACGAATATAACCTTTCTCCAGTAACTCTAGTAGCTGTGCACGCAGTACTTTCAATTCAGCTGGAGCCATACGGTACGGCGGCTTTGCTAAGGGGCCAGTACCTGGAATCAGTTCAATCACCATCTCAATCTCTCGCTCTGGGGGCAAGCCTGGCAACTCGTCAGGAAACACATCAGGGAACTCACAGACAACCGGAATATCACAAACATCCCGTCGTGGTTTTTCAACAGCCACCACTGAAGCAAGGAATCCCTGACAACCTGCGCTAAGCAACCTATAGGCTCGAATAGCAGAAATAATCATACGAGAAGAACGGGATCGAATACCTTGAAAATAAAAGGCTGATTTTCCCTGGGGCTGAAAATAGACTTTCTTCGATCTGCAGTCAACCACAGCTCCATAATGCTCCAACCAATCCATTCCCAGAATAACATCATAATCTGCCAGCTGCAACGCATACAATCTCGCCGGCAACTGGTGATTATCAATCGTCACAGGAGACTCGTCCAAAATACAGAGGAGTAACCATGAAATCTCCAGAAGGCAATTCCACAAATAACTCACAAGACAACTCAGAAGTCGGTTCCTCAATACAAGCCATGAAATCCTCATAAATAAAAGAGTGAGAAGCACCAGAATCAAATAAGACATGGGCTGAATGTCCATAAAGCATAATCGTACCTTCCACAAGATGGGACGCAGCAGCATCAGCTCTTGTCAAATGAGAAACTTTGCCTTTCTGCTTCTTAGAACCAGCTGAAGATTGCTGAGAAGACGCCGACGCCTGAGAGAAAAATTGCTGTGGAGCTTGTGGTGCAGGAGGTCTAAACTGCGGCTGAGGTTGAGACAACTGAGGAGCTTGCAATGGATTCGGCCTCAGCGGGCAATCACGAACCACATGACCAGGCTGGTCGCACCGAAAGCAAACAACAGAAAGAGAACACGGCTGGCCCTTGTGATGACCACCGCATCTCCGACACGTCCACGGCTGACTAGCAGCTGAGCTCTGCCGAGTCTGAGAAGAAGGCGCTGTCGGCTGCTGAACAGAATCTGTACCGGACGGCTGCTGAAAAAACTTCTTCTTCTTCTTAAACCATTTGAACTTGGGCTTAGAAGGAGAGGAAGCACTGGAAACCTCTGACTGGACCGAAGGAACACTAGGCACGGGCTGTCGGTAAGCCTGCTGAACCTGAGCTACCGGCTGCACTGACCCTGCCTGGGGATATCCACCCGGTCTCGCCATTTCCAGCTCTAAAGCTACAGCTGTCTGACACGCAGTATCGAGATCCGCAACACGACTCGCTATCAACGGCATCTTCAACTCTGGCCTCAACCCACGCAAGAATTGCTGGGTCTTCAAAGCTTCACTGGCCAGCACATGGGGCGCATACTGACCCAATTCCAAGAACTTATTCCTGTACTGAAGCACGGTCATACTGCCCTGGGTCAATTCCATAAACCGATACATCTTATCCATCTGCAAGCAGGCAGGAGTATAGGCACGCTCAAAAGCAGCAACGAACTCTGCCCAAGTGATTTGCCGAAGAGGTCTGGATCGAAAGGAAATCTGCCACTCGGCTTTCCACCACGCAATGGATGTACCCTGGAGTTGAAAAGCAGCAAGCATGACTTTCTCATCTTCAGCACACTCCATCGAGACAAACACACGCTCTATCGCGTCCAACCATTGCCTCGCGACTTCTGGATCAGCTTGGCCATCGAAAGCAGGCGGATTGAACATCAGAAATTCCTTCAAAGCCTTGCCTCGACTGCCAGGCACTTCAGCTTGAACGATCGGCACTGGAGGAGCAACTGGAACGACAGGAACAGCGGGAACTGCAGGAGGAGGTGCAGAACCGCTACCTTCCCTGGGCGCATCTCGAGGAACACGAGGAGGTCGAGGAGGTCTTCCTCGACGAGGCGGCATAATTATGCTGCCAAAAACACAATCAACAATGAAATCCATCAATCATGCGGAAAACATCCTATGCCAGCAAGAGACGACAACAGGACTAGCTCTGGACAAGGCGTCAATTCCAATTCTTTACGCAAATCCTCAACTTACGCTCTGATACCATCTATGACGACCCAGAGTTCAGGACACCGATATACTGATAACATCGATACACCGACACCAAGAACTGGGGAGGCCACCCAAGAGGCTGATGAGGCCCCTAAAGGGTTAGTGGGGGGGTTAGCTGAGGAGTATGCATAATTAATTGCGAATTGGGGCGCGCAATACAGTAAGTATTTAAGATTTAAACACAAGTGCGGAAGCAATTCAAAATAACCAGAGTGATATATATATAACTAGTCCAGAGTCACAAACACTAGTCCTCAAGGCACAACTACGCGGGGCATACCCCGGCAAAAGTACAACACAAGCCTCAAAAAGGCAGCTCGTGCTCAGCTGGCAGCTAAAGGAACGGTCCCGAAACAACACGCTAAACTCCGGGAGACGTCGGGCGCGGCTCACCTGAAAGGGAAAGGGTGAGTCACAGCCAGACTCAGTAGGGGTCACGCGGATCCCTACCTCGCACTAAACAAGCGAACAAGCATAAATAACAGCAATTAAAGCATGCATTTAAATAAATATATAGGCAATGGCATGAATAACTAACACAAGAAAGCTGTAAACTCTAGCTAAGCAAGTATAACAGCTAACACATGCCACTACTACTTAAATGCAAGCGATTAAAGCTAAAACTACCAAATAGAATGAGCTGCAGCTAATACAGACAACAAGGAAGGACAACCACTGGAGCAGAAACCAGAAGCGTCCACTGACGGCTTACACTGCGTCTCAAGCACTCGCAGTCGACGAAGCGACAAGCTAAGCGCGTAAACAGTACCAGACCAAGTGACCAGTCGGAGTGACACCCGTCGGCGTCAGTCCACAGTCTCCGACCACGTGTGCACACACTGACTCTAGCCTGAGCCAGGCCCTCTAACTAGTTTTCTCCCTTGGCAGGACGCTACCATTGGCTGGGAGCCCACGGAACTAGCTTACAAACCGTGAATGGGAAATATACCCCTCCGCCATCCTCAAGTGGGTCGGTACTCAACAGACCTTAGGGCAACAACAGTGGCTCCATTGCCTGGAAAGAAAAGCTACTCTATTGGCATATAAAACACGCCACAATATAGTAAAACAACACAACCATGGCATGAATAAAGAACGGAACGCATAAGCAATGGGCTGGGAACATAACCAGACCGACGGGCAAGCGACGGTCAGAGGCCCACGCGCTACTTGGAAGTGGCGGTCGGGGACTGGTGCGTTACATCAAGAGTGACGCGCTGGTCTCCAGCCGTTACTCCCTCCCGAGTTCCAACTCACAGGTGCAGGGGGGAATGTGACGGTAGGGGCCCTGCGCGTTGCTTCCAAGCGGCGCGGTAGGTCACCGCCGTTACATCCTCCCGAGTACCAAACCCAAAGGCCCTGAAGGGGAGAGTGACGGTGGGGGTCCTATGCGTTGCTTCCAAGCGACGCGCGGGAACTCCGCCGTTACTTTCACCCGAGGCTCAAAACAACATACAACGTTCCAAACGATAGCAGATGAAGCGACGCCCCAGTCTTGGCGCGTCGTTACAAGCGACGGCCGGTCGACAGACCGCCGGGCTCACCGCCTCACCGGGCTAACGGAAAACAACGAACGAGTAACGGATGGGGTTCCCACCGTTACTCTCCAAACGACGCCCCTCGATAGGCCGTTATTTGGGAAGTGACGCATCCATCTTGGACCGTCAGGCAAGTGACGGTTCCTGGTAGGACCGTCACTGCACCTGGGTTACGGGCGGGTACGGTTTGTAAACCGAAGCCCTCCCGGACGGCTGAAAACGCCGGGTATCGACGAAAAAACTGATAACCTGTCAAACCACGCATGCTAGACAACAATTTAACATCTAAATCTAGCACATGCAAGGCCTAAAACGCATCAAACTCAAGATTTAGGCTAAAACCCCAAAAAAATGGAAATACGAACATCATGCATGCTACGGGGTGCTAATCAACAAACGGGCTAAAGGAAACGATCCTAGCAAGATCGAGATTCCATCCCCCTACCTTTCGCAAGCCGAAACCGTCGAACGGGCCGCATGCAAGGAGAAAGAGCCACGGAGCTTCCACGCTCCACCTCGCTCCTATGATCACCGATCCACGCCGAAGTGGACACCCACGCGCTCTACTCGACGCGAGGAATCCAACGGTGCCAACCTCGTCTCAATCCGACGCCGTCTCGACCACGATCCCTAAGAGAGGAGAGGAGGTGGCCGCACGGAGGAGAGAGAGAGAGAGAGTGAAATGAGAGATCGACGGGGGAGAGAGAGTGAGGGTGAGAGATATATAAAATAAAAATAAAATTAATATATATATATAATATAATCATTATATATATAAAAATCTTATTAATATTCAATAACCCTCAAACAGCTCCGAACAAATCCGGAAAAATGCCAGACAAATTCCTAAAAATCCAGGAAAATAGCCGGAAATACCAGAACAATTAATAGAACAAATACCACGAAGGATCCATTAAGGCACGGGCCTTACATCACCCGTCCATAAACCGATTCGCCTTTAATAAATCGGTACTGATTAGATGTGATACATACGGTGCTAGCCATGAGAATTGCAGTTCATATTCGGCAACCGTCATCATTCCTTGCCGAAGAGTGGCGAACTCCATAGCCTTTCATTCCTTTACGTGCTCCGAAAAGTACTTGGCACGGAATAGGGTAAGAAAACCATCCCATGTATGAGGTGCATCGGCCGGAGGTGTCGGAACCGACTTCCACCATGTGCGAGCATCTTTGTTAAGTTGAAAGGTTGTGAGACGCACATTCTCCTAATCGGTGCATTGGATAACATCAAATATACGATTCATTTCGTCTATCCAGTTCTCTGCCTCGTCGGGATTAGAAGAACCATAGAATCGCGGAGGGTTTAAACTCCAGAAATTGCGATGTAGGTCACCAGCCCTTGCCCCTGCGCCACCTTGCGCTATGGTTTGCAATGCCTGAGTAAGGCCGGCAACTGTTTGTTGCATGCCATCCCAATCTACGTGATGAGCCATTCGTAAGATAAGGTACCTGAGAGAAAATAACAACTTGTTATTTCTCATGAAATTGGAATAAAAAAAATCAATCTTAAAGTTAATTAATTATCTTATCCCGGGCTCTACCCAATTCTCACGTGGGTATAGAAATTTCTTCTTTAGTTCATAGGTAGGGGTCCTTAAATTTTGGACTTTTCCTATGACATGACTCTTCTTCCTAAGTCCTGAGACTTAGGCTCTGATACCAACTTATCTGTCACGCCCCAAGCCTTTATTACAGTGGAAGACTAACTCGGGGAGCGCAGACAGCCGGCATGGTAAGCCTCTTGCAAGCAAGAACGACCAGAGCGCAATACAATCACACACACAAATGCAATTACACTATATATATATATATATATATATATATATATATATATATATATATATATTCGAACTTCAACTTTATTTCATTACTAACTCAAGTACAACCACTAATTCAATTTTCATTATGTACTAGACTCAAGAAATAGGAAAATTACATAGACTCAATCTAAACAATTTAGACTTCCTAAGTCTTCACTCTCATCTTGACAATACTTTCATTCGCTCTCGGACCCGCGACTTGTATAACCCAAATCCGAATTCGAATCACTTCCATCTCCTGAAAAGATTGGAAATAGGTAATGAGCACACTTGCCCAGTAGGTATCTTCGCATCAACATGAAGGCACTATTAAAGTAATTAACAATTTAGCTCTAAAGAATAAGGTAAAAATCATGCGAATGCGAACAATCACACGATTAAACCAAAGTAACAGGACGATCAAGTAAGTTAGAATGAGAGCAAGTACGAACTAGCAAGAATGTAACAAGAACATGATATTGTCCTTTCATGAACAAGAATGTATCGAGAATGTACTAGCAAGCAACATAATAATCACTCTAGTACCTTTTGCTAATGAGCAAGTACTTCTTGAATTTTTGTGGAATATCAAGCAAGAAAGTCATGTAGAAGAATGTCATGTCATGCTGTATTGTGGATTTTCACTTATTTATAGAGAAAGTACTCCCAACGCAATGCGACGCTAGTAGCATCATACCCCATGGTTTATAATAGTATATTTCTGACAATCAACCGAGGAGACTAGCATAGAGCCATTGAACACGATCAGTGCTCGATCACATCTTCAAATATAAATCAAGCTTTTTCCACGCATGTAACAATAAAGTATGGCCAAGAATGTAATAAGTTTAATAAGCTCATGATAACAATAATTCAATGAATGAATGCTTTAATAAGAATCATGAGAAATCAAGAATGACTTAAGCAAGGTTATGCTTATGGAAATAAATCGGTAGCATAACAGTATATTCTTTATTTTCCATTCATTATTTTAGGTTCTTTGATCAAAATGATAAGTTCAAGATCATCAATAGTCCATCTAGAAACCTTGGAATATCAACCCTTGGTCTACCTTGGGTTAAAATACTCAAGCAGTGTGACGGTCGTGTACTGGGCCATTACATGATGTGACGGTCTAGAGTTGATGCGTTAGAACGACAAAATCCAGAAATAGTAATTTGACTCAGTTAACTGTGACGGTTGTATATTGGGCCGTTACTTGTGCCTGACGGTCCAACATAGAGCCGTTACATTACTGATAACCAAAAATATCGATAGTGTAATCTAATCAATGGGCTTTAATGGTACAACCAACTCGGCGTCCTAGTGGGAACCCCAGGCTCGCGGAGAATTACGGAGGCCTTGCAACAAGATTTTATAGTCCATTGGAAGAAATATCCAATAGAGAGGTCCTCATGTCCAAGAATAATGTTCCTATAGTGCAATGTGAACTAATGGACAACATATCGGAATATGCGTCATATACTTAAAGAAATGACTCTATAGATAAAGAAGAATGTGTAACAATGTGAAACCAAGATTAAACTCTGTCAATACAACCTTGGAAAATCATGATTTAGAATACAAAACAATAGAGTTTTAGCCAAGGAAAGTAGCATATCTTAAAATAACCTAAGACACATTAATCATGCAATTTGATTATGAATTAGTAACTAAACTTGAAGTCATGATAACAGGTCCATCTTAGCTATCTTGCTTATTTATAAGTAAACTTAACTGGTTATTATTCTGCCTTGGGCTGGCAGAACACAGGGGTCTGACGGTCTAGGATAGGCACGTTACAGTGCTTGTGACGGTTTATCGAGGGGCCGTTACAGTGGTGTAACGCTCCTGCTAGGGTGCGTCAGAGATAATAGAACAATAAAACACAACAGGGTGTGACGGTCTATCATAAGGCCGTTACATTCATGTGACGGTCTTACATTAGTGCGTCAGAGAATCTGATGGCAGTAAACTAAGTAAAGGTTTATGAAAACATAACATGCCTAGAAATCAAAATACTACCACTGTCCTAGTCATAATAACGAAGTATAGGCCAACTATATGCATGGGTTTAGTGAATAGACAGGATAATATCTTTTAATTTTCATTTAGGGCTAAGAGATGCATGAATGTATAGAACTATTAGATCATAAAACTCTTAGTCTAGAATGCATGAGATCAAGCACAACCAGAGGACTTTTATTCCTAACAAGTTGTTTTTGCTAATCATGAGATAACCTGCCTCTTCTAAAACATTTTAACTACGAATTTGATGCTAGGTGCTACCCTTAGTCCCTTGTACTTCTTGTGATAAATCAGCAACTTCAATCTGCTCTATTTCCTCAGCCTCTTAACCTAAGGATGTGAAATTTTGAGGGTAAGAAGATGAAACTATTGGGAATAAAAAGTTCTAAAGGATTGAACTCTAATTACCTCGTTTAGACGTCTTAATCTCTGGATCTTCAGGGAACTTGCGTTCAGATTCCTAGGTTGTTAAGGTTGAATCAGCAACTTTGGAAGCTTCTATCTCCTTGGTTGCTTGATCTCCTAGCACGAAATTTTGAGAGCTATTAGTCTAATATATTATAAATAAAAAATCGTAAGGAACTTACCCGAAATTATGACTCCTTACCTTAATTATTCACGAGCCAAAAGTAAGGGTCGCTCAGTTCAGAACTCGGTCCTATTTATAGGGTTTTGAAGATTAGATCGATTCTAGAGTCCTTAATTTACCAGAACCTAATCCCTAAGAGTCCTTAGTAATGTTATAAGTTCTCCTAAGTCGATATCTTGTAGATAAGATCTCAAAGTTCTAATCTTTTTGCTCGTTCTTCCTTTCACGGAACTAACAGAGTGTAACGCATCCAGCCTGGCGCGTTACAGGGCTGTGGCGGTCGCCCGATAGACCGTTACATTCAACGTGTATAGAGTTTCAATTTCATAAAACTATTTTATTCTTTTATGCACATAATTATCTTATATAAATAGTATTTATCCTTAAAATACGTGAATAAGCAAATTACCCTTCTAGAATATGGGCCAAACTTGATGGGCTTGGTCCATTAACCTTTTGGATTATCTTTAAATAGGCTAGGTTAATTATTTAACCTAATTGGGCCTTATAATGGCTTTTTGATCTAATATTCTATTTATTAATTTATTTAGGCCTTTATAAATTCCATAAAATAATTAAATATTCCTAAAATAATTTATAAAAATTCTGGGGTCTTACAGAGAGAGTAACGGGACGAAAATGTGTGTGCGTGAATAGAAACTGCACCGAGGCAAGCACTTATGCGTGAAATGCAGAACAAAGCTAGACTTGCACCGTGTTAGATTTTTAGCGATACAACACATGCACTAACTATGATTTATTCTAAGAGATAACATGCACCAAATGGACCATACAAACAGATAGAATTGAAGGATTTAAACACCTTAATCTAAACATGATTAATAGAAAGTCATTATCAAAATTAGGGTTCCAACATTTACCACCCAAGCTATGTGTTCTGCTTGGTCCAAAAAGGTCAATGTGGATTAACTCAAGGGGTCTTGATGTAGTTACATCATTCTTACACATGAATGATGTCCTGGTTTGCTTACCCATGCTGCACGCCCCACATACTCCTTCATCAATAACCTTTAGCTTAGGCAAACCAACTACCAAATCATTTCGAGACAGTTTTAGCAAAACATTAAAACTAGCATGCCCAAGTCAGCAATGCCAAAGCCAAGCATCATCATTATTCCTTGCAACCAAACACAAGTTCTCATGAGTGGCATCATCCAAATCAATCATATATACATTGTTATGCCTAAAACCAATGAATTTTATCTCATGAGTATTTTTATTTACAACAGTGCAGTGGTTAGAATCAAAAATCACTTTGCATCCTTTGTCACACAATTGACTTATGCTTAGAAGATTGTGGTGCAACCCGTTCACTAGCAAGATATTCTCAATGGCATGGTTTTGATTCTTACCTACCTTAACTTCTCCGACAATTTTGCCTTTGTCCTTACCACTAAATGCTACTGTCCCACCATTCTTTTCATGCAGGTCCGCAAACAAATCTTTGTTTCCCGTCATGTGCCGAGAGCATCCGCTGTCCAAGTACCATCTATTCCTTTGGGCTCTCAAGCAGACCTGCAAGCACAACACAAGTACTTATGCGGATTTTGGTACCCAAGCAAGCTTGGGTCCAGGATGGTTAGAGACATGAGATGTGTATAATCTATTTCTCATTCTAGCAAAGCTTTCATGATCAAATTTTAGAATTCTGCAATCATACATGTCATGGCCTAACCTTCCACAATAAAAGCTTGTAATGGCTCTATCCCTATTTTTTCTCCTTCCTACATTCAAGAAAGAATTATGCACATGTGTTTTTGACGAGGATGGAGATGAACTTCTGGGAGACACATGAGTTGAATGTGTTTCAGATTGTAGTGTTTTTCCTTTTTCAAGAATGGCAATGACATCCCTCAACTCATTGACTTCATGCTTTAGTGAGTGGACTTGATTTTCGGCCTTTTCTTTTGCTTGATTGCATGTCATGCTTCCGAGCTTTTCTTGTTCCAGATTATTTTTCAGATCATCATGCATTTTACTTAGTGTGAACTGCTCCTTTCTCATGCATGAAATCTCTTTTTCAAGTAATTCATTCTTGGACACAAGAATTTCTTTCTCATTTGTCAATTTCTCGGTTTCAGATTTTAACACATGGCAATTTTCACATGAGTTTCCAGCATGCACAGGATGTTCAATTTTCTTTTTCAAATGTCTATTTTCATATCTGAATTTTTTACATTTTTCATATAATGACTCATATGCAATTTGCCATTGTTCACATGTAAGAGATTCGGTTTCAGAATTTACCTCATTGGCATCGTCTTCATTTGCCATGAAACATAGATTCTAAACTAACTCATCCAGTTCATTTTCCTTCTCGGACTCGACCTCGTCTTCATCACTCCATGTAGCCACCATGGCCTTTGGCTTCTTGAATTTTCCTTTCCTGAATTTTTTCATGAGCTCGGGGCACTCACCCCGCATGTGTCCGGGTTTTTTGCATTCGTAGCAAATGACTTCCTCTTTCTTGCTATTCTCACCTATGTTAGGACCTTGCCTTCTTGGTCCTTTTCTGAATTGACCACCGAATTTTCTTGTCCCTTTGACAAATCTTCTCGCTCTTCTGGTGATCATTGCAACCAGCTCCTCATCCTCGGTGTTGCCCATGGAGCCATCGTCACTACCCTCTGAGTCTTGTTGGTCCACCTTCAGTGCCAATGGTGTGACGACCTTCTTCTTCTTGTGCTCCTCCTCACTCCTCTTGATGTTGATTTCGTAAGTCATCAAGGAGCCAATTAGCTCGTCCAATTTCAAAGTGCTGAGATCCTTTAAGTCCACGATTACAGTGGCCTTTGTGTGCCATTGTGATGACAAGGATCTCAGAACTTTTCTGACGAGCTCCTTATCTGAATATTCCTTGCCTAGGCCCTTTAGTCCATTTGTTATTTCTGTTAATCTTGCGAACATGTCAGAAATGGACTCGTTTGGTTTCATTATGAACAGCTCGTAATCCCGAATTAGCAGGTTCACCTTGGTTTCCATCACTTCTGATGTTCCTTCGTAGATTAGCCGTAGCTTGTTCCACATCTCCTGCGCAGAAGAACATATGGAAATACGTGAGTATTCATTAGGATGAATGGCACACTGTATTATATTCATGGCTTTAAAGTTTGCTGAACACTTCTTTATATCCTCATCATCCCACTCATCCTCATTTTGAGACAGAGTATACGGACCCTTGCTAATGACGCGCCACACGTCATAGTCTTGGGCTCGTAGAAAAACATAGATTCTATTTTTCCAATAAGGGTAATTTGATCCATCAAAGAACGAGGGTCTTTGGATCGAATGCCCTTCGGGCATTATCCCCTTGTTTGCCATATAAAGGGATCTGCTCTACGACTGTGAGGTCGAGTGAAACAGAGACCAAAGCTCTGAAACCAATTGTTGAGTCCCGAACGGTGGCAATCAAGAGGGGAGAGGTGAATTGATTGTCCAATTAAAAATTTCTTCCAAGTGAAAACAATGTTAATTAAACACACAAGCACTTGGCCTCACTCGAACATGATCTCACTTGTAAATGCGTGTGGATAAGGGTAGGTGTTTGATTAAGGGATTGGTGTATGCTCAACTCACCGTGAAGCCCACTCGACAAAGAATCTGGAAAAACAAACCATAAGTAACACACGGAGTTTTTAGGTGGTTCAGGTACACAAAAGTGTCCCCTACATCCACCCCTCACAGTGAGAATTAAGACTTCACTATGAAGTGAGCCACACACACACGCTGTGTAGAACATCAAACACATACACGCGGCACCCGATTTGGGCTGCCACATACATATACACACACGTTCGTGTTTCCGAACACGAACACCACACACAAGTATCTGATTCAAGTTTATACAACAAATGCTCAAGTTCAAACTAAATGATTCTTAAAATAAAGAGTGAAGAATGATTTATCATGGTTGGAGCTCCCCCTTTTTCTTCTCCGAACATAGTTTGGTGCTTCAGCAGGAGGAAGATCGATCCTTGAGGAAGAATGAGGCTATGTCGCACAAATAAGGTTGCAGCTTTGATATCCCACGCAGCTTGCTATTGGGGATGATGTAAAGGCTTGATTCAATCTTCTTCCCTTCACTTTCAGGTTCAGAACAAGGTGGAAGAAGCCCCTGGAGCTGCTGCTGCGAACCTGCACTCACAAAGGTTAGAATAATAACACACTTTAGATCTCTCCAAATTTCACTTGGGTTTACAACCCAACAAGATGTTTTATATAATTTGGATGGTCAAAAGACAGCCTAGGGACCAGATCCACATATCCTGGAGTGATTTGGGGCAATTGGACCGGACTTGGAAGACTTTTGGCACGCCTACACGAAGGTCGTAATTGACGGCGCCGCCCTAGACCGAAAAGGGTCGACCCTCGTGAGGTTATCAAGAGCCAGATTCAATGGGTCGACCCTTGGGGTCGACCCTCGCGTGAATGGGTCGACCCTTGCAGTTATGGTGAAAGTGTTGGGTTCCATGCAGTATTCAGAGGGGGGGTGAATGAATATAACCCTTTAAAAACTTTCACCCAATTTAAAACTAGAATACTAACAAGACTTTCACTCAATATAAAATTTCGCCCAAACTAGAACTATGATGCTAACTAGACAGATTTACCAAATCTGAAAGCTAATCAACTATTCAGTTCTACCAGTTAGCAAACACATGGAGTGCCCCTATGCATTCATCTAGCGGAAGCACAAATGAACAAATCAAACCACAATGCACAAGGGGTTTTTAGGTGGTTCGGTCCTCCAGACCTACATCCACCCCACACTCAAACCGAGTGTGGCTTCCACTAGCTCACGCTAGAAACAGCAGACTCAGTCTGCAACAAACGCTGCCAAACAGCTTGACCAGGGGAACAACCTCCCCTCTTCCTCCCAACCGGAGGGAACCACTAGTGACACCAGTCACTAGCAAACCAGAGACACAAGGTCTCTCTTCCTCCAGACCTGGAGGGAACCCCTGGACTTGAATCCACAAGCCCAGAACCGGAGACAAGTCTCCCTTCCTCCAAACCGGAGGGAATCAACAAGTAGCACCCAGCTACTTGCAACCGGAGATAGCAATCTCCCTTCTCCTGAACAAACAGGAGGAACCCACAAGTGACTCCAGCCACTTGGAAACCAGAGACACACGGTCTCTCTTCCTCCACACACGGAGGGAACCACCGGGCTTGCTACTCACAAGCCCAGAGCCAGAGGAACAAGCCTCCCTTCCTCCAACCCGGAGGGGAACCTAGAGACCCAAGTCTCTCTTCCTCTGAACCCCAGAGGGAAGCACAATCGGAGATAAATCTCCCTTCCTCCAACCCGGAGGGAAACAACCGATGACACCCTGTCAAAGGCAACCAGAGACGCAAGTCTCTCTTCCTCCACACGGGAGGGTACCAACCACAAGTAGCACCCAGCTACTTGCAAACCGAAGACACAAAGTCTCCCTTCTCCTGAACCCACAGGAGGAACCCCGACCTCTCTACAGAGGATCGGAAATACAGTAAATGGATAAAAACAAAAATGAAACCAGCAACAGAAGGCTGAAAAGATAAAAATAAATGTGGCTCTCGCAGGAGCTGGCTGGCCTGGATTTGATCCACGGTACAGCAGGAACAGATCTTCTGTTGAAGCTTCTATCACTCTAGCTCTCTCTTCTTCTCTATTCTTCTTCCTCTTCCTTTCTTCACACTCTGCTATCTCGATCTCTTACTCAATCTCTCTTTCTTTCTCTTTCTCACTCTCTTTCCCTTCTTCTTTTCTTTTTCTTCTTTTCTGTCTGGATCGTGGCTCTCTGTATTGAGTTTTCTTCTCGCCAACTCGATCACACTCCATCTGTGGACGAAGGCTCCTATATATAGCAGCAGCAGTAGGTGGATAGGGCACAAAACGCGTGTGCCTCCCACGTTTCCTGCCCTAATATTTCGGACCACGTGGAGGCTCCTCTGCATCTTGGATCACGTGCCAGATGCAGCCTTGTATCACGTACTGCTTCACGATTAGAGCACCTGTAAAACAGAGTATCGGATAAGTAATCAATTTAAGGAACACCTCTGTATAGATTATCAGAAGAACAGTACTTTAGAAGAAACTTGAACGAGGTTAAAACGAAACAACACGAAGTGACAAATAGCAACGACACGGAGACAACGCGAGGACACAATAGGGAAAACGACACGAAGTCAGTAAGGACTCGATGTACAACAGTAAGTAACACGAAGTAAGACCACACAGACATAAACGATAACACGAGAACAACACGGGGTGACAGCAGAAACCGACACGAAGTGTTTGCAAACAAAGTAAGACACAAGGTCTACGTAAAGCAACACGAAGTGTGGTTAAAGCGAGAACGACACGAAGTGAAGTTATAAAACAACACGAGGTAAAAAGAAGAACGACACGAGATACATGGAGACAAAACAGAAACCAACACGAAGTGTGGTTTCAACACAAGAAAGACACAAGGTCTAGGAAGAACAAAAACGACACGAAGACACAAAACGGAAAACGACACGAGGTGTAACAAACACGACACGAAGTTATGAAAACAACACGGAGACGAAGTCTGAAAAAATGACACGGGGTGAAGACAACACGAAGACGAAACACAGGTTTCGACACGGAGTGAAAACGACACAAAGACAAAACAGAATTGACATGGGTTGAAATCAACACGAAGTCAAAAACTGAAATCGACACGGAGTGAAAACGACTCGAAGAGAAAATTGCACGAACTTACGAACGACACGCGGACAACACAAACAGACTCGACTTGATTACGTAAGACCAATACGAAGACAGAACACTAAAACAACACGAAGACGTAGACACTGAACCAACACGAAGACAATCAAAATAAAAACAACATGAAGACAATAAAGCAAAAAACAACACGAAGACAAATGAGACAAGGGAAACGACACGAAGTCTAACCTCATACAAGCTTTCCTGTCACGCAAGGAAATCAACACGAAGTGTTGTAAGCTCATACGACACGAGATCTTTTCGTGTTAGTGAGGGGAAACAACACGAAGACTCAAGTACAGAAACAGCACGAAGATGAAGTACAATCTGATGTACAGACTTTGAAGAACAGTGTTGAATGTGTAGACTTGTAGTTTATCATGAAAGAAGGCCAGTGTACAGACTTGCTGTCCTCACAGCAGACGATGTAAACACTTAGCCTATGCAGACCAATGTACAGACTTTGGCGAAGCAAAAGGCTGTATAGACTTGGAGACCCAAAGCCATTGTATAGACTTTGTCTAAGACAAGGCATGAACTGACGTTGTATATACACTACAAGAAAAATCGCGGATAGCGACCGACCTAGCGGTCGCTATTCAGTCGTAGATCGGTCGCAAATCTGCATTGCGACCGAACAGAGACTATCTAGCGACCGAACATGTCGGTCGCTATATACTAGTCGCTATATAGCGACCGACATAATTCGGTCGCAGTATCAGTCGTTACCAGAGACCGATTATAATCGGTCGCCTGATCGGTCGCTAATTAAGTCGGTCTCAATTCGGTCGCTATTCGGTCTCTAATTATGTTGTATTTTTAAAAATAAAATTAACCTATTGGATTTATTCGGTCTCAATTCGGTCGCTAGTCGGTCGCCAAGTATAATTATTTAATAAAAGAAATATAACGTATAGTCGCTATTCGGTCGCAATTCAGTCTCCATGCGGTCGCTAATTTTGCATTATTTTTTTTTTAAAAATTTATTTAAACTGATAAATAAATTACCTGATAAATAACAAATTCATAACATAAATATAAAATCAACTACACAGACAACAATATCGACAAATCTCAAATTCATCACATACAAGCACCTGATAAATAACAATTTCATAAAACAATAATAAATCAACTACACGGATCACAATCTCCACGAACCTCAAATTACACACAATTAAAATAAAATCACAAATTAATCATACATCCATAATAATAAAATGACAACATACACAACTAAAATAAAATCACAAATCCTCCACATATGTCTCATCCTGGTCGTCGTCTCGTCCAACATCATCCTGGTCGTCGTCTCGTCCAACATCTCGCGACGGATGATCCTGTATATCATTTAAAAAAATTATAATCAAATCCTTAATAAAGAAATCAAGCATTAACAAGACTTAATAAAGAAATCAAGCATTAACAAGAGTATGCCAATAGTTTAAGCCAGCTCATTTTCATATATATAAATACACACACACAATATAAGTTCAAATTTCATCTTGTATTTTAAAAATGAAGTTTGAGCGCCGAGCTCAAACCGGGCATCCGATTTGGATTCCGTCAGTTCTGACAAGTCACTTTCATCTCCCCGGTCGTATTGGAATGATCGGCACGGCCATCCGACCGGTATTTCGAATTTTAGACCCCCGGACCCGTCCTAACAGTTCATTTGAACTAAGTGTATTTTAAAAATGAAGTTTGAGCGCCGAGCTCAAACCGGGCATCCGATTTGGATTCCGTCAGTTCTGACAAGTCACTTTCATCTCCCCGGTCGTATTGGAATGATCGGCACGGCCATCCGACCGGTATTTCAGATTTTAGAACCAAATGCCCCGTCCTAACAGTTCATTTGAACTAAGTGTATTTTAAAAATGAAGTTTGAGCGCCGAGCTCAAACCGGGCATCCGATTTGGATTCCGTCAGTTCTGACAAGTCACTTTCATCTCCCCGGTCGTATTGGAATGACCGGCACGGCCATCCGACCGGTATTTCAGATTTTAGACCCCCGGACCCGTCCTAACAGTTCATTTGAAATAAGTGTATTTTAAAAATGAAGTTTGAGCGCCGAGCTCAAACCGGGCATCCGATTTGGATTCCGTCAGTTCTGACAAGTCACTTTCATCTCCCCGGTCGTATTGGAATGACCGGCACGGCCATCCGACCGGTAACTTATGACCTATGCTCCTTTGTATGAACTGCCCTTCCTTTGCTTAGAGGTGCTGTTCCTGGCTTCCTGCCATGACAGTTACCAGACTTTGGGGAGATCTTTTCACCTAAATTGGCATATTTTATTCATGTCTACATGTTACTTTCCTTATATTATTCTAGCTTTATGAATATTTATAGATCTGTATCCTCCCCCACTCAAGTGAATAGAATTTATACATATCTTTTCACTTTCAGTTCTAACCAAAATCTCTATACACCTATGGAAAATCCTGCAGAACAGTCTGCCTGTTGATTCTAATATCCAGAGGATAGGTGTAAGATGATATTTAGAGTTAAGAAAATGATATTTTCCCCTCCTCAATCTAAATTCTTATATTTTGTAAGATGATATTTAGAGTTAACAAATAGAAAATCAATCAAATAAAATACTTACCGGAGGCTGCTGTGCAGGAGGTGCAGGAGGTGCTCTACTACTATCAATTCCCAAGGATGTGAGCATCTGGGAGACGGTCTGAGCGACGATGGTTGAGATATTCTGAGAGATATTCTGAGAGACGGTCTCGTTGACGATCTGCCTAAACATATCTGGAGTCATGGTATTACATATTACAAAACACGTTACAAACACGTCCTCTTGGGAGTAGGACACGCCGATGTAACTGACTACTGAGTGAAGAAAGCGACACCCACTTGGCTGCCTTCCCGGGCCGACCATTATAATCTGGGGATGGCGACGACACCAGGTGACCCGGAGGGGAGGTAATAACCAACAACCGCGAAGGGAGGAGGGGGAGGGGAGGCCCGGCCGATCAACTAAAAAGTCTGATGAATTTAGTTTAACCTGTTGTGCTGTTTGGTTTGTATGGTGGTGTAAGTAATTATTTTTTTACCATAGATTTCGATCCTATCTATTATTATATGCCGGCTTAATCAAAAGTTTAAAAATTAAAAAAAGTAAATACTGAACATCTCTGCCTGCCCAAAAATAATGGATCCCTCACTTTGGGCCCATTTAAACCATTTGATCTTTTATTTTTTGAAATATTTTTTTAGCCATATCATCTACAATCGGATGGTAAGAAGATATAAGTTAAAGGCCATATTATTTTTTTTAATATGTCATTGAGACATGTAAATTATTAGATCACTCGCAGTACAATAAGTAAAACTCATATCATACATCAAGGGATATCATACATCAAGGGCCCGTTTCAAAATGGGGTGAGTTGACATCTCACCGCCCGAGTAAGTCATCTGACCCTAATTAGAGAGAGTTAAGTGTGAGGAGAACGAGTGAGATCCGTCGCTCTCTGATCAAGTTAGATAATCCAAGCGATAATCCAAGCGATTATCAAACTTACCCCCGAAAGATAACCCTAATTACTATATGTGTTGTGTTGTTTGCTAAAAATTTCGGCAGCATCTCCCCACACCTCTCCGATATACCACAAAATATTTATTGATTAAGAAATTTTCTTAAACACTTACTAATAAGTGGTTAAGAAAATAATCAAAATCAATAAAGGTATATCAGAGAGGAGTGAGAAGACGCAGCCAAAATTTTTAACAAACAACACAAACACATATAGTAATTAACCACCTAAGTGCGATCAAACATTCACAGACTGTCCAAACGGGACAATTCAAGACTTTGAGTTAGATATACACATTCTCATCATTCAAAATGAGAACGTGCATATCAATCCCAAAGTCTTGAACGGGTAGGTTGATTGGCACGGGCTTAACACGCTCTCCTAAGATGCGTGCAATGTTAGGTTGCACCCACGCATCTCAGCTCACATACAACACCCAACTAATTAAATATTGACAAGATAATAACACAATCTAAAAACATAGCAGTAACATGTGAAATTGGCAATACATGTACACAATGAAAACATGAATTTTATTTTAACATCCAACATAAAGACAACACTTTCACTAGCTATTTAGCAGAAATAAAATATAGCATGATACTTTTTAGCTTAAAGACAACACTGTCACTAGCTATGCAGAAATCAAGTAAAGAAATTGATAGTATCGTCACTGAATAAGACAATAATAAAACACACTTTACTTTTCATCCAACACTATCCAAACAGTACTCTTAGCTAATGACATGTTTTAGATATTCTAAAATTAAGAAACTGAGCTACAATTCTAAAATGTCAATGTTTCTCTAATACTCATGTCATGTAAATTTAAACATATCAATAATTTATGAGGTTGTCAACCACGACTGCTAATCTTTTTTTTTTTTTGAAAATCTACAAGATGACTAGTAGCTTCCATTGACAGATTCCCCATTTTAAAAAGGCGCGGGTTTACATGATTTGCAACGTCTCGACAGTCCTCAACTATTGTGCCTAGAAGATATTATCTCGTAGGGGTATGTCTAAAATTATTGCAAATTCTGATGAAATGGCCCACATCTGGGTATTATGGAAAGACCATCTGCATGTTTCTCTGGTTACTAGAGATGATCAGCAAATTACTCTTCTCATGGGTCTTAATGGTCAAGTCCCTTTTCACTTAACTGCAGTATATGCAAAATGCAATGTGATTGAGAGAAAGGGTCTTTGGACTTCTTTAATTAACGTCCACTCTAACATTTCTGGTCCTTGGATGGTGGCAGGAGACTTCAACTACATTACTGATACAAAGGAAAAAATTGGTGGTAATGATCCTAATTCGATTGCAATGACTGATTTTAAGGACTGTATATCAAATTGTGCACTTTTGGATACTGGTTTCAAAGGATCTTCCTACACTTGGCATAACAATCAATCAGGAAGCAGGGGTATTTGGGCCAGACTGGATAGAATTCTAACCAATTCTGATTGGATGGCTCATTATGCCTTCTCCGTTGAACATCTTTCCAGGGAAGTCTCAGATCATGCCCCTCTACTTGTGTTGCAGACTCCCCAGATTAAAAGGAAAACCAGATTCTGTTTCCAAAAAATGTGGACTTATCATGACCATCTTCTTGCTGATGTTAAAAAGTGTTGGGATACTAGTCCTTTAGCTTCTTCACCTACCTTAACCCTTTATCTTAAGCTCAAGAGTCTCAGGCAAATGCTTAAAGTTTGGAATTATCAAGTCTTTGGTAATATTCATAATAATGTGGCAAAAGCGGAGGATGATGTTATTAAGGCAGAACACGCTTATGACACCCAGCCTTCCACTACAAATCAGACTGCCCTGGATGAGGCTAAACTTGTTCTGTCCAAAATGTTGCTTCAGGAGGAATGCTTTTGGAGACAGAAATCTAGAGTCCGATGGCTCACTGAAGGGGATAGAAATACCAGATTCTTTCACTCTACCACTTTAGCTAAGAGGAAAAAAATGTGCATATCTCAACTTCAAAACTCTGCAGGCCTTCTCACTTCGGACCCTGGGGAAATGACTTCAATTGCTGTGACACATTTTCAGGAAGCCTTCTCTTCCCAACATCATTTAGCAGATAGTACTGTTCTTGACTGTATTCCCTCTCTGGTTGATCAGTTAGACACTGACACCCTCTGCTCAATCCCTACTGCCGCAGAAATCCAAGACTTATGTCTTCAGGCTATCCCAAGATAGTGCACCGGGCCCTGACGGATTCACAGGTGCATTTTACCAATTTGCTTGGGGGATAATTGCCTCCACTGTGATAAGAGCTGTGCAGGAATTCTTTACTTCCCATGAAGACTTACCCAGATCTGTCACTGCTACCCTGGTTGCTCTCATTCCAAAACAAACAAATGCTACCAGAATTTCTGAGTTTAGACCTATTAGCCTGTGCAACTTCTTTTACAAAATTATTGCCTCTATCATTAATACTAGGCTTGCCAGCATTCTTCCTAAGATCATATCTCCTGAACAATCTGCATTTGTCAAAGGCAGAAATATTATTGAGAATATTGCTTTGGCCCAGGAACTTACCAATGAAATTGGCATGAAAATAAGGGGCTCTAATGTGATGATAAAGATTGATATGGCTAAGGCTTATGATAGGCTTGAATGGGATTTTCTCTTCAATGTTCTTAACAGGTTTGGATTTAATGACCAGTTCATCAGGCTTATTAGAAAAATGGTGCACAATAACTGGTTTTCTATTCTTATAAATGGTACCCCTGCTGGATTCTTCAAATCTTCAAGAGGGGTGCGTCAAGGTGATCCAATTGCTCCCTCACTATTTATCATTGCAGAAGAGGTACTCAGTAGATCTCTGACAAAAGCCTTCCAATGTGGCCTCATAGAATGGTATGCTAGTCCTAGACATTGCCCGAATATTTCACATCTTTTGTTTGCGGATGATACCATCATTTTTTGCAATGGCAATCTTATTTCAATAAGGAATCTCCTTAAGATACTACAAGATTATGAAAGAGCTTCAGGGCAGTCAATAAACACAGGTAAAAGTGGTTTTTTCATACACTCCAGGAATAATAACTCTACTGCCAGGAAAATTCAGGATGTCACTGGTTTTGTTAAACACTCCTTCCCTCATAAGTATCTTGGTTTTCCCCTGATCAAAGGAAGATGCAAGAAAATTCACTACACTGGTATTCTACACAATATTCAGAGGAGGATTTCAGGTTGGAAATGTGGGATGCTCTCCTAGGGAGCAAAACTAGTCCTTATCAAGCATGTCCTGATCTCATTGCCCATATACTTTCTTACATCTTCTTCACTGCATATTGGAACTCACCAAGCTATTGAAAAATCACTTGCCAATTTCTTCTGGGGTTCATCTGATCATGGTCACAGGAAGCACTGGAGAAAATGGAACAAAATCTGCACTCCTATCTCTTAAGGTGGACTGGGTATTATATCACTAAGGAATATGGAAACTCCCTTAAGTGTTAAAATGTTGTGGCAAGCTCTTCATTCAAATTCATTATGGGCCGAGTATTTCAGAGCCAAATATATTAGGAACTGTCCTCTCATCCAGGTTCAGTTTACAAATATGAAGGGTTTTGAAAGGAGAAGGTGGATCACTGCAAAAAATTTAATTATTCAGCATAAGAGGGTCATTATTGGAGATGGCAGCAGGACAAGCTTCTGGTATGACAGATGGATAGGCCAACACACCCTTGCTGATTTTGCATTGGCTGATAACACCATCAACCCTATGCTCTCTGTTCGGGACTTTATTGTACAGATGAATTCAGAAGACACAAATTGGCCTAACAGGTTTTTTACTGAAGAAATTAGCACTGCTTTGAAGCATGTTAAACTCAATCAGGAACATGACCTACCTGCTTGGAGCCTTTCTTCTTCGGGGAACTGTTCAGTCTCATCCACCCAAAAGGCTATTAGCAGGAACCAAGAGACTCAGACTTTCAATCAGTGGACTAGCATTTGGTCACCATGGCTGCCTTCCAAGATCTCCATTCATCTGTGGAAAATTATCAACAAGTGTCTTCCTCTGGATTGCAACATTCAGAAGATAGGGATTCCAATTTGTTCAAAATGCTGCTGCTGCAAGACCCCACAGACTGAAAATTATAACCACTTATTTATTTTCGGTGATTGGGCTTCTTACATATGGACATATTTCAGATCTAAGGGGTTGCAAATTGAAGAAAATTCAGCTACCTCAATGATACTCAACAATTTATGCTCCACTCAGAAAAAATCAATGTTTGGCCTATTTGGTCTAGCTGCTGTCGGAGTTAGTATGTGGGAGATTTGGTGTGCTAGAAATTCAGACAAATATGATGACTCCAAAACTTCCTGCCAGGGTCTCCTCCACAAAATCAGATACAAAGTCAAAGAAATATGTCAGATTTCCTCACTACCCGAAGCCAATCAGGAACATATCAGAATTCTGGATGCTCTAGGAATTCAATTTGCTAAACCAAAGCAGCTTAGAGCTATAGCCATTAAATGGTTTTGCCCTCCTTGGCCTTCTTTAAAACTAAATACTGATGGAGCATCTAAAGCCAATGGTGAATCTGGTGGAGGTGGGGTCATAAGAGATCACCTTGGAAATGTCATCCTAGCTTTCAGCCACTACTATGGATTCTCAAATAGCATCATTGCTGAGGCCCCTGCCCTATTAGATGGAATGAAGTATATCAAAATCACTGGTTCCACAGCAGCAATAATTGAATGTGACTCTCAAACTATTGTCAATATTATCAAAAGGAAAGCCACCTGCCCTTGGTCGATATTGTCCTATGTCAGGGAGATATGGAGCCTCCTTAATCCTGCAGATACCATTAATCACATCTTTAGAGAAGGGAACACTGTGGCTGATTCCTTAGCTTCTTTAGCTTGTAAGTTGAAATGTAATGCATCCTATTCCTCCTCTGAGCTTCCTACTCTCATTAGAGGTGCTGTTAGGCTTGATAAACTGGGTATGCCCAGTGTCCGCTTGATGTAATTTATCTTTACAATTGCTTTTACTCAATAAAATACCCACTGGTGGTTAGGTGGTAGAGTTCTTCTCTCAACCTTTCCACTAGGCAGGGCTTTCACATAAAAAAAAAAGAAGATAGTGAAACCCTTCAGTTTCAGAATGCTATAGGCAGTCTCCATGCATGCATGTGGAAATGACAATGTCTATAAAGCAAATTAAACCTTAAGTCAAAGTTTTGAATTCTTCAGCTAAAATCAATATGTAACTTCTACAGTCCACTGATAGTTTGCAGAGAGTTGAGTTGTTTGAACAAAGATTTATTGTTTTATGAATTTGGCACGTAAACTGTCGGGAGACATGTAATCACCTCTGCACGTGGATTGTGCTAGCTTTCACAGAAAAATTCCACACCTAAGTACATAACCATGCATGACTATGCATAAATCTTTGAAGTCGATTCTGCTGGTTCGGGTGCCGGAGGGGGTGACACAGAGAGAGAGGGATCAGAGAGAGAGAGGGTGCCAGGTGGAACCTTTAATGTTGTAGTCGGCGAGGGTGCGGCCGTCCTCCAGATGCTTCCCGGCGAAGATGAGATGCTGCTGGTTCGGGGAAATGCCCTCCTTGCCCTGGATCTTAGCCTTCACGTTGTCGATCGTGTCCGAGGAGTCGACCTCCAAGGTGAACTGTGCTTTGACCGCAGGGGGAGGGGGGGCTCCGGCGGAGGGGGGCTCGGGCGGGAGGCCGCAGGGGGAGGGGGGCTCGGGCGGAGGTTGGCTCGGGCGGGAGGCCGCAGGGGGAGGGGGGGCTCCGGCGGAGGGGGGCTCGGGCGGGAGGCCGCAGGGGGAGGGGGGCTCGGGCGGGAGGCCGCAGGGGGAGGGGGGGCTCCGGCGGAGGGGGGCGGAGGCCGCAGGGGGAGGGGGGCTCGGGCGGGAGGCCGCAGGGGGAGGGGGGCTCCGGCGGAGGGGGGCGGAGGCCGCAGGGGGAGGGGGGGCTCCGGCGGAAGGGGGCTCGGGCGGGAGGCCGCAGGGGGAGGGGGGCTCTGGCGGGAGGCCGCAGGGGGAGGGGGGGCTCCGGCGGAGGGGGGCTCGGGCGGGAGGGGCGTGGGGGGGCTAGGGCGGAGAGGGGGCCGCAGGGGGAGGGGGCTCGGGCGGGGGCTCGGGCGGGAGGGCTCGGGCGGGAGGGGGGGCTCGGGCGGAGAGGGGCTCGGGCGGGCGGGGGCCGCAGTGGGGAGTATAACGGGATCAGCGACTGATTGGAGACCGAAGTAAATTCGGTCGCAAGAACAGCGACCGATTGGAGACCGAACTAAATTCGGTCGCCAAAACGGTCTCACATATGCGACCGATTATTTCGGTCGCCGAATTGGTCTCTATTTGGGACCGACTAGCGACCGATTTAATCGGTCTCTAAGTCGGTCGCTATAGCCACTTTTTCTTGTAGTGATACTTAGCCAATGCAAACCAGTCCGATGTATAGACTTTAAGGAAATGCATGCTACAGTGCAATGTCTAGACTTGCGATGTGTTCGCCAAATGCACACTACAGTCCAATGTCTAGACTATGCACATAACATAAGTCTAACATAAACAATATATCAGTTGTACTAGTCACAGTCATGATGCAATCATCAAGGCACAATGTCATGAAAACACTATATCATTGCTATCATCAAAATACAATATCAATCATCAAAACCACAGCAATGAATGCTTTATGCAGCAGTTTAACATGTAACAAGACTGAACATCAATTATGTTAATCTAAACTGAGCAGCAAGATGACTGAACATTTGATTAACTCACATCAACAACCAATCATCAAAACCATCATCAAAACCACAGGGGCACAATAATCTCCCCCTTTTTGATGATGGCAACACTTTCAATACATTGAGTCATTTTGATGATGTGAGGCATTCTGAGGCATTCTGAAGACTCAAATTATTCTCCCTATTTGACTTCATCAAAAAGAAAAATAATTTGAGAAATTATAGCATGTATAAAAGTTCAGTCAATAACTCCCCCTAAATAAAAGCTCCCCCTTTGAGAAGGAAAATGAACAGATAACAAAGGTAGAAAAGGTAGGAGGATCACTTGATAATAGCTGAATCATAGGCTCAGAAAGGAAGCATGATTATAAACAACTGTTAAAGTATAAGAATCATCAACATACAATTTTTCAAAAAATTCAGGTTTAACAGTGATAAATCTAGAGTAAAACACCTGACCCCTGAAAAAGAGTTTTAGATTCCATTTATAGCAATGAATCTAGAGCACATGGTATTAATAGATAAGTCTGAAATAATACCCTTTTGTGTTTAAACAAGGAAATTCGAGAGAGGCAACTTGAATATGTATTGATAAAAATAATTTTCACTCATTGACTTTTGATTTTTCGAAGGGTTACAGCAGTTTGATTTTCATTTTTTTTTCAATTTCTAAAACTGAACTAAGTGAATAGACCTATGGCATTTATGCTGTTGACATTAGGTGTACACCTTGATAGGAGGCAGGTACCCCCAGTTACTAGGCATAAACTACATGATCTACTTCAGATCAAGACCCACAAGGAATAGTCTTCACTTTTGACATTAAGGGTACACCTTGATTAGAGGCCAGTACCCTCAGTTACTTGGTGAGGACTCCTCCTATAGATTTGACCCTACGAACAGAGATAGTCTAAAGCACTTCATGACATGTGAATTTTCCTACTTCTTTGGAGGAATTCACAGTTTCTCAGTGCAATCAGCCATTGCTCTGTCACAATGTTCAGTTCTTTACATCTATGATCTTATTTACTGCTGCCCTTAAATCTTTTAGAGTGATTGATTGAAAAACATTACACACTCTTGTTCACCTGTTCTAAACATTTCCAGATTAACACATTTAGGCATTAAAAAAAACTTTTTCTATTTTAGCCATGAGACAAAGATTAAGAGCTATAAAAGTTTTCTTTTATCTCAATTTCTGAAGTGCAGACACTTAACTCTCCAATTTATAAAGGTTAAACCTTTAGTTCTTTTCAATTTGTAAGAGTGATTCTTATAGGTGAACAATTGCAATAATCACCATTCAATGTACTGAACCAGATGCAAAGTTGTTGTTTAGTGAAACTGATGAGGAAAAGATAGCAAGTGGCAATATGGTTCAATGAGCAACCGATGTCAAAGAATATGAATCATTTGAATGAGAACACTGGGAAGTGAAAAGGATTCAATGAATTGAATAGAACTCTCAGCTCCCCCTGACATCATGAAGCAAGAGATATGCTATGCAACATACTGTCCTACATGCAGACAAGACCCATGGTACTAGGCGGAGGACCTGGTCTCAAAGACCATCTCACACATGGTAGGAACCTCCGGGTAGATTTCCCTGCCTTTTAGTAACATACCATTTGATATACCAGGGTTAACAAGGACGATGCAACATAAAGCAGTCCTTCATGCATTGAACAACTTCAATGACAGTCATGCTAATGATGTATGCAGACATAAGACACATGCATAGACTGTGTACACTAAATGAACCATTCACACATAGTCCAGGTATGCATTTAAATACAAGCATGCAATGCATTGACACAAAGCATATATAGTGCATCAACTGAATATGCTTAACGAAGCATTCAATTTCAGTTCAATCATATAGCAAGAGAAGAGCATCAGATATATGCAAAAATGAATTCAATAGCTGAGTCTGGAATACAGACTGATCAGCTAGACATGGAGAGATCATCAACAATCAATCAAGCAAATCAACATGAAGCACACATTTTTCATGCTCACAGTTTCAGATAATGGAATTTAAAACACATTTCAGAACTGACCTGAAAAGTTCAATCATGGGGTTTTCATTCTTGAGCGCCTTGGTTAACCCCCTTTTATTTCTCCCTCCAAGGCACACCTGCAAGATATTTGATCATCTTGATCCTGCAGGGACCCAAGTAGCTTTGGGTCCTGCGTTAGCCCTAACAGGTTTTCTAAACATTTTCATAACAACATTATCATCAAATTTCATCAGTGAACAGTCATCCATAGAATGTCCAAATTTTCCACAGTATCTACATGAACTGGCTGGTGTTTGATTCTTATGATGCACATTAGCAGCAGGGTGATGTTTATAAACATGTTCATAAGATTTTCTGTTATATGCATGAGCAGTTTGATGCTTGTTCTTAACCATCCAACATTCAGCAGATTTATGGCCTGGCTTCCCACAGTTATAGCATGAAATTTTCACAAAAGGTTTTGCAGGGATTTTGACAAAATGGGGTTTAGCATAGTTCTTTTGAACATACCAACAGTCCTTGACTGTATGCCCATTTTTCCCACAGTGGGAGCATGCAAAAGAATTTCTTCTATGAAAACCATTTTTACCCCAAGTAGATCTAAACCAGCACTCAACAGCCTTGTGCCCAGGCTTATTACAGTTGAAGCACACGATGTGCTGACTAGAATTGTGTTTAGATCCATATGGATCATAAAAGTGCATGGAAGACTTGGCATGTAGTTTATTGTCTTCTTTCATGATAAAATATTCATTCATGAGATGACCATGCTTCCCACAATAATAACATGAGGCATCAGGCTTCCTAGCAACATGGTTTCTATCAAAAGAATTTCTAGAATGTAAAGTTCCACTAGCATGCTCATCCTTTAACATCAATCCACAGTCCTCCATTATGTGACCTCCTTTCCCACAATAATAACATGACCCCTTTGTAATATGAGTGTATGTGAGATCATGTGAATTGTGTGTAGCCCTTTTTATAGCAACAGGAGTGCCTTTTTCCTTTTTCTGTGAGTTTTCACCCTTTTTCTGTTTTGGAGTTTGTTCCACAGTTTTGGGTTTCACAGTGGATTTTTGTGCAGTGAATTGGAAGACAGGAGGAGCAGAGGTTGTGTTCTGATTGGAAGCTTTAACAAAAATAGTGGATGTTTTATTCCCATTACTCCTTTTATTTGTCGGACTATAGCCCAGTCCCTGTCTCTCAAAGTTATCACTCTTTCCAAGAAGCTTATTCAGATTGTCCTTTCCTTTGACAAATTTTGATAGAGAATTTTTCAAATCTTTAATCTCAGAGTTCAAATCAGCAATTTTAGCCTCATATGTGGACAAGTCTGTTTCACAGGAAATTACTTGTTGATGCAAGGCATCATTCAGGCTTTTGAGTTTTTCTACTTCCTGTTTTAATTCTATTTCCTTGTCAGCTTCAGATAGGGACTTGTAAAGATCATCAACTTCTTGTTGAAGAGATGTGATAGTAAGCTCGTGTCCAGCTATTTTCTGTTCACTGCAACTGACATTTCCATTTAACATTAGGTTGATGGTTGTTAGGCTCTCAATTTCTTGTTCATCATTCATCAACCTATCAGAACTATCCACACTAACACACTTGCCTTTTTCAATTGTCATTAGCCTATCTGTCAACTGTGTGTTTAGGTGTTTCAACTCATTGATTTCCTCTTTCAGTTTACTGTTCTGCTCTAGGATTTCATCATCAAACACCCATTTATCTGTTGAAGACTGACATTCATAAAACATTTCTCTTAGTTCTTCAGATTGAACTTTGTCAAGATTTTTCTGAATCTCTGAATTCATTGTTCTTTCAGCCTCCAATTTCTCAGAGATTAAACAATTTTCTTTTTCAAGGTTCATTGATTTATGTTCAAATTCTTTGGATTGGTTTTTGAGCTTTTCATTCTCAGATTTCAATTCTTTCAATTCAGAATTGATACATTCTAAATCTCTCACCAATCTTTCATTTTGAACAACATCAATGTTATGAGTCTGAACAACGAAGCTAAGCCTTTCCTTTAGTTCAACAATTTCACAATCAAGCTATTGACTCTCCTTTTTGTGTAGACCAATTTGTTTCAAAAGAGTTTGTTTTTTAGATTTCAAATGATCTAGATCTGTAGTAGTAGAGTCAAAGGCTTGTAGTTGTCTTCTTAAAATTTCATTTTCAGTTTTCAGAGTTTCAAGTTTTTCACCTCCTAGATTTTCAAGCTTCTTTTTCAGACTTTTATATTTCTTCCCTAGTTTCTTACGGGATCTTAACAGATTTGCATAGGCATCTTCCCAATCGTCTAATGAAAAATTCTCGAAAGGGTTTACCTCCTCATCATCACGTTCTTCGGATTCATCTTGATCACTACCATGGTTGCTCTCGTCAGCCATCAGACAGTTGTCGACATTTCCCTTCTGAGCAAGCTTCAGCTCATCCATAATGTCCTTAGCGGACCTGCAATCATGAATACAAGACCATAAGGCTCTGTCAATAGCAGCTTTCATCAGGTTAAAGGCCTTCTGATTTTCTTCATATTTTGACTTGTGACTTTTAGTCCATTTGGACTTTTCTTTTGGCAATCTGTGGGGACCTTGTGAAATTAACTTCCACAGATCCGGACTAATCATTTTCACATAATTGTGAAGACTGCTAATCCATGAGTTAAAATCAGAGCCATTGAAAACCGGTGGAGAACCCATTGAGTAAATCCGTAAACAGATTAATGAAGCAAAGGGTAGAAACAGATAAGCACAAGGGACACCAGGATCCTCTGCAGATCGTTGGATCTGAACAATCAGAGAACCGCTCTGATACCAATTGTTGGGTTCGATGCAGTATTCAGAGGGGGGGTGAATGAATATAACCCTTTAAAAACTTTCACCCAATTTAAAACTAGAATACTAACAAGACTTTCACTCAATATAAAATTTCGCCCAAACTAGAACTATGATGCTAACTAGACAGATTTACCAAATCTGAAAGCTAATCAACTATTCAGTTCTACCAGTTAGCAAACACATGGAGTGCCCCTATGCATTCATCTAGCGGAAGCACAAATGAGCAAATCAAACCACAATGCACAAGGGGTTTTTAGGTGGTTCGGTCCTCCAGACCTACATCCACCCCACACTCAAATCGAGTGTGGCTTCCACTAGCTCACGCTAGAAACAGCAGACTCAGTCTGCAACAAACGCTGCCAAACAGCTTGACCAGGGGAACAACCTCCCCTCTTCCTCCCAACCGGAGGGAACCACTAGTGACACCAGTCACTAGCAAACCAGAGACACAAGGTCTCTCTTCCTCCAGACCTGGAGGGAACCCCTGGACTTGAATCCACAAGCCCAGAACCGGAGACAAGTCTCCCTTCCTCCAAACCGGAGGGAATCAACAAGTAGCACCCAGCTACTTGCAACCGGAGATAGCAATCTCCCTTCTCCTGAACAAACAGGAGGAACCCACAAGTGACTCCAGCCACTTGGAAACCAGAGACACACGGTCTCTCTTCCTCCACACACGGAGGGAACCACCGGGCTTGCTACTCACAAGCCCAGAGCCAGAGGAACAAGCCTCCCTTCCTCCAACCCGGAGGGGAACCTAGAGACCCAAGTCTCTCTTCCTCTGAACCCCAGAGGGAAGCACAATCGGAGATAAATCTCCCTTCCTCCAACCCGGAGGGAAACAACCGATGACACCCTATCAAAGGCAACCAGAGACGCAAGTCTCTCTTCCTCCACACGGGAGGGTACCAACCACAAGTAGCACCCAGCTACTTGCAAACCGAAGACACAAAGTCTCCCTTCTCCTGAACCCACAGGAGGAACCCCGACCTCTCTACAGAGGATCGGAAATACAGTAAATGGATAAAAACAAAAACGAAACCAGCAATAGAAGGCTGAAAAGATAAAAACAAATGTGGCTCTCGCAGGAGCTGGCTGGCCTGGATTTGATCCACGGTACAGTAGGAACAGATCTTCTGTTGAAGCTTCTATCACTCTAGCTCTCTCTTCTTCTCTATTCTTCTTCCTCTTCCTTTCTTCACACTCTGCTATCTCGATCTCTTACTCAATCTCTCTTTCTTTCTCTTTCTCACTCTCTTTCCCTTCTTCTTTTCTTTTTCTTCTTTTCTGTCTGGATCGTGGCTCTCTGTATTGAGTTTTCTTCTCGCCAACTCGATCACACTCCATCTGTGGACGAAGGCTCCTATATATAGCAGCAGCAGTAGGTGGATAGGGCACAAAACGCGTGTGCCTCCCACGTTTCCTGCCCTAATATTTCGGACCACGTGGAGGCTCCTCTGCATCTTGGATCACGTGCCAGATGCAGCCTTGTATCACGTACTGCTTCACGATTAGAGCACCTGTAAAACAGAGTATCGGATAAGTAATCAATTTAAGGAACACCTCTGTATAGATTATCAGAAGAACAGTACTTTAGAAGAAACTTGAACGAGGTTAAAACGAAACAACACGAAGTGACAAATAGCAACGACACGGAGACAACGCGAGGACACAATAGGGAAAACGACACGAAGTCAGTAAGGACTCGATGTACAACAGTAAGTAACACGAAGTAAGACCACACAGACATAAACGATAACACGAGAACAACACGGGGTGACAGCAGAAACCGACACGAAGTGTTTGCAAACAAAGTAAGACACAAGGTCTACGTAAAGCAACACGAAGTGTGGTTAAAGCGAGAACGACACGAAGTGAAGTTATAAAACAACACGAGGTAAAAAGAAGAACGACACGAGATACATGGAGACAAAACAGAAACCAACACGAAGTGTGGTTTCAACACAAGAAAGACACAAGGTCTAGGAAGAACAAAAACGACACGAAGACACAAAACGGAAAACGACACGAGGTGTAACAAACACGACACGAAGTTATGAAAACAACACGGAGACGAAGTCTGAAAAAATGACACGGGGTGAAGACAACACGAAGACGAAACACAGGTTTCGACACGGAGTGAAAACGACACAAAGACAAAACAGAATTGACATGGGTTGAAATCAACACGAAGTCAAAAACTGAAATCGACACGGAGTGAAAACGACTCGAAGAGAAAATTGCACGAACTTACGAACGACACGCGGACAACACAAACAGACTCGACTTGATTACGTAAGACCAATACGAAGACAGAACACTAAAACAACACGAAGACGTAGACACTGAACCAACACGAAGACAATCAAAATAAAAACAACATGAAGACAATAAAGCAAAAAACAACACGAAGACAAATGAGACAAGGGAAACGACACGAAGTCTAACCTCATACAAGCTTTCCTGTCACGCAAGGAAATCAACACGAAGTGTTGTAAGCTCATACGGCATGAGATCTTTTCGTGTTAGTGAGGGGAAACAACACGAAGACTCAAGTACAGAAACAGCACGAAGATGAAGTACAATCTGATGTACAGACTTTGAAGAACAGTGTTGAATGTGTAGACTTGTAGTTTATCATGAAAGAAGGCCAGTGTACAGACTTGCTGTCCTCACAGCAGACGATGTAAACACTTAGCCTATGCAGACCAATGTACAGACTTTGGCGAAGCAAAAGGCTGTATTGACTTGGAGACCCAAAGCCATTGTATAGACTTTGTCTAAGACAAGGCATGAACTGACGTTGTATATACTTAGCCAATGCAAACCAGTCCGATGTATAGACTTTAAGGAAATGCATGCTACAGTGCAATGTCTAGACTTGCGATGTGTTCGCCAAATGCACACTACAGTCCAATGTCTAGACTATGCACATAACATAAGTCTAACATAAACAATATATCAGTTGTACTAGTCACAGTCATGATGCAATCATCAAGGCACAATGTCATGAAAACACTATATCATTGCTATCATCAAAATACAATATCAATCATCAAAACCACAGCAATGAATGCTTTATGCATCAGTTTAACATGTAACAAGACTGAACATCAATTATGTTAATCTAAACTGAGCATCAAGATGACTGAACATTTGATTAACTCACATCAACAACCAATCATCAAAACCATCATCAAAACCACAGGGGCACAATAATCTCCCCCTTTTTGATGATGGCAACACTTTCAATACATTGAGTCATTCTGATGATGTGAGGCATTCTGAGGCATTCTGAAGACTCAAATTATTCTCCCCCTTTGACTTCATCAAAAAGAAAAATAATTTGAGAAATTATAGCATGTATAAAAGTTCAGTCAATAACTCCCCCTAAATAAAAGCTCCCCCTTTGAGAAGGAAAATGAACAGATAACAAAGGTAGAAAAGGTAGGAGGATCACTTGATAACAGCTGAATCATAGGCTCAGAAAGGAAGCATGATTATAAACAACTGTTAAAGTATAAGAATCATCAACATACAATTTTTCAAAAAATTCAGGTTTAACAGTGATAAATCTAGAGTAAAACACCTGACCCCTGAAAAAGAGTTTTAGATTCCATTTATAGCAATGAATCTAGAGCACATGGTATTAATAGATAAGTCTGAAATAATACCCTTTTGTGTTTAAACAAGGAAATTCGAGAGAGGCAACTTGAATATGTATTGATAAAAAACAATTTTCACTCATTGACTTTTGATTTTTCGAAGGGTTACAGCAGTTTGATTTTCATTTTTTTTTCAATTTCTAAACTGAACTAAGTGAATAGACCTATGGCATTTATGCTGTTGACATTAGGTGTACACCTTGATAGGAGGCAGGTACCCCCAGTTACTAGGCATAAACTACATGATCTACTTCAGATCAAGACCCACAAGGAATAGTCTTCACTTTTGACATTAAGGGTACACCTTGATTAGAGGCCAGTACCCTCAGTTACTTGGTGAGGACTCCTCCTATAGATTTGACCCTACGAACAGAGATAGTCTAAAGCACTTCATGACATGTGAATTTTCCTACTTCTTTGGAGGAATTCACAGTTTCTCAGTGCAATCAGCCATTGCTCTGTCACAATGTTCAGTTCTTTACATCTATGATCTTATTTACTGCTGCCCTTAAATCTTTTAGAGTGATTGATTGAAAAACATTACACACTCTTGTTCACCTGTTCTAAACATTTCCAGATTAACACATTTAGGCATTAAAAAAAACTTTTTCTATTTTAGCCATGAGACAAAGATTAAGAGCTATAAAAGTTTTCTTTTATCTCAATTTCTGAAGTGCAGACACTTAACTCTCCAATTTATAAAGGTTAAACCTTTAGTTCTTTTCAATTTGTAAGAGTGATTCTTATAGGTGAACAATTGCAATAATCACCATTCAATGTACTGAACCAGATGCAAAGTTGTTGTTTAGTGAAACTGATGAGGAAAAGATAGCAAGTGGCAATATGGTTCAATGAGCAACCGATGTCAAAGAATATGAATCATTTGAATGAGAACACTGGGAAGTGAAAAGGATTCAATGAATTGAATAGAACTCTCAGCTCCCCCTGACATCATGAAGCAAGAGATATGCTATGCAACATACTGTCCTACATGCAGACAAGACCCATGGTACTAGGCGGAGGACCTGGTCTCAAAGACCATCTCACACATGGTAGGAACCTCCGGGCAGATTTCCCTGCCTTTTAGTAACATACCATTTGATATACCAGGGTTAACAAGGACGATGCAACATAAAGCAGTCCTTCATGCATTGAACAACTTCAATGACAGTCATGCTAATGATGTATGCAGACATAAGACACATGCATAGACTGTGTACACTAAATGAACCATTCACACATAGTCCAGGTATGCATTTAAATACAAGCATGCAATGCATTGACACAAAGCATATATAGTGCATCAACTGAATATGCTTAACGAAGCATTCAATTTCAGTTCAATCATATAGCAAGAGAAGAGCATCAGATATATGCAAAAATGAATTCAATAGCTGAGTCTGGAATACAGACTGATCAGCTAGACATGGAGAGATCATCAACAATCAATCAAGCAAATCAACATGAAGCACACATTTTTCATGCTCACAGTTTCAGATAATGGAATTTAAAACACATTTCAGAACTGACCTGAAAAGTTCAATCATGGGGTTTTCATTCTTGAGCGCCTTGGTTAACCCCCTTTTATTTCTCCCTCCAAGGCACACCTGCAAGATATTTGATCATCTTGATCCTGCAGGGACCCAAGTAGCTTTGGGTCCTGCGTTAGCCCTAACAGGTTTTCTAAACATTTTCATAGCAACATTATCATCAAATTTCATCAGTGAACAGTCATCCATAGAATGTCCAAATTTTCCACAGTATCTACATGAACTGGCTGGTGTTTGATTCTTATGATGCACATTAGCAGCAGGGTGATGTTTATAAACATGTTCATAAGATTTTCTGTTATATGCATGAGCAGTTTGATGCTTGTTCTTAACCATCCAACATTCAGCAGATTTATGGCCTGGCTTCCCACAGTTATAGCATGAAATTTTCACAAAAGGTTTTGCAGGGATTTTGACAAAATGGGGTTTAGCATAGTTCTTTTGAACATACCAACAGTCCTTGACTGTATGCCCATTTTTCCCACAGTGGGAGCATGCAAAAGAATTTCTTCTATGAAAACCATTTTTACCCCAAGTAGATCTAAACCAGCACTCAACAGCCTTGTGCCCAGGCTTATTACAGTTGAAGCACACGATGTGCTGACTAGAATTGTGTTTAGATCCATATGGATCATAAAAGTGCATGGAAGACTTGGCATGTAGTTTATTGTCTTCTTTCATGATAAAACATTCATTCATGAGATGACCATGCTTCCCACAATAATAACATGAGGTATCAGGCTTCCTAGCAACATGGTTTCTATCAAAAGAATTTCTAGAATGTAAAGTTCCACTAGCATGCTCATCCTTTAACATCAATCCACAGTCCTCCATTATGTGACCTCCTTTCCCACAATAATAACATGACCCCTTTGTAATATGAGTGTATGTGAGATCATGTGAATTGTGTGTAGCCCTTTTTATAGCAACAGGAGTGCCTTTTTCCTTTTTCTGTGAGTTTTCACCCTTTTTCTGTTTTGGAGTTTGTTCCACAGTTTTGGGTTTCACAGTGGATTTTTGTGCAGTGAATTGGAAGACAGGAGGAGCAGAGGTTGTGTTCTGATTGGAAGCTTTAACAAAAATAGTGGATGTTTTATTCCCATTACTCCTTTTATTTGTCGGACTATAGCCCAGTCCCTGTCTCTCAAAGTTATCACTCTTTCCAAGAAGCTTATTCAGATTGTCCTTTCCTTTGACAAATTTTGATAGAGAATTTTTCAAATCTTTAATCTCAGAGTTCAAATCAGCAATTTTAGCCTCATATGTGGACAAGTCTGTTTCACAGGAAATTACTTGTTGATGCAAGGCATCATTCAGGCTTTTGAGTTTTTCTACTTCCTGTTTTAATTCTATTTCCTTGTCAGCTTCAGATAGGGACTTGTAAAGATCATCAACTTCTTGTTGAAGAGATGTGATAGTAAGCTCGTGTCCAGCTATTTTCTGTTCACTGCAACTGACATTTCCATTTAACATTAGGTTGATGGTTGTTAGGCTCTCAATTTCTTGTTCATCATTCATCAACCTATCAGAACTATCCACACTAACACACTTGCCTTTTTCAATTGTCATTAGCCTATCTGTCAACTGTGTGTTTAGGTGTTTCAACTCATTGATTTCCTCTTTCAGTTTACTGTTCTGCTCTAGGATTTCATCATCAAACACCCATTTATCTGTTGAAGACTGACATTCATAAAACATTTCTCTTAGTTCTTCAGATTGAACTTTGTCAAGATTTTTCTGAATCTCTGAATTCATTGTTCTTTCAGCCTCCAATTTCTCAGAGATTAAACAATTTTCTTTTTCAAGGTTCATTGATTTATGTTCAAATTCTTTGGATTGGTTTTTGAGCTTTTCATTCTCAGATTTCAATTCTTTCAATTCAGAATTGATACATTCTAAATCTCTCACCAATCTTTCATTTTGAACAACATCAATGTTATGAGTCTGAACAACGAAGCTAAGCCTTTCCTTTAGTTCAACAATTTCACAATCAAGCTCTTGACTCTCCTTTTTGTGTAGACCAATTTGTTTCAAAAGAGTTTGTTTTTTAGATTTCAAATGATCTAGATCTGTAGTAGTAGAGTCAAAGGCTTGTAGTTGTCTTCTTAAAATTTCATTTTCAGTTTTCAGAGTTTCAAGTTTTTCACCTCCTAGATTTTCAAGCTTCTTTTTCAGACTTTTATATTTCTTCCCTAGTTTCTTACGGGATCTTAACAGATTTGCATAGGCATCTTCCCAATCGTCTAATGAAAAATTCTCGAAAGGGTTTACCTCCTCATCATCACGTTCTTCGGATTCATCTTGATCACTACCATGGTTGCTCTCGTCAGCCATCAGACAGTTGTCGACATTTCCCTTCTGAGCAAGCTTCAGCTCATCCATAATGTCCTTGGCGGACCTGCAATCATGAATACAAGACCATAAGGCTCTGTCAATAGCAGCTTTCATCAGGTTAAAGGCCTTCTGATTTTCTTCATATTTTGACTTGTGACTTTTAGTCCATTTGGACTTTTCTTTTGGCAATCTGTGGGGACCTTGTGAAATTAACTTCCACAGATCCGGACTAATCATTTTCACATAATTGTGAAGACTGCTAATCCATGAGTTAAAATCAGAGCCATTGAAAACCGGTGGAGAACCCATTGAGTAAATCCGTAAACAGATTAATGAAGCAAAGGGTAGAAACAGATAAGCACAAGGGACACCAGGATCCTCTGCAGATCGTTGGATCTGAACAATCAGAGAACCGCTCTGATACCAATTGTTGGGTTCGATGCAGTATTCAGAGGGGGGGTGAATGAATATAACCCTTTAAAAACTTTCACCCAATTTAAAACTAGAATACTAACAAGACTTTCACTCAATATAAAATTTCGCCCAAACTAGAACTATGATGCTAACTAGACAGATTTACCAAATCTGAAAGCTAATCAACTATTCAGTTCTACCAGTTAGCAAACACATGGAGTGCCCCTATGCATTCATCTAGCGGAAGCACAAATGAACAAATCAAACCACAATGCACAAGGGGTTTTTAGGTGGTTCGGTCCTCCAGACCTACATCCACCCCACACTCAAACCGAGTGTGGCTTCCACTAGCTCACGCTAGAAACAGCAGACTCAGTCTGCAACAAACGCTGCCAAACAGCTTGACCAGGGGAACAACCTCCCCTCTTCCTCCCAACCGGAGGGAACCACTAGTGACACCAGTCACTAGCAAACCAGAGACACAAGGTCTCTCTTCCTCCAGACCTGGAGGGAACCCCTGGACTTGAATCCACAAGCCCAGAACCGGAGACAAGTCTCCCTTCCTCCAAACCGAGGGAATCAACAAGTAGCACCCAGCTACTTGCAACCGGAGATAGCAATCTCCCTTCTCCTGAACAAACAGGAGGAACCCACAAGTGACTCCAGCCACTTGGAAACCAGAGACACACGGTCTCTCTTCCTCCACACACGGAGGGAACCACCGGGCTTGCTACTCACAAGCCCAGAGCCAGAGGAACAAGCCTCCCTTCCTCCAACCCGGAGGGGAACCTAGAGACCCAAGTCTCTCTTCCTCTGAACCCCAGAGGGAAGCACAATCGGAGATAAATCTCCCTTCCTCCAACCCGGAGGGAAACAACCGATGACACCCTGTCAAAGGCAACCAGAGACGCAAGTCTCTCTTCCTCCACACGGGAGGGTACCAACCACAAGTAGCACCCAGCTACTTGCAAACCGAAGACACAAAGTCTCCCTTCTCCTGAACCCACAGGAGGAACCCCGACCTCTCTACAGAGGATCGGAAATACAGTAAATGGATAAAAACAAAAACGAAACCAGCAACAGAAGGCTGAAAAGATAAAAACAAATGTGGCTCTCGCAGGAGCTGGCTGGCCTGGATTTGATCCACGGTACAGCAGGAACAGATCTTCTGTTGAAGCTTCTATCACTCTAGCTCTCTCTTCTTCTCTATTCTTCTTCCTCTTCCTTTCTTCACACTCTGCTATCTCGATCTCTTACTCAATCTCTCTTTCTTTCTCTTTCTCACTCTCTTTCCCTTCTTCTTTTCTTTTTCTTCTTTTCTATCTGGATCGTGGCTCTCTGTATTGAGTTTTCTTCTCGCCAACTCGATCACACTCCATCTGTGGACGAAGGCTCCTATATATAGCAGCAGCAGTAGGTGGATAGGGCACAAAACGCGTGTGCCTCCCACGTTTCCTGCCCTAATATTTCGGACCACGTGGAGGCTCCTCTGCATCTTGGATCACGTGCCAGATGCAGCCTTGTATCACGTACTGCTTCACGATTAGAGCACCTGTAAAACAGAGTATCGGATAAGTAATCAATTTAAGGAACACCTCTGTATAGATTATCAGAAGAACAGTACTTTAGAAGAAACTTGAACGAGGTTAAAACGAAACAACACGAAGTGACAAATAGCAACGACACGGAGACAACGCGAGGACACAATAGGGAAAACGACACGAAGTCAGTAAGGACTCGATGTACAACAGTAAGTAACACGAAGTAAGACCACACAGACATAAACGATAACACGAGAACAACACGGGGTGACAGCAGAAACCGACACGAAGTGTTTGCAAACAAAGTAAGACACAAGGTCTACGTAAAGCAACACGAAGTGTGGTTAAAGCGAGAACGACACGAAGTGAAGTTATAAAACAACACGAGGTAAAAAGAAGAACGACACGAGATACATGGAGACAAAACAGAAACCAACACGAAGTGTGGTTTCAACACAAGAAAGACACAAGGTCTAGGAAGAACAAAAACGACACGAAGACACAAAACGGAAAACGACACGAGGTGTAACAAACACGACACGAAGTTATGAAAACAACACGGAGACGAAGTCTGAAAAAATGACACGGGGTGAAGACAACACGAAGACGAAACACAGGTTTCGACACGGAGTGAAAACGACACAAAGACAAAACAGAATTGACATGGGTTGAAATCAACACGAAGTCAAAAACTGAAATCGACACGGAGTGAAAACGACTCGAAGAGAAAATTGCACGAACTTACGAACGACACGCGGACAACACAAACAGACTCGACTTGATTACGTAAGACCAATACGAAGACAGAACACTAAAACAACACGAAGATGTAGACACTGAACCAACACGAAGACAATCAAAATAAAAACAACATGAAGACAATAAAGCAAAAAACAACACGAAGACAAATGAGACAAGGGAAACGACACGAAGTCTAACCTCATACAAGCTTTCCTGTCACGCAAGGAAATCAACACGAAGTGTTGTAAGCTCATACGACACGAGATCTTTTCGTGTTAGTGAGGGGAAACAACACGAAGACTCAAGTACAGAAACAGCACGAAGATGAAGTACAATCTGATGTACAGACTTTGAAGAACAGTGTTGAATGTGTAGACTTGTAGTTTATCATGAAAGAAGGCCAGTGTACAGACTTGCTGTCCTCACAGCAGACGATGTAAACACTTAGCCTATGCAGACCAATGTACAGACTTTGGCGAAGCAAAAGGCTGTATAGACTTGGAGACCCAAAGCCATTGTATAGACTTTGTCTAAGACAAGGCATGAACTGACGTTGTATATACTTAGCCAATGCAAACCAGTCCGATGTATAGACTTTAAGGAAATGCATGCTACAGTGCAATGTCTAGACTTGCGATGTGTTCGCCAAATGCACACTACAGTCCAATGTCTAGACTATGCACATAACATAAGTCTAACATAAACAATATATCAGTTGTACTAGTCACAGTCATGATGCAATCATCAAGGCACAATGTCATGAAAGCACTATATCATTGCTATCATCAAAATACAATATCAATCATCAAAACCACAGCAATGAATGCTTTATGCAGCAGTTTAACATGTAACAAGACTGAACATCAATTATGTTAATCTAAACTGAGCAGCAAGATGACTGAACATTTGATTAACTCACATCAACAACCAATCATCAAAACCATCATCAAAACCACAGGGGCACAATAGAAAGGACCCGGCGGGAGTTAAAATCAAGCTACTAGTGGTCGACCCTTGTCCCTGGACTTCTAACAAGTAGAACAAAAATACTCTAAGTCCAAGTAACAAGCTAGGGGGTTCCATGTTGGGTTTTAAAACATCAAAGGGAATATTGGTAAGACATGGATAGGAAAAACCCAACACATTTTGGCTTAGATAAGACCCAAACCAATATGATCCTTGAGATAAAAAATAATGAACATCAAACCATAAGATCAAGGGCCAATAAGTTGAAGTGGATCTCACTGACCGTCCTTGAGCTCCTCAAGTGTTTAGGCACGTTCCTTGCCCTGCAAAGACATACTTGGAAATTAGATGTAGCCTTGCAATTTAAGTTCAAGAGGCTTACCCGTTGAGATTGTTCTTTAACCTTCTTAGCTTCAAGTCCTCAATTAGAAGTTAAGCTTTGCAAGACTTTAGATGCAAGAACATTTCAAAGACAATATATATATATACAAATAGTGTTTGGTCATCATAAAAAGCTATCAAATTGGACATTCACTCAAGGAGGGGGTTCAACAAATAGCATCGATCCTAGGTGATTAGGATGCTAATATTTCCATCTTTTTATGCCTTCTTTCATTCACGGAATCCACAGCACTTAGCAGTCTAGTGCTAGACCGTTTCTTCTTCCCATGCGGTCGCCCGATAGACCGTTTCTTTTCTTGGCACCGAATTTGAACGGTTTCAAACTCTTTTGACATTATCTCCTATTATTATTTATTTATTTATCTATTTAAGGAGTAATTATCCCTTAAATTTCGTAAATGCACTATTTTAAGCTTCCAGATTATGGGCCAAACCTTATCGGCTTGGTTTTACGTCATTTTGGGCCTAATTAAAAGATTAGATTCATTTAAATAAATATTGGGCATTAATAATTAGATTTAATTAACTATAATTCATTTAATAGCCCATTAATCTTGAATTAATTCTAAAAAATCTTAGCAAAATCCAATTATATTTCTAGAAAATTCATAATATCATTTATAAAATCTTGGGGTATTACAGCACCTCTGCCTCTATCACTCTTTCTCTTATCTTCTTCCTCGCTCTGGACTTCTCTTCACCTCTGATCACTATCTCCCTCTTTAGCTTTTTCTCTCTCTATTCTTCTCTGTCTGCCTCACTAAATTCTTCTAATTCCCCTTTTTCTTGTCCGCTCTGCTCAATATGCCTTCTCTATGTCTCTCTTTTCTCAGCTCTCTTATGCTTCGAAGACTTCTTCTCTCTCTCTGTAGATCTGCTGCTCTATTTTCTCTCTTTTCTCAGCTCTCTTCGGCTTCGAAGACTTCTTCTCTCTCTCTCTGTAGATCTGATGCTCTATTTTCTCTCTCTCTTTTTTTCTCTTCCATCGATATGGCCTCTTTATATAGGCTCGCGGGAGACCATCGTGTGGGAAACACGTTCCCGCCAAAATTAGCGCTTCGCTGGAGGTCCACGTGTTAGAATCTTAAGGTGCGCTGTCCACGTGGCTGAATCACCTTGTGAGCCTTGCCTTGGATCACATGCCACTTATTATAATGGGATCACGTGACCACTTAAGTGAGGCATGCTGCCTGTCACGCGTTTGATCCTGGGCCCTTTAGTGACTTGAGTCCCTACCAATCAAAACAAAAGGGATGTTGTCAAGTAGCTCATAGGCATGAAAATTGGATAAGTACGAAATATGCACAGACTATATGTAACAACTTGTGTCGAGACATGCCTAGTGTGCATAGACCTTACTTGACTACATGTGATCATGACTCACATATATGCACTGACTTGATTGCTGTCAGGTAAAGATGTGCATAGATCTATATGTGCTATATGCAAAGCATGCACTGACCTATATGTGTTATATGCAAAACATGCACTGACCTATGTGTGTTATGTGCCAAAATATGCACGAACCTATGTGTGCTAAATGCAAAACATGCACGGACCTCATTTTGCACAAAGCAAAGGATGCACCGACTTGTATGCAGACAGATAGAATGTGCACTGACCTTGTCCTGCCTAATGAAGAATGTGCACCGACCTTGTTTAGTACAAGGCAAAACCTGCACCGACCTTTATGTGCATGAGACCGAAACATGCACCGACCTTGTGTAAGAACTAGCATCGACCTTGTCAAGCTAGCATCGTCCTTATACATGAACTAGCACCGACTATATGTGATCACTATGAGTACTGAGGTCGACCTTAGGTCAGAAAGTGTATTGACCTAATGCATGGAATGAACTAATGCATAGACCAAAATGAACTAATGCATTGACCATGGTATGTGCAGTTGTACACCAACTGTTCGACCAAAATATTTGCACACAGGCTGTTCAATGAAATGACATGCACACAGACTTTATGCAGATGCATTGACTCTATGTGCATACTGTTGACTTTATGTTGACCTGTGATGTGTTGACTTACATGAATAGTTGTACGAGAGTATAAGAAGACCTTATGCATGCAACATATGTAATGATATTAATAATGCATTAATCATGCATAGACAAACACATATGACACAAGACACATATATGCAGCAGTTATTCCATGTAACTCATATATGCAGCAATACAAACACTTATGACATCATACAAATGAGTCATAGTGTTTGTCATCATCAAAACACAAGATTCCAACAATCTCCCCCTTTTTGATGATGGCAACACTATGAGTCATATGAATCATGTAAACCAGACAATGAGACTATGACATCATTCGATCAACAAAATGCAGGTATGAATGAGACCCAAAACTTATGCTTACACAGATATGCACTACCATTCTCCCCAAACACAATGACAATTCATTCTACCCATATGACAACCAAAACATTCTCAGACTTTGAAACAACCAAACCATCAGACAAACCATCAAATGACTCAATTCATTCTCTCCCTTTGACTTCATCAAAAAGAGGACAATGAATGGAAGACAGACAGAATGATACCAATTGATCAAAATGTAGCCAGAAGAACATAGGGAGCAGAAATGCCAAATACTGTTCTCCCCCTATGAAATGCAATAAATGCAGTCTTTACATGATCTATCCTCCCCCTTTAAAAAAATACAAAGCTTCCTGTTTAAAATGAAGCAAGGTATATAAGGAAGTAAGGTGAGGAATATGACAAGAATAAGCTCAGGAGGTTCTCATCAGAAAGATACTACTTATAAATTTTCAGCAGTAAAAGCACAAGACTTTTCTGTGACTGGTTCAGGAAAAGAACAAGAGTCAGTAACACAGTTGGGCAGAGATATAATGAGGTATGAACAATGGTACTAGTTGACTGAGTTTCCAAAAAATATAACTGACTAGAAGAATTCACAGCATGTACCACTGTTATAAATATAATTAAAAATTAGACTCTCCTATCATAAGGGCTTATAAATTAAACTAGATGACAAGTATGGTTTAAGCATGATGTATATAGAATTTGTCAATCACATTAAATACTCATATCTGAAACTGAGTTTTAATAAAGGTGAACCAAATACTTATATGACATTCCAGTTCAACCTCCTTCCATCTTACTCAATTAATCTTAATGGCTCCTTTAGGAGTTACACAGAGTAGTATTGAAATTAAACACCCATGAATGTATTTGAAGTTAACTGAGTTTGCAGGAAATTTTGAACCATCGATTTTTCAGATTTTTCTTTTGAACAGCACTTTATTTTTCCTTGAACAATCTTGGTTGATCAACACCTTTTTACATGAGGCACAACACGTCTTAGGTGAAGTGACCCAGTTACTCAGTGTGATAACCGCATTACCTCTCAATAATGAGAGCAAAGTTAGCAATGAGAGTATCTTTTTACATGAGGAAACACTTTGGTTAGAGGCAGGAATCCTCAGTTACTCAGCACAATCATGCCATTGCTCTGTCAGATTTTCACATAATTTTAAGAAATTCTTTCTTTTATTAGAGTTAACTATGGTACTTCATGACACAGTCCTTTGGACAGGTTTCTCAGTAACCACAATCATTGATCTGTCTTTAATTTTTCTTTTTAGTCAACTTCAGACATATTTAATGTTTAAGAACAGTATTGACGTTATGTATCTCAACCAAAGAGAATCATGATTTCAAATTTTCAGATTTCAGAAGGTTTTATCCAGAAATTACATGAGATAGTTAGTTAAAATTTATTAAAACCAGTGGTTCAGATATTTTTTTTCTCAATTCTTTCAAATACAAATCCAAGAATACATTAGACTTAAACCAATCTAGATCAATAGTTACTCTTAAACCAGTATAATAGGAGTTTCTTTTAAGATTTTAGATCTATAAGCAAGGTACACAGATTTAAGTCTCTTCAAGATCAGTTCAATCAATATATTCAATAAACTACCATAAGTAGAAACAATGATAAGTTGCAATGAAAGCATTCAAAATATTTAGGCTTATAGAGAGTGTGATCATAACAGCATCAATCAGAAGACAGAAGGATATTCAAGAGTTTCTGATTTGAAAAGATTTGAAAAGATTTTCAAATAAGTGCAGTAGTGAGTTGATCAAATGAGAAGGATTCTTCAAAGATCATAGCAAAGAACAAGATCAGTCAGACCAGCTTGACAGAAATAGAGTGATGTGAATGACAAAAATAAGCCAGCAAGAGAAGACACAGCTAGCAACAGTATCTGGCGGAGATGGGATCCAAAGATCTACTCACGCAAGGGTTAACCTTCCAGATAGGCACAACCTATCTTTTCAGCTAAGTCTTTTGATACACTATTTTCAGCTGTCAATAAATTGCACAGAATTGACTGACTATGTCTTAACATCAAGAGTAAGGACAACAAATAGTGATTCCAGATATACTAGAAAATGGGTTCAAGGAATTGATGATGATAGATGAAATTAATTGGAGTCAATTTGATGTGAATCGCTGGTATGACAATTGAGGTATAATAATCAAGCTAGCTAGACAGAGGGATTTCAGTCAATGAGAGATTGATGAATTCAATATGCTCCCCCTGCCTATATGCATTGAACCAACTCTTTTTGTGATTTTCTAAGATGAATGACATGCAATGTAATTGTCTACATGTATGAATATGCAATAGTTTCCCTTGGATGAATGCACTGTAGATTTTTTCTTATGTGACATGAAAACTAACTAGGGGACAGACAGACTCCCCTTGACTGTGTGCAGTGTACAAATTGCCAATAATACTTTGTGCAAAATGCATATGATGATATGAACTCCCCTATATGAAAAATGCAGCAAATCTATGCATGAGTTTCAGATTGACAATTGTGATGTGCAACACAGTGGGTTGTTAAATTCTTGTTTGAACAGATTTATACACTTCAACTTTTCAAAATGCATCACAAACATCAGCTTAATGTATGCACGAACAATTTCAAAATAAACCCTTCAGATGTCATATAATCAGACCAGTTTTTCTTAGAAGACAGACTTAATCATGCAGTAGCAGAAATAGAATTTTCAACACAATTTGAATATTCCAAAAACAGATAGAGACATCAACAATTTTTTTTCAGATTTCAGATAACCGCAATATGGGCTAAACATTTTACTCATGAAAATGCAACTGTGTCAAAAATTATTCTAACACTTTTAACAGATTATGCAGTAATCTAAAGACAGAGAATTCAGTTGATTTACCTGAAAAGTGCAGAAATGGGGTTTTCTTGGATGCACTGGCTTATTAACCCCTCTTTTATTCCGACTCGAAGGCACACATGCAACAAACACACTATTTTGATCAGTAGGAACCCAAGAGACCTTGGGTCCTGAATTAACATTGACACCACTAAATGGTGTTCTTGACATTTTGTGAGCTACAAAGTCATCAAAATCCATCATATTACAGTTTGACATAGAATGTCCAGATTGACCACAGTAATGACATACAATAACAGATTTTAAGTTCTTCTTGTGCACAATATTGTGAACATTAAATCTATATGCATGAACATTAAAATTTCTATTATTAACATGAAAATTTTGTTTTCTGAAACCTGCCACCCAGCACGTAGATGCTCTGTGGCCAGGTTTTCCACAGTTATAACAAGTAAATGTCTTTTTCATTAAACCAGTTTTCTTCTTATCAAAATTATTTTTATGTACAGGGAGTTTGACAGATTTAAAAATAGAATTACTTCCATGTGCATGCCATCATTGTGCAACAATATGGCCTAGTTTTCCACAATGAAAATAATTAACCTTCTTATTCTGAACAAAAGAAAATTTCTTAGCATGATAATTCCTAGCATACCTTCTACCAGAATTCAAGTCATCTTTCTTCATTACAAAATAGTCATTCATCATATGGCCAGATTTCCCATAGTAAAAACATGTAATGATCCTTTTTTGAGTGTTTGAGAATTTTCTAGCCAGAGAATTGTTTGCATGCAATTTATCAACATTTTTTAGTGTTTTCTGATTTTTCTTTTATTTTTGCATTTTTTGAGCTTTATTTTGTTTTTGAGTTTTGACTGTAGTAGATTTCATTGGAGATGTCCGATAGGTTCTAGCTTCTTCCAAACTTCTAACAAAAGTGGTGTATAGCTTGTTCCTCATTTCCCTTTTAGTCCCAGAAACATGACCTATCCCTTCATTTAATTTAGTGGCTTTATCATTCAATGGAGCCTACAGCTTCTCTTTACTTTTGACAGATTTTGATAGTGAATTTTTCAGATCATGAATTTCATTTCCTAGAGAAACAATGTGTATTTCATAACTGGCAATCTCATGTTCACTGTAATTAACACATTCACTTAGCACCTTATTTGTAGTTTTATATTTCTCAACTTCTTGTTCGAGATTGCTCAATTTTTCAGATTCTTCTATGCAAACAAATTTTCCCTTTTCTAAAGCAAGAAGTCTTTCAGATATAGAAGTATTCAATTGCTTCAGTCCTTCATTTTCTTTTATTAACTCTTCATTCTGAACTTGTTCATTGATTAACATATGATCATCATTGTTTGAACTCAATTTTTCTTCCAGTCCAGAAAGTTTCAGATTAATTTTTGCCTCATCTAGATTCTTTTGCAGTTCAACATTAACAACTTTAATTGTCTCCAATTTTTCAGACATTAAAATTTTTTTTTATTGAAGTCTTTTCAATTCCTCTTCATTATCTTCAATCTGCCTTTTGTGAATTTCATTTTCAGACTTTAGTTTATTCAACTCCAGGTTAGCATGATCAAGATCTTTCAGTAATTTTTCATTCTGAATAGAATTTTTGATAAACGTCTGATGATTATCATATGAACTCAGTTTTTCTTCTAGTTCAGAAATTTTATACTGAAATTCTTCATTTTCATTTTTCAGCAAATAGATCTGTTCCTTATGCTTGTGAACATCTGCCAAGCACAAATCATAAGACTGTCTCAGCTTTGGATAGTTTTCACAAGAAAATTCAGAATTATTCTGATCAATCTTTTTCTTCAGCTTTTTATTCTCAGATTTCATTTTCCTAGATTTCTCTAGCAGTTCTTCATACATCACTACCAGTTCATCAAACGAGATATCTTCTGATCCGGAGCTTACCTGAGACGCTGTCTCTTCACTATGATCTCTCCAGTTGGCCATCAGACAAATTCGTTCTTGCTCCTGATGAATGGTAGTTATCTTATCCATAATTTCCTTTCTAGAATCACATCCTGCAATGCAAGAAAATATTTCAGTGTTAACTGCATCTCTCAGAATATTAAAAATAATAGTGTTCTCGCTGTCCTTTATTCTATCCTCTTTAGACCATCTGGTCTGATTCTAAGGCAATTTATGTGGGCATTTTGATACAAGACTCCATAGATTTTGATCAATGGAGTTCAAGTAAGTGCATAGGCCACCCAGCCATGTGCTGAAGTTGGAACCATCAAACGCCACAGGAGATGCCATTGAAAAACAACCGAACAGATTCAGATCTAAAAACTAGAAAATAATATATGAAAAATGCACCAAGCTAAGACAGTAAAGCACGAAACCGAATTAGCAGGATCCTCTACAGATCGTTGGATCCAGAAGTCAGAGACCCGCTCTGATACCAATTAAAGAATCTATGGTATGCTCTGATACCTAGTGATAAACCGATGGGAGTCGGTGCAACGGTGTAGCAAGGATTCAGAGGGGAGGGTGAATGAATCCCCTTCTAAAAACTTGATCAATTTAAAACTTAAACTAAAGATTTTAAACTTATGCGGAATTAAAAGCAATTAAGCTCTAATGAATATGAAAGCCAATGATGCACTTAATCGAACAGATGAACTGCAAAAATGCAGACTCCTAATCAAGTCTATACTGTTGACAGACCCAAATTAAGCATGCGTGTACACAAAATCCCTCCAGTAAGAACCGTAGATAGGAACGCACCTAGCATGCATCTAACAGTTAACAAATTGGAAAGCAAACCACATTACACAAGATCTTTTTAGGTGGTTTAGTCCTCAGGACCTACATCCACCCCACACTCCAACCAGAGTGTGGATTCTGCTGCCAAACAGCTTAAACGGCTGGGCCTCACAGCTTGCCAACAATAGCTGAGCTTCACAGCTTGCTTAACCCCTGACTAACAGCTTGATTGGTGGGCCATACAGCTTTGCCACCGCTGGGCATTACAGCTTAGCCACTGCTTCCTAACAACTAGATCCGCTGGGCCTTACAGCTTAGCCTCCGCTGATACACAGCTTAGAAGAAGTATGAAAAATGAAAATAGGAAACCAAGAAGTTCAGCATCGGAAAGCTGACAGTAAAAGCAAATCAAAATGCTCACGCAGGAGCGCTGAGCCTTGGATCTGATCCAAAGGACACAGTGAAACGGATCTTCAAATCTCTAGAACCTTCTTCCCACTTCACACTTACGAACTCTTCAACCCCTGCACCTCTGCCTCTATCACTCTTTCTCTTATCTTCTTCCTCGCTCTGGACTTCTCTTCACCTCTGATCACTATCTCCCTCTTTAACTTTTTCTCTCTCTATTCTTCTCTGTCTGCCTCAATGAATTCTTCTAATTCCCCTTGTTCTTGTCCGCTCTGCTCAATCTACCTTCTCTATGTCTCTCTTTTCTCAGCTCTCTTCTGCTTCGAAGGCTTCTTCTCTCTCTCTGTAGATCGGCTGCTCTATTTTCTCTCTTTTCTTAGCTCTCTTCTGCTTCGAAGACTTCTTCTCTCTCTCTGTAGAACTGCTGCTCTTTTTTCTTTCTCTTTTTGTTCTCTTCCATCGATCTGGCCTCTTTATATAGGCTCGCGGGAGACCATCACGTGGGAAACACGTTCCCGCCCAAAATTAGCGCTCCGCCGGAGGTCCACGTGTTAGAATCTTAAGGTGCGCTATCCACGTGGCCGAATAACCTTGTGAGCCTTGCCTTGGATCATGTGCCACTTATTATCCTGGGATCACGTGACCACTTAAGTGAGGCATGCTGCCTGTCACGCGTTTGATCTTGGGTCCTTTAGTGACTTGAGTCCCTGCCAATCAAAACAAAAGCCATTTTGTCAAGTAGCTCATAGGCATGAAAATTGGATAAGTACGAAATATGCACAGACTTGATATGAAGGCTTGACACACTAGCATCGACCTTTGCATTGGTATGCTTAGACTATATGTAACAACTTGTGTCGAGACATGCCTAGTGTGCATAGACATTACTTGACTGCATGTGATCGGGAGTCACATATATGCACTGACTTGATTGCTGTCAAGTAAAGATGTACATAGACCTATATTTGCTATATGCAAAGCATGCACTGACCTATATGTGTTATATGCAAAACATGCACTGACCTATGTGCGTTATGTGCCAAAATATGCACGAACCTATGTGTGCTAAATGCGAAACATTCACGGACCTCATTTTGCACAAGGCAAAGGATGCACCGACTTGTATGCAGACAGATAGAATGCGCACTGACCTTGTCCTGCCTAATGAAGGATGTGCACCGACCTTGTTTAGCACAAGGCAAAACATGCACCGACCTTTTTGTGTACAAGGCAAAACCTGCACCGACCTTTATGTGCATGAGACCGAAACATGCACCGACCTTGTGTAAGAACTAGCATCGACCTTGTCGAGCTAGCATCGTCCTTATACATGAACTAGCACTGACTCTATGTGATCACTATGAGTACTGAGGTCGACCTTAGGTCAGAAAGTGTATTGATCTAATGCATGGAATGAACTAATGCATCGACCAAAATGAACTAATGCATTGACCATGGTATGTGCAGTTGTACACCAACTGTTCGACCAAAATATGTGCACATAGGCTGTTCAATGAAATGACATGCACACAGACTTTATGCAGATGCATTGACCCTATGTGCACAGTGTTGACTTTATGTTGACCTGTGATGCGTTGACTTACCTGAATAGTTGTACAAGAGTATAAGCAGACCTTATGCATGCAACATATGTAATGATATTAATAATGCATTAATCATGCACAGACAAACACATATGACACAAGACAAATATATGCAGCAGTTATTCCATGTAACTCATATATTTTTTTTACTGAAGTTATACTTGTAGGGGGGAAGGGGAGATGCTCGACCCCAACCACCTACAAAAAATTTTATATATTAAGCAGACGGAAGAGAAAAAGGGTAGGGGATACAGGGGACCACGAAGGTCGGGGGGAGGGGGGCATCCACATAAAGAAGGCCCAATTATAACATGGGGCGTCCTACTAAGGAAGGGAGGAGCCCAAATACAGCAAGTGGGCAAAGCCCAATAAGCCCAAAGAAGAACACTACAACGAAGCTCGAACGATATGGGGCAGGTAACTCTGACGGAGAACGACGTGGACGCCGGAGATAGCAGAACTTGGCCGACGATCGGGAGCATTAGTGGGATGGGTGGCCCACCCAAAAGATTAGCCTAGATCAGCCATCCACCCGGATATGAGCGCATCAACAGACGAAGCTTTGAACGGGGGCAGGAGAAGCCGAAGACCAGGGGCAGGGCAACACTAAAGTGGAACGCTGATGTGGTCACCGGTGGCAGCAAGCCTGGCCGGCGGTCGGGAGCGCCCCCGGGGTAGGCCACCCACCTTGAGGCCGACGGACGGGATCGCGCCAGGGGTGGGCCACCCACCCAGAAGACGAGAGCGCATCAGCAAGCGGGAGCTCGAGCAGGGGCAGAAGCATCAGCTTGAACGGAGGGTGCTTCAATGTGAACGGCAACAGGGAGGGGGCATCGGCCTCAGTGGGGGCATCCACCAGGGCGCGAGGGGCAGTAGGGGACCCGCGGGGGCATTGACCTGAACGGGGCGGTGCTACAACGTGGGCGCAAGGGGCGTCATCCTGAACTGGTGGGAGCTCGACCGGAGCGGCAGCAGGGAAGAGAGCAACAGCATCCAGGGCGCGAGGGGCAGCAAGGTAGCCGAGGGACCTGAAGGCTGCAGCCGACGGCAAAGGGGCAGCAGGGAGAGGGAGACGGAGTGGGGGAGGACGGACAGGGCCAAGGGAGAACCGGGAGGGTAGACAAGGTCAAAGGGGAACCGAAGGGGAGGGGGGGGCAGAGGCAGAGGCCTGGCAGAGGGCAGCCAGGGTGCAAGGGAGACAAGAGGGCCAAGAGGGGGGTTGGTGGCCAAGGGAGGAAGGCTGAGGGAGGGGAGAGGGAACCGGAGGAAAAACAAGAGGGTAGGCATGAGGGCAGGGGGACAGAAGGGGGGGTAAGGGACGCCAGGATGGCCGGCGACTAGGGAGGAGGAGGGCCAAAGGATGAAAGGCAGGAGAGGGGGGGAGAGGGGAAGGGCCAAGGGAGGAATGGTCAGAGGGAGGAGCAACAAGTCGGGGGGAAAGAGGGCAAGAAGGCAGACGGAGGGGAGCCTGGACCAGTAGGCAAGGAGGGCAACACCAGTCGCAGGGACAGAGCCGCAAGTGGTCGGAGGAGAAGCCTGGACGGCAGCAGGAGCAGGGGGGAGCCAATGAGGGAGAGGACAGGGAAGATGGCAGATGACGGAGGCCGACGAGGAGCGGCTGACCGTCGGAGCTGAGGAGGGAGGCGCAACGGCCGGGAGTAGGGGCCGAGCGACCAGCAACGCATGAGGGAAAAAATAGTGTACCGTATAACGAAGACATCCCATCAAGGCCAGCGGCGAGGCGGTGACAGATAGGAGAGATGGCTCCGAGGGGGCTGGGGGGAGGGGAAGGACATGGAAGACGAATGGGGTGCCGAGAGAGAGGAAAAGCCTGAAGGGGAGGACACCGCAAGAGGGATTCCTGCCAAAGGCGCAAGAACGACACCCGGATGTGTGGGAGAGATGCCAACAACGTGTCGGACCGAAACTGGTTGAGACAGGCGACGAGGCTCCCAGGGGAGGAGAAGATGGGAGGAGGGATGAGATCAGGCACAACAGCATCACCAGTCGACGCTGGAGGAGGGGAGAAGATGCCACCAGTAGCAGAGAGGGAAGCAGCACACACGGCCGTACAGCCATGGCGGTGAGCAAGGATCACCGCCGGAGGCACCAAGGGACCACCTAAGGCTGGAGTTGGCGGCAGGAAGGGAGCAAGAAGGGGAGGCCGCTGTCGCCGGAGCACAGGCGTGGCGAGGGAAAGCAGACCATGGGAGGGGGGATCATACGTAGGAGGATGAAGGAGGGCTAGGGCAAGATGGGAACGGACGTGGAAGGGGAGCCGAGGACAAAGGGTGCAGGCACGCCATCGACGGAGGCTACACCGGAGGAGGGGGATGGCGGGAGGGCAAGCGACCAGCAGGGCAAGTAGGAGCTCCCCCCCCCCCCCACTCTGACCATGGCCGGAGAGGGGGGAGGACGCGAGCAGGAGGGTGGGACGTGCTCGGGAGCGGCTCGTCTTCGTTAGCAATACAAACACTTATGACATCATACATATGAGTCATAGTGTTTGTCATCATCAAAACACAAGATTCTAACACCTTGTGCTTTTGATAATGATAAAACTTTATGAATGGACTATGAATAGGAAGTGAGTATACTTTGATAAGCTTCATTGAGTAACAAATTCATTGCTAGCTTCATTGTGAAATCATGTTGTGTTTTGATAAAGAATGCAAATGATGGATTTTATACACTTGATGAAATCTTGAACGGTTCCAAAATTTGTTGAGATTTGATTCCTCTTCTGGTGTGAATGCTTGATTCATATATTCATGACAATCTCACTCTAAACAAGGAATGGATGAGTTTTAACTTCATATTTTGGCTCATTGAGTGAGTTACTGTTTAATCTTTCTCTAATTATTTATCAGGTCCAAAAAGAGCCCAAAATTGTCAACGACATCAATCTAAGGTATGTTGGAATTAATGGATGAAACATACACTAATTTGGGTTCAATTTTATGTTTTTCATGAGAATCGGTCGACCTGAGCAAAAAGGTCGATCGACTTAAACTGGCCAGAAGCAACAAACCTGCTGAAATCAAGTAGCAGGGTCTAGCCGGTTGACCAGACCAGCTACCGACGGAGCTAGTCTGGTCGACCGAATTTCCCAGTACCCAGCACATCCTATCTCTATAGAGATCGATCGACCGACGCCATAAAAATGGTCGACCAATGGGGCAGTCGACCGTACGATGAAGATCGGTCGACCGATGCAGACAGGGCTTCGCGCATGTGAAAGCAAATCTGGCGTGGCTTGCACGTGGGACCTCCTATGGGCCTTGAAGTTTGACCAAAATGCCCCCATTTCATTCCCTAACATGTGAGAAAGAATTGTTCTAGAAGGGGTATAGGCGTCTTTTGGCTCATATATCTCCCATATAATCTCCTATTGCAAATTTGGGGGGTTTTATCTAATAGAGTAGAAGGAAAAGCCTTGGAGTGGAAGAAGGAGAAGAGGAAGAGCACCCCCTGCTGCCAAGAGGAGATCTACACCGATTTCAAGTATTTTCACCTGTACCAAATCACATTCAAGGGTCGATCTACATCAAGGAACATCATCCGATCATCTTTGTAGCTATTCAAGCATCAAGCGGAGCCATCTTAAGGGGGTATCATAGTTGCTGAATTTTTTACTGTTTGATCTGTGTAGAAACTCGATAAATAAAGATGAGAAATACATTTTTTTAATTTTATTCTATAATTAAAATTTTCATGAAATAGTTAAATTACATTTTTACTATAAGTAATAAACTAGAGAAATGCATTTACTTGAATTTACTTAAGGTAAATTGAAAAATAAATGCTTTAACCCTTAGATAAATCATAGGAAGCCCAATAAAAGTCCATATAATGGACTCGGATTACAATTGGCCCATTGGATAATCCATAATGGGTTGGATTAATGGATTAAAGGATTTATTAAAGGATAATTAGACCAAAATTTGTAACACATGTTTAATATGGCATTTAAGGGACTAAAATAACCCCATTTCAAGAAGATTGACTCAAGAATCAACCCTTACCTAACATACAATTTTAGACCAGTCGAAATTACATTGTTTTCACATAAAAGATGGGCTATATTAAGAAGAGAAATGGAATTTTTCTTCTAATTCGGACTTAATGGGTTAGGTAAAATTAGGTGAGAAATCTTGACAAAATTGGCCAAGTTTTGGCTATAAATAGAACTCCAATCAACCCACAAACCATCCCTGGAGGCTTAAGCTATGCTGGTGTAAAGATTGAAGGAGATTTGAAGGAAGAGTTGGGAGAAATCAAGGGTTTCATCTTATTTGGGGATTTTTCTTACCTCTTCCTTAGATCCGTAAAAATGTAGGTATCTCTTAGGTTAAATTCTAATTAAAGCATGCTAGATTATTTCTTTTTCAATGCTCTTTCCAATGATACCTTATTCATTAAATTTCATTGACAAATGAGTGAGTTATAGCCATTTTTGTGAAGAAAAATCGAAAGTAGCAGACAAAGTGTCGACTCCTTGAGTCGACACTCGGGATCGAGTTTTTTGCTTGAAAATTGAAAACTTAGTGACACTTTTTCACAGATGTTCTGTTTTAAGAATAAAATCGCACATAAGAAATAAGCGTCGACCTCCCAGGTCGACTCTTTCTGCCTGCAAACAAATGTCGATCCCATGGGTCGACACTTTTCCTATCATACAATATATATATATATATATATATATATATATATATATATATATATACACACACACACACTCATATGAAAAAACCAACCAATCACATCACGGCTCGGTGCGGCTCGGCACAAATAAATAAATAAATATGCTAAGATTTTCGTATCCATTTAATTCAACTCACAACTCGAGTCCACATCCTATCCCCCTTGGGTCCTGACCCAAGGGTGAGCTCTCCAATATATAAAGCCATGAAAGTTTTCAAAACTTCCAATGTGGGACTAAAGATTAGTCACTATACAATAGAAATTATAACATTTAGAAATTCACATTAATTGTAAGCATTTAGTCATCAAAAGTAAGGAAAGATAATATTAGCATGTTTTAATTCTTACAGCATGTTAAAAATTATTTTTTTGTGGGATAAAATTATTATTTTTACATGTAAAAAGCTATTTTTTACCATATTAGTAAATTAATGCATGAAAAATATTTCCAACATGTTAAAAATGACTTCCAACATGATAAAATTATCTTATACATATTGAGATATAAAAATTATTTTTAGCATGTTAAAATCTATTTAAACTATTTTTTGTATGCTAAACCTAATTTTTCCTATTAAATAATTAGTAAATTGATGCATGAAAATTACTTCCAGCATGATAAAATTTCTTCCAACATGATAAAATTAATTCTAACATGTTAGAATTATTTTTAGCGTGTTAGAATTATTTTTTAGTATACTAAATTTATTTTTCAGCATGATAATTCTATTTTCCTATCAAATAATTAGTAAATAAATATAGAAAACTGATTTTCAGCATGATAAAATTTATGTTGTTATCAGAGAATTTCTGTAATCAACATGGTAAACTTATCTTTATCATCTTATCAGTAAATTAATGTGTGAGAATTATCTTAGCATGTTAAGTATTAGATTTAGCATATTAAAAATTAATTTTCAGCCTGTTAAAAATTAAATCCAGCATGAAAAATTTATTTTTATCATCTTATCAGTAAAGTAACATATGAAAATCATTTTTAGCATGTTAAAATTATTTTCAACAAGTTAGAATTATTTTCGACTAAAAATCTATTTTCATAATAAAATTTTGATTTTTATAATAATAAATCATCGGTGTGGCTAAAACTAATGCATCTCTAATGTACAAAAACTTCCTGTAAACATGTCTAAATACTTGTAAATCAAATGCACACAAGATTAAACCATGGAATTAAATTAATTCTATTAAACTCTAATTATTTGAATTTTCTTCCTAGTTACCATTCTTTCTTGAATTCCACGACTTAATGTCGTTAAACATGGTGCCTTAAAATTATTATTCACTCCTCTAGCTACTTCTGAGATTTTTGCCAGATCTGTACTTTTTTCAAATGAGCTTATTCTTGAAATTCATTGGCCATAGTGTTAAGTGGATGTCTAAACATACTTGGGATCTTATGATCCACCGACCCAATGCCTGGTATTAATGGGGCCCAGTCTGGTCCTAGGAGGAGCGCCCGAAAGTACTTGTGCCCATGGGAGTTGATTGACCACGGTGTGGCATTGCACCGAAGTGCATGACTTGCTAAATTAATTATGAGATTCCACACTTCGTTATTGTACTTTTTTACTTGTTACTTGAAATTACTTGAAATTACATGATATATTTGACTTGCACGAAATGATCAAATTCTTTCATGATATTCTTTACATGTTCAATATTCAATACTTGAAATTATCTTAGAACCATGTTATCATGTTACTACTTGAAATTCCATATACAATTTCCTACTCGCTATTCATGATCTTAAACACTTCCCGATTTACTTGGAAAAATATCCAAAATGATAAATACTTAAATATTACCTGATTATAGAGATATAAAATCCTACTGAGCTCTTTGCTCACCCTATGTTTTAGTAAATTGTTGCAGGAAATGAAATTGAACAAGGGAATGGACAAGAGTGAAAGAGTGTTTTTCTTTTCCCTAGGATTTATATAGGTCATTAGTGATTTTACAAGAATGTTGTATTTTGGAGTTTGAAGATTGTAATGGCCTTTATGGCTTATGAATTAGTGATGTAAACTTCATTTGATGGAATAAAAGTATCATTTTCTCATCTATCTTTCTCTTTAGAAATCAAATTGTACATGCTCTGATCGACACGCTTGTTTACGACTCACTCACGCCCTCGATATTTCACGTCGGGGCGTGACAGTCTTTGTGGTATCAGAACTTAGGTTACATAAAACCTAAGATTTCTTAAACATAGGTTTTCCCTTAATATAGGTATAGATCAATACCTAGAAATCGATTAGGAACTTAAACTTGCCCGGTAAGTTTGGGTAGAACCATGGGTTAAGTTTTAAAGGAAAAGAATTAATCAAGAAATGAATACCAAAATAAAACATTAAACCTTGTAATTATGGTTGCAGGTTAATTCTCGCAAATGACCGCCGAGAGAGCTCAATGGCGCGAGATGCAACGCACCGTTCAAGGTTTAACCCAAGCCCTCCAACAGGTTGCTCAAGGCGACGCAAACCGAGGAGCCGGAGACCTGCATAGAAATTTCCGGAGCATGAACCATCCCAAGTTCGCCGGATCTACGGACCCGGATTAAGTCGAACATTGGATTAAGGAAATTGAGAGGATTTTTCAAGTCATGCAATGTGCCAACGAGGAAAAGGTCCTACTCGCTACTTTCCAACTAGAAAGGGACGCACGTGCCTGGTGGGAATCGGTCGAAGCTACTTTACCGCACGACCAAGTGCTATGGGAAGAGTTCGTGGAACACTTCAATAACAAGTATTTCTCCGACCAAGTGCAAGAGAGGAAGGCCACCGAATTTGCCGATTTGAAGCAAAGGGGTTTATCGGTAGCCGAATATGAAGCTCAATTCTCAAGATTATCTCGGTACGCTCCACATCTCGTGGGTACCGACAAAATGAAGGCAAGGAGGTTCTTAAATGGCTTAAGGCCTCAATATATTACTCAACTTGTCCCGATGGATATCCAATTTTAATCTGATGCGGTACGTAGAGCACAACTCCTAGAAGATGCAACGGAGTTATCGGATCGCATCCGAGGAAGGGAAGCCAAGAGAGAGCAAGTTACTGGGTCTGGAAGTTTCAAACCTTCCTTCGGGAAGAAAAGGCCTAATGATGGGCGCAACTTCAACAAGGATGGGCGTAATTTCAACAAGGGTGGACGCAACTTTCAAGGGGATAAGAAGCCGAGGACATTTGACAAGCAAATAGTTCCTTTCTCTACGTCATCAAAGGAATTATGTAAATTCTGCGAGAAGCCCAGACACAAAGCCGAGGAATGCTGGAGAAAGCTCTGCGCATGTCTTCGATGCGAGAGTCGGGAGCATAGGATCTCGAATTGCCCTCTTCTCAATGAGCAAGCTCCACCACCTGTAAAACTTCCTATTATTGCCAAAAAGCAAGGAAGACTCCAAGCTCTCATGGATGCAGAACCTACCGAAGAAGGAGGCGTCGTGGAAGGTACTCTTTCTGTGTACTCAAGGCATGCCTCTGTCTTATTTGACACCGGAGCTACGCATTCATTTATATCTAGAAGATTTGATGGTCTTTTACCTATGAAGCCTATTCCATTAGATTCTACACTCACTATTACTACCCCTATTGGAACGGGAATGGAAATTAAACATTTCTATCCTTCTAGTGAAGTTCTAATTAGCGGTTATAACTTACCCACTGATTTAGTATGCATGGAGATGGAAGGATATGATGTTATATTGGGTGCCGATTGGCTATCTACACATGGTGCTAGTGTCAACTGCAAGTTAGGTACGGTAACTTTTATGGGTTACCCCAACCTCTTATTTTCTGGCACCAGGCATTCCAAGCATATATCTCTTATTTCGGCCCTCAAAGCTGAGAAATTGTTAAGGAAGGGTTGTGCCGATTTCTTATTTTCTATCACTATGACCGAGCATACGGAACCCGTTCTAATAGACATTCCTATTGTTCGGGATTATTCTGATGTATTTCCAGACGAGTTGTGTGACGACCCAGAGTTCAGGACACCGATATACCGATAACATCGATACACCGACACCAAGAACTGGGGAGGCCACCCAAGAGGCTGATGAGGCCCCTGAAGGGTTAGTGGGGGTTAGCTGAGGAGTATGCATAATTAATTGCGAATTGGGGCGCGCATTACAAATACGTATTTAAGATTTAAACACAAGTGCGGAAGCAATTCAAAATAACCAGAGTGATATATATATAACTAGTCCAGAGTCACAAACACTAGTCCACAAGGCACAACTACGCGGGGCATACCCCGGCAAAAGTATAACACAAGCCTCAAAAAGGCAGCTCGTGCTCAGCTGGCAGCTTAAGGAATGGTCCCGAAACAGCACGCTAAACTCCGGGAGACGTCGGGCGCGGCTCACCTGAAAGGAGAAGGGTGAGTCACAGCCAGACTCAGTAGGGGTCACGCGGATCCCTACCTCGCACTAAACAAGCAGACATGCATAAGTAACAGCATTTAAAGCATGCATTTAAATAAATACACAGGCAATGGCATGAATATCTAAACACAAGAAAGCTGTAAACTCTATCTAAGCAAGTATAACAGCTAACACATACCACTACTAATTAAATGCAAGCGATTAGAGCTAAAACTACCAAATAGAATGAGCTGTAGCTAATCCAAACAACAAGGAAGGACAACCACTGGAGCAGAAACCAGAAGCGTCCACTGACGGCTTACACTGCGTCTCAAGCACTCGCAGTCGACGACGCGACAAGCTAAGCGCGTAAACAGTACCAAACCAAGTGACCAGTCGGAGTGACACCCGTCGGCGTCAGTCCACAGTCTCCGACCACGTGTGCACACACTGACTCTAGCCTGAGCCAGGCCCTCTAACTAGTTTTCTCCCTTGGCAGGACGCTACCATTGGCTGGGAGCCCACGGAACTAGCTTACAAACCGTGAATGGGAAACATACCCCTCCGCCATCCTCAAGCGGGTCGGTGCTCAACAGACCTTAGGGCAACAACAGTGGCTCCATTGCCTGGAAAGAAAAGCTACTCTATTGGCATATAAAACACGCCACAATATAGTAAAGCAATACCACTATGGCATGAATATAGAACGGAACGCATAAGCAATGGGCTGGGAACATAAGCAAACTGGCGGGTAAGCGGCGGTCAGAGGCCCACGCGCTACTTGGAAGTGACGGTCGGGGACTGGCGCGTTACATCAAGAGTGACGCGCTGGTCTCCAGCCGTTACTCCCTCCCGAGTTCTGACTCACAGGTGCAGGGGGAATGTGACGGTCGGGGCCCTGCGCGTCGCTTCCAAGCGGCGCGGTAGGTCACCGCCGTTACATCCTCCCGAGTACCAAACCCAAAAGCCCTGAAAGGGAGAGTGACGGTGGGGGTCCTATGCGTTGCTTCCAAGCGACGCGCGGGAACTCCGCCGTTACTTTCACCCGAGGCTCAAAACAACACACAGCGTTCCAAACGATAGCAGATGAAGCGACGCCCCAGTCTTGGCGCGTCGTTACAAGCGACGGCCGGTCGATAGACCGCCGGGCTCACCGCCTCACCGGGCTAACGGAAAACAACGTACGAGTAACGGATGGGGTTCCCACCGTTACTCTCCAAACGACGCCCCTCGATAGGCCGTTATTTGGGAAGTGACGCATCCATCTTGGACCGTCAGGCAAGTGACGGTTCCTGGCAGGACCGTCACTGCACCTGGGTTACGGGCGGGTACGGTTTGTAAACCGAAGCCCTCCCGGACGGCTAAAAACGCTGGGTATCGACGAAAAACCTGATAACCTGTCAAACCACGCATGCGAGACAACAATTTAACATCTAAATCTAGCACATGCAAGGCCTAAAACGCATCAAACTCAAGATTTAGGCTAAAACCCCAAAAATGGAAATATGAACATCATGCATGCTACGGGGTGCTAATCAACAGGATGAGCTAAAGGAAACGATCCTAGCAAGATCGAGATTCCATCCCCCTACCTTTCGCAAGCCGAAACCGTCGAACGGGCCGCATGCAAGGAGGAAGAGCCACGGAGCTTCCACGCTCCACCTCGCTCCCACGATCACCGATCCACGCCGAAGTGGACACCCACGCGCTCTACTCGACGCGAGGAATCCAACGGTGCCAACCTCGTCTCAATCCGCCGCCGTCTCGACCACGATCCCCACGAGAGGAGAGGAGGTGGCCGCACGGAGGAGAGAGAGAGAGAGAGAGAAATGAGAGATCGACGGGGGAGAGAGAGAGAGGGTGAGAGATATATAAAATAAAAACAAAATTAATATACATATAATATAATCATTATATATATAAAAATCTTATTAATATTCAATAACCCTCAATCAGCTCCGAACAAATCCGGAAAAATACCAGATAATTTCCTAAAAATCCCGAAAAATAGCCAGAAATTCCAGAACAATTAATAGAACAAATACCACGAAGGATCCATTAAGGCACGGGCCTTACAGTCCCTCCCTCCTTACAGAAATTTCGCCCTTGAAATTTACAACAACCGAAAAGGAGGAAACTGAGAAAGGACTTATACCTCACTGGAACAAAAAAGGAAAAAGCTGACGCATCTCGTCTTCACGCTCCCAAGTAGACTCGTTACCAGAGTGACGCTGCCAAGCAACCCTTACCAGAGGAATAACCTTATTTCTCAACCGCTGCTCACGACGGTCTTCAATTCGGATAGGAGACTCTGGCGTGGACAAATCGGCAGTCACCTCGGGCCACACTGAATCATCGAGAACATGAGAAGCATCAGACACACATTTCCTCAACTGAGACACGTGGAACACATCATGAATAGCTTGCATGGCCGCCGGTAGTTGCAAACGATAAGCCACTGAACCAATAGCTTCAACAATCGGAAAAGGGCCAACATACCGCGGACTAAGCTTTCCACGCTTCCCAAACCTGGAAACACCCTTCATTGGAGATATTTTAACAAACACCATATCTCCTGGCTCAAATTGTAGTGGACGTCTGCGTCGATCTGCATAACTTTTCTGTCGACTCTGAGCCGTCAACAATCTCTGTCTGATCAGACGAACCACATCTGAACACTGCTGTACCATGTCCGGTCCTGTCAACAGTCGGTCCCCAACATCAAACCAGTTCAGAGGAGTACGACAAGGACGACCATACAGCGCTTCATAAGGAGCCATGCCAATACTGGAGTGAAAACTATTATTATAAGCGAACTCAACAAGTGGCAAATGCTGACCCCACGAACCTTGCCAATCAAGGCAACACGATCTCAGCATGTCCTCCAAAGTCTGAATAGTTCTCTCTGACTGTCCATCTGACTGTGGGTGATACGCTGAACTGAAAGCTAACTCAGTGCCCAAAGCTTTCTGGAAACTACGCCAGAAGCCAGAGGTAAAACGCGGGTCACGATCTGACACAAGTGAAACAGGAATTCCATGCAACGGCACGATCTTCTGCACATAGAGCTCTGCCAATCTCTGCACACTCCAAGTAACTTTAATTGGCAACAATCTGGCGGTTTTCGTCAATCTGTCGACAAGCAACCAGATTCCATCAAAACATTGAGAAGTTCGAGGCAAACCCACCACAAAATCTGTAGTAACATGGTCCCATTTCCACATCGGAATCTCTAATGGCTGAAGCAGACCACCTGGCTTTTGATGTTCGGCTTTAACTAACTGACAAGTCAAGCACTCATAAACAAAAATAGCCACGTCCTTCTTCATGCCGGGCCACCAGAACTGCTTCTTCAAATTCTGATACATCTTGGTGACACCAGGGTGAATAGCAAAACGGGAACCATGGGCTTCACTCAGAATCTCACTCCTCAAATCATTATCAACGGAATATACAATCTGCCCTGGAAACTGACGACCAGCTCGTCATCAAATTCCAAATCATATCTTGATATAACACGGGCCAAATCAGAATCAGCTTGCTGGGCTTCTAAAATCTGCTGATACAAAGCTGAACCCAAAACCAAGCTAGCACAAACTGCCATCCTCGGATCGGCAGGAATCTCTACACACAATGCCTCGCTCGGAAGCTGTTCCCACAATTTCCATTCGTGAAGCAACAAATGACTGACCTGTACTTTCCTGCTCAGAGCATCGGCCACAACATTTGTTTTACCTGGCTGATAGGAGAGTGTAAAGTCATAATCCTTCATGTATTCCATCCATCGCCTCTGCCTGAGGTTCAGATCTTTCTCGGAGAAAATATACTGTAAACTCTGATGATCAGTAAGAATCTAAAATTTCTCACCATACAGATAATGTCTCCAGATCTTCAAGGCAAAAATAACTGCAGCTAGCTCTAGATCATGAGTGGGATAATTCCCTTCATGCTGTTTCAATTGCCGAGATGCATATGCGATAACCTTACCATGTTGCATCAGCACTGCACCCAAACCTACTCGAGACGCATCTGTACAGACAAGAAAACCACCCGAGTCGGAAGGCAAAGTCAACACTGGAGAAGAAGTCAATAGCCTTTTCAATTCAACAAAGCTAGCCTCACACTGATCCGACCAGACAAATGGCACACCTTTCCGTGTCAATTTAGTCATCGGTGCTGCAATCTTCGCAAAATCCTGAATGAACCTGCGGTAATACCCAGCCAATCCTAAAAAACTTCGTATCTCCGTGATGGTCCTCGGTCTCTGCCAACTCAAAACGGCATCAATCTTTGCAGGGTCTACTGCCACTCCATCACCAGAAATCACGTGGCCAAGAAAATGAATCTCCCGAAGCCAGAATTCACATTTACTGAGCTTCGCATAGAGCTCGTGATCTCTTAGAGTCTGCAGAACGATCCTCAAATGCTGCACATGATCATCAACAGAGGCAGAATAAATCAAGATATCATCAACAAAGATCACCACAAAATGGTCCAGAAATGGACGAAAGATACGCTGCATTAGGTCCATGAAAGCTGCTGGGGCATTAGTCAAACCAAACGGCATGACTAAAAATTCAAAGTGACCATATCGAGTACTGAAAGCAGTCTTCTCCACATCAGATTCCCGGATCCGTAACTGAAAATAGCCAGACCGGAGATCAATCCGTGAAAAGACAGTAGCAGACTGTAACTGGTCAAACAAATCATCAATCCTGGGGAGCGGATACTTATTCTTGATAGTCGCCTGATTCAGCTGCCTGTAATCAATACAAAGCCTCAGGTTTCCATCTTTCTTTTTCACAAACAGCACTGGGGCACTCCACGGAGAAAAACTGGGACGAATATAACCTTTCTCCAGTAACTCTAGTAGCTGTGCACGCAGTACTTTCAATTCAGCTGGAGCCATACGGTACGGCGGCTTTGCTAAGGGGCCAGTACCTGGAATCAGTTCAATCACCATCTCAATCTCTCGCTCTGGGGGCAAGCCTGGCAACTCGTCAGGAAACACATCAGGGAACTCACAGACAACCGGAATATCACAAACATCCCGTCGTGGTTTTTCAACAACCACCGCTGAAGCAAGGAATCCCTGACAACCTGCGCTAAGCAACCTATAGGCTCGAATAGCAGAAATAATCATACGAGAAGATCGGGATCGAATACCTTGAAAATAAAAGGCTGATTTTCCCTGGGGCTGAAAATAGACTTTCTTCGATCTGCAGTCAACCACAGCTCCATAATGCTCCAACCAATCCATTCCCAGAATAACATCATAATCTGCCAGCTGCAACGCATACAATCTCGCCGGCAACTGGTGATTATCAATCATCACAGGAGACTCATCCAAACACAGAGGAGTAACCATGAAATCTCCAGAAGGCAATTCCACAAATAACTCACAAGACAGCTCAGAAGTCGGTTCCTCAATACATGCCATAAAATCCTCAGAAATAAAAGAGTGAGAAGCACCAGAATCAAATAAGACATGGCTGAATGACCATAAAGCATAATCGTACCTTCCACAAGATGGGACGCAGCAGCATCAGCTCTTGTCAAATGAGAAACTTTGCCTTTCTGCTTCTTGGAACCAACTGAAGATTGCTGAGAAGACGCCGACGCCTGAGAGAAAAATTGTTGTGGAGCTTGAGGTGCAGGAGGTCTAAACTGCGGCTGGGGTTGAGAAAACTGAGGAGCTTGCAATTGAGTCGGCCTCAGCGGGCAATCCCGAACCACATGACCAGGCTGGTCGCACCTAAAGCAAACAACAGGAAGAGAACACGGCTGGCCCTTATGATGACCACCGCATCTCCGACACGTCCACGGCTGACTAGCAGCTGAGCTCTGCCGAGTCTGAGAAGAAGGCGCTATCGGCTGCTGAACAGAATCTGTACCGGACGGCTGCTGAAAAAACTTCTTCTTCTTCTTGAACCTTTTGAACTTGGGCTTAGAAGGAGAGGAAGCACTGGAAACCTCTGACTGGACCGAAGGAACACCAGGCACGGGCTGTCGGTAAGCCTGCTGAACCTGAGCTACCGGCTGCACTGACCCTGCTTGGGGATATCCACCCGGTCTCGCCATTTCCAGCTCTAAAGCTACAGCTGTCTGACACGCAGTATCGAGATCCGCAACACGACTCGCTATCAGCGGCATCTTCAACTCTGGCCTCAACCCACGCAAGAATTGCTGGGTCTTCAAAGCTTCACTGGCCAGCACATGGGGCGCATACTGACCCAATTCCAAGAACTTATTCCTGTACTGAAGCATGGTCATACTACCCTGGGTCAATTCCATAAACCGATACATCTTATCCATCTGCAAGCAGGCAGGAGTATAGGCACGCTCAAAAGCAGCAACGAACTCTGCCCAAGTGATTTGCCGAAGAGGTCTGGATCGAAAGGAAATCTGCCACTCGGCTTTCCACCACGCAATGGATGTACCCTGGAGTTGAAAGGCAGCGAGCATGACTTTCTCATCTTCAGCACACTCCATCGAGACAAACACACGCTCTATCGCATCCAGCCATTGCCTCGCGACTTCTGGATCAGCTTGGCCATCGAAAGCAGGCGGATTGAACATCAGAAATTCCTTCAAAGCCTTGCCTCGACTGCCAGGCACTTCAGCTTGAACGATCGGCACTGGAGGAGCAACTGGAACGACAGGAACAGCGGGAACTGCAGGAGGAGGTGCAGAACCGCTATCTTCCCTGGGCGCATCTCGAGGAACACGAGGAGCTCGAGGGGGTCTTCCTCGACGAGGCGGCATAATTATGCTGCCAAAAACACAATCAACAATAAGATCCATCAATCATACGGAAAACATCCTATGCCAGCATGAGACGACAACAGGACTAGCTCTGGACCAAGCGTCAATTCCAATTCTTTACGCAAATCCTCAACTTACGCTCTGATACCAACTGTGACGACCCAGAGTTCAGGACACCGATATACCGATAACATCGATACACTGACACCAAGAACTGGGGAGGCCACCCAAGAGGCTGATGAGGCCCCTGAAGGGTTAGTGGGGGTTAGCTGAGGAGTATGCATAATTAATTGCGAATTGGGGCGCGCATTACAAATACGTATTTAAGATTTAAACACAAGTGCGGAAGCAATTTAAAATAACCAGAGTGATATATATATAACTAGTCCAGAGTCACAAACACTAGTCCACAAGGCACAACTACGCGGGGCATACCCCGGCAAAAGTATAACACAAGTCTCAAAAAGGCAGCTCGTGCTCAGCTGGCAGCTTAAGGAACGGTCCCGAAACAGCACGCTAAACTCCGGGAGACGTCGGGCGCGGCTCACCTGAAAGGAGAAGGGTGAGTCACAGCCAGACTCAGTAGGGGTCACGCGGATCCCTACCTCGCACTAAACAAGCAGACATGCATAAGTAACAGCATTTAAAGCATGCATTTAAATAAATACACAGGCAATGGCATGAATATCTAAACACAAGAAAGCTGTAAACTCTATCTAAGCAAGTATAACAACTAACACATACCACTACTAATTAAATGCAAGCGATTAGAGCTAAAACTACCAAATAGAATGAGCTGTAGCTAATCCAAACAACAAGGAAGGACAACCACTGGAGCAGAAACCAGAAGCGTCCACTGACGGCTTACACTGCGTCTCAAGCACTCGCAGTCGACGACGCGACAAGCTAAGCGCGTAAACAGTACCAAACCAAGTGACCAGTCGGAGTGACACCCGTCGGCGTCAGTCCACAGTCTCCGACCACGTGTGCACACACTGACTCTAGCCTGAGCCAGGCCCTCTAACTAGTTTTCTCCCTTGGCAGGACGCTACCATTGGCTGGGAGCCCACGGAACTAGCTTACAAACCGTGAATGGGAAACATACCCCTCCGCCATCCTCAAGCGGATCGGTGATCAACAGACCTTAGGGCAACAACAGTGGCTCCATTGCCTGGAAAGAAAAGCTACTCTATTGGCATATAAAACACGCCACAATATAGTAAAGCAATACCACTATGGCATGAATATAGAACGGAACGCATAAGCAATGGGCTGGGAACATAAGCAAACTGGCGGGTAAGCGGCGGTCAGAGGCCCACGCGCTACTTGGAAGTGACGGTCGGGGACTGGCGCGTTACATCAAGAGTGACGCGCTGGTCTCCAGCCGTTACTCCCTCCCGAGTTCCGACTCACAGGTGCAGGGGGAATGTGACGGTCAGGGCCCTGCGCGTCGCTTCCAAGCGGCGCGGTAGGTCACCGCCGTTACATCCTCCCGAATACCAAACCCAAAAGCCCTGAAAGGGAGAGTGACGGTGGGGGTCCTATGCGTTGCTTCCAAGCGACGCGCGGGAACTCCGCCGTTACTTTCACCCGAGGCTCAAAACAACACACAGCGTTCCAAACGATAGCAGATGAAGCGACGCCCCAGTCTTGGCGCGTCGTTACAAGCGACGGCCGGTCGATAGACCGCCGGGCTCACCGCCTCACCGGGCTAACGGAAAACAACGTACGAGTAACGGATGGGGTTCCCACCGTTACTCTCCAAACGACGCCCCTCGATAGGCCGTTATTTGGGAAGTGACGCATCCATCTTGGACCGTCAGGCAAGTGACGGTTCCTGGCAGGACCGTCACTGCACCTGGGTTACGGGCGGGTACGGTTTGTAAACCGAAGCCCTCCCGGACGGCTGAAAACGCCGGGTATCGACGAAAAACCTGATAACCTGTCAAACCACGCATGTGAGACAACAATTTAACATCTAAATCTAGCACATGCAAGGCCTAAAACGCATCAAACTCAAGATTTAGGCTAAAACCCCAAAAATGGAAATATGAACATCATGCATGCTACGGGGTGCTAATCAACAGGATGAGCTAAAGGAAACGATCCTAGCAAGATCGAGATTCCATCCCCCTACCTTTCGCAAGCCGAAACCGTCGAACGGGCCGCATGCAAGGAGGAAGAGCCACGGAGCTTCCACGCTCCACCTCGCTCCCACGATCACCGATACACGCCGAAGTGGACACCCACGCGCTCTACTCGACGCGAGGAATCCAACGGTGCCAACCTCGTCTCAATCCGCCGCCGTCTCGACCACGATCCCTACGAGAGGAGAGGAGGTGGCCGCACGGAGGAGAGAGAGAGAGAGAGAGAAATGAGAGATCGACGGGGGAGAGAGAGAGAGGGTGAGAGATATATAAAATAAAAATAAAAATAAAATTAATATATATATAATATAATCATTATATATATAAAAATCTTATTAATATTCAATAACCCTCAATCAGCTCCGAACAAATCCGGAAAAATACCAGACAATTTCCTAAAAATCCCGGAAAATAGCTGAAAATTCCAGAACAATTAATAGAACAAATACCACGAAGGATCCATTAAGGCACGGGCCTTACAAGTTGCCTGGTATTCCTCCCGAGAGAGAAGTGGTCTTCTCTATTGATTTAATTTCGGGAGCTGCACCAGTTTCTAAAGCTCCATATCGGATGTCTGATGTCGAAATGAAGGAGTTAAAGGAACAACTATTGGAGTTATTAGAAAAGTGGTTTATCCGACCAAGTACTTCACCTTGGGGAGCCCCTGTCCTCTTTGTCAAAAAGAAGGATGGTTCGATGAGATTATGTGTTGATTATCGGCAACTGAATCAACTCACCATCAAGAACAAATATCCATTGCCAAGGATTGATAAATTATTCGACCAGATTTCTGGAGCTCGATATTTTTCAAAGATCGATCTTCAATCTGGTTATCATCAATTGAAGATCAAAGAAACTGATATTCACAAGACTGCATTTCAGAGTCGGTATGGACATTACGAGTTCACCGTTATGCCTTTTGGCTTAACAAATGCGCCTGCCGCATTTATGCAATTAATGAACAGCATATTCAGGCCATACCTCGATCAATTTGTGGTTGTCTTTATCGATGACATTTTGATCTACTCCAAGTTAAAGGAAGAACATGAAGAACATCTCAAGAAGGCCCTTCAATTATTAAGAGATCACAAGCTTTATGCCAAATTAAGCAAATGTGATTTCTGGTTGGAGGAAGTTTCTTTTCTCGGTCACATAATTTCCCGGAACGGTATTGCTGTCGATCCTTCAAAGGTCAAGGCTGTTAAGAATTGGGAAAGACCTACTAGTGTGACAAAAATCCGAAGCTTCTTGGGATTAGCTGGATATTATCGAAGATTTATCAAGGACTTCTCCAAGATCGCGGTACCTTTAACAAGATTAACAAGAAAGGAGAATCCTTTTATATGGTCCGAGGAATGCGAGAAGAGTTTTCAAACTTTAAAGATTGTCTGACGACTGCCCCTATTCTCACATTACCTACGGAAGGAGGAGGATTCGAAGTATATGCTGATGCATCTGGAATTGGTCTAGGTTGCGTATTAATGCAACATGGCAGGGTCATAGCTTATTCCTCACGGCAATTGAAGAAGCACGAGGAAAATTATCCCATGCATGACCTACAGTTGGCAGCTGTGGTCTTTGCCTTGAAGATCTGGCGACATTATCTCTATGGTGAAGCCTTTATGGTGTATTCTGATCACAAGAGTATCAAATATTTATTCTCTCAAAAGGAGCTCAATATGAGACAAAGACGGTGGTTAGAATATTTAAAGGATTTCGACTTCTCTATACAATACCACCCCGGAAAAGGTAATGCCGTAGCTGATGCACTTAGCCGGAAGCCGATGGCCTTACTATCCAGCATGATGGTTAAAGAATGGCATCTACTTGAACAAATGGCAAGTCTAGACCTCAATATGGAGGAGAAGGAAGGTGGAGTCTTTATCGCTAATATTCGACTCCAACCCGAGATACTCTCGGAAATTAAGGAACGGCAGGGTGATAATCTGTTGATCGTGGAAATTAAAGAGAAATTCGATCAACGATCGGATTTTCTTCTGACTGATGATGGAATGTTATTATTCAAAGGAAGAACATGTGTACCGGACTGTTCTATCCTCAAGGGTAAAATCTTGGAGGAAGCACATCGGTCTAAGTACACTATACATCCTGGTGCTACAAAAATGTACCAAGACCTCAAGAGAACTTTCTGGTGGCCTAACATGAAAAGAGAGGTAGCTGAGTTCGTAAGCCGATGTTTGGTTTGTCAACAAGTCAAGGCCGAACACCTCAAACCGGCTGGCAAGCTCAAGCCTCTTGAAATATCAGAATGGAAATGGGATAGTATCGGTATGGACTTCATTGTTGGTTTACCGAAGACCCGAAGTGGTTTTGATGCTATATGGGTAATTGTGGATCGACTAACCAAGTCCGCCCACTTCTTACCTATCAAGACTAAATGGACCGTGGATGTACTAGCCGCCTTATATATCAAGGAGATCGTCAGGCTGCATGGTATTCCAAGTTCCGTTATTTCGGATTGAGATCCGAGATTCACCTCTCATTTCTGGAAAGGTTATCAATCATCTATGGGTACTAGGCTAAGATTTAGTACTGCTTTTCACCCTCATACTGATGGATAAACTGAGAGAATGAATCAGATTATTGAAGATATGTTGAGAGCCTGCATGATAGACTTCGGTGAAAGTTGGCATGAACATTTACCGCTGACTGAGTTCGCTTATAACAATAGCTATCAGTCGAGTATACAAATGGCACCATTCGAAGCTCTTTATGGCCAAAACCGTAGATCACCTCTATGTTGGAGCGAGGTTGGAGAGAAGAGATTACTTGGTCTCGATATTGTCCAAGATACAACTGACAAAATTCAGTTGATTCAAGAAAGATTGAAGATAGCTCAATTACGGCAAAAGAGTTATACTGACAATCGGAGGAGAGACCTTGAATTCCAAGTGGGGGAGCATGTCTTTTTAAAGATCTTGCCCACACGAGGAATCAGAAGATTCGGCATCAAGGGAAAGTTGAGTCTGAGATTTATTGGCCCTTTTGAGATTTTGGAACGAATCGGCGAGGTGGTGTACAAGATGGCTTTGCCTCCTCAATTGGCCAGTGTACACGATATCTTCCATGTATCAATGCTAAGGAAGTGCGTGTACGATCCTTCACATGTGATTCGATTTGAAGAATTGAAGCTGCAAAAGGACTTATCATATGAAAAAAGATCGATCAAGATATTAGATCGGAAACTACACCAACTGAGGAATCGGGCTATACCGATGGTGAAAGTCCAATGGAGCAAACGTGGATTCGAGGAAGTCACATGGGAGTTAGAAGAATTTATCAAGAAGAAATATCCGGATTTAATCTCAGGTTAGAATTTAACCTTTCAATTCAAATTTTTGAATTTTAGTAATATAGTGTGAATTTGGAGGACTAAATTCTTTTAAGTGGGAGAGGATGTAGAAACCCGATAAATAAAGATGAGAAATAATTTTTTCCAATTTTATTCTATAATTAAAATTTTCATGAAATAGTTAAATTACATTTATACTATAAGTAATAAACTTGAGAAATGCATTTACTTGAATTTACTTAAGGTAAATTGAAAAATAAATGCTTTAACCCTTAGATAAATCATAGGAAGCCCAATAAAAGTTCATATAATAGACTAAGATTACAATTGGCCCATTGGATAATCCATATTGGGTTGGATTAATGGATTAAAAGATTTATTAAAGGATAATTAGACCAAAATTCATAATACATGTTTAATATGGTATTTAAGGGATTAAAATAACCTCATTTCTAGAAGATTGACTCAAGAATCAACCATTACCTAACATACAACTTTAGACCAGCCGAAATTATATTATTTTCACACCAAAGATGGGCTAGATTAAGAAGAGAAATGGAATTTTTCTTCTAATTCGGACTTAATAGGTTAGGTAAAATTAGGTGAGGATTCTTGACAAAATTGGCCGAGTTTTAGCTATAAATAGAACCCCAATCAACCAACAAACCATCCCTGGAGGCTTAAGCTATGCTGGTGTATGAAGATTGAAGGAAGATTTGGGAGAAATCAAGGGTTTCATCTTATTTGAGGATTTTTATTACCTCTTCCTTAGATCCGTAAAAAGGTAGGTATCTCTCAGGCTAAATTCTAATTAAAGCATGTTAGATTGTTCCTTTTTCAATGCTCTTTCCATTGATACCTTATTCATTAAATTTTATTAAGAAATGAGTGAGTTATAGTCATTTTTGTGAAGAAAAATCGAAAGTAGCAGAAAAAGTGTCGACTCCTTGAGTCGACACTCGGGATCGAGTTTTCTGCTTGAAAATCGAAAACTTAGTGACACTTTTTCACAGATGTTCTGTTTTAAGAACAAAATCGCACATAAGAAATAAGTGTCGACCTCCCAGGTCGACTCTTTCTGCCTGCAAACAAATGTCGACCCCATGGGTCGACACTTTTTCTGTCATTATATATATATATATATATATATATGTATATATATATATACACTCATATGAAAAAACCAACCAATCACATCACGACTCGGTGCGGCTCGGCACAAATAAATAAATAAATAAATATACTAAGATTTTCATATCCATTCAATTCAACTCACAACTCGAGCCCACATCCTATGCCCCTTGGGTCCTGACCTAAGGGTGAGCTCTCCAACATATAAAGTAATGAAAGTTTTCAAAGCTTCCAACGTGAGACTAAAGATTAGTCACTATATAATAGAAATTATAACATTTGAAAATCCACATTAATTGTAAGCATTTAGTCACCAAAAGTAAGGAAAGGTAATATTAGCATGTTTTAATTCTTACAGCATGTTAAAAATTATTTTTTTTGATGGATAAAATTATTTTTTTTGCATGTAAAAATCTATTTTTTACCATATTAGTAAATTAATGCATGAAAAATATTTCCAGCATGTTAAAAGTGACTTCCAACATGATAAAATTATTTTATACATACTGAGATATAAAAATTATTTTCAGCATGTTAAAATCTATTTAAACTATTTTTTTGTATGCTAAACCTAATTTTTCCTATTAAATAATTAGTAAATTGATGCATGAAAATTACTTCCAGCATGATAAAATTTCTTCCAGCATGATAAAATTATTTCTAGCATGTTAGAATTATTGTTAGCATGTTAGAATTATTTTTTAGTATATTAAAATTATTTTTCAGCATGATAATTCTATTTTCCTATCAAATAATTAGTAAATAAATATAGAAAAAAGCTTTTCAGCATGATAAAATTTATGTTGTTATTAGAGAATTTCTGTAATCAGCATGGTAAACTTATCTTTATCATCTTATCAGTAAATTAATGTGTGAGAATTATCTTAGCATGTTAAGTATTAATTTTAGCATATTAAAAATTAATTTTCAACATGTTAAAAACTAAATCTAGCATGAAAAATTTATTTTTCTCATCTTATCAGTAAAGTAACATATGAAAATCATTTTCAGCATGTTAAAATTATTTTCAACAAGTTAGAATTATTTTCGACATAAAAATCTATTTTCATAACAAAATTCTGATTTTTATAATAATAAATCACCGTTTTGGCTAAAACTAATGCATCTCTAATGTATAAAAACTTCTTGTAAACATGTCTAAATACTTGTAAACTAAATGCACACAAGATTAAACCACGGAATTAAATTAATTCTATTAAACTCTAATTACTTGAATTTTCTTCCTAGTTATCGTTCTTTCTTGAATTCCATGACTTAATGTCGTTAAACATGATGCCTTAAAATTATTATTCACTCCTCTTGCTACTTCTGAGATTTTTGTCAGATCTGTACTTTTTACAAATGAGCTTATTCTTAAAATTTATTGGCCATAGTGTTAAGTGGATGTCTAAACATATTTGGGATCTTATGATCCACCGACCCAATGCCTGGCATTAATGGGGCCCGGTCTGGTCTTGGGAGGAGCGCCCAAAAGTACGTGTGCCGATGGGAGTTGATTGACCATGGTGTGGCATTGCACCGAAGTGCATGACTTGCTAGATTAATTATGACATTCCACACTTCGTTATTGTACTTGTTTACTTGTTACTTGAAATTGCTTGAAATTACATGATATATTTGACTTGCATGAAATGGCCAAATTCTTTCATGATATTCTTTACATGTTCAATATTCAATACTTGAAATTATCTTGGAACCCTGTTATCATGTTATTATTTGAAATTCCGTATACAATTTCCTACTCGTTATTCATGATCTTAAACACTTCCCGATTTACTTGGAAAAATGTCCAAAATGATAAATACTTTAATATTGACTGATTATAGAGATATAAAATATTACTGAGCTCTTTGCTCACCCTACATTTTGGTAAATTGTTGCAGGAAATGAAATTGAACAAGGGAATGGACAAGAGTGAAAGAGTATTTTTCTTTTCCCTAGGATTTATGTAGGTCATTAGTGATTTTACAAGAATATTGTATTTTGGAGTTTGAAGATTGTAATTACCTTTATGGCTTATGAATTAGTGATGTAAACTTCATTTGATGGAATAAAAGTATCATTTTCTCATTTATCTTCCTCTTTAAAAATCAAATTGTACATGCTATGATCGACACGCTTATTTACGACTCGCTCAAGCCCTCGATATTCCGCGTCGGGGCATGACAATCTGAGATTCATGTGTTAATTGATCTTAGTTTGATAGAATATCCTTGTATTGTAACACCCCTAAATTTTTTACAAATTATTTAGGAATTTTTTGGATTTAAATATAATTATTAAGCATTTAAAAAGGCTTAATGGACTACTAAAACAGAATTAAGAATTAATTAAATCCATTTAAAGGCCTTATATTAACCAAAGGGTTAAGCCCACTTAGAGTAGGCCCATAGACCTAAATCTAAGTCTTTTAGGCCCAAGCCCATATCTAGAGACGTAATTAGGGTAATTTAAGGAATTAAATAGGATAAATAAGCCAACTAACAAGATAAATAGGCGATAATAAGAAAATTTGAAATTTTCGGAAGAAGCGCCTAAACGCAGTCTATCGCACGACCGCCTTCTAACAATAGCGGTTGTGAGATGACCGCTACTAGGTTCCGTCAATGTAGGTGTTAGAAGGTGGAGAAATAGGATTTTTCCCATCCCAATCTCTATAATTCGAAGCTACATGGCATGATAAGGTAGTCTAGGGTTCTTAGAGATCAGTTCTACTCCTAAATAGGACTCCCAAATTGATCTAATCCCTCAAACCCTAGCAAACCCTATAAATAGGTCTCAGGTTCGACCAGTGCAAACCCTTATTTTGGAGCGCATAGTTCGAAGGTACGGAGGCATTATTTCAGGTTGGTTATTTAGAACATTATGTTCCTTTTAGTATTAACTAACATCCCTCCAAAATTTGTGATAGGAGGTCAAGCGTCCAGTGAGTTAGAAGCCCCCGAAGATACTGTTCCTCTGCAAGGCGCTCAGGAACCAGCGTGCCGCTCCAAGGAAGATCTAGGGATTGGAAGCCCTAGTCGAGGTATTTAAAAGATCATCCTTTAGAACAATTTGTTAACCTTTGTATCTTCTACCTACCCTCAAAATTTCATGGATTCAGGTCAAGTGGTTAAGGAGAACGAGGGACGGGAAGTTAATGGTTTAGCACTTGACCTGCAGAAAATAGGGTCGACTTCCACTCAAAAATTCGATCTGTAGGAGCACTACTAGAGGTAGGTTATCTCATGAAAAGGTATAAACATCAAGTTAGGAGAGAAAGCCCTCTATTTCCATGTGATTTCAAGCATTATAGATGGAGTATTTCATGGTTTACTATGACGGCGCATCTAGTTCTGCATGCATAGTTCTGAACCTTCCAATTAAAGAGAGGAACTTTGGCATGATCCATGTATTTCCATGCACCCTCTTTGTTATAAACATGATCTTACATGTTATCCATTTATTTCACATGCTTTTTATGCATTTATTGCCCTAGGATAGGAATTGCACTCGATAGTTATGTGCTGTCTGATACAGGATAGAAACGGTCTACCAATGACCACTACTATCTAATAGCGGTTCCCACAGGACCGCTATTGTGTAAAAGCGGTTCTGGCAAGACCGCTACTATGCTCTGTTTTCTGCACTTTGTTAACTCTAAACAGAATGCAGAATTGCCCTAATAAACATATGTTAAGCCTAGGTAAATAGGTTTTATTCTTGGTTTTGGCTACATATTCAGGATTATGGTTATATTGTGCATCAACCATAATAAGTTTCATGACTTTCATATGTTTTAAACCTATTTTAAACTTATGTTACTTTCATGCCAAAATCATATAGTTTATATTAAATTGAATTTCCACATGGATTATGAGACTTGTTTTATGCATGTTTGATCGATGTTTTTACATGATCCACTGTCATCTTTGAGTCTTTCATAAGTACATAGTGCATACTCCGGTGCGTAGCTATTAGTTACACTGTGCACATATTAGGAACACAGTCTTAGACTTGTGATCCTCTCCGTTGGATATTTCTTCCACCGGACTAGGTGATCTTGTTTCAAGGCCTCCGTAAGTCTCCGCGAGTCTGGGATTCCCACTAGGACGCCGAGCTAGTTGTACCCTGAAAACCCAATTATCTAGAAAGCACTTTATCGGCATTTTCTGTGTCCTGGATAGTCGTGGCCATTAGGCGACCGCCACTGTCAAGTAGCGGTCATCCCGTGACCACGTTAGTCTAGATTTCACCACTGCATCGACTCTTTCTTGTTCTGGTGTCGACTTTGCCCAAAAATGGTCCTGACTTGACCGTGTCTGTCTAGAAACGGTCCAGGAACAACTGCGTCTTTCCTGATATTGTTTGACCTAAGGTTTGACCCACGGGTTGGTTTTCCTAAGTTCCTAGATGCTATATGGGTTATCTAGAACCAAACCTTGTTCAATAAGCTAGTAATGAATTATGGAAAGTAAAGAATGTACCGTTATGCTATTGGATTTCTTCCATAGTATGACATTGTCTTAATTCATCTTTGACTTCTCGTTATCTTACATTGGTGTGTTCGTTACCTTGGTTACATTATCATGAAACTATTGTTGAACTGTACATTATTGGCCTACTTTATTGATATATCTCGTGGAAGTAGCTTGATTTATAACGTGAAGATGCAGACCGGGTACTGATTGTGTCCAAGGGCTCCATGCTAGCCCTCTCGGCTGATTGTCAGAAACGTGCTGAAGATCATGGGGTATGATGATACTGGCGTCGCATTGCGCTAGGAGTACTTGTTTTTATAGAGGAGTGAAAATCACGAGGCAATCTAGTGAAATTACATTCTTGCGTGTTAAGTGACTTTCTAGTGCATAGCCTTTACAGTTATGAAAAGTACATTCTTGTTATATTCTTGTTCGTGAAAGGCCATGTTTACATTCATCCTATATTCATGCTTGATCATGTTCTCAATCTACATAAACTCACATATCTCATCTTGATCATATCTTGTTACTCGTGTTACTTTGGTTTATACCGCATGTTTTACCGTATTTCTTTTATCTTAATTTTCTAGAGCTAAAATACTAATTACTTAAACATTGCCTTCATGTTGATACGAAGATACCTACTGGGAAAGTGTGCTCATTACCCCACTTTTCCAATCTTTTTCAGGACATTCTAGCGTGTCGGATTTAGACTATTCAAGTGATGGATCTGACAGCGATTGATAGTTTGAGAGAAGCCGTAGCTAGTCTAGTCAAGAGTCAATTATGTAATTTTCACTTTATTGAGTCTAGTTAGTCAAACCGACTTTGTAAACTTTTCATTATGATTCAATAAAGTCAAGGTTTTTGGATTATACCCTCTTGTGTTCACTTTTATGTGTGAATGATTAGCGCTCTGATTGTTATTTTCACTTGAGGCTTCTCTTGCCGGTTGTACACGTTCCCGATTAGTTCCGTTGCATAATCTCGGGGCATGATAGGTATTGACTGAGATACTTGAAATGTGTGGTCGGATTGTGCGGTGTACACATCTGAGTGTGTCTGGATTGCTGCAATTTGTAGCGTGTGTGTGTGTGGGGGGGTGCGTTTTAGCAACGTGAGCGTGTGTGGGCTGCGTTTCAGCAGCGTGTGTGTATGGGCTGTAGTTCAATAGTGTGTGTGTGTGTTTTAGGGTTCATCCCCGTGTATGTTGTTGTGATTGCAGTGTCGTAAGCCTTACCGAGTTTTAGTGAGGGGTGGACGTAGGGAGCCCAGTTGTGGTCCCAAATCACCTTAAAAATCATTGTGCCTCTGTGTGAATGCCTGTGTGATTGTTCCATTTAATCTACCTCAATTCACAAGTTCTTCATTGAATGTTGTTTATCTTAATTTCATGAGGTGTGCAACGGTCTGCATTCAAAAATCCTTAGCCACTACTTGTGACGACCACATTAACTTACACACACACACCACTACACAATATCTCTCAGTAGGGAGAGAAAGCTGCTAGAGTTTCCAAAATTCCTTTTATGTAGAGGTTGAGTGTTGAATACATCCTTTTGTGCTTAATCAATCTACCTATTGTTGAGCTTGAATGCATTTCAGGCGAAATCAATTCACCCCCCTCTTGATTGCGTTTTCACTAAGGGACCCAACATGGTCGGTTGATCGGACCCTCTAGGGTGGTCGACCTGACCAAAACAGGCACCCATCTGACCTAGGTTGGTCAACTGGACCACCTGGGTCGGTCAACTAAACCAGGGCAGACTGCCCTCCGTGGTGAATGCCTGATCTGGTCGACTGAGCTACCCATTCGGTTGACCGGATCTGTCAGAGAACCAATGGAACCCCATTCAAGGGGCCCTATTCCACACCCCAACCACCCCGGGTGATGGGGAAAAGATGGGGGAATCATTCTCCACCCTCTAAACTATCGACAGGGCACATTTAAACCACAAAAACACGATCAAAATGAACAATCCATCGCTCACCCTAAAATCATGCATTTTAACCCCGACATAAAATAAAACCACCCTCGGCCTCACCTCGGGATACAAAATGCGTGAAAATGGAATGCATGAGCTAGGGATCCATCACCTCTCACGATGAGATCCCGCGCCGAGATGCCGATTCCATGCGAAATCGCTCCTCGAACCAACGTCGACTTTATGAATCTGCGAGCGAGCTTCATCGCGCCATCACCCTGATCCTCGCTCCATCCTCGCTGCTCACTGCCCCACATGCCTCATTGCCTCGCCACCGCCATCCTCCATCGGGCCACCCAGAGAAGGGAGAGAGAGAAGGAGAGAAACAAGAGGAGAGAGGGAGAGAATGTGAAAATGACAAGAGAGGGGGGTTTAGGGGAGTTTAAATAGAAAATGTTTTGGGATTTCAAAAATCTGAAAAATTGAAAAAATGGGGAAAAATTATCCCCATAATCCTCAAAAAATGCACAACGCGCTTATAATGTCCCAAAGCCGAGAAGCACATCGGTTCATCCTTCATGGGGATCCGAAGGCCAGATAGCCAAAAGATTTAGTCATAAAACACGATCCGGGACCCAAGGAAATGCTCCGAAACCCACAAATTCCTGATCCAAAAATCATGGGTGTTACAATCCGGCCACCTCCTTATTAGGGTCCTCTCTAGAGCCACCTCCGAAGAATCATTCCCTCCCCCGACTCACCCACATTGGCCTCAGAAAACCCCAAAAAATATGGGGAAATCATCCTCGACCATAGTGACATACATAAACGCGATTTAAACTGAGAATCGCTACGGGGGCAGATCAATTCGCACTCACGTCCCCAAACATGAATATTTCCCGAAAATACAACGTTGTGCCCCAGATGCTTTTGTTAATGACAAAACTTTATGAATGGACTATGAATAGGAAGTGAGTATACTTTGATAAGCTTACTTGAGTAACAAATTCATTGCTAGCTTCATTGTGAAATCATGTTGTGTGTTGATGAAGAATGCAAATGATGGATTTTATACACTTGATGAAATCTTGAACGGTTCCAAAATTTGTTGAGATTTAATTCCCATTCTGGTGTGAATGCTTGATTCATATATTCATGACAATCTCACTCTAAACAAAGAATGAATGAGTTTTAACTTCATAATTTGGCTCATTGAGTTAGTTACTGTTTAATCATTCTCCAAGTGTTTATCAGTTCCAAAAAGAACCCAAAAATGTCAAGGACATCAATTTAAGGTATGTTGGACTTAATGGATGAAACATACACTAATTTGGGTTCAATTTTATGTTTTTCAGGAGAACCAGTCGACCTGAGCAAAAAGGTCGATCGACCTGAACTAGCCAGAAGCAACAAACCTGCTGAAATTAAGTAGTAGGGTCTGGCCGGTCGACCGACAGAGCTGGTCCGGTCGATCGAATTTCCCAGTACCCAGGACATCAGATCTTTACAGAGATCGATCGACCGACGCCTGACAAATGGTCAACCAATGGGGTAGTCGACCGAACTATGAAGACCGGTCGACCGATGCAGACAGGGCTTCGCGCGGGTGAAGGTGAATCTGACGTGGCTCGCACGTGGGACCTCCTATGGGCCTTGAAATTTGACCAAAATTCCCCCAACTCATTCCCTAATATGTGAGAAGGTTTTAGGATGGTTCTAGAAGGGGTATATGGATCTTTTGGCTCATATATCTGCCATATAATATCCTATTGTGAATTTTGGGATTTTTATCCAAGAGAGTAGAAGGAAAAGCCTTGGAGAGGAGCAAGGAGAAGAGGAGTGCCCCCTACTGCCAAGAGGAGATCTACATTGATTTCAAGCATTTTCACATGTTCCGGATTGCATTCAAGGGTCGATATATGTCAAGGATCATCATCTGGTCATCCTCGCAGCTATTCGAGCATCGGGCGGAGCCATCTAAAGGGGGAATCATACTTGCTGATTTTTTTACTGTTTGATCTGAGATTCTTGTGCTATTTGATCTTGGCTTGGTAGAATATCCTTGTATTGACTTAGATACTTGAAGTGTGTGGTCATATTGTGCGGTGTATACATCCGAGTGTGTCTGGATTGATGTGATTTGGAGCGTATGTGTGCGTAGGCTGCTTTTCAGCAACGTGAGTGTGTGTGGGCTACAGTTGAACAACGTATGTGTGTGTGTTTTGGGGTTCGTCCACGTGTGTGTTGCTGCGGTTGCAGCGTAGTAAGCCTCACCGGGTTTTGATGAGGGGTGGACATAGGGAGCCCATTTGTGGTCCCGAACCACCTTAAAAATTGTTGTGCCTCTGTGTGAATGCCTATGCAATTACTCCATCTTATCTATCTCCTTCATAGGTACATTTGCATGTTTTCTCACACACCATAGTGCTTTAGTGTTTCTCTGCTTGTTGCACACATAAATTAACCCACACCCACATTAAAGTGTTTGAGTTCGACTCATTAAACCATACACCACATTTTACGAATATTGAGTGTTTGAATTAGTTCTACTGTGTGCATTTGTGTGTCATCTTTTAGTTTTTAGTCACTCATTGTTAGTAAAAGGGGATAATCAATTCACCCCCCTCTTGATTAACATTGCACGAAGGGACCCAACAATTGGTATCAGCGCTTGGCTCTGCTTTACCTAGATCTAATGATCTTAGAGTAGACCCTAGTGCAACAGTTATCATGAGTCCCTCGGCAAAACACTATTCTATGGACCGTCCACCATTTCTTGATGGTTCTAATTACTCTTTGTGGTTAGGAAAAATATGTGTTTATTAACTCCATTGATCCAAAGTTGTGGAATCTTATTTCTTATGATCCTAATGAATTGCCATTGGATAAATCTAAATGGTCTTCTAAACATAGGTCTAAAAATAATGAGAATCTTATAGTTTTGAACATTTTAAAGGCTGCAGTTGATTCAAACTCATTTCCTTTGGTCTCTACTTGCAACACTACTAAAGAAATTTAGGATTGCTTGGTCAAGATCCATGAGAAGATGGAGCATAACTACCTTATGGCCAATAGCAATGGTCAAGTATGTGATGAATTCAAAGAGGTTAACTCTGATTGTGATGAAGTCTCCTTTGAAGAATTGATGGATGCATATGATGAATTATTAAGTAAATTCAAGAAAATAAAATCAAAAAATAAGAAACTGGAAAAGAAAGTTGAAAACACTTCTTATGTTAATTCTTCCTATGAAAATTGTTCTAAACTTAAGGACATGAATCATTCATGTTTGCTTGATATTGAAATGCATAATGAACTAATTGCTAGGTTGAGAAATGAAAATGAAACCCTGATCCATAAACACACCGAATTTGAAGAAAATGAGAAAGAATTGAGTAATAAATTAAAATCAATGTCAAATGATCAGAGATTGCTTGATGAATTGATTGAAACAAGAATGTTTTGAAGAAAATGGAAAGTTGAGAGAGCAAAATAAAATGTTGATTGATAAACTACATGCATATGAAAAGGGGAAGTGTGTGGTAGTTGATGATTCTGAAAAAGTGCATATGCTACAACAAGAAATCGAAAGTTATAAAATTGTGAATGGAATGTTAAATGATAAGGTTGCTATTTGTGAGAAAAAAAATGCTAGCTCCGAATTGTACATCTCATTGTTGGAAAATGAATTAGTGATTTGAATGTATCCCTGTCAAAATTTGTGAAAGGAAAAGAAAACTTAGACAAGATTTTGGGGGAAAAAGTTAATTTCCAAAGAGAAGGGCTAGGCTACATATCGGAAAACAAAAAAAATTTTGAGCATAAATTGTTCACTTCTTTTATTCGAAGTTCAAATGTAGCTAGTACTTCTGTTTCACCCACAAAATAACCTCCTACTTAGAAAATTCCAAAATAGAAAAAAAATTAGAAATAAAAAATGGACTGGCAGCAAAAATAGAAAAACAAGTTTACTAATTTTGGTGTGCATGCTGAACACTCATCTGTCAAACATAAATTTGCACCAAAAGAAATAAATGGCTCATGTTTTTACTGTGGAATGCATGGTCATCATATGAGTAACTGTAATGTCATGAAATATAATGACTTAAATGCATGTAGAAATAAAGTTGTTTCTAATAAACCAAGATAGTTTTCAAATGAAAGAAACAAGCCTAGGAAATATCAACATGTCAATAAAAGTTCTGTCAAAATAAGAAACTCTCCATGCTGCTATCGTTGTGGAAAATCTAATCATGCCATGTCAGATTGCTGGGCAATAAAGAGAAGAAATAATTTGCATGCAGAAAATGTCAAACTTCCTATCCATAAACAAAAATCTTTTAATCTCATGCATAGGAAGAATGTGAAGCCCTCTATTTTCTTTCATTGTTGTGGTAGATATGGACATGAGATGCACAATTATTTTTGGATGGAAATTGATGATTTGAATACAATGAAAAAATGGAAAATGTTTGATAAAGGCCATACTAATCATCTAGGACCCAAGAAAGCTTGGGTATCTAAGCAACCCAAATGAGATCTTTTAGTGCAGGAATGCCTTGAGGTTGATTAAAAATTTTGTTAATAGTGGTTGCTTAAGGCATAGGTTTGGTAATAAAGTTCTGTTAAAGAATTCCAAAAATTAATGCTTGCCTCCATCATTGTTTCACTTTTCAGCTGCTTCATAGTTCTTAGATAATTTTTGCGTGCCCTATTTATGTGTTCACATAGGAGATCATTCCAATCTACTCAGGTTTCATTTCTATGTCTTTGCATTTGACTCTCACCCCAATAATAATTTGTGTTAATCAAACTTTATGTGATGATTTCATTGAGGGGGAGTGAGTTTTCTAACTGTCTAGTTGAAGGGGGAGTTGTGTCATCCAGTTGACTCATCGTTATCAGCCCTGATCAGCTTGGAAAATCTTTGTCGATGTTTCATTGTTTAATAGGCTTAATTGAGAATAGTGCATATGCATGCTTGTGTACTTGTGTGCTTGAGATCGTCCATGTGCTTGCATGTTAACTTTCTGATCTTCTGAGATATCAAATGGTGATTTTTGGAAGGACGGATTAAGTTTATCTAGAAATTATCACTATGCGTGAGTTCAATCTTCAGATTAATATCTCTGCCAAGTACAAGGAATAAGAGAAATCAGATGAATGACTCCTTTATTGGTTTTGATGGTGTTTCATCTTTCTACTAAACAATGATGTCTTGGCCTCATTAATATTGGATGTTCTTTGGTTATTTGGGCAGATAATTTTAATGAAGAAGATAAGTACCTTGTTTAGGGTGAACTAAACTCTCAATAAATCAGAGATTTTTATTAGTTCAATCTGCTTCAAAAACACTATTTTAACTCAAGTTGTCACATTTGGTCGACAGGACCCAAAAACAAACTCAATTTCCTATCGACAGGTCCTTAATTAGATTATGTTTGAGCCTTGTCTACGTAGACCTGTCGACCTGATCTTAATAGTCTGTCAACCGAACTGTCTCAAGTTTTTTTCTATTCTCTGTTAAAAATTTATAGCATTTCTAGGTCATATTTGGTTTTAATTCATGATTCACCTCCTTCACAGTTCTGGAAGTTGATAGCTCATTCAAAGGGGGAGTGTAGACGCCTAATTTTAGACATCCTATAGACCTTGTCTAGCTATCATAGAAGTGACACTTTCTCTTGGATGATTCGGAGTGTGGGGTCTCATCTTTGTCTAGGTAGATTTCAACCTGTCCTTTCGCGGATCCAACTTTGTGGTAAGTTGGCAGGGGGTTGTAGGGCGGCAGCTCCCCCCTGCTTGTAAGGTTGGGGGTTCGGGTGTGTGAGCCCCCGAGGTGATTTTTTTTGAGCTATTGTTATCCATTTTACACAAATCCCTAGGTGGCCAAGGTATTGCCCACCCAGATCCCAAGGCGGCCAGATACTTAGCCGCCCAACCGACCAAGGGGGCCAGGGTACTGGCCGCCCAGACCACAGGCAGCCATGGTACTCGCCACCCAATTCCCAAGGTGGCCAAACTCCTAGCCACCCAATTCCCAAGGCGGGCACAACCTTGGCCGCCCAGCTCCCCTTGAAACAGCCATCAGCCTAGCTACCTCCTAGTAATCGCCCGTCAACTCCACGATCCCGCCCACTCCGGGCATATACTCCGTAGTCATTCCCACTCGGGGGGTTGAGATGAACATAGTCTAGCATGTCCTCGCCTCCAGATTGATCAAAATCAGTTCGACTCTATCTTCGAAGGTTTGGAGGGAGGGAAATCACCCACATACAAAAATTAGTTCCGAACAATCTCACGGGGGTTGGACATTTTTGCGGGGGGATACATTTTGAGAGGTTCTAGAAGTTCAGTGAGTCGGAGAGGTTGTAATAACTTGGAGAGCCCTTCCTCACCTTTGTCCCGACGAAGAGCTTCATACATAGGAGAGATTATGTGTTTGTCGCGAGAGGAGGCGAAAGTTATTGAAGGTGGCCATCGACATGGCCGCCCACCAACTCTGAATGGCCATGTGATTGGCCGCCTTCTATTGGTTGATGGGCAAACCCCGTCCTTCTTCCCTTGTTCTCTGTCTTACTACATTTCAGTTTATTTTACTGCATTACACACATACTAGAGTTTCCTAGATCCCTATTTCAAAGAGGTTTTCAATCCAAAACATAGGGAAGGTGGATGGACGAAAGTCTCAGCCATCCCCCTTCCTAACCCCCTTCCCGGTACGATCACCCCCAATTGCATTTTGTCTCTTTAGTTTGAGCATACACTACACTATCAAAGTCTAATGGGTTTATTTTCTCTATTTGCTGGTTAATTTGCAGGAACTTCACGTTGGACTCGCAAATATGAGCTCCCCATTATATTCTTGGCCGGCAGAGAGCTAGCGAGGACAGGACAAACCCATATTCTCCCACTTCAAAGGCATTGTGATCATCACTCCTGTGAGGCTCAGGTATACGCCTCTGGCGATCACTCCATCTCTTTCTTTCTAATATGTGCACTGTAGGTGTAGCATATCGGAGAGGCACACTTTTCGGCGCCTACAGGGAGGTTGCAATAAATTTCCTTGCTTCGGTTTTTCAGTTCCAATAAATCTGTTAGACATCTGATCATACACATTTAGGTGCATCTTGCACATTCATGCATATAGAACATTTCATGTATAAAATGGAGCTTGCATCTCATACATTGCATTTTAGGTATAAATTAGAAATTGAATTTATTAGATGTCACACATGCATGTTGTTCATTTCAGGTACGTACAAACTGTGGTTTGCATCTAGCACTCATGTGTCCAGCACATTCATGCATATAGTGCATGTTGGTCATAAAATGAAATTTGCATCCTGCACTCACAGTTGCCTGAATGGCATGATCTTATGTGTGCATGCTTCGAGGTATGCCTTGCATGTTGCATTCTCTCAAGTGTGCTTGCAAGATATATATGTGATATCAACCCTTCTTGGAATTTTCTATGACCATATGCTCCCTTGTTAAATAATGTTACATTTGAGTTATGACCGGTGTGTCTCATTTCACACACTCAGGGGGAGGAATCTTTCGATAAGTGCATTCATTTAGGGGGAGCTACACAGTCATGTTCTCAACTAAATTTTCAGCATACATTGTAAATTAAGATCCGCACACTATCTTGCACTCCAATATGAAAATGAATGATAAACTTAAGGACATGGGAATTTCCTCTTAAAACTATAGGGAAACTAATCATTCTGCACGGAATTTGAAGAGAAAAGTTGAGGAAAAAGTTGTCTGCCTCATAGACGGAAAAATTTTAAAATGAAAATTGAAATAAAAAATGATAAGAAAATTGAAGGCAGAGCAATGTTCAGTCTCACTACGTAGATCGGATACATGTCACCTGAGACGTGCTATGGTTCACATTGAAAAGTGATGCACTGAATAATCTATGTTCAGAATTTGGTGGAATAGTTAACCTCCTCAGTAACCGGGGAGTCTGGCATGTGACCCATATGTCTCCTCGCGTAAAAATGTATGATTTGATCTGACCACTCTCGATTGAGAAAACTTTTAGAAAAATTGAAATTGAAGTAAGAAAATGAAGTGAGGTTGTGTAAAGTCTCCAATAAACTCAAATCTAAAAATGAAGTGCAATTATGGAGAGTGTCCCTTTGTGTTATTTCCCTTTGTGTTAATTTGAAAATCCACATATCTATATGATTAAAATTCATTTTTCATATTCATTCACGTACACAAATGGGAATTTGATTTCCTTTGTTTTCTGAAAATTTGATTGGTTGCATGGGCTGTTGCATGATTTCGTCTAAATATTTGCACACTCTCTTTGGTGTTAGATATGAGCATTCTTGTTGCATTGACTTATTTGCACTCTTCATACACCTATCCCATATTTTAATAAAAAAGGGAGAGATATATTACACTTACATATAAATACTTAATTGATAGCATGCTTGCATGATTCAAAATGCATCATACTAGCGCTGATCCAATTATGACGAGTCATTTGGTCCTTTGTTTTACATGGTCATGCATATACATATTTATGTCTAAAGGGAAACTTATCAAGAAAGAGTTTATACATCCCAAAGGGGGAGAGTGTCACGCCCTGAGCTTTTAATACAGCGGAAGAAATTTTGGGAACGTGAACAGCCGACATGGTAAGCCTCTCGCAAGCAAGAAATCAGAGCGCAAGACAATCACATAGAAGTAATTGCACAAGTAATTTTTCTCAACTTTATTTCATAACCATAATCAATTTACATAAGATCACTTCTTGACAACTTTCATCACTACGACTCAAGAAAAAATCAAAATTACAATATGACTAGACTAGACACTTTGATCATCTAAGGCTTCTCTCATCTTGAAAACCTTCATTCACTCTCGGACCCACTGCTAGCATAATCTGAATCTGATTCACTAGTACTTCCTGAAATAGACAAGAAAATAGGTATGAGCACACTTGCCCAGTAGGTATCTTCGTATCAACATGAAGACAATATTTAAGTGATTAACGTCTTAGCTCTAGAATTAAGATAAAAATAAGAATGCGATAAACAAGCGATAAGATAACCAAGAATCATGAAATAACTAAGCAAGTAGATGTGAGCGAGTATAGCCCATGAACAAGCAAGATTAATCATGTAGATGTAAATTTGGCCTTTCATGAATAAGAATATACAAGTAGATAACTAGAAAGTACTTTACACAACCTTGTAAAGGCTATGCATTAACAAGCATGTAAATTTCATAACGAGCCTCGTGGTTTTCACTCATTTATAAGAGAAAGTACTCCCAGCGCAATACGATGCCAGTATCATCGTACCCCATGGTTTATAGCACGTTTTTGACAATTCGTCGAGGGGACTTGCATGGAGCTCTTGGACATAATCCGTGCCCGGTCTTGCATCTTCAAGTTATAAATCTAGCTACTTCCACGAGATATAACAATAATATCGGCCAATAATTCAATTCCAAGTTTCATGATCAAGTAACCAAGGCATAGAACGTACCAAAATTTGATATGAGTTCAAAGAATGATTTAAAATAATATTATACTCCGGTAGCATTCCGACAGCATAACAGTATTTTCATTAAGTTTCATACCTTAACATTAACTTGTTAAACATATGTTGAGACTCTAGATAATCCGAAGACCACCTAGGAACTCAAGGAAACTAACCCCAAAGGTCAAACCTCGGGTTAAACATGTTCAGAGATAAAAGCGGTCGTTTATTGGACCGTTTCATGCAGAAAGCGATCAGAGTCTAGACCGTTTCATGACTAGAGTCGACGCATGAAAAAGAAGTTTCTACGCAGGAAAACCTTCTGGAGCTTTAGCGGTCTAGTGAATGGCCACTTGGTGCCTTTTAGCGGTCGTCCATAGGGCCGCTAGGGTCCAGAATACATAAAACACTGGTAAAGTGTTTTCTAGATAATTAGTTTTGATGGTACAACCAGCTCGGTGTCCTAGTGGGAATCCCAGGCTCGTAGAGTCTTACGGAGGTCTTGAAACATAATCCCCTAGTCTGACAGAAGGAATATCCGGTGGAGAGATTCATAAGTCCAAGAAAGTGTGCCTATAAGTGTAAAGCGTAACGAATGGTCACATACCGGGGTATATGCCATGTACTTAAGAAAATGACTCAAGTGATAAGAAATGATCGTGATAAAATAATGATCAAGTTAAAACTAGACAAGTCATGAACCATGTGAAATTTAATGTAATTATAAGAGTATATGGTTTTGGCATGAATTTAACATAAGTTTAAAATAATCCCAACGTGTATAAGGAACATGAAATCAACTAGGATGAATGATTAACATATCCAAGTACAAGAATACAACATTTAAAACAGGTGTAAAACCTAATGAGCTAAGCTTATCATATGATATTTAGGGCTATTCTGTATTATGTTTCGGATTAACATAAACACAGAACTCAGAAAACATTATAAAATAGCACATAACCTGATAACCGCACAAAAATAGTAAAAACCAATTGTTATAAAATAAGTAGGATTTAATATGATTGGGAAAAATCATTCACAGTTTGAACTGCAATAATGTCTTGTCCCTTGATGCAAGGTACTAAGCTACTCATACATAACTCCAAATTAGAAAGGTCACTTTCAAAAAAAAACTCTAACCAGAAAGGAAAGAAAAAATAATACAATTTACACCAGACATGTGGCTCAAACAGTTCCCAATTTAACAAAAATGAATATTGCAGATTTCTTCCTATTCTTCCCACTCCTCCCTCTCTGTCCACCAACTTTCAACATGTGGCAGTCACTTCACTTAAATCTCCCCCCATCTCTGATAATGGTCTGCCCCTCCATTCTTTGGGAACCATACCCACTCTATTCTAGCCCTCCTGTCCAACATTACATTTTAGGATCAAAAAGTTAAAAACACACAAGTCAGCAAGATATATGTATTGGCCTTTACAAAAAAAATTTGTTTAACCTAATAAAAAAATGAGCACAGCTCCTTCATTAACCTATGAAGCAGGGGACCTTGGTGGGGCTGCTACCGGAGGCGGGAAAGGAGAACTTGCTACCAGTGGTAGGGAAGATGTAGCTACTACCGGAGGCGAGGAAGCAGGCAGCTGCTACCGGCGGGCGGGGCTGCTGGCCACTACTACCGGCGAGCGGCGCTGCAGGCGGCTAGTACCGGCTGGCGGAGAAGCAGGCGGCTGCTATCGGTGGGCGGGGAAGCAGGCAGCTGCGCTATCAGGGGAGGGGAAGCAGGGGCTGCTACCAGTAGGCGGGGAAGCAGGCGGCTACTACCGGAGGGGGGGAAGCAGGTGACTGCTATCGGAGGTGGCTGGGGAAGGAGGGGCTGCTACCAGCGAGCGGGGAAGCAGGCGGCTGCTACCGGAGGCGAAGAAGGAGTGGCTGCTACCGGCGGGCTAGGAAGTAGGCAGAGTCGATGCCAGGCAGCGGCGACTCCAGTGTCAGTGGTGACGATTGTGATGGTGGCTATGTTGGGAAGGACCTTTCCACTGTGGGAAAGAGAGGAAGGTGAGAGAGAGAGAGAGAGAGAGAGAGAGAGAGAGAGAGAGAGAGAGAGAGAGAGAGAGAGAGAGAGAGAGGGTGAGAGAGAGAGAGAGAGAGAGAGAGTTGGGGAGGTAAGGAGGCGGGGGAAAGAAATTCTATTAGGAGGGGGATGAGAGGGAGAGGTGGAGTGGTGGAGGCCGGAGAAGGTGGTATTGAGGGAGTCCTCGACCGAGAAGGAAGGAGGAGAAGTTACGATCGCGCGGGAGCTCCAATGTGGCACGCGCAGGTGAAATATTTAGCGGCATTTTTAATGGATTAATATTTTTGTATAATTATTTTGAGGCAATTTTAAAATGCCTCTGTATATTTAGAGACAATATTAAAAAAAAATGTCTCTATTTATGAAAATTTAGAGACACTTTTAATAAATGTCTCTAAATAAACTGCCCCTATATCTATAATTTTTTGTAGTGCTACCTCGGGTCTTGTCTTTAAACAACGAATTAAGGGCTGAAAGGTGACCCTAGTTCTTGCTTATCTTGAACTGAATCAGCAACTTCGTGGCCTTCTAACGCTTGATTCCCTTTACCTATGACCACGTAATTTTAAGGGTAAGAAGAGGGTACTATAAGGTACAAATAACTCTAAAGAACCCCTATCTAATTACCTCGTTTAGGGTTTCTATCTTGCAGATCAATCTGGCCCGGTCGCATAATTTTCTGAGATTCTTGTACTGAACTAGCGAC